>CM052722.1:108307373-108377008 GCA_028551405.1 Uromys caudimaculatus
TGTAATTCTGATAGGTCTGCCTTTATATGTTACTTGACGTTTTTCCCTTACTGCTTTTAATATTCTTTCTTTGTTTTGTGTATTTGGTGTTTTCACTATTATGTGACAGGAGGAATTTCTTTTCTGGTCCAATCTATTTGGAGTTCAGTAGACTTCTTGAATGTTTACGTTCATCTCTTTCTTTAGGTTAGGGAAGTTTTCTCCTATAATTTTGTTGAAGATATTTACTGGTCCTTTAAGTTGGGAATCTTCACTCTCTTCTATACCTATTATCCTTAGGTTCTGTCTTCTCATTGTGTCCTGGATTTCATGGATGTTTTGGCTTAGGAACTTTTTGCATTTTACATTTTCTTTGACTGTTGTGTCAATGTTTTCTATGGTATCTTCCGCACCTGAGATTCTCTCTTCTATCTCTTGTATTTTGTTGGTTATGCTTGCATCTGTGACTCCTGATCTCTTTCCTAGGTTTTCTAACTCCAGGGTTGTCTCCCTTTGTGATTTCCTTATTGTTTCTATTTCTATTTTTATTTCCTGGATGGTTTTGTTCATTTCCTTTGTCTGTTTGATTGTGTTTTCCTGTAATTCTGCCTGTTTGATTGTGTTTTCTTTTAATTCTTTAAGGGATTTTTGTGTTTCCTCTTTAAGGGCTTCTAGTTGTTTACTTGTGTTCTCTTGTATTTCTTTAAGGGAGTTATTTATTTCCTTCTTAAAGTCTTCTATCGTGATCATGAGATGTTATTTTAAATCTGAGTCTTGCTTTTCTGGTGTTTTGGGGTATCCGGGGCTTGCTGTGGCAGGAGAACTGGGTTCTGATGATGCCAAGTAGTCTTGGTTTCTGTTCCTTATGTTCTAGCCCTTGCCTTTCACCATCTGGCTATCTCTGGTGTTAGCTGGTCTTATTCTATCTGATGGTGACTTGTCCCTCCTGCAAGCCTCTGTGTCAATACTCCTTGAAGACCAGCTCTCTCTGAGAGGAATTTGGGTTTGGAGAGCTGTGGTACAGGGTCAGCTCTGGGGTACAGACAGCAACCAGAAGGATCTTGTCCCCAGCTGTCCCTTGGTTCCTGTGTTTTGATGGCTCTGCAAGGGTCTCTCTTGATCCAGTGAATTTGAACAGATGTGGTGGTGTTGCCTGTGCTCGAAGGTGTGTCCACACTCCTGGGATACCAGCTCTCTCCTGGCACTATTTGAGTATGGAGCCCTGAGTATGAGCCCTGAGTCACAGAATCAGCTCCCCAGCTGCTGAAAGAAACCAGAAGACCACTCCTCAGTCCCTGTGTCCTGGGGATTCCAGGTGGGTCCCTCTAATCAGGCAGGCTTGTCCACACTCCTGGGAGTCTAGCTTTCTCCTGGCACTATTTAACTATGGAGCCCTGGTGGCCCAGGCAGAGGTCTCCTGCCACAGAGGGAGACTGGAAGGCTCCTGTCCCAGGCTGTTCCTCAGTCCCTGTGTCCCAAGGATTCCAGGTGGGTCCAGCTGAGCAGTGTTGCTCGTCCTACCCCCACTCACATGCTTTTCCGCACTCCTGGGAGGCTAGCTTTCTCCTGGCACTACTTGGCTATGTAGACCTGGTGGCCCAGGCAGAGGTTGCCAGCCACAGATGGAAATCTCCCAATGAGGGAATCTTAAAGCCTCATTCTTCCAATACAGTGGAATCTGCTCAGGTATCCACTACCACCATCAAGGTGGATGATCATTATAGGAGAGTGGGGGAATACTGGTAGGCTCCAGAATGTTTTTGGGTGTGTGGTTTCCTATCTTATTGTCCTTACTGGTAGGGCTGAAGGGTGCCCCTCTTGGAGTTTAAAGGGAGAGGTGATTGGGTTTCTGTGGACCAGCAGTCCCTGGCCCAGTGGAAGCCTTTGTTATAGTTTGGGTACCTTGTGCAAGGGCAGGCATTGAGACAGTCCTTCTGAAGGTGCCCAGTCTTACTGTGTCTGCAGTAAGCCCTATCAGGTAGGGTCTGGGGTGTGGAGGAACTCTACCAGTCAGCCAGGAGTACATCGAGCAAAACAGTCAGGGCTGTGATTGCACCTGCATGGGGGTCAAGATCTCATGTGGCCATGACCCATTTATGGATGCCCTCATTGTGGACAGCTGCTACCACATTGTGGATAGGAGCATCAAGCCCCCCTCCCCAAGTCAATTGCTTTATGAGTATATCTCAGGTAGGGTTAGGGTCTACCTGCCTCTCCACAGCCTCTGTGATCCAGGTCAGAAAGTCCGTGAAGGCCTCCCCCACTTGCAGAATGAGGTTGTGAAAATAAGTAGAGGGGGTCACAGGGTGTGCAGGCCTTAGGGGCCTTGAATGCCAGGTTAGAAACCTGTTGGGGATAAGCATATTAACCTATTAGGGCTTGGGTGACCAGATCAATAAAATTACCGAGTCCCATTACCATGACCAAGGAAATGGTGATGCTGTTTTGGATGTTATCACAGACTTGGGCCTCAGCATGGTCATCATAAGCAGACTGCCAGTTCAGAAATACTGATGGTTCCCAAATGGCCTTGAGAAGACAGTACCAGTCATATTGGGTTTGAAGTTACATAGACCATTGTTTTAGAACCTACTCAAAGTAGGGTGAATCGAGTCCCAACTCCTTTGCCACCTTTCTATTGAGGGACAAATCAGTAAGAGGGCTGGGCACCCATGGTTTCATAGCTGAATTGGGACCCATATTGACAGGGTATACGGGGTCTGGCCAGTGGAGCAAATGGGAAATGGGAACAAAAACCACCTTGGGCAGTAACAAAGGTCAAGGGTGTGGCTTCCGGGGAGGGACAGTTTCCTCCAGCTCCAGCTTCCCACATCTTACCTCAAAGTCTGCCAGTTTAGTCTTTAGGCCTTGGGTAACCAAGAAAGTTTCTAAGGCCCGGATTTGGGGTTCCTTGACACAAGAAGGTAGATTTCCCATAGCTCTGCCAGCAAAACAAGTTGAATTTCCACAGACAAGTAAGACTATCATGGACAAGGACAATGTGTCAGACCCAAATATCTTGTGCTTAGTGGAGAAATTTCCCAGTTCATTAGGCTGCTGTAGTATGCCAAAAGGTGACTCCAGATGGGAAAGGGCCATCGGGCTAATTCCTGGAGAGTCAGTCCTTAAGTGGTAACTCCAGGGGACCCAGAATCCAAAAGCAAGTACTCTACAGGAATGATAGACACTGACAAGGTATAACAAAGGTGCCTCTCAATCACCTACCAAGGTCTATAATACAATAACAAAGGGGCCTCTCACTCACCTACCAAGGGCCTATAACAGAATAACAAAGGGGCCTCTCACTCATCTACCAGGGGCTATAACAGAATAAAAAGGGGCCAACTATGGAAAAGCAACCAAAATGTGGCCCTGAGACCTTGCTGAGAAGCAGGAAGGACTTCCATGGGACCACAATTTGCAAGAACAAAGGGAAGGTTGAATCAAGAGCTTTTGAATTGTTTGCCTTCTATCTTAAAGAGTTTATGTTGGAGGTGGAATGTTTCAATCTCAGGGGAAACTGACACAACCATTAATTGTGAACATAGTAAAAGTGAAACATTCTGACTTAGAACAAAAAGAAAGTGAGAATATTCTTTGTAACATTTTATTATTAGAGTCTTCAGCTTTTAGATACCTTACCTGTAAGGTTCCATTTTTAAAATCCTGACACAGTCACTTAAGGTAGTAATCCAAACCTTCACTACTAGACTCATCAGTTGTAATTATTCTGACTTGCACTGAATCCTCTTTATTAACACAGCTTTTTGCATTGGGGATTTTTCTCCTCCAGGGTAAGAGAACTAATTTCTCTAAGTAGCAATCCTGGGATTCCCATTCAAACTTTTGGTCAGTTCACTGTTTCACAAGTAACCTTCCTCACACAAGCCTACCAATGCTTTGTAGTTTAGGTCTTTGTGCTCTTGGCACCTAGAGCACAGCATGTGACCAAAGTCAGAAATGAAAGAGCAAGTAATAAAGTGGCCCAGCCAGCTTAGCTGCTCCCACCATGCCAGGTTGGACCCAGTGCTTTTGAAGGAGAATCTTAGTTCATCTCCACTCATCTAACTTGGTGCTGCCTAGGGAGAAAGACTGCTGGTGAAGCAAGAAGAGGCACCCTGATACCTGATTCACATACAACAGTGACTTTCGCTCCATAGAAAAGTGTGGGCTCTGGTATTCTTTCTCTATATGAGTTGAAATAACTTTATTGGCTCAAAGTATGGAGCAACTTACTACTCTTAACTTTATTATTCACCAACCACCATGCAATAAAAGTTAAGGCCACCTGTGTCCACCATGCAACAAAAGTTAGGGCCACCTGTGTGGGGTTTTGATTAGATTAAAGAAGATAACCCATGGCTCTTAACTGGAAACCTACTACAGAATAAAAGCCAATGTAAAAGCTTTAAAAACTGAATACTAATTTGGTAGGATATTTTTTCAAAACACAGAATTAACTTATAATGTTTAAATATATGACCAATCCAATAGTGCTTATATACAAAATATAAAATGAATCTAAAAAGAATGACTATAGTAAAATCATGTTTCAAAACTATTGTCCAGACTACCTAATATGTTTGAAGAGTAATCTGAAAGAAACATGTATTCTTTAAGCAACTATTAACATAGGTTCCAAATAGTTTCATGCTCTAGCAACATAAAAAGGAAAAAAAAAAGAAAGTATGTATACAAAACCAATATTTTATTGAAAAATAAACACATTAAATATTTATTTTAAAATATGGGTTTTTATTTGCAGGTATTTCTTTTAAAATTTATTTATTTATTTATTTACATCCCAAATGCTGCCCCCTCCTGGTCCCCCCCTCACAGGGTTCCTCTCCCATCCCTCCTCCCCTTTGCATCTGAGAGTATGGCTCCTACTCTGGTGCAACATGTCTCTGCAGGATTAGGCACATCCTCCCCACTGAGACTGGACAAGGCAATCCTCTGCTACTTATGCTCCTGGGGCCTCTGACAAGACCCTGTATGCTGTTTGGTTGGTGGCTAAGTCTCTGGGAGCTTCCAGGTGTCCAGGTTAGTTGACACTGTTGGTCTCCCTGTTGCCATCACCTTCCGGGTCTTCAAACCTTCCCTTAACACTTCCACAGGCGTCCCTGACCTCAGTCCAGTGCTTGGCTGTGAGTATCTGCATCTGTCTCAGTCAACTGCTGGGTAGAGCCTCCCATAGGACAGCTATGCTAGGCTTGTGCCTGCAAGCACAACATAACATCATTAATGGTATCAGGGATTGGTGCCTACCCATAGGATGAAGGTCAAGTTGGGGTAAGTTATTTGTTACCCATCCCCTCAGTCTCTACTTCAATTTTGTCTCTTCATTTCTTTTAGACAGGAACAATTTTTGCTTGAAAGTTTTGAAGGTGGATTGTTGTTCCCATCCCTCCAGAGGGGGACCTGTCTGGCTATTAGAAGTGGTCTCGTCAGCTTTCATACCCCCTACTGTTCAGCATTTCAGCTAAGGTCACCCACATTGACACCTAGAAGCTTCCCCCATGCCAAGTCCCTGGGGCTTCCTACCCCTCCCCAAGCCCCATCCCTGTCAGCTGCAAATTCTCCTGGCACTCTGGGCCTCTCCTTTCTCTCCCCACATTTGATCCTATCCCCCTATTCCTCTCCTTCACCTTTTCCATCCAAGTTCCTCCTTCTGTCTGCCTCCCTTGACTATTTAGTTACCCTTCTAATTCAAGCATCCTCGCTTGTGCCTTTCTTCTACTTTAGCTTCTTTGGGTCTGTGAGCTATATCATGGATATTCTGTACTTTATAGCTAATATCAATTTATCAGTGAGTACATTCCATGTTTGTCTTTCTGGGTTTGGGCTACCTAATTCAGGATGATGTTTTCTAGTTCTATTCATTTGCTTCTAAAATTCATGATGCTCTTGTTTTTAATAACTGAGTTGTATTTTATTGTATAAATGAACCATATCTTCTCTATCCATTCTTTGTTTGATGGACATCTGGGCTGCTTTCTTTTTCTGGCTATTTTGAATAAAGCTGCTATAACCATAGTTGAGCACATGCTTTTGTGGTATGGTGCAGCATCTTTTGGATATATGCTTAGGAGTGGTTTTATTTAAAATTAGAGTATAAATAAGTAGTGAGTGCTATGTGATTTTAATTAGTGCAAGTTATTTTTCCTTTTATGAACACTTCTAATACTGTATATTTGAATTTTGATTATAATACTATTAAAAGACCAAATGCTGATTTTCCAATGTCCAGTTTAATCATTTTCTTTTACTTAGTATTAATATCATTTTTGAAATGTTTTAAATTAATTATTAGAAAATGTCATTCATTTATACAATGTATTTTAATATCTATCAACTCCTACATTTCTCCAAATCCATCCTGACTCCTTCCCAACTTCATGTCCTCTTTCTTATTGTTATTAATAATCTCTGAGTCCAATTAATGCTGCCCATACATACATGGATATGGGACTATCCATTGGAGCATAGCTATCATACTTGCAGGTATGCCTCCAAAGTGGAGTGACTTTCTCTCTCAGTGGCCATCAGCCATTATAGTCTCCACTGAGGATAGGGTCCCATAGGTCCCTCCTACCTCTATACTGGAATTTTTTTGACTGGGTTGATCTTATTGTATATGGAATTATATCTTCTGAGACTTGATGTATATAATAGCTCATGTTATATGCAGAAGTCAAAATTTTTCATCAGGTAGCTTTTATAATGTTCCTTGTGTCTTGTTTTGGAGGAAATTGATACAGATGCCTATCTATAGCTGACTAGTCAAAGTCAATTGTCTTTGGCTCTTTGATCATTTTTGAGTCTCTGACTTAACTACTGCCCACTTTGAAAAGAAGCTTTTCTGACTGAAGTAGAGAGTACCACAAATCTATGCCATGGATATAAGCATAAATATTCAAGAAGCAGTTTGACAGCATGACCATTTTCTAAAACAGTAACAGTATGTGCCCTTTCTTGACCCTCTAATCGTACAACTCATGGGAGGAATAAAGTTACCTCCTGTGGAACAGACCTCAAATCTGACTGCAAACTCTTAAGTTCCCCCATAATAGGCATACCACTCTTACACCTGTAGGCCCATCTTTTCTGGTAAGTTGATACTATATCATGCTGGATCCAGCGCTGGTAAAAAACCATTGATAAATTGTTACCCACATCAAACAACATAACAGTTTCTGACATGATGTAAGCTAAGCACCAGGGGAAAACTTTCTTTTGATGTTTTCTTCAAGTTCAAATATATTTTATAATATTTTTCTTGATGTGTGATATCTTAATGATTTTACACCAAAGAATAAGATGCGTTAGTATCATTATATGGTTTGAGGTAAGGAAGAACATGCACACTTCTCACATAAATGCCCAATCTCCATTATCTTTTGTTTTGGAGACTATTATTTCCTAATTAGATTGTCTAAAACCCCATCCCTAGGGACACCACATAGGCATTACATGATGTACATTACTCTTCACAACAAGAGCCGTTCATAACTGAAACCACATGAAAGACACCTTCTTGTGAAAAGCACTGTACCCAGAATTGCTCCATGTGACAGCCCTACCAAAATACTTCCCCATTCCTTACAGCTTTTCTTCATGTTTTCATGCATTCATGTGTTTCAGAGACACCCACATTTATGCAAAGGAGCTATGCGCCACCCACTGCCCATGGCTACTGCCTTCCCATTTTCATTCTTTCAGTTCCGGAGTGAGTTTTTAACGTACAGTTTCTGGTAAACTTAGAATAGAAATTTTCACTTTTGTTCTTTCTCAAATGTAAGCAGAATTTCTGAGTTATACTACTGTTTATCAAATGGCTATGACTGTATCATTAAAATGAAGTTTTTGAGTTATGTCACTCAAAGCTATGGCATAAACAGAAATGACTAACTACTCACCAAATGTTCTCTGATGTAAAAATACCATACTGGCTTTATTATTTACAGAATTCAACTCCAAAACCATAGAGTAATACAGAAACCTGAAAGAAGAGATATTTAGAACAATGAGAAGGTTTCAGGATAAAGATGACAAATGTAACCTTCTCTAGCAGGCCTTTGAGTAAAGGAGCCCACATGAATGAACAAAATTAGACAAAGTAAGGAATTTTCACTGCTGTTGATTTTACCCTGCTTTGGTCTATGTTTTTCATGTTTGATTTGGTTAGTATAAGTTTCACTATCAATTCATAACAAGTTTAACATATTCATTTCAAAATAACAATTGAAATGTCATAATTATTGAGATATTTATAATTACAAGATAATTTGAATGATCTTTGATTTTTACTAGTCATAAAATTATAGGTGCTCATAAGAAAGTGAGATTGTTACTGTATATACAAAGCATAATAAAGTGATTTTATCTATATCTCTATCTATCTCTATCTCTATCTATCTATCTATATCTCTATCTCTATCTCTATCTCTATCTCTATCTCTATCTATATCTATATCTATATCTATATCTATATCTATATCTATATCTATATCTCCCAACCTGTATATCATGTATCCCCAGGCTGGCTCCAAATTCCCTATATAATTTAGATAAACCTTGAATCCTGGTTCTTCTACTTTCAAATGTCAACTTCCAGAATTGCAAGCATGTATTACCATTTCCATAAGTCTTTCCATATCTATATTAATAGGTCCTATGAATTATATTCTCTAGTACCTCTTAGTATACAAATTAACAACACACAAAAAAGGTACTATTAACTTAAGCCAGTTATTCTTTATTTCTTTTTTTTCTGTTGGCAATTCTGTGTTTCTGTCATCTGTATCTGCAGAGTTTGACAAGTGCTATAAAGGCATTCATCTGCATACTAACATATATCTGAAACTTTAAGGTGCCAAATAGGAGCAAATATATGTTGAGCCATTCTGAGTACCTTAGCGCTTAAAGATCCTCAACTCCTGAGCAATAAAACAGTTATGGTGCACATGCAAGATCCCTGAAGCAAAGAATATAATAATTTATAAGTACTAGAATGGAAAAAAATGGGCATCCCATTTCCTACACACAGTCTGGAATAAGAAAAATTCCATTTGAGTTATCAAGAAAGATTTACAGAATAGAAAATCTTGTACTCTAAAAATGTCCATACACTGTTCTATGTTCTTTGGTTTCCTTGACAATTCCCTTGATGCATGATGGTTATTAGGGAAATTTAACATCTTCCATTTTGCAATGCATACAGCTAGTTACCTGAAATTATCTCAATATTCTGAACTGGGAACAAATTGATAGAACTGCATAGACCAGTATCAGAATGAGGAAAACTGTGGCTTAAAATATGGAAAACTTAGTCTGATGATACTTTTGGAGAAACATATTTGAAGTTTTAAATGGATATACTCTAGCTAAAGGCATTAAATTTGAAATAAAATGGAATATAGGGGAAGGGTTGTGATGTAGTTTACCAACAAGGGGACATCAACACACCTCAATTTTCCTAGTACAGAAATGTAACAAAATTGTACAACCTGATGCCTCCATTTATTTCTGTCTCTGTCAGTATTTTAACCTGTAATGATATGATTTTAGCAGATAAACATATATATGATGTTATCAAAGGCACACAAGAATACTGAAAGAAATCAGAATGAGTTTTGTTCTTGAGAAGAAAAGTAGCATTTGCTTACATAAGAAACAAATAGTCTATAAAAAGCATAGATATATAAATTTTTATAGTTTTAAAATCATAAATGGTTTAATTATACAAAAATGAATGACTAAAAGGTGAAAGAGAACTATAAATCTTGCCTTCCATTTGGTTAGTTGTAATAACAACTTGAAATGACAAACATTTTTCCAAGAGACTCCCAGTTTCTGGATCTGGTCCCTTAAGAGGTACACAAGAGAGTACTTGGAAATGTCCCAAGACTGAATGTTCATTACTAATCTATGACTGAAACTTACCATCAATGCTACCACAAATGTTGTCCATGTTGTACATTACACTACACAGAAAGGCGCTGTTCATTTATTAGTGCAGAAGAACAATGCCTTACTGAGTGAGGTACTGTAAACAGCATCATTGAAAGTAGTCAACTCATCTTCTTAACAGGAACGCAAAAGCAATGTAAATTAGATGACTCTATTCCCAGGGAATATTGTTGTCTATACTTTCTTATATACAGCATTCTCCAAAGTGTCCTGTGAGTTGAATTACCAAAAAGTAGCTTATTCTGAGACTCCAGGAATGTATGGGCACCCATACCCTTTTCTAGGGCCAGTATTGAGGTGGTAGCTATTGTGCATTATCTCACTCAAAGAAGTACCAATCATATTTTTGGTTAAATGGGTGGTACATCCTAAAGTGATACATCACACACTGTATGACTGAAGGTGGTAACCCTAGTCTGTCTCCTCTGCCTTTTCATCCAGCAATCCAGCCCCACACTCTCACTACATGAATAACCGGAAGAATCCTCTCAAAAGACATGAATGGCATGCATTCCTCTTACCTCTTTTTTACCACCCTTGTCCTTCTTTTTTCCCCAAGTCTTCCTTAAGTTATTTTTGCTTTCTGTCCATATAATGGCACAGAGTATAGGATCGAGAAATATCATATATCCCTATTTATGTCTCCCCTTTATAAATATAGGATAACAGTTTTCATTACCCTGTTACTTTGTGTACCACAAAAGTCAGCTGTTGCAGAATGAGTCACTTCAGCCACTCATTAGACCTGCATGTTGCAGGCTACATAAAATTAAGTAGGAATAGTTCTGAAAAGGGTAAGCTCTGAAAATTGAGATGTCCTTATACTACAATATGGACCTAGGCTTGGTATCATCTTATCCAAGATGAAAGCCTACTGAAGTATCAACAGCTGCCATAAACTTACAAGTCAGAGATAAAGAAAGTAAATAAGGAATACATAAAAATAAACATGCAAGCAAAATTAAAAATTAATCCTCAAAACAGTATAATGTAAGCAAGAGAAGATCTAAGCTATCACTCAAAACTTGAAAGAACACTTATATAAATCAGAAATAACATAGGAGTAAAAAGATCATACAGAAATGCAGTATATTCAAATACAGCACAGAAAATTCAAGCAAAGGAAATTATAACAGTAACAACAAAACATTATAAATATGAAACAAAATAATTCCATAAATTGTAGCATTCAAAGAAAGGGCCTAGAGACTATCTCTTTACTCATAAATACAAGATTCTTTTAAAAAGTTATGGACTAAAAATGGCTTCATTCCACAGTAATCCAAGACAATACCTAAAACTAAAAACCACAGGAGTTCTTGTAGCCACCTGACACATACCAGGACTAGCTGTTACTGCCTGCACAGAGAAATGCTGACGAGGTACAGAAAGCATAATGAGCCTAGGCCATAGGGCACTATAACAATAGTAGGAGACAAAGTTGAACAGGTTCTCTTGTCTCATTCATGCCTAAATTCCTCTCTAGTTTTGGTGACATAAAATAGATGACCACATAGAGACATATAACAAAATGCACAAATATCAAGTGCTTTACAGACACGTTAATACAATTTAATGGGGCTAGGCTGTGAGGTAGCAGGTTATTAGGTCATCAAATTCAAGATGGTTCCCTGTTACAAATATGTAAAAATTACCTGTTGCTCTCCATGCTGTACTCCCTGGGATGTCAGAAAATGAGGGCTTTCCTACTGTTTTCTCCTTCCCCTTTCTCAATCTCTCCTCTGTGAGATCTAAGATTAAAATAAGCAAGACAGAAAGTAAAGTCAGTATTTTTTCATTCTCAAGGCTCTAAAAGATAGATTTTCTTATCCTGCTATCACTACAAAAATATCCAAAATTTTAACTGAAACTACACATGGGTCTATTACATGAAACCTATTAAATATCTCTGCAGCCCCTTGCTAATGTGATAATTACAGATGATGAAAGACAGCAAGGAGAGGAAGAAAAAGTATGTAGATTCTAAAATATTGATCTCTGGGAAATGAGAGGTTTCTCAAAAAGAATTCAGCATGGAGAATTTTTTAAAGTCATAAAGAATTTGGGCAATGAAAATAGAAAAGATTTAATGAAGGAATCTGAAAACAGAATAAACTCAGGTTTGAATAAAGGAAGTATATTATAGATTTGTGTGAAAGCTGCAACTCTGAGGTTGCACAGAGGGCCACTTCTTCCAAAGCTCAGCCTTGCAGCTTCATCTGGTCTTTTCAGAACAGTGAAATGTAAATAACTGAAGATTGGGCATGAGAAGGTTGTCTAAGGAGCCTCCCATGCTGGGCCTGCTCCTCAGGGTGAGCTTCTGCAAGTCCTCTGAGATAGCATGTGCTTCAGGCAGGGAATCTATCTTCAGAAAAGAGCAGCTGTGCGTTTGATGCTCAGTCCCCAAACCCAGGAGTACCACATGTTGATGTACTTCAAAAGACTAAAATTCATATTTTAGTTTGTCCAAACCATACCTTTTCCAGTAAGGTCCTGCACGCAATGAATGAATCTGCCAATCTTGCTCAGATATCTCTCACAAATCTTCATTCCAATACTCATATTTTCCTTCTATCCTTCACGTCTTTAACTGCTAGAATGGACACTAGCATTGCTCCAATGAACCTATGCCTTATTGTTATTGTTCTTAGTATTATCTACTGATCTACTGTATCTTTAATGTGCCCAGTTTTAGTAGCCAGGAAGAATGATTTTCCTTTAACTGATTTTCCTCAGGAACAACAATATTATTTATTTGCAAATTACAAATATGAGATGTGGAATAATAAAACAATATATAGCACTCTCATAATAACCTATTAAATGCACTGGCCAGACATCTCAGCTCCCTATGTACAAGAGCTACAGACCTTTTCATGTGTTCTGCAGTGTCATTTACCCAAGTGGCAACCTGCTGGAAAATCAGTGTAGAACAGCAAAGGTTTGCTTAGAAAATTAGTGTGTGTGTGTGTGTGTGTGTGTGTGTGTGTGTGTGTGTGTGTGTGTGTCTGTGTGTCTGTGTGTCTGTGTGTGTGTGTGTTTGTGTGAGAGAGAGACAGACAGACAGACAGAGAGACAGAGAGACAGAGAAACAGAGAGAGACAGAGAGAGACAGACAGAGAGAGAGAGAGACAGAGAGAGAGAGAGAGAGAGAGAGAGAGAGAGCATGTGTGGGTGTAATTGAAAAGACCACTGTCTTCTCACATGCTACAAAAGCAAGAAGTTCACAAATTAGACGTTCTGACCTTTTATATGACAACTATTTGCTGAGAACATTACCCCAATCTTCTATTCCAATTCTCTCTGTTTTCAACTCTTCTGCTAACAGTGACTAAATAAACTTAAACTAAAATGTAAAATTTCCAAAAGTGTAAATGTGAAAACTATCAGTTGATAATAGTTTTTGAGAATTCATGCTTTTTGTTTAAAGGAGAGCAAAGAGGGAAAGTAGTAAATAGATAATAGTTTTGTAAGCCTTTGGAATTTTGTACTTAATTATTCAGTACTGATAATAAATATCTTAGAATGAACAAGGTAAGCCATTTGATCATTATTGCAGTTTTGAATGAATGGTGGAATGGCTAATATTTGCATTATATATGCTTTTCAGTTTTTATTTGCTAATTATAATAATTATTAATTCAGCTTCCTATTAGCAGTACACAATATATTTCTATTTTCCTTTATATACAGTGTACTTTGACCATTTACTTTTAGGATGGCTTATAATATGCTTTCAATGACTATTCACTTCATTTTACATTTGTTGCTTTTGGCTATTTCCTTTGTTTCTTTTCTCTCACTTTCCTGTGCATTGTTGAATATATTCTATTACTTTACCTGTATTTGCACTTGCTTATCTATTTGTATAATTGTTTTATATTTATATATATATAATTAAGTTATAAATATGTAGCTTATCACAGTCTATCAGTGTTAATATTTTACCAGTTGCAATGAAGTAAAGAAACAAGCAACTATTTAAATTCATTTACCCTTTCTACTTTCAAATATTACTGTTGTTTAATGGTTTTATATTTCTTGTTAAATTATCAACTATTTTGTATAAGCCTCTGAGGATGTTTACTGTCTTATCTAAGTGCATGTGCAGAAGTGTACATGTATGTAACATACTTTTGTTCTTTCTCTAATTTTTCTTTCTTTCTAATGCAGTAATATTTTTCATTTTATCATGTATTTTTAGTTTAAAGAACTTCCTTTGGGCAGAACTTCAGATTATAACTGTTAATAAAAAGTACATTATCTATTGTGTCCAGCACATTTTCAATAAAATAGGAGAATCTGTGTTCTGTTTATATCTTCTGTTTAAATAAACATTTATCTTGCATTCATGTATCATGTAGATCCTGGATTAATTGTATGAGCTACAGTTTTAATCACAATTGAATCTTCAGACTTCTTGTGTTGGTATTTGATCTGATTATCTAAGCTGATACTGTCTGTACTTCCATTTGCTCATGATTGTTGCCATCTACTTGGACAAAAAGGATGTCCCAGGCTGAGCCATCTGGTACTTCCAGATGGGCTATGGATGCCCTGGGCCTACAGGGACAACACGGCTTTCCTAGTTAAGTATCTTCTTTTGGCTGGATTCTCTTATAGGACACTATATGCCTCCTCTGGACCATGAAGCTTACATGTCCAAGTACCTGTTGTGGATGTTCTGTTGGGGTTTTGCTGTTCATATACTTTTGTTTATTCTGGCTGACTGAATTTGTTAGTGATAGAGGAAAGTCTCGGACCACAGAGCCAAACACATTTCTTATTTACCTGTTTATATTCTGATAAAATCTATCGTGTCTTCTTCCTTTGTAATACTCAGTAGTGAAGATTTCTTATCCAATGTGGATAAGAATGTCTTTCTTGGCTATCATAAGGAGAATTTCCAATAGATCTAGGAATAACGAGGAGACCACCTGGACTACTTGCTTTTGCCAGACAGGTAACTGGTAAATGTTATACTTGTTCTTAGAGCCTTAAAATTTCTACTCAAGTCATCTCTTTCTCTCTCTCTCTCTCTCTCTCTCTCTCTCTCTCTCTCTCTCTCTCTCTCTCTCTCTCTGAGCTGTCATTTGGTTAATTTTGTTGTGTTTCTAGTTACATGTAGCAAAAATATGGAGTTTATGACACACAATTCAAAATTCAAATTTTTGATTTCTACTAAAACATGTTTAGAAAATAACTTTGAAAGCAGTATTTTAAGAATCCTGATTTGAAATTTATAATAAGTGTGGAATGTTTCTGATTATGGAGTAACTAATAGCATCTCCATGCTACATATATAGGGGATGTTTCAGAGCATAAAGCAATAGATTTTAAACAAGAATATATTAGACTTACTAGTTAAAACAATCTGTTACAACTATAGAGATGACAAATTGGAGAATGCAGTAATTCAGATGCATCTATACCAGGCTCTACTTACCAAACACATTTCATATGATACCCAGCCTTTCCTCAGCCAGATCCACCCACCAGATAGCTGATGGTGGACGGAGCAGATTCTTTATTAATTCCCTTCATATCTCAGCTCAAATCCATGCCCATAAGCTAACTTAGGACGATAGAGTAAACCTGGGATTCCTGCTACACACATTGCAAACATACTAAACATTTCGAAGTGTGTTAGAGGCAATTGTTCTTTGCTTTAATATCAGAGTTGTTTCACAAACAAAACATTTCAATGTGGCAAGAGAGAAAGGAACGATTGCAGGACCCTGACTAAATTATTTACCTGGAATCATACCAACCAAGATCTAACAGTCACAATCCCTCAAGATGGCTTTTCCACTCACATTGGTTCCTAGTGACTGTCAAGCTGGTATT
Organism: Uromys caudimaculatus; assembly: GCA_028551405.1. Taxonomy (NCBI): domain Eukaryota; kingdom Metazoa; phylum Chordata; class Mammalia; order Rodentia; family Muridae; genus Uromys; species Uromys caudimaculatus. The sequence continues at coordinate 108,323,172 of CM052722.1, forward strand.
TCATCTCTCCCAGATGGCATGAATTTTCTTATGTTTCTCTCTAGTCAGTGCTCTTGTAATTACAAAGGAAGTACATTCAAAGCATGAATCCTAAGAAACAAAATTGTTGATAGAAATTAAACAAGACCTGAGGAAATGAAAATATGGTATAATTTCACCCTGTTCCTGGGAAAAAATATAGCCATACAATTTCAATTCTCTACAAATTGATCTCTAGGAAAATTTTAGAAAGATGTGAAATCAGAAATGTTTTGCAAATCAATGTTAACTTTCAAAGTTAACTTCAGAAGTAAATTCAAAGTGTATAGAACTTGATTGAATGCACAGATTTGGGTATATTAAATTAATTTGTTATATTCAAATATCAAAGGTAAAAGCAAAGCATTATTAAACCAATGTTGTGTTTAAAATATTTATCATATTACCCCTAATAACAAATAATACATAATAATATAAACAACTTCACAAAAAAGAAAGTTTAAGCACAATTAGTATGTTTAAGTGCACTGATAATGAAATATCAAACCATATGTTAAGCATTCAAACAAATTCTGAAGCAAAACTTACATGAAACCTAAATGATTTTGTACAAGTTATTTTAAAAAGTACAGAAAATGAACACACAAACTGCAACAGGAATGCTAATCAAAAATTTAAAATCCCAAAGCTTAATTTTCAAAACACATACACAGATACTGTAAAAGAAAGAACATGTATACACAAAATAATCACAAATAAAGCAAAACAGCTGAACACAGGTATTTAATGGTAATTAAACAATATTATTAAACAAAAATCAATCAGAAGTTTTAAACCAAAGCAAAATTAATACTCACCTGAAACAACCAATCAAATAAATAAATGAACTGAAAAACACCAACACACATTTATAAGCTCTCACACTGCCTCAAACATAGATATGACTCAATCTGAGAACAGTTTGCAATGGTGCCATACTCACTACATGGTACCTACCTGGATTTCAATGGTTTCTCCAGGAAAACTAAAGTTCATGAGGGAAATGATCTAATTTGAAAATACCACTGCCATATAGATAGTCATGTAGAAATATAGATAGTCATGTAGAAATGTTAGGGGAAAAGAGAGGTTGTTGTCTTTCCAAGATTTGGAGTACTGTTAAAGATATTTAACTTATTTGAGTTGAATATAATGAACAAACTTCCACTTAACAATCCAACTGAGGCTCAGCCCTGTTTCCTAGCACTCTCAAGTACTCAGGTATAGTCACATACTTCCTCCAACTTATACCTAAGTCCTACCTCTCAAAACTCCCTAATAGTTATGAATCTGCTATAGACTTGAAGATTTCATTAAGGTAGAGCCTTCAAAATATAGCTGTCACTGGAAATGGCCATCACAGACACATTCTAGAATATGTTTCCTGAATCTAAATGTTCCTTATTCTAAGTAATTTGAAAGTAAACAAACACATCAAAACAAACTTTAAAACACAGTATGTTAGAAAAATATAACCAAATGAATGTTGTACGCACCTCCTTAACCCTTTTGTAGTGAAATCAGAAAAAAACATATTTTTTCAAAAAACTTTAAAGTACATGATTACATTTAAAAGACAGATTCTATTTTCCCAGTATAGAATAACTTCTAAGTCTCCAAGGTAATATTTATCTTTATTTCTGAAAGAACAGCTGTAAGGTACAGAAAGAACTTTCTCAGTAAGAATATTTGAAAGTCAACAAAGAAAAATGTGAATGCTTAGGAACTAAAATGAGAATTACTACAAAAGAACAAGTTGCTGGTTTGAAGGAGCAAAAGGAATTATTGTGTTCAAAAATGAACAACACTGAAATGAACATAAGGAAAGGTACATCCCAACCTTTTAAAAAAGTGTATTAAGAGTTTTCATTGTAATGAAATTTCATATATAAGAAAGTCAGTGTAGGAGGTGAAGATTTTATTTTGGTTTGTTATTTCAGGGGTTTTAATACATAGTCTTTGGCTCTGTTGATTTTGTGGTAAGGCAGACTATGATAGTGGCAAAAGGCTGTAATAGATTACTAAAGCTCATAGTGGGCAGGCAATGAATGGTGGGGTGGGTAGAGAATCAACAAAAAGTAGCTCTTAATAAATGTGGTTCCAACAGCCTACTTCCTTCATCTATCTCTGGTCCTAAAATTTGAACCATCTCCCAAAATAATGCTACCAGCTGCTGATCCCACACTCAACACTTGGACCTAGTTAAACTATTACGTCATACTTCCTTTGTTCAAGAGTATATAAATTCTTGTAAAATTTATGAGTGTGCTTTTCTCAGGGAACCTTCATTTCTTCAGTCTTCCTTCTTGATATGGGCTATAAGAACTATCCAAACTAACTGCAGTAGCAGAGAGATCTGAAAATGGTACTTGGATTAAGAAAAAAAGGTAACCTTGTTAATTCAACTATATATATTCATGTCCATGGCTACCAAATGTGACATCCTTTGTATGCATTATTCTACTCGAAAAAGGCACCAATCATATGTTATTCTATCTGAGCATTATCCCTCTGGAGCAGAGTAGAATATTCAAGTGAAGATGGTAATCCCGACTCAACACTAAAAGACCGTTTGTGTTCCATGAAAATTTCTAGCACCCGATTGCATCTAACAGGCCTATTGCCTTTACCTGTTACCTCCTTGAGTGAATATTACCTTACTTAGTACACATTTAATATCCTGACTTTGAGAAATAAACTTTTTCCTTTTTTTCTCTTTCTCAGGTAAGAAATAGCTTCATTAATATTTTCAAATTGATTTTTAATCCATTAAAATGAGCTCTTTATTTAATTTTAATTTTAAATTAACACACAAAATGTCATACTTCATTATAACATTAAAAATATATTTTTAGTAGATTCTCCTCCCCACCCACTCACTTCGCCCATCTCCTGCCTTTCTTTTTTGTGTGTAACGTTCTGTTCCTGTATTTAACTTCTGCTTTCATATGATGTGTTCTATTGCTTTTCCTTTCATCCCTTTTTAAAGTATTTTCCCCCAGTGGAGCCTGTTCTAGTTTACTGGTCTCTAACAGACTCAATTACATATAAACAAAGAATAAAATTAGAAATAATGAATAAAATAAAATCTGTATATGAAAGAGAACATGTGTTATTTGTTTTGCTTTGTTTATTACCCTGGGTTATCTCACTCAATATACTATTTTCCAGTTCTATCCATTTTAACATATACAGTAAAGGCTTATTTGAAATGATTTCCTTTTAGCGATGTTAACATTTCCTATGATTATGATAATTATATCCTTCTTGTTCAAACATGCTCAAGCTATTTCTCGGCAAAGTGTTTCAATTAGGAAAAATCATAGATGAAAGACTTGTCCAGATACATTCAAAACCTACCTAGGTCTGAAATTTGTCTAATGGAATTTATGTATATACAAAACCAACAACAACAACAGCAACATCAACAAAAACAAATAGTGATTTGGCTGAATCGAGTGAGCTCTGTGAAAACAATCATGTAATCCCTTCTTGGCCACCACATGTGGTTGCACATGTTGTGAATTACCTCACTCGAAAAAGTGCTAACCATATTTCATTACCCTGATTGGCACTTTTGGAGTGGGGCACGTCACACAGCATAGTTCTATGTGGCAACTTTCTTCAAAGGTTCTCTGGCCATCTTACTTCCATATAGTTTTCTGATGCTTCTTGTTCACATCTGGTTCCTCACGATTGTACAAGAGATAGGTTAAACATTGCTTTTCTTCTTTCATATGCCTCAGGATTAGTTTCATCTAACCTATTACACACTCAACTTTCAGGTTTCTCAGGCTGGTGAAACAATCCTTTCTTCTTTCTTCTTTTATTGGGTTAAGGTAGATCTTCACAATATGTTGGTCTATTAAAATTTCAAGTCATGAGAAGTGTTGTATTTATATATGGTCTTTCCTCCAAAGTAGAAAGGAACATCAACATACACCACAAGTTTCTTTATCACAAACTTTCACTTCAAAGTTCTAAGTCTCTCTGCGGAAGGAAGAATTTTAATACAGTTCAAAAGATGGATCTCTCTATGTATTCCCTATATAAATTTTACCAAAATATTCGGGAATATGTCTTATAGCCAAAGAGATATTACAGATTTAATTATTTAATAAAAGTTAAATTATCTTGAGGAATGTGGTCTCAATCAGGTAAATGTTTTAAAAGGGTTTATCAGACAGAGAAGATGAAATGAACATAGCTACATGGCAGTGAGTGGAAAATACTCTCCAGGATCTGAGACAGTCTTACAGATATATGAAGGTAAATTTGATCAATTTTAGAAGAGATAGTTGAACAACAGAGTAGATCACATTCCATTTGAGACCATTTCAATCTTGAACCCTAAGATAAACACTCAGCTAAACTATGACAATCTCCAGATTCATGGAGATTTGGGGACCTGTAAAACCAATACAAATTTGGTTAATTTTGGCATGATATTTATGAAGCAAATGAAAATTATTTTGTCTTATGTTTTACAGTTCTGGGTGTCATTGCCAAAATCAGAAATGAAAGAAAACAGTAAGAAATCTCAAGGGAAAGAAGAGGGATATTGTGAGTATGGTAATAGATAAAGGATAAAAAATTCCCCCTCTTTCTCCATAGAAAGAAGTATAAAATCTATCTGGATTAAATTATGAGAGGAATGGCCTTTGAGACTAGACCTGCAACCCTCTTCTTCATGCTCTGGGAATTCTCAGCCTCCATTTTGATGTCAGGTTGTAGAGAAGCACTATTTCAAAGCTTCCTTTCTGAGCACAGACTCTGATGTACTCATATTTGGAGACAAAGTTGGTGAACACTCACAGACAAACAGGAAAGGAAAGAGGCAAATATCATAAGGCAAATATATACATATATTAAAAGTATAAAAAGTATGAACTGAAAAATTATGAAAAATGGAAACATGCATACTTCCTGAGTTTACTCACTGAGAAAAATCTAAGAGACCAGGACCTCATACATGGCATTTCACTGAATCTAAAATGTAGTAGTCTATCTTACACCACTAATCTGAAAATTCATTCAATTTCACATCCAAAAGAAATATAAGTTATACCTTATGAATAAATAGAGAAGACTTAAAATATTTAGTTATCAAACCACCTGGCTTACAATTTGGATTTCAATTCTTAGAGTCCCCTTGTACTTTCCTTAAAATATGCTTTTAACTGAAATAAAGTTTCTCCTGCTTCTTCCATCTAGGCCTTCTCAGCTACCCTTCCTCAAAGGCCTTTAATGCCCCTATAAACTATCAAGCTGATTGCTTCATTTTCATTATTAATGTTTTACATACATACATACATACATACATACATACATACATACATACATACATACACATGCACACACACACACACATACACACACACACACACAAACAGCCTGGTTCTTTTTTGTTTCTGGTATGCACATGGTTCTCTGTACTGGAAAATCAATATGGGCTCATCCCTGGGAGAGGCTAATTTTTCTTACAGCACTAATTAGTTACTTGTGATTCTTTCTCTAATGGTAGACTCTATGAAATTTTCCCCTTCCACATTAACATATCCATTGATACTGCCATTATTCTGTTTATGCAGCCATTTCTAAGAGACAGTATTTCCCAGCAGACTTCCTGTTGTTCTGTCTCTTGCAATCTTTCAGACTTTTCCTACAGTATTCCCTGATGCAGGATGCATTTATCCACTGGGGCTGATTTGTTTCCAGCTGTGGTTTCCATGATAGTAAAGAGAAGCTTCTTTGATGAGGTGTGATAGCTACACTTACCTGTGTGTATAAGGATAAGATTTAGACTATATAGGAAGTCATTTTGCTAGTCCAACAAAGTAGTGATAGTAGAATTTTTTAAAAATCTATGACCTCACTTGCCATGGGAGCTGGCTAAGTTTCCAGTGCCAACATGATCTCCCTCTTGTTAAGTGGGCCTTAAATCTAATTAAACAGCTGTTGATTGCCACCAACATGTGAGTTCCAATTACTGCCCCTTCATGCATATCTTGATATGTTGGGAAATGCATGTATCATAGGTGTTTCGGCTACGTAAGACTATTTAATTGCTTCTCTCCTTTGGCAGCTTGCATACTTATTTTCTGGAACCACAGAAGCTAGATGGTGGGAAAGAGGCTTTCGAGTCAGAACCTTCTAGTGTCATCACAGTCTTGTGTCTTGAGTATGTGGTGTCTTCAACACTAGGGGCCCACCCTCACTCTTAAAAGGTAATCAGGGGAACCATCTATAATCTCTATTGCTTTGGGAGTCACTTGGGCTAACATGATCAACCACTTGAAAGGATATTTCTCATGCTTGGTACTAAGCTTTTTGTTAGTCTATGGTACTGGGTTTTTTCAACCCAAGTGGCTTAACTTAGAACTTCCTATATATGTATAATTTTAGATAGACACAAAATAATTTTATTCCTGAAGGACTTGGAGCTAAGAACCTCTGATTAGAGAGAATATGTAGTATTGGTATTTCTGGATCTGGATATATCTTATTCAGTATAATCATATTTTGGAGCCATACATTTACTTGAAAATTTCATGATTTTGCTTTTCTCTGTGGCCAAATAATATTCCATTGTGTATATGTGCCACATTTTCATAATCCATTCATCCAGTGAATGACATCTAGGTTGTTTCCACTCCCTAGCTAATGTGAATAGGACAATGACATTGCTAAGCAAGTATCTATAGAGTAGATATATGGTATAGCTGAATCATATAGATTTATTAATAGCTTTTTGATGATTTTCCACACATATTTCTGTAGTAGCTGAATCGATTTGCCAGCAGTGAATGACAGTTTCTCTTTCTCTACAACCTTGCTAGCATTTGTTGTCAATTGTTTTGTTGATCTTAGTCATTCTTAATAAGGTGAAATGAAATCTCAAAATTTTTTTAATTTGCATTTCCCCCACTGTTAAGGATGATGAATATTTTTGAGATATTTCCTACATATTCTTATTTCTTCCGTTTAAAACTCTATGTTTAAATGGCTAGCCCATTTTTAACTGGGTAATTGGTTTCCTTGACTCTTTGAACTTTATGGTTCTTTTTACATTATGGATTGACCATGGATGGCCAAAGCAATCCAAAGCAAAAAGAATAATACTAGAGGGGTTGCTATTCCAGACTTCAAGATATAACATAGGGCTGTAGTAATAAAAACAATATGATACTGGAACAAAAGCAGATCTATAGAATAATGGAATAAAATAAAAGACCCAAACATGAGTTCTAGAAATTACTGCCATCTGGTGTTTGACAAAGAAACAACAATCATATTAGCTCTCTATTGGATATAGGATTGATAAAGATTATTTCCAAATCTTTTGATTGTCATTTTGTCCTATTGACAGTGTCCTTTGCCTTACACAAGTTTTGCAATTTCATGAGGTCCCATTTGTCTATTCTTGATCTTAGAGCATAAGCCATTGGTGCTCTGTTCAGGAAATTTTCCCCTGTGCCCATGTGTTCGAGATTTTTTCCCCACTTTCTCCTCTATTAGTTTCAGCGTATCTGGTTTTATGTGGGAGTCTTTGATCCACTTAGATGTGAATTTTGTAGAAGGAGATAAAAATTGTTCAATTTGCATTCTTTGACATGCTGACCGCCAGTTAAACCAGCACCATTTGTTGAAAATGCTGTCTTTTTTCCACTGGGTGGTTTTAGCTCTTTTGTCGAAAATCAAGTGACCTTAGGTGTGTGGGTTCATTTCTGGGTCCTCAATTCTATTCCACTGACTAACTCCCTGTCACTCTACTAATATCAGACAGTTTTTTTTTTTTATCACTATTGTTCTGTAATACAGCTTGAGGTCAAGGATGGTGATTCCCCCAGAAGTTCTTTTATTGTAAAAATAGTTTTCCCTATCCTGAGTTTTTTGTTATTCCAAATGAATTGACAAATTGCTCTTTCTAACTCTATGAAGAACTGAGTTGGAGTTTTGATAGGGATTGCAATTACTCTATAGATTGCTTTTGGCAGAATGGCCATATTTGTAACCCTTTAATATCTTTTTGTTGTATCATTGCTCTGGCTAGGACTTAAAGTACTATATTGTATTGAAAAGGTAGGGAGAGAGTAGGCAGCCTTGTCTCCTCCTGATTTAAGTGGGATTGCTTCAAGTTTCTCTCCATTTAGTTTGATGTTGGCTACTGGTTTGCTGTATATTGCTTTTACTATGTTTAGATATGGGCCTTGAATTCCTGATCTTTCCAAGACTTTTATCATGAAGGGATGTTGAATTTTGTCAAATGCTTTTTCAGCATCTAATGAAATGACTATGTGGATTTTTTCTTTGAGTTTGTTTATGTAGTGGATTACTTTGATGAATTCTTGTATATTAAACCACCCCTTCATCCCTGGGATGAAGCTTACTTGATCATGATGGATGATGGTTTTGATGTTTCCTTGCATTTGGTTTGTGAGAATTTTATTGAGTAGTTTTGCATCAATATTAATCAGTGAAATTGCTCTAAATTTCAAACTCAAGAAGTTAGACTCCAGAGAATCAAATAACCCTCTTTAAAAATGGGGTCCAGAAGTAAAAAAAAAAAAAGAATTATCAACTGAGGAATAGCGAATGTCTGAGAAGCACCTTAAGAAATGTTCAACATCCTTAGTCATCAGGGAAATGCAAATCAAAACAAACCTGAGATTCCACCTCACACCAGTCAGAATGGCTAAGGTTAAAAACTCAGGTGGCAGCAGATGCAGGCAAGGGTGTGGAGAAAGAAGAACACTCCTCCATTGTTGGTGGGATTGCAAGCTGGTACAACCACTCTGAAAAACATTTGGCGGTTCCTCAGAAAATTAAACATAGTATTATCTGAGGACCCAGCTATACCACTCATGGGCATATACCCAAAAGATGCTCCAACCTATAACAAGGACACATGATCTACTATGTTCATAGCAGCCTTATTTATAATAGCCAGAAGCTGGAAAGAACCCAGATGCCCTTCAACAAAGGAAGGGATACAGAAAATGTGGCACATTTATGTAATGGAATACTACTCAGCTATTGTAAACAATGACTTCATGAAATTATTAGGCAAATAGATGGAACTAGAAAATATCATCCCAAGTAAGATAACCCAATCCCAAAAGAACACACATGGCATGCACTCACTGATAAGTGGATATTAGCCCAAAAGCTCAGAATACCCAAGATATAATTCACAGACCACATGACGCTCAAGAAGGAAGACCAAAATGTGGATGCTTCAGTCCTTCTTAGAACTGGGAACAAAATTCTCACAGTTGCAAATATGGAGACAAAGTATGGAGCAGAGACTGAAGGAAAGGCCATCCAGAGACTGCCCTACCTGGGGATCCATCCCATATACAGTCACCAAACCTAGACAGTATTGTGATTGCCAAGAAGTGCATGCTGACAGGAGTCTGATATAGCTTTCTCCTGAGAGGCTCTGCCAGAACCTGACAAATACAGATCTGGATGCTGGCAGCCAAGCATTGGACTGAGCAGGGGGCCCCCAATGGAGGAGTTAGAGAAAGGACTGAAGGAGCTGAATGGGTTTGCAACCCTATAGGAATAACAACAATATCAACCAACCAGACCCCCCAGAGCTCCCAGGAACTAAACGACCAACTAAAGAGTACACATGGAGGGACCCATGGCACATATATAGCACAAGATGGCCTTGACGGGCATCAATGGGAGAAGAGGCCTTTAGTCCTGTGAAGGCTGGATTTCCCAGTGTAGGGTAGTTTGAGGGCGGGGAGGTGAGATTGGGTGTGTGGGTGGGGGAACATGGTCATAGAAGCAGGGGGATGGGGGATGGGATAAGGGGTTTTCACAGGGGAACCAGGAAAAGGGATAAATTTGAAATATAAATAAAGAAAATATTCAATTAAATAAGAATAATACACTGGACCAAAAAAAAGGCGGCAGCATTTTCAACAAATGCTGCTAAGAACACTGGATATTCACACCAGGAGAATGATATTAGACTCATATCTATAACTCTTCTCTCAAATTAGATTCAAGTGAGTCAAAGACCTCTACGGAGTACTTGAAACATTAAAACTGCTAGAAGAAAATATAGGCAGTACTGTAAATGATCTATATAGGTATAGTAAAGGACTTTCTGAGTCAGACTTCATGCTTGCCCCAGCACATGGTCAGCATTCTTGTCTTCAGACAACACACATATACTCACAGATACAAATCTTATACCTAATCCATGTCACTATAATTTCTATGGAACACAAATTTAGCATAACTACCATGCCTTTATGCTCTTTCAGACTCAAATTTAGGCCTGCACAACAGAATGTAGAGTTGGGAATTCCCTCATATATCTAAGATTGAAACCTATCAACAAGAATTCAGGTTTCAGGCCACCTCCCATCATAGCTCCTTGAGAAAATGTGTGGATCACATATATGTTAAAAATGTTTAATATGTATAGTTGATATGCAGATGAACTTAAAACTATAATAACATAAATCTATACAAATACTATAAATGTTAATACATAACTCAAACAAAAAACTGGTGTTGCAAGATTTTTTTCTATTTCATTTAAATTGAAAATTAAACTTGTAAGTTCCATAACTTATGGTATCACATGACATGAGGAAGGCAAAACTTGTACACACACACACACACACACACACACACACACATGCACACATACACACACACACAAAAGCACGTGCGTGCACACATATACTCTCACAACACACTCACATATGTACACACATACATGGACACATACACACACATTTATATATATGCATCTGTTCTCATAATTTCAATTGACTTGTACTCTATTAAGTGATTAAATAACAGAACAATTGATTATTTTGGTGTTACCTTAAACCTCTCTTTCTCCTCAGTCTGTGTTTCTATCTCTCTGTTTCTCGCTTATCAGAGTGTTAGTAACAGATGCTGCAAAGACACAAAAAGTAAAAGTGAACATATATCATAATAAGTAAAAAAAAAAATGAATAGCTAAACATTCCAGAGAATACCTAAACTTACCTGCATTCTAAGAACTCCTCATATATTAGTGGCTCACATATGATCCAAACATATTTTCATTCGAAGGAATGAAAACATATGCTGATAAGTTAAATGGTATTTATTTCAAAGGAATATTTTAACTCTGTCCTCGAAAGGATCCATCATTCTGCATGCAATTAAGCAAAACTATTCCCTTAGAGTACCACTGCATATGCCATATATCACAAGTGTTACTTCACTATAGACATGTCAATCACATTTAATTATGCATGACTGCCATATTCTGGAGTAAAGAACCACACGCAATTGTCATGATCAGCTCTTATTTTTGCACTAAAAATGACTGTTAGGAAAATTAAATTAATAAACCAGAGATTGAGAGAATATATATATATATATATATATATATATATATATCCACAATATTTCTATGAAATAAATTATTAGTATAAGTGACCTAAAAGGTCCACTGTGAGAGATCTAGGAATCCAACCAACTAAAAGAAATATGATATTTTATTACATAAGATTGTAGATGCCTGGCTAATGGATACATTAAAAATTATTTAATTCCATTAATCAAAAAATCATGCAAAGCCAAATGGGTAACCCATAACGTTAATCCTGACACTCAGGAGGCAGAGGCAGGAATATCTCTGTGAGTTCCAGGCAAGCCAGGTCTACGAAGTGAGTTTTAAGACAACCAAGACTACAAAGAGACATCTCAAGAAACAAAACAAAACTAACAAACAAAAATCCTGAATAAAAACAAAAGGTAAGTTACTTTCAGAAAGTAACAAAACAAAATTACAACAATTTAAAGCTTTCAAGTTATTATGTATAAATTTTATTAAATTTGTAAATTATTAGCTACTCAGTGAAATAGTTAAAAGAATTTCTAGACCTGTGAAGAAAGAAAAAAAGATTTAATGAATGAGAAATGTTAAAAAACTGAAAAGCAGGGACAAATTTGAGAAGGTCTGAAGGACCCTTGAACAAAATGGTTTCAAAGATATGGGTAATGTTATAGGAAATTATTTCTCCAAAACATGATTAGTAAAAAAACAAAACAAAACAAAAAACCAACCAAACAAATAAACAACAAAAAAACATATTCCACAAGTAAGGAGGACCATTATGATCAAACTAAAGTCTTGCTCTTGTTTCTGATAGCTGACCTACAAAATGTATATAAATTTGTATAAAAAGTAGTTTGTTGTTGTTGTTGCTCTAACAGTTTTTCATTAATTAAGTAATTTACCTATTTTACATCCTGATAAGAGCTTCCTCTTCCTCTTCTTGTCCCAGTCCCACCCTCTCCCACCCCCTCTCCACTTCAGTAAAGGGGAAGTCTCTCATGAATATCAACCAACTTTGACATATCAAATTACAGTAGGACTAGGTGCATCTTCTCATATTGAAGGCAACCCAGTTTGGGGAAAAAGCTCAAAAGTCATGCAGCAGAATCAGAGACAGCCATTGCTCCTGCTGTTAGGGGTCCCACATGAAGACCCAGCTTCATGACTCTTACATACGTGTAGGGAGCCTAGGTCTTTCCCATGCATGTTGGTATTTCTGTCTCTGTGAGTCTGTATGGGCCCAGGTTAGTTGGTTCTGTAGGTTTTCTTGTATTGTCTTTGATCTCTCTGGCTCCTTCAGTCCTTCATCCTCTTCTTCCACAAGATTTTGTAAGCTCTACCTAATGCTTGGTTGTGACTATCTGCATAGTCTCTTTCCATCAGCTGTTGGGTTATGTTCCTGTATGCAAAAACAACAAATTATTATTAATAGTATCAGAAGTTGGCTCTATCATGGTATGGTTCTCAAGTTGGGCCAGTCATTGGTTAGCCATTTCCTCTATTTCTGCTCCATTTTTATACCTGTACATTTATAGGCAGGGCAAATTGAGGGTAGGAGCTGGGTTGGTGTCCGCATTCCTCCATTGAAAGTTTTGCCTGAATATAGGAGGTGGCCATTTCATGTCCCATATCCACTATTGCTAGAAGTCTGAGCTAGCTTCACCCTTATAGACTCCTAGGAGGTCCCATTGTTCTAGGTTTCTAGCTAGTCACAGGGACGCCCCCCAAACCCACACTCAACCCCCACACATAGCAATTCCAGTTCTCTATCTGAGTTGAAAGAACACTACAAAGAAACAACGAAACCAAGAATTCTTCCTTTGAGAAAATCAACAAGATAAACAAACCTTTAGCCAAACTAAGTAAAAGGCAGAGGGAGAATATCCAAATTAACAAAATCAGAAATGAAAAGGAAGACATAACAACAGACACCAAGGAAATCCAAAGAATCTTTAAGTCTTAATTTAAAAATGAGAAGATTTGAAAATCTATTCAAAATGGATGATTTTCTTGATAGATACCACTTACCAAAGTTAATTCAATATCAGGTAAAGAATTTAAATAGAAATAACCTCTAATAAAATAGAAGCAATCATTGAACATCTCCCAAACAAACAAAACAAACAAAAAGCCCAGAGGCTGTCTACTCTTTCCATATTTATACAATATAGTATTTGAAATTTTAGCTAGACAATAAGACAACCAAAGGAGATCAAGGAGACACAAAAGGGCCAAACAATTTTAGCACAGAATTCTATCAGACTTTCAAATAGAGCTAATACCAGTACTTCTGAAGAGGAATGTTGCCAAACTCATTTTTATGAGGCCACGGTCACCCTGATATCTAAACCACACTAAGACTCATCAAAGAAAGATAATTTCAGATTAATTTCCTTTATGAACTTTGATGCAAAAAATTCAATAAAATACTCACAAACTGAATCCAAGAACACATCAAAAACATTATCCACCATGATCAAGCAGGCTTCATCACAGAGATGCAGGGATGGCTCAACATATGAAAATTCATTAATATAATCTACCATATAAACAAACTGAAAGAAGAAACAAAAAAGACATGATCATCCCATTAGATCCTGGAAAAGTCTTTGGCAAATCCAACATCCTTTCATGTTAAAGTCTTAGAGAGATCAGTGATACAGGGCATGTAACTAAACACAATAAAGGCAATATATAGCAAGCTAATAGCCCACATCAAATTAAATGGAGAGAAATTTAAAGCAATTCCTTTAAAACGAAGAACAAGTCAAGGCTGCCCACTATCTTCATATCTATTCAACATAGTACTTGAAGTTCTAGCCAAAACAATGAGACGACTAAATGAGATGAAGGGGACACAAATTAGAAAGGAAGAAGTCAAAGTATTGTTTTTTCCAGATGATATGATAGTATACATAACTGACACTAAATATTCTACCAGAGAACTCCCAGAGTAATTGTTAAAATTCACCTTCAGCAAAGTGGCTGGATAGAAAATTACCTTTAAAAAAATCAGTAGTTCTAAGATCAGTTGCTATGAATTACTTTGAAAATTTACATAAGAAAATATTTTGAAGAAGGCTAGCACCTTTGAGAAAGGTGTTGAAAGAATAGCATAATTGTTCTATAAGTAAAATAACCTGGTATACTAAAAGCACCCACAGAATCATCACAGAATCTATGGTATTTGTCACTCCACTTGCAGATGGGGCAGTCACATTTCATTTAACACATCAATGCACTTCCATGAAATAGTGGACAGCATCCAGTGTATCTAAAGACAGTTATGGCTACACACCCATTTTTGAACTTTTAAATTAGCCAATGTATTTGTTCATGTTGTGAGTAGTCACTGGGATTTGTTCAGAAGACTAGCACAAACGCTCTTCATGTGTTCTCCACTATCTATTCCTGTCTGAGTGCTGACCAGTTATCTTTTGGTGTTTTGACATGTAAGTTTGAACAACTAATAATCATTGAGTCTTTGTAGGTTGTATTTCTGATGCAATCATTGTCACTGTGTGTATCTTCCTTTTCCCATTAGTATAAGAAAGTATTAAAGAGAAGTTTGTACTCTACATAACCAACTCCAATGCAGAAAATATATTTCACTCACAAGCTGAGCCTGCCACATCTTCTGAGAGCTTTATCTAAAGTACTTATCAGTCCTTGAACCACTAAGTACTGAAAGCACACACAATATCCAGGAAGCCAAGTTAGAGACTATCTAGTGATTGCTGGAATGGAGAAGGAGGGCATCTGTTTTCTTCCTTATACTGTGGACACACGTGTACACAGAGAGAGAGTGGAGGGCAAGAAAGAAGGGGAAGGGCAAGAAGGCAGACAGAGATGATGAGAGATCAGGAGGGAGGAAGAGAGAAAGTGAAAGAGAAAGGGAGGGATAGGGAGAGAGCAAGAGAGAGCAAGAGCGAGCAAGCTAGTGAGAGAGAGACAGAGAGAGAGAGAGAGAGAGAGAGAGAATTTTGAGATTTTTCTGAGCATGCTTTTCCATTTTTTTCATCTAAGATGCATAAGAACATATATCTGTTTTCCCTGAAAATACTGAACATGCTACCAAAGATAGGAAAACAAGAATGATGAATAAATTGAGAGTTTAGAATCCTGAAAATGAGTTGACTGCAAGCTCTAATAGATTTGTTAAAGGACATAGTGATATTATTCTGTACTTTTAATTTGTTCATTGATATACAAATTTCATATGAAATCGAACATGTTCACTAATATAATGCTATACTAGTGTGTATAAACATGTGAAATTCTCTTTCTTTCTTAATATATGTATACTAATTATAGAAGAAAAACAAAAGATGTTCAAAGTTGTTGGAAGGAAGTTAATGTGGCAATTCCCATTCTCTCATTGAACTTTATTTTAGAAGTTAGCAACTAAGGAGTTACTTTTTTTTTTTTTTTTTTGAGCCTTTATTTTTTCTTTTTAAAATTTATTTATTTATTTATTTATTTATCTATTTATTTTAAACTCCAGATTTTATTCACCTCCCGGTCTACCCTCCGACTGTTCCACATCCCATACCTCCTCTCCACAACCCTGTCTCCATAAGGATGTCCCCACTCCCACCCCCATCCCACCAGACCTCCCCAGTCCCTGGGGAGTCAAGTCTCTCGAGGGTTAGGTACATCATCTCTGACTAAGTCCAGACCCAGCAGTCCTCTGCTGTATATGTGTTGGGGGCCTCCTATCAGCTGGTGTATGCTGCCTGCTTGGTGGTCCAGTGTTTGAGAGATCACCGGAGTCCAGATTAATTGAGACTGCTGGTCCTCCTACAGGGTCGCCCTCCTCCTCAGCTTCTTCCACCTTTTCCCTAATTTAACACCAGGGGTCAGCAGCTTCTGTCCATTGGTTGGGTGCAAATATCTGTGTTTGAATCTTTCAGCTGCTTTTGGGTCTTTCGGAGGGCAGTCCCTTTTGGGGAATGCTCTTAAAAGATGGAAAGTTTTTCAAAATAGCACACCCAGTTTATGACTTTATGATGAAACACAAAGAAAATGGGAGTAAAGAGAATATCTCAATATCTGAAATACCTAAAACGTTCCCTTTCAATAGTAATATAAATGATCTACAGTTACTGTTGCAAGAAGCGGTCTGAAAGTTTGTATAATTCATTCACCTCTGCTCTCCAGTGGCTAAGACTGACCATTTTAAATTTCAACTAGTAGAAATTGATAAAATTTCTGAGATGCCTTAAGTTCTTTGACAAGCTGAAAAATGGAGGAACAGATTGATAAAAGAAGGTTTTCAATTAACAGTTTTAAGTCATGCCTGTCTCCAAAAGAGAAATAGTAAAACTAAAAACAAAAGGACTGCAGGAGCTGAAGGGGTTTGCAACCCATAGGAAGAACAACAATGTCAACCAACCAGACCCTTCAGAGTTCCCAGGGACTAAACCACCAACCAAGGAGTAGACATGGAGGCACCCATGGCTCCAGCTGCATATGTAGCAGAGACAGCATTGTCGGACATCAATGGGAAAAGCCCTTGGTCCTGTGAAGGCTTGATGCCCCAGTGTAGGGGAATGCCAGAGTGGGGTGGCAGGAGTGGGTGGGTAGGGGAACACCCTCATAGAAGCAGGGGGAGGGGGGATGGGATAGGAGATTTCCAGGGAAGTGGAAACCAGGAAAGGGGATAATATTTGAAATGTAAATAAAGAAAATACCCAATTAAAAAAAAAAGAAAAAAGTACGTAGCCATTGCAAATAGTATATAGTTTACTCATCCATTAGATACCACCATCTCTGTGAAATAATACATAGCAGTTTATTATCCTCATTGTATGTCCAGCATGGAACACATTGCTTGTGGACGGATACATATCTTAGTGTCCCCAGTGATCTTCTCTTGAGAATATTAATGAATATTCTATTTATGTTATTTTACTAGGTCTTTCTCTAACCTTTACTTTTAAGATATCCTTCTACATATATAACGCCTATCTATTAACCACAATTAGCTCACAAAGGAAGTTACCACCCTCTTGCTAAATATAGAGAACACTACATTGACAGAAACTCAATATCTAAATTGGAAGATATTCTCACAAATATTTAGCAAGAGCTTCAACCTCAGTAAAAGTCTTCCTGCCTTTAGTCGTATCTACTTAAAATAATGAGTTATATACTCCTTTGATCTCATTTTCAACCAAGTTTCCTTAGAAATTTAAAGGAGCTCAAAAGTTGAATAGTTGACCCTTATTCCACTCAGAAAAATATGCTCCAAAGAGTTAAAGAAACAGTTTGAAAACATACAAAGAATAGCTGAACCTTAGTACTCACTGAAGCTCTAAGCATACGGCAGTACTCCTTTATAAAAGCTGAGATCTAATTAGGCAGAAGAAATGGGACAATCATAAGAATGGGGAATAAGCAATATAAGGAATTACAAACTCATTTGGGAGATTCAAATAATAGTGACTGGGTGGTACTAACTAAAGACGGCTTTAAATATTGCATAGAAATTTCAGATGTAAGAACAGATATTATATTGTCAAGCTTTCAAGCAATGTTTGATTATCTCAGTGTTGTTGCCTAATCAATCTGTTTTTGATCAATGTCTTTTCTAATTCATGTGATTTTCTATTAAAACACGTTTTGAAATGCTATCAGACATTATATCTTATTTTATATTTCTGTTCATTTTTAATAATTAAGTATATTTAAATATCAAATAAGCTAACATACAGTATTGTATAAACAATAAAATAGTAATATAAAATACTTACATTTACTTTTATATTGAGGAGCAAGTGATGTGTGTTCAGCTTCTCATGGCATGCTGCTGATAATACTATTGTAAATAGAACAGTGAATCATGTTGCCACTTAAAAGTAATGTAAATTTGAAGTATGGTTCCCCTCCCTTCAGCTCCACTGGCATCATTCCCAAAAAAGTGTGGCACACACTGGGTTTAATTGCATACCACAGGGAAGAGAAGATGCAAACTACTCAAAGTAGCCCTTGAACATTTGGTTAAGTGAAGTCCAGCTTCACTGGCTCCCATGTTATGCAAAGGAAGAGGACAAACTAGGTTGCATCTCAGTTTGACTCCCATCAGTGGCAAGCTGAAGTTAGGACTGGGTACATTTCCATTCCCTTCCTAGTCTCCAATAAAAAGGTAGGGTTCCTTGGATACATGGTTACACTTAGAGTCAGACAGGAAAAGGGTAATATAACTCATTTCCCAAAGTACAGAGATGGACCTATTTAGAATGAAAACATTCAAAATTCCAGACCTGGTTTACTGACTTCAGAACTCAATCCATGAAGTAAAATTCCAAGGTAGACCCTTCTCTCTCACATGTGTGTATATCTTTTGGGAAACTTCCCTCAAACCATTTTATTTGAAAAGATGGCAAGATAGGAACATAAAAGTGAACACAAATGTCACAATTGTGTTGGGCTGAATCAAATCTCACAAAAGTTTACATTCTTTATTTCCAATTAAGTATTAATATTTAGGCCTAACCTAAAGGAACTTTATTTTAACCTTTACACTGTGTGTGTGTGTGTGTGTGTGTGTGTGTGTGTGTGTGTGTGTGTGTGTGTGTGTGTGTTTGTATGTGTATAACTGTGGAAAGCCATCATATAAATTCATTATGTGCATTTCAGTACAAGATGTGTGAGTCAGCCACCTGATAGGGAAAAACCATTTTAGTTCCTGTAGACGTTAAGAGGCATTCACAGATTCCAACCATCCACGTTACTCAATTCATGAGATTCTTAGTATCTAGTCTTATTTGATCCCATTTTTATTCTCACTAAAACTGTATTGAATGTATTTGTTCTAATCTTCCAATTGACTATTTTCATGGTGCGTGAATCTAGACAATGATAATTAAGAGCTATCTTATTAATCTATAATGTTGTGTGTAAATAAGAAAAAAGATATATTAAGGAAGCACTAACACTCAAGCACTCTTTTATCTCTGAACACTGATATTTCTCTCTCCATCAAATATTGTAATAACTCCATGGTAGAGGAGCAATGATATAAAATCATTCAGAAATTTAAAAAATGGGAATTTTCCATATAAATTTGTTTATGATATAGTTTTAATAACACTGACACCATGGGGAAGACTCTGGGATAGAAATAAAATACATTAACTGTAGTTAGCTCAACATCCCATGAATTTTCATTTTAGTCAGTAATTCTCTTGCAAATTGCAAATTAGTGCTTACAATTGGAACAAGGATGCTGATTTTCATTTGCTAAAGGCTGCTGTTTACAAAACAGCCTTTGGATAAATCAAATCTAACATCAGTACTATCACAGATTAATAGTTTGTGGTTAAAGCTTGTTTCTTTAGTTTTGAATTCCTACATAAAGCCAGAATTGAAGTATAAGAAGAAAAATAAAAGTAAAAAAGATGGTACATTAAAATCCCATGTGATTGTGTTTATGTGCTTATGTATATTTACATGAAAAGGCATGCATGAATTGCAGGATGCTTTTGTATGTGTTTGTATGTAATAGACTTGATAATGATTTCATTGCTAGTGTTACTAATAAATAATGAAGCTATGATTGAGGGTGTGTGACATCTCTAAATGCATATGATTAAATATTATTTAATTACTACATTTTATTTAAATGTACAATATAAGCACAATTCATAAGACTTTTAAAACCAAAGATATACTTTGTAAGAAGAAATCATTATTTCATCTTACAAAGATATGATAATATTTGATATATGATATAAATCATAATAAAGGTAAAATATGAATGTAGAAAAATTTAATATCATATATGTCCTCTGAAGCTTTACATACAATTACTTAAATGATGTAAGAAATACAACCAGAAACTAAAACTAAGTAGCTTTATAATTTAAATTTATCTTTAACCGTGGCATCAAATGCTATTGATGTATTAGTGGATGCATTAGAACAAGATCCAGGAATGTACATACATTCTACTTGCAGCTATGCTTTTGTTAAGTAATTCCTAGTGGTATATAATATCTTGAAAATAATAGTAATGGAATGAACAACTTTACTGAATTATTATTTAAAACACTATCAAAATAATGCCAGTTACTTATACTGAACAAAATAAAATAAATGCATTGTTACTGTTTCTGACTTAATAGGCTAGAGAGTATTTTGGAATTTGCCAAGGAAGAATTTGTACTGACAAATGAGGAATGAGAAATCAAACAAGGCAAGACCTGCCACATTTGTCAGTATTGATTTATCTATCTATACAGACTATACAATATAAATAGAATATCTTTTAACTTAATTTGAAAATTATCATGATTATCACTTAAATTTTTTAATGAGTTACACAAAGCTCCATATTAATCTGTTCCTTATCTAATAATTAAATGTATGATATAAAATCTTGAATAAAGAAATCATACCATAGGATTCTCTACCTCCTCAAACATTTTACTTTAACACTAACAAAACCAAAATGCCTGTTGCTTCCTGATGGCCTCAGTGGGAGCTCTTTTAAGAGATGGCGAAGAGTAGATGCTTTCTAAAAGCATAATAATCAGGATAAAGGGTGTTAAGATATCATGCCAATGAGTGGCAAACTCCTCCCAGAAGAGAAGAGAATAATCATTACTGGTTGAAAGAGATGGATATTTGTGACTCATTCATAGTCAATACTTGTCACTTACAAGAGGTCAGGATAACTTCCATTGCATAATATTAACCACCATGAGTTAAAGGCTGTACTTCATTTGAGAAAATGAAAGTTTGTAAGACTGACTCAGTAAGAAATGATAAAGCAAACATAGATGATTACAATATTCTACAAAAATATGGGTCAGTTTCTGATCCATGTGATATGCTAAAATAGAATTCCTGTTGTCCTACTTCAGTAAAGGCACAGTAAAAAATTAATCCATAAACTGGATGTGGTAGATCATACCTATAATCCCAGCATTGACAAATGGAGGGAGAAGGATCAGAAGTTCAAAACCAGACTGAAATACATGAGACTCTGTCCTGTAAAAGCAAAACAAGAACAATTCAATTCTTAGATATAAGGTAGCATCTTTTCACTGCTATGTTTATACAGAGGCAATATGAAAGCTATAATAGTCTGCTGCTTTATAAGTTTGCCATCTCTGCAGTTTTATAGCATCTTTTCCCATTAAACACTAAAGTTGGATTTAACCAGTTCACCCAAGAATACAAGAAGGCTGAAGTAGCAGTTTATTGTTCCAGAAACTGCAAACAAGAAGCAATTAAGGTTATTTTGGACTGATGCTTTCTTTCCGTCCGTCCTTCCTTCCTTCCTTCCTTCATTTCTTTGTTTCTTTTTCCTCCTCCTCCTCCTCCTCCTCCTCCTCCTCCTCCTCCTCCTCCTCCTCCTCCTCCTCCTCCTCCTCCTCCTCTTCTTCTTCTTCTTCTTCTTCTTCTTCTTCTTCTTCTTCTTCTTCTTCTTCTTCACCATCTTCTTCTTCTTCATGTTGTAACGTCTCACTATATAGTTCTGGCTGGGCTGGGACTCGTTACATAGACCAGACTAGGCTTGAACTCTTGGAAACATAAAGAAAGTCCATTTGGCATGTCATTAAAAAACAAGCAATATTTACCAATTATGACATAGGCCAATTTAAGTACGGAATTTAATTGTATCTTTTCCTTGTAATAACAAAAATTTCCATCTTTATATTGGGGAAAAACATATCATGCATATATATATATTATATATATACCACTAAATTTGCATCTACTGTTACTATCCTTTAACAAAAATAGTGACTTTCTAATTTTCAGAAAAAGTTTATTAAATTTAAATTAGTGGTATTTAAGCATATATATAAGGTGGGTAGGATATACATATTTTCTTAGAGTCTATTCAACTTTGAATTCATTTGCTAACGTAAAATGCAAAAATGAAAGACTTTAATGTAAAATTAATGCAATAATATCATTAAAATGGTTTTAAGAAAAGCATGCATCCACTAACTACAAATTTATAGTATGTTTTCCTCTTTGAGCAAATTTACTGCAGGTACGTAAAGAAATATTCATGTTATGAGGCAAGTAGCTAAAAATGCAGTCTTCTCAAGAGATTATTATTTCAATTTTCATATTTAATCATTTATTTCTATCAAATTTGAATTCATATTCTCGTTTTACTGAAATACTTATTCTGAAGGCTGTAATTCTCATGAAGAAAGAAGCTTAGTTTGGATTATTTCTGTATTGCTAGTATTTACCATGTCAATGCCAGAGTTTAACAGTGAATGAATGTGTATTACAGAAGCAAATGAGTGCATGTTCTGAAAAAAACTGCAATAAAACTGCATACCTTGGGTTTAAAAATGCTAAAGCAGAGTTAGATAAGACTATGAAATGCCTCTAATAATGCTAATATATATGGGCTTAATAATTTATGGCAACTGTAGAGGTAACATACAAAACTGTACAGGTAACATACAAAAACCAATGAATCAAAATGAAAAGAAATCTTAAATGCAGAAATCATTCAAAACCCAGTAGCCAGAAAACTTTGCGAACATTAATTCCACCGTGAAAATTCTCTCTCAGTGTGACATATCAGGCTTGCGATTGACATGTTAATTAAATAATTAAGTTCTTACTATGTAACACCAATATTACCTTGGAAGCCATGAAGTTCTTGAATGCAATCATGCCTCAAAGTCACATGTTCCAACATGTTAAGGCCAAGTGAACCTTATTAGTTGTCATTCTTTGTTCTCATTTTCATTTATGTAATTCTCTGTGTAGCTAATGTTTATTATTCTTTCTTCTAAGCACTTGGTCCTCCATATCTTATCCTCCATCAAAATTATCTGCCTCTGATTCCATTTTATCAGATGCTGTCTTCTCAGTCCATAACTATCTGTCTTTCCTGAAAAGAATAACTCAATCTCTTTATCTTCATCCAAAGAAACTACTACTCTCATTTTTTGAAGCTTTCAAAATCAAATTTTTAGTTCACTTTAGTGTTCAGTAGCTACATGCTATATATAATTTCTCATTCTACTTCTTCAGCTTAGTGCTTGATAAGCAGCCCTATGAGAGTTCAATGGTTAAGATGTTTTCTCAAGCCTGCACACAATTATGATGCTCAAACTTCATCTTTCTTTTAAATCTGAAAGAAGAGGATTAGTATTATCTGAAAATAAGAAGGGAAGGCCTAGAACAATAAATGACCATAAAGGAGACTGTAAATTGGTCTCTTTTCTCAACATAACGATTTTTCCCCAAAGTAAGCAAGTAAAAAAAAATCTTGTTATTCAGATCTCACAATCCTGTTTGTTTGTGTCTTAGACATAGAAATGAATGGTCTTCATTGTTTGCCTCATAGCTTTGCTCAGAACTATGATAGAAGTTATGGATATGACACATTAACATAGCCTGTTTGTAAACACTGAACTGTAGAATCAATCTGAATGAAGCATTTAGTGGAATGAGGTAGACTATGGGTGAATACTTGTATAAATGCTTAGATATGGAATTTGTACAGAGGAGATATTCAGCAAGTATTTGACAAAAAGAAGAAAATAGATGAATAAGCAAATTACTCAAATTATAAAAGGAAAGAAGTATGAACAATGCTATTCTCTAATTTTCCAGAATCAAGTTTATAAGGACTTTATTGGTTGTATAGAATAAAGTTCCCTAAACACAGGTGAGTTTGGGAGGCCCTAGAACACCTTAGGGATCAGAGAAGTGATCTTGACTAGAATACTGATGCAAATGAGAACTTGATTTGAATTAAGAATAAGCATTGCCCTTGTTATACTACCACTGGTAATGTGTCCATGCAGAAGATGTTGGCAAATGCTGAAACTAAAATTGAGAGACTGGGAACATTTCCAAACCAAACAGTACTCAAGTTGTGGTATGGATATTATTGCATACTTTAACATAGATTTACAGTGAGTCTAATGATTAAGTGGATACTGGTGGTTGTCTTTCGATTGCTGTCTTATTAGTAAAAGGACAAAAGAAATGCTTTATAGAGTACCAGTGTATACATATTTGCTGGAATGGTAGACATTGGAGAAAGTGGAAAAGAACTTGAAACTTCAGCTATGCTTAAGATTGTCTCTCCTTCCAATCGTAAGTCCAAAGCACTTCTAGGGCAGATCTGTGTCCTGGAAATCTCAAAGCTCTAAACAACAGATTTATGTATGGTATGCAAACACTTAAACATGACTACCTTGGGGCCCTGGTATTCTGGCAAGCTACTCTATGGCCAATCCAGCTATGATTCAAACTGTTTCCATTGTACTAATACAAGTGTAGACGCTATAGCATATAAATGATGCTGGTTTTAAGAAGAGTCATGTGCATATGAGGGACTCCATCAAGATTTCAAAAAGAAAACCTTGGAATGCAGGAGTTTATTATGGAGTTTGAACCCCTGATGTAAGCCTAATAAGAGCATGGGATTGAAGCTGTGTGGAAAACCTGAAAAGTCTAAAACACAGCAGTATGAAATGTTGTCAGAAAATCTTATAAACAACAAGAAAGAGGTGGGGCACGACATCCTGAGGCTATGTGTCTGACTGAGATCTTACTATGTCCTTTGCTGATTACTTACTCTGCTGTTTTGTAATGCAGATATTTATTCGATGGATATTCCATCATTTCAACATGGATGGAAGTTATTTTTTTAATTTCATAAATAAATGTAATTGAAACAATTTCCCTTAATCTGAGAGTAAACATTGGTTTATAATTTTGAGTAACTCAGAAATACTTAAGAATTTGGATTACTATGGAGAGTAACAATTCATTATTTTCACATTTATAAAACTGAATTCTGAGGTAAACATCCATGAATTTTATATTATTTGTCTTCAAACATTAATGTGTTAGAATCTTGAACCTTATTTTGATAGTACAAAGGTAGAATTGAACCTTTAAGAGGTGGACATTTATGAGAGACTCAGAGGCCATTTGTGTTGTTAATTTGGAAGGGAGCTTTTGGACACTAGTTTCTCTGACTACATGTGTTGACATGAGGTCTCTTCTAGCATGTACTGCGAAAATCATGATGCTATTAGCATCAAGTTCTCACCAGAACAAAACCAATGCTTTTAACTTTCACTTAAAATATTCAGAATTATAAACTAAATAAGCACTGCTCCTTGAAGAAATTATCCAGCCTTGAGCATTTTATTGTAACATGTAAAATAGACTAAAACTATCCAGCAAAATCTGAGACAATAAATGTGTCCTATTTAGGCCAAAGTTATGTTAATTACATACAGCCATAAATAACTCTACCCACAATTCCAGCTTAGTTTCCTCACTGGTTTAATGTTCCTCTAACTTTACATGTACATGTTCAAAAATTATATACCTCAGAAATAACCTAGGTTTTTCTTTCTAATTTCTTTCACTTTAATGGCATTACCATTTTCTTGGTGCCTCTGTACTTTTCTGCATTTATTTTTAGAATGATCAAAGAAATTTGTTTTGATTTTAATAGGAATCACATTGAGTTGAGCCTGTAAGTGTAACTGGGTAATACTAATTTGTCTTCTGATCCATAAACAGAATTCCTCTCAATTTTTAAATTAACAATATATTTTTATTATCCGGACTTTGTTCATTTTGCTAAGCATGGTTGTAGAATATGCCATATGTCTAGTTTCACTTCAATTAGCTTCATGCTGCTAGATAGGGGATACTTGTTTCTCATATATTAGTGTTGCAACCTGAACTGATACTAAATTTACATTTTTACTTTTATGAAAGATTTTTTTGTAGATTTCTTGATCTTTTTATGTTGATAAGTATGTCTTCCTAAAGTAGAGATTATTTTATTATACCTTTTCAATGTATATGTTTTTGTTAGTTTTCTATTCTTATTTCAGTTTTAAAAGTGACATAATTAACAACAACAAGAAAATCTTACATCTTTGTCTTCTTCCAGATTTGAAGGGTGGATATATAGTGTCTCAAAATTAAGTATAATGACAGGTATAAGATTTTCTATAAATATATTTTACTAAGTTGAAGATTGTTTTTAAATTCTTCCCCTCCAATCCTAAATTCATCAATGACATCATCCTGAATGTGTGTTGAATATTTTCAACTACTTTTCCTTCAGTTTCAGTTGATATCTCTTGTTTGTATGGTAGATCATAATATGTTAATTTTGAATAACAAATGAGAATAACAAACCTTAACTATATCTAAGTAGTCAGTTTAAAAATTAATGCTTTGTCTTGTACAGCATGATGTTAAGCAATCCAGAAGAATAAACTAAGGCTGATCAAATAATTCATATGTTAAGGATTACTATATTACTAAAGTAATAATATACTATGTTATTGTCAAAGATGTAGTCATTTAACTTAACAGAACTTAATATAGAAGCAAGAAGCAGCCCTCACAAATGTATACTACATATTTTGAGAGATCATTACACAGACAATTCAACTGAGAAATACTAGTCTTTCCACCAAATGTTTCTGAGCAAACAAGTATTCATTAATTAAGCACAAAAATTGATGCCTGTTTCAGTCACTGAATTCAGAGTGGATCACAGCATTAAATGTAAAACTATAACGCTTGTACCAACAACAACAACTGGTTTAGGATAAGGTAGAATAGCTATTGTTTCTTACAATTGCAAATGAATCTAATTAGTACCTTCTTTTCATTTAAAACTTGTTCTGAGAAATTTAGAAGACATATTCTTGCTCTAGACAAGAATATATATAATAGGAAATTTCACAAAATAAAGTATGACTAAAAATTGATTACATGAGAGACATGTTATACATTTTAGTGTTGCAGACAGCAGTAGTGCTAATCTAGACTATGGAAAGATAAAATATGCTGAGATAAAATGATGATTGATTGCACTGATATACACTAGAGTTTTTAGTTTTATTTTCAAATTTATTTTTAGAGAATAATATTTGCTTATTATTTAATCTATAAAGGATTACATTTCCTTTTCTTCTACAAAAGTATTCAGGAATAAAATTTGATTTCTTTGTGAACTAAGAGATCTATTAAGCAAAACCAACTAAATGCAAGAGTATGACACTCAGTGGAGTTTTGTCAAGTTTTCCTTTTTTCTAGTTATGTGTTTTGTGTTTTTTGGTTTGAATTCCTTCACCCCAGCTGGAGCGTTTTCTTGAACTATCATGCATATAATCAGGACTTATCCAATCAGGGCTGTATACAGCCCCATGGCACCTTTGTAGACTTTCAAATAAATCTACAAAGAAAAAATGCACTCTGGGTTTACTCTAAATGACAATGAAATAACCAGGCCTGTTTCCTATGACTGGCTTTTAAGGCTGTTTGATCAAAGCCGAAGCAAAATTTGAAGATAATTACCTTTGGAGTCTAGAAAGAGGCTTCATATGAGTATACAGACACTTTCAAAGGACTGGTGTAATTATTTTGCTCGCTGCTGTTTTAAATCATCATAGTGTATCTTTGTAGATCAGAAAACTAATATTTTCCCTTTGAAGATAAAGTTTGAGCTAACTGATTTTAGTTTACCTATTAAATGATTTAATAGAAACCCAAAGAGCTAGAGTTTAATGGGTAACAAATGTGCATAGTTGAACTAGTCTGTTATTAGAGACTTCAGTACACCTAATGTTCTCTTATCAGTGGTAATACTTTTGATGTCCCAAATGTAGAACTACTAATATTTAATGAAGCTTCACATTTCTATGACCTTCAACCCAAACTATTCATACTACAATATAATAATGGTAATGATAATTATAGTTCCTTAATTACAACTTGCCATGTTCTATACTTTATAAATATAGTACCTATATAAATAGTTTATCTTCATTATGAAGATGATAATCATTGTGAAGATGAAATGTGAAGGAGATTCTTATGAAAATATAATAGAAGTAGCTAATCATAAGAGGATAAGCATACTTCCTTTGAGAAGTGGCATGCAAATGCAAGAATGAGTAGCCATGAAAACACAGCTGGAGGAAAGGTATAAATGTGTTGGCCAAAAAAACCCTATTATCAGTAATGACAAACATCAGAAAGAAACACAAGCCACTTATTGAATTTAGGGAATCTAGAGATGAGGTGAAATAGGAAGACGGGAAGAGGATGCACGTGTCAGGAAAGTAGAATCAATCTAAACACATAAATACTGCAAACTCTGGGGGTTTCATTCTTACATGATCAAACTTTGAGAAACCTAATCTTTGTATGTTCTATAAAATCCACAATTTTACAATATAATAAGTTGCATATGTGTGCTGAGTTTAGATTGTACATTAGACACATGGACACTGACAAGATTCCTGAAACCATGCATGTGGGATATAATCAGTTAAGCCACATCTATTCCAAATAAGCCAGGCCCACATTTCCATAATGAATTAGATCACACTCACTCCAAGAGTCCACACCCATTTGGAATGGGCATGGTCTCTTTGGAGTGGGGATGACTGGTTGGAGCAGGTGCAGCCTAATTCAAGTGGGTGTGGCCTGTTGGAGTGGGCATGGTCTTATTGATTACGGAAATGTCTGCATGGCCAGTTGATAAAGAATGGTCAGATTCTAGTTATTTTGGAACTAAATGCGACAAGGCTCTGTGATGGAGAACATATTAAGAGTGGAAATGGTATAGATCTAGGATTACCTCTTTCATTTTCTGAAAAAAAATCGCACATGCATTTGAAGTTTTGATCGTATCCACTTCCTGTAGCTTTCCCTCCAACCATTTCCTATCCTCTACCTCTTTTCTCTCCTGATTTCATGTGTTCTTTATTTTTTACTCACTGAGTCAACCTAACTTTGTCTGTAATGTGCATGGATGTAGGATCACCTGTAGAGAATGATAGCTGCTTAAGGCCTTCAACCCTGTAGAAAATTGACTCACCCTCTCCCAGGAACCAGAATGAATTATCTTTAAATTTCAAATTATAGAGTTCAATAGATCATGTTCATATATGAAGACTTTGCTCATTGTGGGGATAAGCATTATTAAGACTAGCATGTCTATGAGACAGACAAACAAAAGCATAGATGAGAGAGAGAAAGAGAGGGGGGGATGAACAGACAGACAGATAGATGAGCATACAAAATTTAGAGGTTAGCCTAGAAATACCTATTTAAGTTTTTTTTCAAGAATAAAATTTCCAAGTTAGATTATCCAGGGAAATAATGAAGTGAGAAAATGGTACAAACCCAACCCCAAGAAAGGAAATGATGGTCTTTTAAAGGAAAATGGAAAAAAAATAATAAAATACAACACACCAAAATGGAAATATAGTAAAATCATGGGGAGGACATAGGTAGCAATTATTTCTAAGGCAATATTCATGTATTTTGCTAAAGTCACCAAATTGAGAAATTAAGCACAACCATTAGATTTATTTGTCTTTTTAAAATTATTTTTATTGATTTAGTGTGTGTGTGTGTGTGTGTGTGTGTGTGTGTGTGTGTGTGTGTGTGTATTGCTTGCATGTATATCTACATACCAGTGCATGCACTGCCTGTGGAGGTCAGGAGAGGGTGAGATAAAATGAAATTGTAGTTAGAGATGATTGTGAGCTGCCATGTGTGCACTGGGAATCAGACCTGAGTCTTCTACAAGAGTAGCAAGTGCTGTTAACTGCTCAGCCATCTTTCCAGGCCTAACATTTATTTTTAAACATAATGACAACAATGTTGCAACTTATATTAATAATGAAAGCTAATTTAAACTACATAGTTCAATTTAGGTTGCATTTCCTGTATGCATCGCAATAACCCTGTTTTCATCTCCACTGTACAAAAGTACAATTGAGGTAACAGGTCCTGCTTTTGTCCTAAGGTTATATGTTCCTAATAAATGGTGAAATTAGGAGAGAAATTCATTGCACTTGTTCTTCAATGTTTCTGTATATCTAGAATGATCACAAAGTACATAATTTTATTTTTAAAGGAGAGATTGTTATTATGAAGGGACATTGAAATATTTAAGGAAATTTCATCTTATATACAGGATTTTATTTAAAATATGTGGAGCAGAAATAGGATAGTTCTGATATGACTGGCAATAAGTTGCCACATGCTAAAACTGAGTTATAGTTGCATATGAATTCCTTACATTAGGTTCTCTAAGCTTATTATGCTTAATGTCATTCATAATAAAAGAAAAATACAAAGGCACATGAATGTTAACTCATGTCATTCCGAACTAAGTAAAGACACACAACTAAAGAATTTTTTATTGGGAGCCTGTCATGGTGGCACATGCCTTTAGTTCTAGCATTCTGAAGGCATAGGCAGGAGAATCTCTATGAGTTTGAGCGGATCCTGGTTGATATATTGAATTCCAAGACAGTCAAATAAAGCTACATGATGAGACTCTGTCTCAAAACTAATCTGAAAACAAACAGAAAATAATTTTATATTGAATGTAGAGTAAATTTTTTAAAAAATCATTGGTGAGTAGGAGAGATGGATCAACAGTTACAGAAAGCACTTGCTCTCTTGAAGACAGCCCAGGGTTCCATTGCCAGCAGTCGTGGGGCAGTTCACGACCACCTGTAATTCCAGTTCAAGAAGACCTGAAGACACCTTCTGGTCTCTGTGGGTACTGCATGTACATGATATATAGAAATAAATGCAGGCAAAATACTCATAGAAAATCAGTAATGAAATACTTTTAAAAATTTAAACACACACACTTGCTGAAAAGATGACTCGGTAGTTTATAATGTTTTGCTCTTTCTGAAAACCCAGGTATGGTTGTCAATATCCAAGTGGTAACTTACAAGCATCTATAACATCCGTCCCAGGAGGTCAGCATCTGGGCATGCACAAGACACACGGGCAAATACGCATATAGATAAAATAAAGATAAATAAAAACCCTAAAAGACAAAAAGTTTGACAATGTTACTTTATAAATAATTAGTATCTATGTCCTCTACCTTGGTTTTATTTTTCATTTTATTTATACTTTTGTATGTTTTGTTTTATTTTCTCCATTTTCTACTAAGAGATCATCTTTGACTCTTTGATATTTAAATGTTGAATGTTCTTTGACTTGTTTATGAAATCACTGCTTTTCAGGTAAAACCATTTACACGTAAAACAAAAATCAATAAATAATTCTAAAATATTTTATGGAAATCTAAAGGGCACACTTTAAGTTCTCATCTTCATTGACCAGTCATTGAAATGTGATAGTTTTGTTTTTGAAATCATTTGTATCTAAGGCTTTGTCCCCTGAGTGGGTATTGGTGGTAACTTTAACAGGTATGGCCTACTTGGAAATCTTTAAGTCATTGAGGTCATTCCTGGGAAGCTCAATCCAGTTTCACTCTTTTACCCCTGTATTTTTGCCAAATGCTGTGAATCTACTACACAGTCTCACCATGATAGCTATCTTACCAGATGACCAAAGCAATAGCAATAAATTGCACTATATACATTAGTGACTGGACCTTTCCAAAACTTTAACCAAGTCTTTTCTTTATAAGTTGATTATATCAGGTATTTGTTATAGTGAAAGAAATGTGACTAATACCTTGTAAAAATAATAACTAAAACTGTACATAAGATCAGGTCAAACTCTAATTTGATCCCCACAAAAATATTGTGAGGCTTTCAGGAAGACCTTATGCTAAGATTCTTAGAACAATAAAGAAGCTACCAATCAGAATGGCCAAGATCAAAACCTCAGGTGACAGCACATGCTAGTGAGGATATGTAGAGAGAGGAACACTCCTCCATTGTTGGTGGGATTGCAAGCTGGCCCAACCCCTCTGGAAATCAGTCTGGTGGTTCCTCAGAAAATTGGATATAGTACTACCTGAGGACCCAGATATACTACTCCTGGACATATACCCAAAAGATGCTCCAACATATAACAAAGACACATGCCCCACTATGTTCATAGCAGCCTTATTTATAATTGCCAGATGCTGGAAAGAACCCAGATGTCCTTCACCAGAGGAATGGATACAGAAAATGTGGTACTACTCAGCTATTAAAAACAATTATTTCATGAAATTTTTAGGCAAATGGATGGAACTAGAAAATATCATCCTGAGTGAGATAATCCAAACACAAAAGAACATTCATGGTATGCACTCACTTATAAGTGGATATTAGCCCAAAAGCTCCAAATACCCAAGATATAATTCACAGACCACATGAAGTTCAAGGAAAAGGAGGACCAAAGTGTGGGTGCATTGGTCCTTCTTTGAATGGGGAACAAAATACTCATGGGAGCAAATACAGAGACAACGTGTAGAGCAGAGACTGAAGGAAAGGCCATCCAGAGACTGCCCCACCTGGGGATTCATCCCATATACAGTCACAAAACCCAGACACTATTGTGGATGCCAAGAAGTGCTTGCTGAAAGGAGCCTCATATAGCTGTCTCCTGAGAGGCTCTGCCAGAGCCTTACAAATACAGAGGTGGATGCTGGCAGTCAACTATTGGACTGAGCATGTGATCCCCAATGGAGGAGTTAAAGAAAGGAATAAAGGAGCTGAAGGGGATTGCAACCCCATAGGAAGAACAACAATATCTACCAACCAGACCCCCCCAGAGCTCCCAGGGCCTAAACCACCAACCAAGGAGTACACATGGAGGGACCCATGGTTCCAGACACAGATGTAGCAGAGGATGGCTTTGTCGGGCATCAATAGGAGGAGAGATAGATGCCCCAGTGTAGGGGAATTCGAGAACGGGGAGGCAGGAGTGGGTAGGTGGGTGCAGGCACACCTTCAAAGAAGCAGGGGTATGGGGGATGGAATAGGGGGTTTCTGAGGGGGAATCATAAAAGGGGTTAACATTTTAAATATAAATAAAGGAAATATCCAATTAAAAAAATAACGAAGTTAAGGCCCTGATAATTAAGTGACAGGAAAAATGAGACAGAATTCAATACCTTTTTTGAAATCGACATCCAGGAAACTTCCCTTTCTGTGTACAGGCCCAGGTCCTGACACTGTACAGGGAAGAAATAAACAGAAATCATTGTGCTGTCACAAATATATGAACTAATATACATATGTATGCCACATAGATGATGTAATTGAATCAAGGACCAACAAAAGCATCCTTTCCAACTCCTGAATCTGAAAGATTTATCCCTACATAATGGATTCAGAACTTCACAGTAGCTCATTAAACATACCTGATTCTCTCTCATATGGCACATACACACATGAGAGCACAGAATAACCAACACAAGGAATTTTAAATCTCTAAATTTTCTGAAGTTTGTAAAATTGGCTATTTTTGTGTGTATTTTACAAGAAATATTAAGCCATGGCAGAGTTCAACAGGTAAGATTTACGTACGTATTGGATCTGTTGTCATTTTTTTAAATAAGAGAATCCCTTGATAAATGCTTTTATACTATGGAGAAAACCCAATTCTGTCGCCCATTTCTCAAATTTCTACCAGCTATTCAGCATACCTTACATACTAGCAAGGAAAATACTCAAATTAGAGTTAATATCTGGGTAGTCACTTGACATGCTAATAATACTTTAGGGGAGGGTTTCGTTGACATGGCTGCTTATTGAAATGATCTGAGAAGCTTTAATAACTAAGTCTTGGTCTCAGTCTCTCCCCTTTTAAAAATTTGGTTGACATGGGTTGTATTCTGTTATGTATGTACATACTTAAAGAACTCCTGGGGTCATTAACAAACATTTTTTTAAAAAAAATAGTTCGGCATCTGCTAAATTAGAAAGAGATGAGGGAGCTTTGAAATTTTCTAGTATCCAGCATAGACTTCAAACAAATTAAATAAAAATATCTGAAAGTGGTAACCAGCATACTATTTAAAGATCTCTGTGTTATTCTGATATAAACTCAAGGCTAATAATAGTCACCACTTTAGCTTTATTATTGTTTCATGACCTTTAAGAATCATTTAATTAAGCCATCACAGGAAAATACACAGAAATAGTACTTTTTAATCTGTTTAACCTCACATTTGATTTAAGATAGTCACTTCTGACTCATTGAGCTTGGAATATCTAATCATGTTAACACACTGAGGTTGTAGTGAGTTTAACTAGTTAAACAGAGTATTTTGAGATCATGATTGAAAGAAATATACCACATAATTTATCATATATATGCAATACATAGAGAAGCTTCCATGGAAGATTATGATTATAGAATATTAAGATAGTGAATATATTTTGAATCAGTTATACTTTTCAATTTGCTCATATGTGCCTCCATATTTTTTGAAGCAATAAAAACAAAAGTATATATAGGTAGTATGCTATTTTTGTGGTTAGTCTATGGTTGTCAAATTTTGCAGACATAAAATATTTCTCAAATCTGCTATTCAGATTAATAAGTAATATTTAGTGTATGCATGTTTACACATAATTTATAAAATGTTGAGTCTAAAAACAAAACAACACAAACAAACAACAACAAAAACAATAACGACAACAACAAAACAGAGCTAGAAAGCCGGCTCATCAGTTAAAAGCACGGTTTACTTTTCTAAAGGTCACCATTTCCATTCCCAGCACCAACATAGTGCTTAAAACTCATCTGTAACTGTAGTTCTTAGGGATCTATCGCCCTCTTCTGACCTCGGTGGCCACTGTATTTATGTAGGGCACAGACATATATGTAACGATAAACATAAAAAATAATAAAATTATTTTAAAAATCATTTAAAAATTTTAAATCAAAACATAAAGCAAGACCATCAAGAATGTGACTTTAAATCTAGTGTAATTAAAAGGTCCAGAGTCAAACTGTACTAAACAGAGGTCAATGAGGTGACACAAAAGGTAAAGGGAAATCTGACAATCTGACTTAAACAACCTAGGACTCACATGGTAGAAGAAGGAGAAAATCTACTCCTACAAGTTTTCCTCTGACTTACATATTTTCAGTATGGGATATATGGATGTGACCACAACAAATAAATATAATAAAAAGAATAAAGATACTGATATAAAACATAACATTATAAAGTACAAATTTAATAGACAAAAACAGTTGTATACATATATGACATATACTGAATAATATAAAAATATGCTAATAACTACAATTGTAAAACAAGACATACAGTAATATGAAGAGTAAGTCTAAAACATAAAATTTAGTAACATGTTCACATATTCTTGTAATGCATTTCATATATATTGATAACATAATTCTATGTAAAATGTTAGTGACAATTTAATAACTCAATATTTAAAATTTGATAAATATAAACACAAATAAAACTAATTAATAAACTGGGGAATTTTATCTCAATCATTTATTTTTATAATATAGTAACATATTTCATAATGATATTTTGGTTAAATGATAAGCCTTGTGAAGTATAATAGTACCTTAGATTATTTTAGTTTGTGCAAGCACATTCAGTGTTGTGTGCAAAATGGCAAAAAGGCATAACATGTGCACAGAATGTACTACCTGTCATTAAATAATGCATGGTGGTATCTTTAATTCTGTGAGAAAAACTACATAGTAGAAGTAAATGAAGCATGGGGTTTACTACTTCAGTATTGTATGAAATTTTTGGTTGTCAGCACCACTTAGCATCCTGGGAGAAATGCCCATTTTTAGTACTGCAGCTACCAACTTGTGCAGAAACACTGACCTAGAAAATTGTGCTTTAACAACAGAATCCTGAGGCACAATAAATTTAAAGACTAAAGTTTATACCTTAACTCTGTCATCACAAACCTAAGTACCTTTTACAAAGCAACCATTTGTAAAATTTTAACTTCATCATTCTAAGGAATTGAATATCTCACAAGAAAGCAAAGAAAGAAAAGTATAGAGATTATAATCATTTTGTAAGCTTCAAAAACATCCTAAGTCCATGTGAGACCTATTATCTTTGTCATGAGCACAATTTTCAAAGTTCTGAAGATAGCTATTCAATGATAGCTATTCAAATTATTATAACATGCATATTTATTGATCCTAATTTTCTATATTTTAATTTTAATCACCAAATAATAAATATATAAAGAAAAATTATTTGAGATCAAACAATCATGGAACCTCAGCTATTGTTTTAATTAAAAGCACCCTACTTTATCATTAATGCTTTATTCAGACATTTATTATTTGTTAATATTGCTGAATAGAACACTCTCATGATAGAATTTCCTATACATGAATGAAAATAGGAGGGCCTTAGGTGAACAGGTTAACTGGGTCTGACACTGAGTGTTCTCTATGCATTTAGGCACATGCCTATAATCCGGTGTATACTGAATATTTGGCAGGATGAGATCTGTGATCTCTTTTACATTTGAAGCTCTATGCAGCCTGCATGTCAACAGCACCTTCAGATATTTTATGGCTCCCATTATTAACACCGGAGACAAAAAATCATTCTAAATTCATTCATAATATTTTAAACCTCATAGGGATTTCAACATATTATGCGGCTTTGAAAATCTACTGCAGGATGTTAAAGAGAAGTGAATTTCTAAAATCATGTATCTGTTTTTTCTTTCATTTTCTGTTTATTCAGATCAGATATCTTGTCTGACCAAAGTCATAAGGCAAAGACTTGCAAAAATCAAGTCTGAGATTAAACCAACACACCTCCTACTGCTTCCTGCAGCTTAACTGTACGTTGTGCAAGATTCCATATCTAAGTAAGCACATTTTATTTCCACTTAAGGTTTGAAAACTTAAAAATACTTTTCAGGTTTTAAAAATACAAATGAATTCATTGGATAAGAAATACATAGTGTCAGAAGTGAAGTTTTTCAACAAATACATGATAAAATCAATATTATGAGCAAGATAATTTTGCTTTGACTGTAAAAAGCAATTAAGAAAAGAAAAAAATTACTTAATATATAGGCATCTCTCCAGTCTATTCATTGACTAGCAGTGGAGTATACACTTATATTGCAATATCTCCACAGTGTTCCCAGGCTTTAGAAACATCAGAAGAATGTTTCCATGTTTTAACATTTTCAAAACATTTTTAAGAAGATGTATAGAGTAAAATTTCATATCTCTTAACACTTTCTAAATGAGTACCCTTACCTAGAAGCCATCCATGATAGGGAAGAGTTAAATTTCAGTCCAAACATTAATAGTGCATTCTTTGTCACTAGGTGTTTACAGTTTCAAGGTGAAAATGGAATATATATATATAAAATTGTAAAACAGCAAATTCATACTTAACATATTAACATATAATAGGTTAATGACACATAGAAATATAATATAATGAAGCAAAAAATTAGGTCTGGGGATCAAAATATTTTACCTGTCTTCTCAAATCCTTAACTGTCTAGACATGCACATGTTATTTAAAGCTCTTTCAATGAATTCTTAAAGAAAGTAGTTGTTGATGACTTTTAAAGAAAAGCATAGATCTAAATGAATGCCTGGAATAAGGAAGTCAGAAAAGTTTGTCATATACTTTGTCATACATTTCTTTATCAGTCAAATCATACATAACCTTTCTTACCACATTTTCTCTTAAAATTCCCAGGAACTTTGACTTTATTAGGCAGTCAAATACTGTTTCTCTCTATAAGTTGGCCTCGACACAAATAACAATCATGATTGCAATGTCAGAAGCCTGGACTTGTGGCTATCTTATTTTGTCTCTGTACGTGTCTTATCACTGTTACAAATCAGCCATATTCTTTATAAATCACTATACTGTTCCATAAGAGATGTCAAATTATCATATAAAATAGTAACAGATTGAAATTACTTGAGAAAAATTATAAGATGGAAGACGTATTGTGCATGCAATGCAAAATATAAGCATATCTTTGATTTATCAACAAACTTTAAGACATCAAAATTAATATAAGAACAGTTTATCAAGCTTCAAGGTTCAGAGGGTGTTAAGAGAACATTGGAACATATGGTTACCTGTATTCAATTAATAAACCTATACAATTTTTAAAGAACAAATTCAGTAAAAGTTGTAAAATTATGTTTT
The DNA here is from genome assembly GCA_028551405.1 of Uromys caudimaculatus. Taxonomy (NCBI): domain Eukaryota; kingdom Metazoa; phylum Chordata; class Mammalia; order Rodentia; family Muridae; genus Uromys; species Uromys caudimaculatus. The sequence continues at coordinate 108,361,469 of CM052722.1, forward strand.
TAAGTTTCAACATCACTTTAAGGTTGCATTTTATTTTATTTACCAATGTACTTACTAAAAATGAATAAAATTTGTAATGTCCCAAAGTGCCAGGAAGGGGAGTTTGTATTTAGACAGAAACAATAAATAGATTCTGAGCAGTGGCATGCTGGTGTCAGCTTGCACAGTCATGTGAGAACAGACTGTGCACATCTCTTTCCAATTCCAACTCCAGTGACATCATGTGGTTAGATGGAAATTAGGCATGGTAGGAGTCTTATCACAATGAAATTGATAAAACATAGAAATAAGGTTGCTGTTGTTTCTTTTTCTTCATAGGCACCCGCATATCAATAGACTTGGCCATAGTCATATATTTCTATACAGCATGGCTACTGAAGAAGAAGTGTAGAGACATGTATTTCCATTGAGATAATCTCTGAAATCAATTTTACTAATGGTACTGCTTCTCTCATTTTAGTATGCATAGAATTGACAAAGAGTTATGGTTAAATACCAATGTTAATTTAGTATATCTGGTCTTTCGACTAAGGTTATGAAATTTCATAGCATTCCTAGTGAAGTCCATGTTAGTTTACAAATAACACACGGAATAAATGGTTATAAATCGAGTGTTTGATTCCTTCATCTGAAGAATGTTTTTTTCTGCTAATTTTCCTATTAAAAATTAAAACTAAAGCTCCTACAAAATTCTACATGAGTGATTTTGGAGGACTGTCATAATGGCATTTCCTGTTTGTAGTAGATAATTTATTTCCCCAAATAAGCCAATTATTCTACTAAAATTCTAATAAATCTAATATATAGAATGTTTCAATAAAAACTAAAATATAGGATTAATTTTTAAAATTAACCTATTCTTAAAATATATCAGCCTAAAACAAAGCAAAGGGTGTGGTGGGGTAACTATTTCTTTAGAGCTATGAAGAAGAATCACAACCATGGTCTCCAAAATTTGAAGCACACCGATTAAATTCTGCAAAATATAAAACAGAATGAGGGTAAAGATGCATGGATAGAACACATATCTCTTTAAATATCAAAAAATCCTTCAGTTTCTATAAATAATTATTACTACCCTTCATAGTTTTCATTAATTATATTTACTGGTATAGGCAACAATTGTAGCCTCAGAAACACAAAAGGAGGGAAAAAATGAAACAGGAGTTGAGCCTGTAGAAGTAAACTCATGTTTACCTATGATTCAACCTTGTATGCAACAGAGATTGTCTGGAATAGATGGCACACACATAAACACACACACATGCACGCATGCACACACATGCATGCACACACACACACACACAGGCACAGAGAGAGAGAGAGAGAGAGAGAGAGAGAGAGGCAGTCAGACAGACAGACCGACATGGGCAAGACAGACACAGACACAGAGTCGGAAGGAAGGGAAGGAAGAAAGGGAGACATAGAAGCAGAGAGTGAGGAGGGAGGGAGAGATATGGAAACAGAGACAGAGAAACAGAGACAGAGAGTGGAAGAGACAGAGACAATGAGAGCAAGAGAGCAAGAAGAAAGTGAAAGTAAGAGACAGAGACAGAGACAGAGAGAGACAGAGGCTCACTATAACACAAAACAAAGAAGTAAACAGTCTTGCTGTGAATGGGTCACATTTTGAACACTGATAACTGAGAGATTCTTTTCCACTAGGAGAAGACATGTCTGTTATAAGAAACATTGTCAATAAAGCTAAACTGGAAATGCTGACATCACCACATCATTGCATTGGTTTTAAATTCAAAGGAAATAATGCAATCTGAGTAAACATTAAGCTATTCAGGAAAATTGAGGCAAATTATTTAAAGCAAGGAATGAAAGGAAGCTGGAGACTAGTAAATAACACACATTCTAAGAATAGAAAGATAATTTGAGACGATTACTCACCCCAAAAATAAGAGCACACAAATTGTATGATGAGACAAGGAGCTGCAATAAGACTAAGGTACAAAAATTAAAGCATGAAATAGGAAAATGAAACCTATCAGAACTCACTAAGTGAAGAACGAGGAAGAATAGAGTCAATAAATGGTTAGACTAGAAATTTAATTAAATATTAACTTTGCCAAAAATACTTATTTAGGCTTAATGAACACCACATAAACGAATTATAATACAGAAAAGCAAAATAGATATTGAAATACTAAAAGAAATACCTGAAGACCAGATACAAGTTATGCAGCTCACCCAGAATGGCTATTCCAGTTGAATGAAGCAAGACTTATGAAGGATAACAAAGGCCAGAATGGGAGGCTAAAAATGATAAAATATTTCTTAAGTGGAAGAAATGGTACAGAACATTCAGCATTAGACCTTATCTAGAAAAGAGTTGCTGAGTCTCAAGGATAAATGAAGATACATGTGGGCATTCAAGAAGAAAGAACAAGTCAGTCATTTACAAAGAAGGTTCTATTCTGTACTTGCCATGGTAGATTAGGCCACACTAAATGTACGCCTCTGTTTAAATAATTTTTTTTAAATGAAGAAAATGGAAGAAATTATTGTTTTCAGACTGTGGGAACGGACAGTTCAGAACTTTTGTACCAACTTAAGAGACACAAGTTTGCTGAATACTAACTCGTGGCAGCTGTGTGCCTGCAGCCTTGTGTGAACCAAAAACCCTGAGAATCAAGGCCATAATACTGGAGTTGCTTGGCAAAAACATAAATATCAGAATTTGAGGAAGAAGCATCTAGTAATAAGAGAGCAGATAATTATAGTGTCCAAAGACATGTAAGATAATAGCCACAACCTTCATCCTAAAGATCCCCTTCAATTTTGCACTGGGTATTAAGTTAGATTTATGTAGTGTGAAATTCCAAGATGCAAAAATTCACTAGACATTGACAATCTTAGTAGTTTTAGGAGCTGGTATCAGATGTAGACAGTTTTGGATTCCAATCAGTCGTAACAGACTAGTAAATACTGAGTGTTAGTTAGAGATCAGAATTATTGATAAACAGTGGGTAGAGCCTCAAGTGTATTCAGAATCTCTTAACTTGTGTATGTAGAAAGCCTAAACACAAAATTTGTTTTCAAGTAACTTAAAATCCTACTTAACGTAATCTTACTGGATCCCAATGGATAGTTCCAGTCCAGTGTTCTCACAGATGGTCCAGGTTTAACCAAGACTCATGGATCTGGGAAAAGGACTGAAAGTGACAGGGTGTGTCTGGTGAAGAGGAGAGCAGCTAAGAAAGGAGAAGAGAATAACTAGAATGCATTATATAGATGTAGGAAATGTTCAGATAACTACACACACACACACACACACACACACACACACACACACGCACGCACACGCACGCACCCTTTTAAGAAGATTTAAGAATTCAGATACTCTTCAATGTAAAATGACAATATCTAAATTTAAAAAAAAATAATCCTAGCCATACTAAAATACAGGAAATCACAATCTCAGATGTGATAAACATGATGAATATAGAAAATAGGATGGCAGAATTATTTAAAAATTAGTATAAATAAAATAAGAATTGAAAGATGTTAAAGCTCATAGTTTTAGAGATGAAAGAATAAAAATCCTTGAAATTAAGCCTCAAAAAATGAATTTAATACTTCAGACACTTAAAACCAACCTGAACCTGATAATATGACACTAAACCATAGAAAAAAACAGTAACCATGCAGTAGTCACAGTGCAGGGAAAAACACTCTTATTTTCACATAATCACATTTATCTACTTTCTGTTTTGTTTGTCCTATGTGTTTAGAGTCTCATTAAAATAATTTTACTTCACACAAATGTTCTTCAAACATTTTAAGTTTCTTGTCTCATATGTAGGTCTTTGAACCATTCAAATTTAATTTATTTTTATTTTATAGTGGATATCTTTGTCCATTGGCAGTCTGAGTTTATTGTTTGGATTTGTACCTCTTTAAATGTTCTCTAGATTAGCCTCCTGTCTGATGTACAACTAGTAAAGATTTTCTCATTTTCATTGGTCTGTCCTTTTAGTGAAACATTCTCTGCCTTACAAATGCTTTTTAATTTCATATATTACCTTATGCCAATGCTTAGGGGTATTGCCTGTGCTGCTGGGGTCCTATCCAGAAAGTTATATTTTGATGTGTTTTTTACTTCTTTGATATATTTTTCAGCATAGTATACTAAAGACAGTATTATTTGTAACAATGTATGCTCTTGGGAAATAATGACTGCATAGCATCACTCGTTTTAGCTGAACTGATAACTGATCTCTCTCTTAGCCCATAGTAGTGAGATATTAGAGGATGGGACTGGAGGAAGAGTAAAGAAGTTGAGAAAATACAAAAATAGCATTCCATGTGGAAGAGGAAGGATTAATTCTGGTGTTCTATAGTACAGTGGGAAAACCTACAATCTACAAGGATTTAGATACATTTCAAAATGAAGTTTTTAAGTTTAATAATGCATGGAAGTGATATTTTGAAGAGATAGAACTTGATAATTATCCTCAATTTATCATTATGTATCCTATACCTGTACTAAATTATTATACTGTATCTCATAAATTATAACCAATATTACTTGTAAATTTTTTAATGAAAGGGCTGGTGTGATGACTTACTGGGTAAAGATGATTGACATTAAGCCGGATGACCTAAGTTCCCCTAGAACCCGAAGGGAGGGAATAGAGAACCGACGCCTGCAACTCTATAATTTTCAGTATTGGATTCAAATATACAATACTTAAAAATAAAATGATGTCTTCATGAAATTCGCAGGCAAATGGATGGAACTAGAAAACATCATTCTGAGTGAGGGAACCCAGGCACAAAAGAACACACTGATAAGTGGATTTTAGCCCAAAAGCTCAGAATACCCAAGATACAATTCACAGACCATCTGTAGCTTAAGAAGGAAAACCTAGAAGCTGAGGATGAGGGCGACCCTGTAGGAGGACCAGCAGTCTCAACTAACCTGGACCCCAAGATCTCTCACACACTGGACCACCAACCAGGCAGCATACACCAGTTGATATGAGCCCCCCCCCAACACATATACAGCAGAGGACTGCCTGGTCTATGTTCAATCAGAGATGATGCACCTAACCCTCAAGAGACTGGAGGCCCCAGGGAGTTTAGAGGTCAGATGGGGTGGAGGGTAGGGGGTGGGAACATCCTGGTGAAGACAGGGGGTGGGGAGGAGGTATGGGACGTGGAACAGTTGGAGGGTGGACCGAGGGCGGGAATAAAATCTGGAGTGAAAAAATAAACAAATAAATAAAACCAAAGTGTAAATGCTTCAGTCCTACATAGAATGGGGAATAAAATAATCACAGGATCTAGAGAGAGGGAGGGACCAGGGACGGAGAGAGGAGGAGAAAGAGGGAAAAGGGGGAGGCAGGAACAGGTATTGAAAGGGACAAGAGAAAATTACAGAGGATCAGGAAATTGAATAGAAACATATAGCAGAGGGGATGGGGAACCAGGCTAGCTACTAGAAAGTCGTAGATGCCAGGGAAGTGAGAGGCTCCCAGGAGCCAATGGCGATGACTTTAGCTGAAATATCCAACAAAAGAGAGATGCAACCTGTAGGTAGAGGTTCCCCAGTTGAGGGGTAGGGCCACCCATCCATCTCAAAATTTTAAACCCAGAAATGTTCCTGTCCAGAGGAAAGACAGGGGCAAAAACTGGAACAGAGACTGAAAGATAGGCCATCCAGAGACTTCCCCACCTAGGGATCCATCCTATCTGCAGACACCAAACCGCCACACCATTGTTGATGCCAAGATGTATTTGCAGGCAAGAGCCTGGCATGACTGTTCCCTGAGAGGTTCTACTAGCACCTGGTCAATACAGAGGAAGATACTTAAAACCAACCATTAGACTGAGCTGGGGGACCGCAATGGAAGAGCTAGGGGAAGGACTGAAGGAGTTGAAGAGCATTGCAACCCCATAGGAAGAACAACAATATCAACTAACTAGACCACCCAGAGTTCCCAGAAATTAAACCACCAACCAAAGAGTATACATGGAGGGAGCCAGGACTCCAGGTATATATATATAGCAGAGTCTGGCCTTATCTGACATCAATGGGAGGGGAGCAAGGCTCCAGTATAGGGGGATGCTAGAGGGGTGAGGTGGCAGTGGGTGAATGTAGAGGAGCACCCTCATAGAGGCAATGGGCAGGGAGGTGAGGGAGGAAGGGATGGGGGTTGGTGGATGGGTAACCGAGAAGGAGGATATCATTTGAAATGTAAGCAAATAAAATGATTAACAAAAAATAAATAAAATAAAATGATGTAAAACAGTACTCAACACCAAAATCTTTATTCCTAACAATAAGCAAAATGTTTAGGCAGCATGAGCATAATAAATAAATATTCTTGTGTAAGCCCTTGTTAAATTCATCTGCATTTAATTTTATTTTCAAATTAATGACATAGCTAATAAAATACAAAACATACACACTATGGTTCACAGAAAAGTGTTGCTCACATTTCTTTCATTTAGTACAGACTATGTTTACACGAAAACTGCAAGTTGAAAGGGTTGATTTTTTTTAAATCCCACAACAATCTACTTTCTGAATGTAATCCCATTGTTCTATAATTGAATGCATTTTGCACTGACAATATCCAATGTGTAAAGAATTAGGAAACAGGATTAATTGGGCTCACCTTCTTCTAAAAGGACACATTGTAACCTTTTACCACTTTTAAGAGATAAAACCAAAAAGTTTTCTGAAGTCAAGAATTGCTGCTAGCCGGGCAATGGTGGTGCACGCCTTTAATCTCAGCACTTGGGAGGCAGAGGCAGGTGGATTTCTGAGTTCGAGGCCAGCCTGGTCTACAGAGTGAGTTCCAGGACAGCCAGGGCTACACAGAGAAACCCTGTCTCGAAAAACCAAAAAAAAAAAAAAAAAATTGCTGCTAAAATCAAAACTTTTCTTTATAAATTACATTATTATTCATGTTACTTACCACTTTAAAATATTTCTAAATAAGCTACTTTCCTCATATGAAGGTATTACAGAGCACTATCCATTAGCCAGAAAAGCCATCAAAGTTACAAGAGAAGCTGTAACTACACATGAGAGACCTGCAAGATCTGGTATGTTGTTCCCTTATAGCAGAAGGAGTTGGGGAGTGTGACTTTGCCCTATAGCACTTGTTAACACTATATATAATTTTGCCCAGACTGGATGTGCTTTCCAGAGGTGAATAAATATAGAGTGAAAGGTTAACTGAAGGTGAGTCTCTATCAATGAAGCCACTGTAAGACTATTCAATGATTTGGCTACTTTGAGGTTGCTCACATGTCTTTACATAACCACTGATTCATGCTCTATAAATAAATTAAATAAATAAATCGATTTCATGATTCAAATTCTGATGGTATTGTACTTTGGTCTGTGGTGGGAATGTTGTCTGCGGTGGGAAATATTGTTTGGATATCTCTAGGGAAAAGTTTAAGCAATGAAATAGATTATATGCAACAATGCCTTAAAACTACTATTTGCTTAAGATATCATTATGATGTGCATATTTTGTAAAGCTGATAAAGATGAGTGTGCTAAGTGGACTCAAAGAAGTACCATTAAGTTGCGATGCTAAACTGTTTCAGCTCACCTGATATGTCCATGCTTGGCAGCAATACTTCTCATTCTGGTTTCTTCTAAGAGATAACAACAAAACAAAACAAAATAAAATACGATAAAGCAAAAAATATAATGTTGAAGTTCTACAAAGCAAACTAACAGAAAGAAAGAAGGCCCAAGACCAGGCACAAGAATCAGAGATGCACTCAATCACACATTCAGGAATGCCATCAAGAACAGTATCTGGAAACACATACACATGCAGAAGACCTGGTGCAGATCCATGCACATACTATGTTTACTGCTTCAGTTTCTTTGAGTTTATATGATTCCCAGAGTCTTGTCCCCCTGGTGTCTTCTATTCACTATGGCTATCACACTATTTATGCCTTAAGCTTTTGTTCCATGGAATTTCCCAAGCTCTGAAGGGAGGGATTTGATGGAGGCATTCCATTTAGACTTTGTGCTCTAAATGTTCTCTCTCTCTTTCTCTCTCTCTCTCTCATGAGCATGCACTATGGGTCTCTGTGTTTGTTCTTATCTGCTGTAGAAGGAAGCTTCTGTGATGATAGCTGAGCAAGGCACTGATCTATGAGAACAGCAGAATATCATTGATCCATAAATATAGCAGAATATAATTAGGAGTCATTTTATCATTATATTAAGACCAGTAGTATTTGGTTTTACCCTAGGTCCCTGGGTTATATCTATCCTCTGGTTCTTGGTCACTCAAGAAGTGACAGGTTTGGATTCCATCTCACTGTGTAGTCCTTAAGCCAAAGCACACAATGGCTGGCTCCTCCCCTAAGCTTTGTTCCATTCCTGCCCAGCATATTTTGCAAGTAGGGCAGCATTTTAGATCATACCTTTTGTAGCTGTGTTGGTGTTTACATTTTTCTTTTGGTAGCTTGCAGGATACCTTTCCTGCCAAAGACACTAGAATATAGGGATGCAGAATCTATGTAGGCACCAGCTAACTTCTCCATGTTGAATGGGTAATGTGGTTTTCATCTTCAGCAATGGGGTCTTGCTTTTAGTTTGTGGAGAATTACCTATTGTGTTGGCAACAAGTTGGATTTAGGGGAATTTTTATGGGACCCTTTGGTTAACAACTCAATTGGATATAACTCAGTCCTAGAATTTGAAACTTTGTTTATAAGAGATGGCCAGTTGGGATTCTGTCTCCCTCATTATTTGAGGACTTCATTAGAATTGCCATCACATACATTAGGAGGTTACCACTGCACTCAGTTTCTATACCACAAATTAAATGCTCCTCCATCCTAGCTGTGTGCCCCTGAATTCTCTCCCTTAGCCCCATTTCCCCTCATCCCCCCTGCCTGGTCCTCCCGTCCCTGTCCCACCAGCCCAAATATACATGCAAATACATTATTATTTCACAAACCTACCTAAAATCTTCTATTCATCTGAAGCATACTAATTTTCTAGATGAATACACAGTTTTGAGATTGAGAATGTCAATTGAAATCTGTTCACTAAGTAATTATCAGTTATATTGTGTTTCATCTATTCTATAAAAATCTACGTGATGAACAGCAGTTTTAAAATAAAGTATAGATAGAGAACATCATACAGACAGTTGAATAGGTAAAAAGAACCCTTTATTTTCTATTCTGTTGCCTTGACACACGCTCCTTAGAATATCTAATGTAACATGATTTGCTGTAGTCATAAACCTTTGAAATGGGATGAAAAGGAAAAAGTTGTAATCAACAGTGGAAAATATATTTAAAAGTAAAAGGAGGATATTTTCTGAACTAAATGGGAAACACTTAAAGTAAATATTGGATAAGTGAGTAATCAACTCTTACTTTATTTTAATTTATATTCTGATTTAAGTTTTCATTTGAATTTAATTTTGTTTAGGAATACAGTTCAGTGATAAAATATATTTTTGATACGTAAGTGTTTGGTAGAGACTTAGAGACTTTTAAATATGTGTTTGTTTATCTAATTTGTTGTTTGGAATTTAAAAGAAACTTTATTTTTTATAATTTTATATATATATATATATGTTACATGCATACAATTTGTCGTAGTGCTTATAATTTACTCAAAAGTTTTTTTCCCAAATGTCCAATATTTTTAATATATCTACTCCATTTGAATTATATTATGAAAGTCATATAGGCCTTTATATAGTGTTCATTCTGCCCAATTTTTAAAATTCTAAAGCAGGATTCTTTTCTAATGTTCTTAAAACTTTAGACTCTATGACATGCCTTCAAGAAACATTTTTGTCATCTCTATGTAAGTGGTCATATGCTATAAGATACTTTCAATACTGTACTAATCATTAAAGTTTCATGTATAAATTTTCATTAATGTTTGTTTCCAAAACTAAATAACTATATAAAAGCAGGGACAATTCCTGCTTTAACTTGGTCACCCAGATGCTAACACAACATATGATAAAGATTGCAAACATATACTAAACATTGAATAATAAATGAAAAAGTAAATGAAAATGTAAATGTAGTGATATATATATAACAACATGAGTCTTCTTTTTCCTATTTGTAAAGTAGAAAATCAATACCTAATTCAAATGAGTATTCTAATAATTGATCTGGCCATAATAAAAGTAATTTATCAAATATAAGTTTTATATATGATTAAAAGTACCCTTCAACCTCTTTGCATATGGAATTCTGTCTAGAGACTAAGTAAGCAAAAAAAAAAAAAAAAAACACATAGAAGTCAAAATAAAGTACAGAAAAAAGAAGTTTCTATCAGAGCTTAAACATGCATAAATAGGCTAAGTGGAAGTGGATCCTCCTCCAAAAGAAAGGAATAAATGAATAAACAATAAGAAGAAAAATGAAGACTATGAATATCAAATAGCATGAGATAGATTATTTGTCATACTTGTTCTATGATGTGATTGCTCATTTGCAATCTTGTTTACTAGCATTTCCCATATAGAAAGTTATCTTCAACTTATCTACCTATTTCCTAAATCAAATCTCACAAAAATTAAAAAACTTAAAAATTGAGAAACATGGACATATTCTGAGTTGCTTATTTTTATAAATAAATATGCCACATAATATACTTGTGTGGTTTGTACACTATTTATAACCTTGAATAGTCACAGTCTTTACAATGTCTTTTTAAAATTATTTCAAACTTACCATGTTTCTAAGTATGTGATTCTTTGCAATGGAAAAATGCATTGACATTAAAGCATCTATTGTAATAAAACTGTAGTGAAATTGCTTACATTTCAGATATGATTTGTCCCCATAAACTGTTTATGTCTTCCATCAGTGTAACCAAAAATGTTTTAGAATCAATACATCTTTGTTAGTTTGCTCAGTATATTAAACACAAATCTCTAAATTTAACAAATGTTTGCTTAGAATGCACAGATTTTACTGGAATTGTTTGAATAGATGAATATGTGTTTATCTAGTTAGAAGTAAAGAATTTCTTGGGAAATTCTGTTTCTATGGGAGAAAATATTTAATATGTACAGAATATTGTCAATAAACCTCTCAGAGGAAATTTTAGAGATAAGGGGAAATTTTTTAAATCTATGCATTTAAAATGATACTACCAGAAGACCTTTAACAAGCAAACATTTTTCTTCAACAACATGAATAATACATGTTGTCTCATCATTAACTCATGTGCAGCTCATTTGAAGTTTTTGATGAACTTGATGATACGTCTATCAAGAGTACAAACTTTTTCTCCACGCTCACTACTGGTTTGTAGAAGACACAGCAATAGAATACCCTTTGTATTATGTTTTATAAGATGAAAATGTGACAATTTTATCCTATGTAAAATAGCAAAATTATTCTTATGTCTTTATCTATTATTAAGAGTGTCCTGTTAAAATTTTAACCATAACCAGTGCGCATTAGTTGCTAACACAACCACCTCAGCAATCCAAATAAATAAATAAATAAATAAATAAATAAATAAATAAATAAATAAATAAAAGCCTTTCACTGCATTACTTTATTACTTTGGCTAAGGAAAGCAACATTTACATTTCTTAAGAAATGTATCATAAAACTTGTTTGTTCAAGAAATATATTGCATTAGATCACCACTAATGTAAAAATAAATGGGTAACATTCATTCAGCAGAATAACTTTTATTAGATTAAAAATTAGATTAAGAAAATGACTAAGGGTATTTGCATCTGTTTCAGTCAGCTGCTGAGTAAAACCTCTAAGGAGATGGTGATGCTAGACTCCTGTCTGCAAGTATAGTAGAGTATCATTAATAGTGTCAGGATTGGTGCTTGCCCATGGGATGGGTCTCCAGTTGAACCTGTTATTGGTTGGCCATTCCCTTAGTCTCTGTTCCATCCCCTATGCCTTTGCCTGTGTTTTTTTGTAGGCAGGACAAATTTTGAGTTGAAAGTTTTGTGGGTGAGTTAGTGTCCCCATCCCTCGCACTGGGGCTCATGCCTGTCTAAAGGAGGTGGCCTCTTCAGGTTCCATGTCCCTACTGTTAGGAGTCTTAGGTAATGTCACCCACATTGACTCCTTAGAGCCTTCCCACATCCCAGTTCCCTGGACTTCCTAGAGATCACCCCCCTCCCCGACCCCAAGCCCAGCAGCTGCAGATTTTCATTCATTCTCCTGACTCTCTGGTCCTCTCTCCCCACACCTGATCCTGTCCCCCGTCCAGTCCCTTCCTATACCATTCCCTACCCTGTTCCCTCACTCCATTTGCCACCTATCACTATTTTATTCCCCCTTCTATATGTGATTAAAGCACCTCTGCTTAGGCCTTTCTTCTCGTTGAACTTCTCTGGGTCTGTGGGGTGTGTCATGGGCATCCTGTTCTTTATGACTAATACCCACTTATCACTGAATATATACCATGCATGTCCTTTGGGGTCTGGGTTACTTCACGCAGGATATTTTCTATTTCCAACCATTTGCCTGCAAAATTCATGATGTCTTTGTTTTAATAGATGAATAGTATTCCATTGTGAAAATCACCCACATTTTCTGTATCCATTTCAGTTGAGAGACATCTAGGTTGCTTCCAGTTTCTGGGTATCACAAATAAAGCTGCTATGAACACAGTGGCGCATATGTCATTGTGGTACAGTGGAGCATCTTTTGGGTAAATGCCAAGGAGTGGTATAGCTGGGTCTTCAGGTAGAACTATGCCCAGTTTTCTGAGAAACTGCCAAATTGATGAAGATGCCCATAACCAAACATGGGACAAGTGTCAGGGACTCTTATGGAAGAGTTGGGGGAAAGATTGAAGGCCCTGAAGAGGATGGGAACTCTGCAAGAAGACCAACAGAGTTAACTAACCTGGACCCCTGGGAGCTCTGAGACCGAACCACCAACCAAAGAGCATGCACAGCCTGGACCAAGGCCCAGGCACATAGGTAGCAGATGGTAGCTCAGTCTCTATGTGGGTCCCCCAACAACTGTAGTGGGGACTGTCCCTAAAGCTGTATCCTGAGGATGGAATCCTTTCTCCAACAGGGCGGCCTTGTCTGGCCTTAGTGGGAGAGGATGCATCTTATCCTATAGAGACTTGATGCTACAGGGTCTGGGTATGTATAGGGAAACTCCATCCTCTCAGAGGAGAAGAGGAAGGGAGATGGGGTGAGGGATTCTCTGAGTGGGGACTGCGAGAGGCAGTGTTTGGGAGATAGATAGATAGATAGATAGATAGATAGATAGATAGATAGATAGATAGAATAGGTCTAAGGAATATCATTAAACTTCTATATTTCTATTTAAACACAATAGAATATAAAATTGAAACATATGGTTGAATTGATATTCAAATTAATATTAAAATCTTTAGATTTCCTTGATACATGTATGAAATAATTATGAATTGGTTAAGTAGATATAATATTGGCATAGAAATGAGAAACACTCTGGAAAGATCAATGTTGATATTATTCATACTATCTAATTTCAAATCAAGCAGACCAAAGTTTACTGGCAGAAGGAGATAGGAAAAGTCTGATAAAGATTATGAGAGCTCATATTAATTTTATTGTGCTTCGAGTATGTGTGTGGATGAAAAATTTGCCATGGCATACATTAAATATGATCAATTTAGATTGCATGAACATTATACAAAACAAAAGGAAATAATTATACAACATTATACAAAACTATAAGAAAATAATCAACGGATTTTTTACTAGCAATCTATTTAAAAAAGGAGAAACAGGTTTTATTTGCAAAGCTATTTAAACTCAGTCAGGGTATTATTTCAGATTCTCCATTTGTCTCTAAATAAATAAAAAATAGATCATCTCTGTAATAAAAGTTAATGAAATGATATTATACATATAAAACCTTTTTCCCAATTACAAAAGACACATTCGATGCATGCTAGCAATTTCTGTTTTATTTTAATATGGCAAACCCACAATTTGTTGGCAAAAGTAGAACAAAATCAACACTCTCATTGTTTATTTGTCTCATCTTCCAATGAGAATTTCCCTTAGTGGCTGGAGATCCCAAGCTAATAATTGACATAAATATGTCAAATATGGTTATTATTTTCATTCTAGGGCAATTAGTGAAATAAATGCAAATTGTCCACTAATGAAGACATCTGCAAGCTAGTACTCTTGGGAGCCTGGAAAATTCTCTACTAAATATATACACACAGCTTATATTTTCAAAATATTTGAATCATTATGGAACCATGAACAAAAGTCAGTAAAGAGTGAAATTATTATATTTGGATTATTTGAAGAAGCTAAATCGTAATGACATAAAAAGGAACATTATACATCACATATATTTGAATAACTATCAAATATCCATGATAAGGTTAAGTGAAAGTAAATTGAAGATAATATACTGGTCAGAAATCTCATAGATTATTACTCATTAACATAAAAGCATTATCAGCAAAGCAGTAATCAGCAAACACTTGCTCCACTGTTTCACAAATACTGCTCCAGATGCTTTAGCCCTTGTATCTTTCTGCTCTTTCCTCATGTTTACATGCCACTTGAGCAGTTTTACAGAGTACCCTCTGCTAAGCTATTCTTACCTTACCTCTTCACTTAGATTCACCCTCCCCCATCTCTACATCTGTAGTACACATTATCACTAGATTTAAGTGCATCCCCACCCACTGTTAACATAAAGAACAGTTAGTGCTATAATGTCTGTCTACAAAATCATTCTCTTCTCACCATCAGCCATCTCCAGAAACGTTTTCATGTTTCAAAACCAAAATGTTATAACTAGCAAACTGTATGTTATATTTCCACCCCTCAATTCCTGACAGCGTCACCTAGATTGTCCTCAGTAAGTTTGACTTCTCTAGGAAATTTATACAACTAGAATCATAGAAAGTTTGCCTTTCTGTGACTATCTTCTTCATTCATCAGAATTCCCTAAAGAGTGCTTCATATATGTTATACAATGTCTCATAGCTTCATTAGTTTTAAATGCTAAATAATATTGCTTGATCTTGATCATTTTTATTAATTGCTTATTGATAATAGGGTAAATTATTCTACAAACATTGCACAAATGCATATCCATAGTTCCTTAGTTTTAATTTTGACACAACAGTTTCCACTTCCACCATAATATATATTTAATTTTTTATTATATAATAGAAAAAAATTAAAATTTGTACATTACCATATGGTAATGATATCAGCATTTAATGTAATAATAAACCAAAGCCAAGACATAGAACTTTGCCACTATTATCATAAATGCTTATTGTTATTTGTTATTGTTATTTTTTTAAGTTTTATTTTTTAGGGGTTTTTTTGATATTTACTGTATATACATTTCAAATGTTTTCCCCTTTGAAAACCAACTGTTCCATTCCCCCTCTCCCTGCCTCTATGAGGGTGCTCCCCCACCCACCCACCCACTCCTGTCTTCCCTCCCTAGCATTCCCCTATACTGGGGCATCTAACACCCGCAGGCCCAAGGGACTCTCCTCCCACTGATGGCCAACAAGACCCTCCTCTGCCACATATG
>CM052722.1:108377508-108405011 GCA_028551405.1 Uromys caudimaculatus
CTGAGGGAGTTTGCAGCCCCAAGGAGGGAGCAACAGCATCAATGGGCCTGACCCCCCCCCCGTCATCCTGGAATTAGGACCACCAACCAAAGAATACACATCTATGGACCCATGGTTCGGACCACATATGTGGCAGAGGACAGCCTCGTTGGCCATCAGGGAGAGAGGAGAGGCCCTTGGGCCTGAGGGTGTCAGATGCCCCAGTAAAGGGTAGTGTCAAGGTGGGAATATGGGAATGTGTGGGCGGGTGGGTGGGAGGTGGAATTCCCTCATAGAGGCGGGGAGGGGGAAGGGATAGGGGGTTTCCAAAGAGGAGATATTGGAAATGTAAATAAAGTATCAAAAATAAGAAAGAAAGAAAGAAAGAAAGAAAGAAAGAAAGAAAGAAAGAAAGAAAGAAAGAAAGAAAGAAAGAAAGAAAGAAAAAGAAAAAATATTTTTACTTCAAATTCTATGTAAGGAACATGAATTATAAAATATTTATTAAAAAAAAAAAAAAAAACATGTGAAATGACAAAAATACTAGGTGGCCAAAGGTTTGAATGAAGATGGAATAGGGAAACATGGAAACAGATGAGGTTTAGGAGTGGTTAAATATAACTAAGGATTTATTATCTTTTAGTTACATTTCTATTGCTGTGATAAGACACTATGCCCAAGACAACTTATATAAGAAAGAATTTAGAAAGGGCTTACAGTCTTTAGAAAGTGAATCATGAGCATCATGGTGAAGAGCATGACAGCAGGCAGGCTGGCATGGCCCTGTGGCAGTAACTGAGAGCTTATATTTGATCTGCAAATTAGAGGCAAGAAAGAAAGCCCCTGGGCCTGGTATGCACTTTTAAACGATTTTGAGCCCACCCCCAGTTACATACCTTCTCTAACAAGGCCACAGCTCCTCATTCTTCTCAAAACAGTTCCACCAACTTGGGACCTACCATTCCACTATATGAACCTACAGGAGTCATTCAAACCTTCACAATTGGTAAAGAAATATAAGTACTAACTAGAAAGTATTTTTTAAAACAGAATTTTAATGTAGATACCCTGCATGGTTCTGCAATGATCCTCCTATAAGCCATAAGTATTTAAATAAAAAAAATCTCAGTTACAGGTAAGGAATATCATCTTATGAATTGTTATCCAAAGAGGCATTCTGGCTCACCCACACAATACAGGTTCGTCCCATTGATTTAGATGGTCAATGGCAGCTAGATGGTAAGACCCTATTTCTGAGGATATCACACACACTGAATATAGAACACAGAGCAATCAAGTTGGAAGCTGAGCTGGCAAACCCCTCATCCACCATACCGGCTGTCATTCATAGTGTCAGAAATTGCTATGCAGGCTGCTAGAGGAGAAAATTCATTCACTATCTTTCCCAGGTTTGACCCCCATTTGCAATAATCGTGACCTGCCAAGCAAGATACAGCATGGCTATTTCAGACATATGGATAAGTATTATCTTTCTGATTAAATTTGAGGACTGCTCAAATTTAATGTCACTGGATGAAATACATGTCTGATACTGTAAACCTAGCCAAATGCATATGGCTAAGGATCTCATAGGCATTAGGTGGAAATCTACCATTGATGCTTTGCTAAATGGACATATAGTAAAAGTGCCTTCTAAATATTTATGCCTACATTCATGCTCTTAGCCTTGGTGAAAGAAGTTTCTTTTTGAAATGGGCTATGGATAATTTAGAGATTCATAACTGATTTAAATGCTAAGAATAAGGGATTGTTGAGTACCCAGCCTTAAATGAGACATCTACATCATCTACCACAGGGCTCAGGGAACATCATGAAGAGGGGTTAGAAAAAAATTAAGAGCTGGATTGTGAAAAGGAGTGTTATGAAATCCTGTGTTTTCTATCACATGGTCATTGCAAACTGCTATACATACACAGTAGCTGTGGCTGCCTGCATAAGACCCACACAAAAGAAACCTAGTAAGCAGGTAGATAAGGTAGATAAGAGAGGATAATGAGGTGAATATGACCAAAATACTTTGTATACATATGTGGAGTCATCAAAACTGAAGGAGAAAAATACGTTAGTGAGAACTTAATGTTCCTGATCCCAAAATCCAGTGAGTCAGGATGGGTATGCAGCAGATGCAAGGAATCAGTCACAATTTTAAGTCAATGATGTCTCCTCTGAAGCATGACCTAGATCATTTTCACTGTTACAGCAATCTTATCTGTTGAAGAATTAATTCATCTATATTTCCCAGTAATAAGGAAAAAGCAAGAAAGAAGAGAACATCCAAGATAGGGAGAAATTTGAAAGCTTCTTAGCCAGTATCTCATACTAAACATTTTATTATTTTATTTAGTTTGAATAGATAATAACAACATATGTTTGAGGAAAACAATGTAAAGTTTTGATAATGTTTATGTATCCATTGTTAAGTTCACTAAAGTACCAACCCTACAAATAGATGCGATTATTAATTTAGTGTTTCTTGTGATTTTATTTTATTCAAAGTTTCTATCTTTATATATTATCCTTTTAGATAATTGCAATGTTTATAACTTTAAGAGTAGGTTTCTAAATTTCTCCTAGCCAAAGTCTATCTTTCATGGAAAGGAAAATATTGAGGAGACAGTTAACAAAATGAAATAAATTACAATCATGTTACAGAGAACTCAGGAAGTGACGGGGATTGGGAAAGAAGTAGCATTCTTCTTGAGTAAGAGAAGCAGTGCCTCTTCCAATGAAACCAGGGAGAAAGAAGCAAACCAATATATACAAAGAACTCAAGAAGTTATAGGTGGGAGGAGGAATTCCCTCACAGAGGCGGGGAGGGGGAGGGGACACGGGGTTTCCAAAGAAAAGGGGAATCATCGGAAATGTAAATAAAGTATCAAAAAGAAAAAGAAAAAAAAAAAAAAAAAGAAGTTAGACTCCAAAGAACCAAATAACCCTATTAAAAATGGGGTACAGAGCTAAACAAAGAATTTCTCAACTGAGAAATCTCAAATGGCAGAGAGGCACCTAAAGAAATGTTCAACACCCTTAGTCATCAGGGAAATGCAAATCAAAATAACCCTGAGATTCCACCTCACACCAGTCAGAATGGCTAAGATCAAAAACTCAGGTAACAGCCAACCATCGGACTGAGCATGGGGACCCCGATGGAGGAGTTAGAGGAAGGACTGAAGGAGCTGAAGGGGTTTGCAACCCCATAGGAAGAACAACAATATCAACCAACCAGAACCCCCAGAGCTCACAAGGACTAAACCACCAACCAAAGAGTACACACATGGAGGGATCCATAGCTCCAGCTGCATGTGTAGTATAGGATGGCCTTATCTGACATCAGTGGGAGGAGAGGCCCTTGACCCTGTGGACACTTGGTGACCCAGCATAGGGGGGATGCTAGGGTGGTGAGGCAGCAGTGGGTGGGTGGGTGGGAGAGCACCCTCATAGAATCAGGGGGGAGGGAGGATGGGATCAGGGGTTTGTGGGGGGGGGGACCGGGAAGGAGGACAACATTTGAAATGTAAATAAATAAAATTACCAATGAAAATAAAATAAAACTGAGAAATCTTGGTTACAGAATATGGCTGTAATGTCCATAATGTAAAATTTTTGAAGAACAGACAATATTTTATCTTTAACTTATACTCATGATTATTAAATAATGTAAATTATCCACTGTGTTTGAAGATAAATGAATAAGTTACACCAACATTCAGAGAGAAGAGGTCAAGTGCTCTACAAAACATCTTGAAGTGCACAGGATAGTACCCACATTAAAAGCATTACAGTGTCAAAAATCTTATAGTGGTGCAAGTGAAAAGCTTAACACTGTACCTTGGCTCCAGTAAAATCAGTCTCTCCAGTAGAATGTACTGGCTGCATGCTTGAAGACTGGCTCCTCTTTCATGGAGCTCTATTCGTGAAAAATAATTTCTTTTCATTCTAACTTTACCAAGATGACAGTCTTCTGAAGGAACTTGGTAACATTCATTGCTAGATAATATCCAATTATTCTGTTAGTGAAAAAACAAATAAAATAACTTATCTCAATTCTCATAAATCAGAGCATGGCATACGCTTTATTTACCATTCTTCCCCAATGGTCTTCAGGTGCTTTAGTATTCAGGTCATTAAGCATCTTAAGACAATTAAAACATTTAAATGCAGCAACAGACAAATTTTTAAACTTAATTTTAAATGTTCTAGCAAACTGAATATTCTGAATACCAATAGCTTGCTGATGCTGCAGCAGATGTATGTAGATGCAGTATGTTCTCGTTCTTGCTGACACAGTATAACAAAAAGCAAACACTGAGGAAGCAGTTCAGTCTCACCTCAGTAAATACCTATGAACTAAGATCCCAACAG
This sequence comes from Uromys caudimaculatus, assembly GCA_028551405.1. Lineage (NCBI taxonomy): Eukaryota > Metazoa > Chordata > Mammalia > Rodentia > Muridae > Uromys > Uromys caudimaculatus. The sequence continues at coordinate 108,381,871 of CM052722.1, forward strand.
AAAATCCTAGATATATCCATGACTTGAATAGCAGGACTCCACAAGCAATTGGATGAGCATTAACAGATGTTATTATGAAAAGATACAATGTGTTGAAAAATTCTGAGGAGCTATTGATATCCTTCTTTCAAATGGCCCATCCTTACTCCATTTTCTTCCATCTTCATCAACCAGTGTTGCTTCATGCTTGCACTGTTTTAACCTTTGAAATACAAATGGCTTATTTGCACAAACATTTGCCTATGAGATAGATTATAAATTCTTTATCTAGAGTTCAAGGCTATTATCTTACTAGTTCCTGTGGTTCACATAGTGCTATAGTCAAAATAAACTGAGTATTACTATGTATCCCGAATGCCTCCTGTACTGACTAGATTTCCATTAATGGACGTGGTTCCCTTCTTTTTCTCTCCCAGGTATCTTTTAGTGGTAAATAATCAGCTAAAATCATAGGGTCTAGTATTCTGAATCTTGAAAGTGTTTTATTTGCCATTTTTAACAATGTCCTTCTCAGCCTGATGTTTCAAACCTGTGCCAAACCTGAATCTACTAAAATTAATAAATTAGTAAAAAACAGAATATATAAAAATAAATCTATTTATTTATAAATGGATGATGATATATTATAATCTGACAATTATTATTTAATTAATTCTGTAAAAGTCAGTTCCATTATAATAATAAAAAGAAAAAATGAAGTAGCAGATATTTTCTCTATTGTGTAAAAGGAAAACTTCCTTCAGGGAGAAAGAACAACAGCAATAATTTTGAGATTCTCTGTATAAAGAAGCAGTAGTCTTGGGAATGCTGGAAGTATTGGAAGATAATTTCTCCAAAAATTAGGAGTTTATTTTGGAGACAAAATACACATTAAGAGTTTACTTTTGTTTTATTTTTAATATCAAGTTTAAACATTTGTATTAACCATCAAGTTCTCTTAAGAAGGAAAAAATGAAATTGATTGTATAAAGAGTGAATCAGTGAAGTGACAATAAAACCCTTAACTCATCGACTTTTACCAGCTGAAGCAAAAATCTGACAACTAAAACTAAAACACAGTGAACTGATTTCACCAGCATAGCTTCACACATCTTATACCAATGATTTCTAGATATTATATAATGAGCCGCTTGACCTCTTTACTTCTGCTTTAAATCTCGTGAAGTGGGTATGAAATTCCAAGTGCCAGTGCACAGTATGTGCTCTTTCAGATGAATTAGTATGATACTGTCATGAGAAAATTATCAGTGTAACAACTTGATCTCCATAAAAGTGTCCATTCTCTCCAGCTCAGTAGACATCGCTTGGATTTGGATAATATATGTTACTCATATATTCCCAGTGTCCATTTAAGGGTGTGAGAAATGCTACCCCTTCCCTCTGGGATATAGGAGTTAACATAATCATTTCTTCTTTAATTGAAACATGAGTATCCTTGATCATACCTAACTTAAACCATACTTAAAAGTATGAAGAATCACCTTTAGTTTGGAAAATGGTGTCCAAGTTTTGAATAGAATGAATACTATTATTGTTTTTGTTCATTATGTTTATAATTACTAGTTTTATGGAGTCTTGATATGCCAGTCAGGCTGGTCTCAAACTCGTGGTCCCTCTGCCTTAATGTCTTCAGTACTAGAATTAAGGTACATACCACCAGAAGTGGCATTCTTTTTTTTTAATTGGACATTTTATGTATTTACATTTCAAATGTTATCCCCTTTCCTGGTTTACCATCCAGAACCCCCTCTCCCATTCCTCCTCCCCCTGCTCCTATGAGGATGCTCCTCCTCCCACCTACCCACTCCCACCTCACCACCCTGGCATTCCCCTACAATGGATAATTGAGCCTTGACAGGACCAAGGGCTTCTCCTCCTATTGGTGCCAGACAATGGCATCCTCTGCTACATATGCAGCTGGATCCATGAGTCCCTCCATGTGTACTCTTCGGTTGATGGTTTAGTCCTTGGGAGCTTGGGGGGGGTGTCTGGTTGATTGATATTTTTGTTTTTCCTATGGGGATGCAAACCCCTTCAGCTCCTTCAGTCCTTTCTCTAACTCCTCCATTGGTGATCCGTTGCTAAGTCCAATGGTTGGCTGCGAGCATTCACCTCTGTACATGTCAGGCTCTGGCAGAGCCTCTAGGGAGACAGCTGTATCAGGCTCCTGTCAGGAAGCACTCCTTGGCTTCTGCAGTAGTGTCTGGGATTGGTGACTGTACATGGGATGGATCCCCAGGTGAGCCAGTCTGTGGATGGCCTTCCCTTTAGTCTCTGTTCCACACGTTGTCTCTGTATTTCCTTTAGACAGGAGCTCTTCTGGGTTAAGAATTTGGAAATGAGTGGGTGGCTCCATCCCCCAAACGAGGGCCTTACCTAACATCTGGATATGGACTCTACAGGTTCTCCCACCCCTTGGTAGGGCATTTTAGCTGATCTCATCCCTGTGGGGTACTGGAAGCCTCTTGCTTTCCAGACATCTAGGACTTGCTGGTGGCTACCACCAATTCACGATCTTCCCTTGCTACAAGCTTCAGTTCAAATTCCTGACCCTCTGCATATCATTCCAGTCACCTCTCATACCTGCTCCTGACCCCCCCTTTTCACATTCTCCTCCTCTCTTCCTCCCAAGTCCCTCCCACCTTCTACCTCCAGTGAATATTTTGCTACCCCTTCAAATAAGGACTGAAGAATCTACATTTGGTCTTCCTTTTTCTTCCTATGGTCTGTGAATTGTATCTTGGCTATTCCAAGCTTTTGGACTAATATCCACTTATCAGTGAATGTATACCATGTGTATACTTTTGTGACTGGGTTACCTCACTCAGGATGATATTTCCTAGTTCCATCCATTTGCCTAAGAATTTCATAAAGTCATTGTTTTTAATAGCTCAGTAGTACTTCAGTGTATAAATGTACCACATTTTCTGTTTCATTCCTCTGTTGAGGGACATCTGGGTTGTTTCCAGCTTCTGACTATTATAAATAAGGCTGCTATGAACATAATGGAGCATGTGTCTTTGTTATATGTTGACACATCTTTTGGGTATACGCCCAGTAGTGGTATAGCTGGGTCCTCAGGAAGTACTATGTCCAATTTTCTGAGGAAACACCAGACTGATTTCCAGAGGGGTTGTACTAGCTTGCAATCCCACCAACAATGGAGGAGTGTTCCCCTTTCTCCAAATCTTCGCCAGCATGTTCTGTCACCTGAGTTTTTGATCAGACATTCAAAGAAGACCTAATACCAGTACTCTTCAAACTATTCCACAAAATAGAAACAGAAGGAACACTATCCAATTTGTTCTATGAAGCCACAATTGCATTGATACCAAAACCTCACAAAGACCCAACAAAGAAAGAAAACTTCAGACCATTTTCCCTTATGAATATTGATGCAAAAAGACTCAATAAAATACTCACAAACAGAATACAAGAACAAATCAAAATGATCATTCACTACCATCAAGTAGGCTTCATCCCAGCGATGGAGGGATGGCTCAATATATGGAAATCCATCAATGTAATCCACTATACAAGCAAATTCAAAGAAAAAAGCACATGATCATCTCATTACACGCTGAGAAAACATTTGACAAAATTCAACACCCCTTTATGGTAAACGTCTTGAAAAGATCAGAAATTCAAGGCCCATACCTAAACATAGCAAAAGCAACATACAGCAAACCAGTAGCCAACAACAAACTAAATGGAAAGAAATATGAAGCAATCCCACTAAAATCGGGGACTAGAGAAAGCTGTCCACTCTCTCTCAACCTATTCAATATAGTACTCAAAATCCTAGTCAGAGCAATTAGACAACAAAAGGAGGTCAATGGGATACAAACTGTAAAGGAATACGTCAAAATATCACTATTTGCAGATGATATAATAGTATACTTACATGACCCCAAAATTCCACCAGAGAACCCCTACACCTGATAAACAACTTCAGCACAGTGGTTGGATATAAAATTAATTCAAACAAATCAGTAGCCTTCCTCTACTCAAAAAATAAACAGGCTGAGAAAGAAATTAGGGAAATGATACCCTTCTTAATAGAAACAGCTAATATAAAATACCTTGGTGTGACTCTAACCAAGCAAGTGAAAGATCTGTATGACAAGAACTTTAAGTCTCTGAAGAAAGAAATCAAAGATGACCTCAGAAGATGGAAAGATCTCCCATGCTCATGGATTGGCAGGATTAATATAGTTAAAATGGCCATCCTGCTGAAAGCAATCTACATATTCAATGCAATCCCCACCAAAATTCCAACTCAATTCTTCATAGAGTTAGAAAGAGCAATTTGCAAATTCATTTAGAATGACAAGAAACCCAGGATAGCCAAAACTATTCTCAACAATAAAAGAACTTCTTGGGGAATCACCATCCCTGACCTCAAGCTGTATTACAGAGCAATAATGATAAAAACTGCATGGTATTGGTCCAGGACAAGCAGGTAGATCAATGGAATAGAATTGAAGACTCACAAATGAACCCACATACCTATGGTCATTTGATGTTTGACAAAGTTGCTAAAACCATCCATTGGAATAAAGATAGCATTTTCAATAAATGGCGCTAGTTGAACTGGTGGTCTGCCTGTAGAAGAATGCAAATTGACCCATTCTTATCTCCTTGTACAAAGCTCAAGTCCAAGTGGATCAAGGACCTCCACATAAAACCAGATACACTGATACTTATAGAGGAGAAAGTGGGGAAAAGTCTGGAACACATGGGCACTGGGAAAAATTTCCTGAACAGAACACCCATGGCATATGCTCTAAGATCAAGAATCTACAAATGGGACCTCATGAAATTGCAAAGCTTCTGTAAGGCAAAGGACACTATCAATAGGACAAAACGGCAACCAACAGATTGGAAAAGATCTCTACCAATCCTACATCCTATAGAGAACTAATATCCAACATATACAAAGAACTCAAGAAGTTAGACTCCAGAGAACCAGAAGTAGCACTCTTAAAATTGTTTAAAGCACAAAAATTTTCTGCTTTATAAGCAGGGCATTAACTGAAACAATGCCTAATAAACATCAAATCGTGATAACATTTTAAAAGTCACCAGTCATCAACATATTTTTCTATTCAATAGAATGTCTGGCACTATAAAATAGTTTTGTTACTTTAATTACTCTCCAGCTGTTAGTACATAATATATAATATGTTATCACTTGTGGGAAGAATAAATTTGCAAATAGGTAAAAGTGTTACCCTCTGTTTTGGATTTAAAATTCTTTGTACATAACTGCACTGGCAAAAATCATTGAACATAATAGAAAAGTACATAGGATAATATATTTCCTACTGTACATAAACAGAGTACCTGTATAGTTTCTATGATAATCTACTTGATTTGACCTACCCATGGAAAAATAGATTTAAATGTGAATGCATCAGAATTATTTGAAATTTTAAAGTATCATCAGTCTCAAATTATAGAAAATTAATAAGAACACAAATCCAAGAATTTTACTTCACAATTTATGTTAAAGAGGAAACATCACAACAGGAGATTATTTTAAAATCAAATGTCCACTTTCATGTAATATATGTGCAGAATCTAAAAAAGAGAAATGGCATGTTTTGTCTCTTTAATGAATCACTTAAAATAGAATATAAAATTATTATTAATGTTGAATACTGAATGGAACTATTATTCTTTACAGATTAATTATGTAATACATGATCAGGAGCAGCTCACTTATATGTTAATGGCCATTACTAGTATAAGTCTTAAGTAAAATGTAACCTTTCTTGAATTGATGCTATGTAGAAATAAATAATGTATTTGCCAAAAGAGAGAGAAAATTTATTAAGTACCATTAAAAAAACTGATTTAGAAAATGGTAACATGAAATAATATGTAATTGTATGAAAATAATCTTAAATACTTGGGTGATAAATATAATTTTGAAAGTCTCTCTTAATTTTTATTATCTACTCTCCACTGTATTTATTCAAAATATAGTAAACAAATATTTATTCATTAGCTATTTGCATATTTTCAGAGTGAATACTTTGATCTGAATAAGTCAATACATTTTGTGTGTTCATATATTTTGGGGATTGGCTGATAATTCTATTGTTAAAGTTAATAATTATTGTCATCATTCATTGAGTTCCCAAGGATCAGAATTAGGCAGTAGCATAGATCACTAAATAGAGACTTTCTTTCAAATTTCACAAGAAATAAAAATAAATATATTCAAATCCTTAAATATTCATTAGTGACTAAAGTAATATTTTACTGAAAGTATTCTTTTGTTCCCTAAGGCTCTGTATTTCTTTATGTGCTGGGTCAAAGGTAGAGCAATTGGCTAATACCATCATGTCCATGGATTCAAGACCCCAACTTCCCACGGATAGATAGATAGAGAAATAGATAGATAATAAATAATTCAATATCATCACTTACTTGGCTCTTCCATACACTATTTACCTAGTACCTATTTCTCTAGAAATAATGGAAGACAGGTTTTGAACTCACATATACCACATTCATTAAGTACCTATTAGGTATTTCCCTCCTTGGAGCCATCCTTTAAATACAGCTCTGCAATCCATGCTGTAAAGATTATTTTTACATAACCACAGTTCCATAAGACATTAATAATTCTCAATTATTCTGGAACAGCATAGAAGTACATCATCACCCGACTCAGAAGGATCTCAGAAGGTGTAGATTTTGAAATTCTGACAATAGACTCAAATGAAGATGCATTTTTAAATTGAAATATCTGAAGTAGATTAGAAGCATTATGAATTAATTGTGATAGTGGAGATTGTAGAAATAAATAAGAAAACAGAAATGATAAGGTAAGAAATAAAATTGTGGGAGAGTCCTCATAAACATTTTTGATGATTTATTATTTTTGAAGTGGGAAGAACTGGGTCAAAACAAATAGAGGAAATTCCTTAGCACATTTAAACAATTTAATTATTGGTGTTTCTATCCCAAATATCATCTCTATTTTATAAATGTTATACAACTATCTTATAATGGCTTCTCTAATTAGATAAATGTTCATTCACTCAACCAATATTTATTGGATAACTATTATGTCCTTTTTCTATTTTCCTACATTCCAAATATTTTCAGAAGACAATTTTCCAATATTTCCCTGCTGTCTTCATATTCCAAGTCCTAGTTTACCATACTCTCTCCTGCTGTTCCATAGAAACAAATGAACTTTAAATTGCCCACTGGGTTCAATTTGTTTGAGAGAGATTTATATGTGTATGTGGTTCTTAAACAAAAGTAAATAATAAGCTTGATACCCGAAAACTAAACTTCTTCCCAGAAAGTCACAAAGTCCTTCAAAATAAAACAGTAACAAATACATACATGCTGAGAAATAATAACCTATACTCTTTCTGTACAGAATTCATATTGAGGTTCAATCAAATTTTACTGTACCATTAGTTATTTTGTTTAGATGGTTTTTCTTACTAACATGAATTTTTAGATGCTTTATATTTTTACGGCTAGGATGCAAAATTCATTAGGTTTTATTGAAAAAACTTCTGGGTATTCTTGTATCTTATCTCACCCCAAAACCCCAACTAACTTTTCTGAATATTGTTTTTCATCAACTAGGTAGGCAACATTTTCAGAATGCAGCTATACCTGTGTCACATAATTTGCAGATATTTTTCTCTTTAAAAGAAGAAGCCAGAACAGAACAAAGATGACATGTAAAGATCTAACAGCCGATCTCAGGAAAGTTATCTGCTGTGGAAAGCCAGGATTTGCTTTTTGTAATAACCTATATTCAAGGACAACAATTCTATATAAAAAGAGACCATTTGCTGAGTAATCCTGCAAAGAATGTAAAGTATAATTATAGTTTTATCAGCAAGACAAGACAGTCTTCAAAATTTTTTTAAACTTAACAAGAGGCTTCTTCTTGGTTTTGTGATTCATGGTGTCCTCCTCTCTAAGCTGTTAACCTGCAATTATCCATGGGTATGTGCATACGTAAAGAAAATACTGCTGCAGAAAAACTCTCGAAAATGAAGTGCTCCCAAGCATAATATACAGCAATTTATTTTGAAATTGACCAAGAAATGTGGTTAGACATTTTATGCAAGGTTTTTTTTTTTTTTATGTAACCAACCCTTCCCGTCATTCTATAATTGCAAAGAGCAAATATGATGAACCTCAGGTTTATTTGTACTTCAACATTAATATAAAAGTCTTACTTTTGCAAGGATTGATGGGTTACATGTACCATGAATATGTCCTGGATGTATTTTTTTCTAGTTTAGATTGAGTCTTCAGGTTGATGTGAATAACAAATCTCCTCCTTGCCAATATCATTTTACATAGAAGTTTGGTATTATTAACTGGATAAATGTGTATAAAAACAAGCAGAAAAATTGATAAGCACTTAGTGTATCTCAAGCACATTATGATGTGTCATAAATAGTTTTCATCAAACCATCTCAATATCTCCATTAGAAATTTTCTATTAACATCTATGTTTCACATAAGAATAAGCACATAAACCAAGAAAAACTTTTCTATGGTCATAAAGCAGATATGTAGGAGGGCTATGACTTGAATATGGGACAGTTCAAATCCAAGACCATTCTCTAAACTTCTATGTTATACTTACTAATTGTAAAAATAGGATATATTCAAATGTATTCATTACCTATTGCTGAATACTACCAACTTCATTTCCATCCTTGTCATGGGACTGAATGATATCAAAAAGACTATAAGATGTTTGCACATGACAAGACTGATAGATCCAGGAAACAAATTCAAGAGGCATTAAATGATGGATATAAGTTGAAATGATCATAATAGTCAAAGGGTATTCACTGTGTTCTGTGGAAATACTAATGTAAAACAAATGTTCACAGTGATTTCAGGAACACTTCACACTGAAGAGTGACATTTGACCATTGATTTGAGGAAAGATTGATTGTTTGAGGAAAGAATAGAGAAGACTGAGCACATGTGGAAAGGTGTGCATTCCTTAGACATAATATAAAAATCACATGTAAAGATAATTATTTTCACCAGAGAATCTGACAAGTAGTATGTGATAAAAATACCAAAAGTTTAGTGGTACACATAAAGGTACAGAGTTAACAAAGTTATAATGAAAACTCCCCTGAAACAGATAAAGAACTGATCCTGTTCAGCATCTGATTATAAAATCAGTTATGACTTTTCCTGTCTTCAAAACTGAAGATTAAGACTGCTGCTTTCTATGATCCATGTATTTTCTTTGGGAGTCAGGAAGTGAAAGAAAACAGAGGAGAATACAGCAACATTCAGTAGCATATTTCTGGTATTCTAGAGGTCAGCCTCTAAGGTTTTCAAAACAATATGCATTCAGAGATATGTGTCCTGTCACCAAGGAGGGGAAAACCCCTTTGCAAGGTGACTCTGTGATTGATCACTCTGCCAACACCAAGGCAACACCTCAGCATTTACTATTTACACCAGCAGAAAAAAAGCAGCAGCCTGCACTCCAATGAAGAAAACACTGGAACATAGTGATAAGAAAATGCTCTATGGAAGCCGAAGTAAGTTACTTTGCAGACTAGAAGATCCTGGATATACTTACATTTTTTAAATTATAATTCATGCAGTCAGCATAGGAAGTTTAAATTTTATAATTGTTAGCTTCAAACTATTCAACTATTTTCTTTTTGTTAGAATTTAAATACAATATACGCATGGACATTTTTTACATTAAGTCAGAAGATGCTCAGATTGTTCCTCATATGTATGTGGAACATGTGCACGTGCACACACACACACACACACAAATTGAGGATGATTTACATCATGAGAGTGGCATACTCTGAAATAGACACTAATCATCGTTATTTTCATCTAAACAAAAGTCAAAAGATTGTTGTAATGGATAATGTATATCTCATCTAACTTTAGATAGTTCTATTCTAAGTTCTTTTCACACACACACACACACACACACACACACACACACACACACACACACACACCTTAAAGCTTATTTTCATGTAATTGTCTTGCACAAAATGAACTCATCTGACTTTGAAACCTTGATCTGAATTTTAGTGTCTGAGGTTTTATGTTTATTTAAATTAATTTGTTATATAAATGGGTCCAGAAATTTTTGTAAGAGAGTACTAATGTGGAGTATTTATGATTGAGATGCTAGCGAGAGAAAATTGGAACAAATTCAATGTATTTTTGTTGCAAACAGAATTCAAAATTAGAAAACATGCACACTAACAACAGTTAACACTAATGAAAGCCTTGCTACAGTCCCTTTTCAAATCTACTCTAGCATAATCAAGTGATTGGAAAAATAAGATTCAGTATTTTTTAATTGTTCAGTTATTTCCTAGCCACTCCATATGAATAAGCCTCCTTTTTCCTGTCTAAATAAACAATACTGCCTCTTATGACTAGTATAATATTGGTCCATTGACTATACCTGGATCATCGTAATAAACAACTTCAAAGTATAAGACTTTGATAAACTAATCTTGAATGTTCCCTTTTGTCAATGAAGACTAAAGGCTCTAGCATTTCATTAAACAGTTTCAATGTGGACAAAAGTGAATTTAATGTGCCCGGTCAAAGATGAGTGTGAGGTCAGTCACTTTAATCCACATTCATTGTCCCCAATTTGAGCAAATGTCTCCACCTGACTGTAGTGGGAATGGGAAGTGTACTACAGCTATAGGCTCAGAATAAACAGGATATAGATTTAAGCTACATGTACCATCTTCTCATAGATAGTTTCTTTCAGCAAATCCTGGCTTTTAGCAGGCTAATTATCAGACTGTAACACAAAAATATTGCTGAGGTTTATGAGGCATTCGTAATTTCAGCTTAAAGAAAAATATAGTTTTGTGTTTTATTGAAAATATATTCTTTACTCACACAATATATCCTGCTTATGGTTACCCCTCCCTCTAGTCCTCCCAGTTCCTCCCCTCCCAACCTGATCCACTCCCTTCTGTCTCTCATTAAAATAGAACAGGCTTCTAAGAGATAACACAAAACATAACAAAATAAAGTACAATAAGATAACAAGAAAATATCACATTGAAGTTGGACAAGGCAAACCAAAAGAACAAAATGAGCCCATGCGAAAGCACAATAACAAGAGATCCACTTATTCACACACGTAGGAGTCCCATAAAAATACAACCTGGCAGCCATAATATCTGCACAAAGGACCTGGAGCAGACCCACTCATGTCAGCCCTGTGCATGTGCATGCTGCTCTGTTTCTGTGAGTTCTTATGAGCTTTGTTCAGTTGCCTTAATGTTCTATATCCCCTCTGGCTCTGAGACTCTTTCTGAGTCTTTTTCCAGCTTGGTTCCCTGAGCGATGTCAAGGAGAAAAATTAACTGCATGAAAGCCTGGTTTTTTTGTTTTGTTTTGTTTTGTTTTTTGCTTTTTGTTTGTTCGGTTTTTTTTTGTTATAGGGACCTTACATTGAATAATTTCAAAAGGGACAATCAGGTGCTAAAGTGCGTGTGCTTTATTCTTGGCAAGTCAAATATCATTATCCTTTACACAATGCTACATCCACTTGGTAAGAGAAAAATCTAAACACTACAATACGATAACAAGTAAGTGTATATACTCCAAATTTTACCTGTGCTTCATTTTCAAGATATTCTTTTCATTGTTTTTGAAGAGCTTTGTTTGAGTCATTACAGCTATATCAAAACCTTTACAAACTTTAATATGTAAAATTTAATGAACTTGCAAATATAAAATGACCTTTAACCAATTAAACAAATTTTAAAAAGCATAATGCATTAACTATTAAGGTTCACTCTCTCTTGCCATCATAAGTAATGTTTTAATGATAATATTAATACATATAATTTATTGAACAACAATTTCAAAACCTTTGAATACATACACAGAAGTGGAACTGCTGAACAATATGATAGGTCTATGTTTTAAATTTTTGAGGAAATGACTTACAATGTTCCACAGTAACTGTACAATTTTGTGTTTCTACCTTAACGCATGGTATTCTCCACATCTTTCACAGTACATTTGACTATAGCAACATGATCAGGTATGAGGTCCTATGTTCCTATCTTACTCTCATATTCACTTGCATTTATTGAGGATTAGTGATGTTGATCATGATGTGTGTCATTTGTTTAGCTTGACAGAGCAATTTCTATTCAATAACATTGAATTATTTGCCTAATGAATTATAAGAGTTAGGGGAAGGGGCAGGAATGGGGGGTTGTGGAGGGGAATGGCGCTAACATTTGAAATGTAAGTAAATAAAAAAAAGAAAAAAGAAATAAAGAAAACCAAAATTCAAAACAAAAAATAAACCCAAAAAAACAAAGAAAATCAATTTAAAAAAGAATTTCTGGCATGGTTTAAATACTACCTTTATTAAAAAGATAAATATGTCTGTAACCCTTACTGTATTTGTACTTGATTTTAAAGTAAGTTAAAAAAAAAAAAAGAAAAGAAATAAAGAAAAAAAACAAAAAACAAAAAACAAAAATCAAAACAAAAAATAAACCCAAAAAACAAAGAAGAACAATTTTTAAAAAGTTTCTGGCATGTTTTAAATACTACCTTTTTTAAAAGATAAAGATGTTTATGGAACCCTTACTGAATTTGTACTTGATTTGTAACCCAGGATGACTTCAAACTTTTGACTGTCCTCCTATCTCAGCCCCTTTAGTCTAAGGATTTCAGGTATCAATGAAAACATGGGGTTCAGACATCAACTCCTTAGTAGATTTGTGCTTGATAAACATTTTATCCCATTCTGTGCATTTGCTCACCAGTATGTTTGTGTGTGTGTGTGTGTGTGTGTGTGTGTGTGTGTGTGTGTGTGTGTGTGTGTGTGTTTTATGTGTGAGTACATATTCATGTGTGCTCAACTCTGTGTGGGTCCATACTCATATAACTATGGATGTGGGCAAAGTTCAAAGGTTAACAAAGGAGGTTGCTCTCCCTCTATTGTATTCAGGATTCCTTATTTTTATTTTAATTAAAATTAATGAGCATACATGATGCTATTTCATTCTGGAGTTTTCAAAGAAAATCTCTTTTATGAATTTTCTCTCCCTATATTCTCCCCCTCTCCTCTAAAGCTCCCTCTGCATCCATCCTTTCGTTTTCATGTCAATATCCTACCATTTTCCATTTTCCAAAACACTTCTTTTTATGACTCTCACATTCACCATATTTTTTTCAGACGGAATTTCACACAAAACACAGTGCTCACCAATTAGGCTACACTGGCTAGCAAGCAAAGCTCCAGATACTCCTCCTGACTTCCTAGCACTTTTAATCTCATGTAAGTCTTAGGCAGCCTAACTTAGGCCTTCATACTTGTTCTACAAGTTCTCTGCTGACTGCCATCTCCCTATTCCAGTCTTATTTACTTTGTTTCCTGCCCCATGTCCCATATGCTGAGCAATGTAGAAGGTAAGCATTCTATGCTATGATCAGTTTCTGTTAAGGAGATGACATTTTTTTCATGTTACCATATACAAATCATCTCTTTTATCACTCTTTAGTCATAAGCTGAAGAAAACCACATTACTGAAAAGTTTAAAATGTATCTATTTTGAGCAGCTTTATGTGGCACTGGCATATTCATATAGACAAAAATCAAGCAAGCGCCACAAAAAACTAAATAGTAGATACCTTGGGTATTTCTGTTGGCACTACTGAAGTTCAAGCGTTGGGGAATGAAAATAACTATAGTTAAAAATGAAGTAAATAAACACATTTGTATTATAATCAAACTTTATCTACTAGAGGGACAAGGCACATATGGATGATGTATTGAAATATACTTGTACTCAACCACAATAATAGTCTACCACATAAACAAATTTAGTTTAATGGAATCAAAGCTGATACATCAAGGACTAGTGCTGAGAACTGGGTGTCAGTTTGCTAAACTGAAAGGACACATATTACATAATGTAACATGTTCAGGAATTAATAAATATAATGATGTGTAATATGTAGTAAGACATTAAATCCCATAGTATGATATTAATCTCTCTATTAAATTGTATTTTAAAATATTATATATAATATAGTAATGATATTGCAAAATAATGGACATCCTGTACATATAATACATGTTTCTATACAAGTGGGCAACTACATATACATGTAACAAAGCAAGCTAGCTACTTTACTACAAACAGAAAGGATAATAGACCACTTATTCTCAAATATAGTAGTAAACAAGAAGTGTTCGTGCAAAAAAAGGATCTAAAAAAACTTAAGAGGAAAGACAGTTATACAGGTGAATTCACAGTGTTTAATAATGCTACGGGGAATATTAGCTAGAAAAGAAAAGATCATGCATTATGAACTAAAAAAAATGTTTATCATTATATATATACATGTATTATATATATATATATATATATATATATATATATGCTAATATACTAGACTTCTTTAAAACATTTGTATAAAGCATCAAACTAAAAAGTCAATTCTTCATGTGACTGGTCTGACACTTCTATCCCAGAGGAAAAAAACCATATCATTGAATTTGGCAAGGTATTTGTGTGAATATGTGTTTGGGAATGTGTGTTTGTGTGTGTGTCTATGTGTATGTGTATGTGCTGGTAAGTCTTTCTGTGTGCACGCTTGTATGTAGCAGTATCTATTTAGGAATTTGTGTGTTTCTTTCTGTCTATATGTGTGTGTGTGTGTTTATGTGTGACTATGTGTTTGTGTCTCTTGGTACGTGTGTTTGTGTGTCTGTGTGTATTTGTATATGTGTTTGTATGTTTGTGTCTGTGTATTTGTGTGTTTGTGTTTTTGTTTGTGTGTTTGTGGGGGTTGTACATGTAAACAGGAGAGAAATTTTAAGTCTATGCTTGTTTGTGAGGAGCAAAGACTTCTGAGGCTGAACTGTGAAACAATGAACCCTGCAGAGGACAACAGGTTAAAAAGTATGTGGATTTTTTTTCAAAACTCAAGTATCTATAGGTGTGTGATTTTATTTCTGGATCTTCAAATAGATTCCTGAACAACAAAAGACCTTCTGGAATTATCACCATCCCTGACCTGAAGCCATGCTACAGAGCAATAGTAATAAAAACTGCATGGTGGTATAGAAACAGCCAGATTCATCAGTGGGTGTCCTCAGCTGAAGAATGGTTCATTTACACAATGGAATACTATACAGCTAATAAAAAACTAAGACATCATGGATTTTGTAGGCAAATGATTGGAACAAGAAAATATCATCCTGAGTGAGGTAACCTAGATTCAAAAGGATATGCATGGCATGTAGTCACTGATAAGTGGATATTAATCATAAAGTACAGGATAACCATGATACACCCCACAAACCCAAAGAAGCAAAACAAGAAGGAAGCTCCAGGCAAGGATGTGTGAATCTCACTTAGAAAAGGGAATAAAATAGTCATAGGAGGCAGATGGAACATGGTGAGAGAGGGGGGAGCTGAGTGGTAGCTAAGGGTTAGTTATGAGGAGAGACAAGAGAGAGGACTTGAAGGCCAGAAGAATGAATGGAAATCTGCAGTTGTGGAGGGGGGAAGGGATGGGGGAAATCTCTAGGAAGTTCCAGAGACCAGAGATGGGGGAGGCGCCCAGGGGTCAATGCCAGTGACTTTATAGAGCTGCCAAACAGTGGGGACATTGAACCTAAAGAATCCTCCTCCTGTGGCCAGCCAGGACCCCCAGTGGAAGGATTAGAACATCAACCCACTCAAAAAACTTTTGATCCAAAATTTGTCCTGTCCAAAAGCAATGCAGGGACAAAGATGGAGCAGAGACTGAAGGAATGGCTAATGAATAAGTGTCCTAACTTTATACATATGCCATGGGCAAGCACTAATCCCTGACACTATTAATGATACTCTGCTATACTTGCAGACAAGAGCACAAGAACGTAGAGTAGCTACCCTCTCAGAGGCTCTATCCAACAACTGACTGAAACAAATGCAGATACCCACAGCCAAGCATTGGACGTACATAGGAGACTTTTATGGAAGAGTTGCAAAAAAAGAATTGAAGGCCCTGAAGGGGTTAGGAACTCCACAGGAAGATGATGAAAAGATTCAACAAACCTGGAACCTGGAAGCTCTCAAGAGACTGAGCCACCAATCAAAGGGCATACACAGGCTGGACTGAGTCCCCAGGCACAGATGCAGCAGACATGCAGCTTAGCTCTCCATATGGGTCCCTCCACAACTGGAGTGGGAGCTTTCCCTAAAGCTGTAGACTGTGAAATCTGTTCCACAGTAATGCTGCCTGGATATATGGATACTGTATTATGGAAGGTGGCTACTTATTCTCAGCAGGAATAAACAAGTAATGGTATCAAAAACAATCATTTCAGTACACAAAGGCAAAAGAAAATAGGTGAAGTGGTTATCACCATCATAAATTCACAGCAGGTGATGTTATCTTTGTAAGAAGATCAACCCAGAAAAAAGTCTAATATAGATGAGGTAGATGATCTCCTGGCCCCACCACTCAATGATAAGCTCTTGGCAGTAGGTACATTATATAGGATGGAGAATTATTCTTTTTTGAGGATTTGACCACTGATAAGGTTCCCATGCTCCAAGTAGATAGCCCCAACCATGCACACTTGGGCAGTAATAGCTGGGTTTAGTGAGCCAACGTACATGAAAAGGGTATAATTGTGACAGGGTATTTTGGAGGCATGAGAAAACTGGACGATACATTTAGGGTATATATTGCAATATATTACTGTATATATAATGAAAATTTTAAAAATGTTTCTAGAAAGATTACTCTAATATCAATATAAGGGCTGTAGTAAGCATGAAGATATTAGAGAGCAAGCACATATTCAGATTGTCTGAAAAGTCACTGTGAAATGAGATTGAGATTCTTGCAAAGGAAATATTAATGGGAATAGGAAGAAAAAAAGCAAAAAGTCATCTAAGTAAGGAAGAGAAATTATGAAATGTAGAACGTTGCCAAAAACGTAGCAATAAACTAATTGCTAATGATATTCCTCTACACTCACTGATCACTGCCTTACTCAGCCAACATCAGAGTGGCTTCCTCCTGCAGCAGATGAGAATACACACCCAGACAATGTGCAGAGAATGAACGATCTTGGAACGTTATACCCTAAATGGGAGGTCTCCACCAATTTACTCCCCTTCAGGGCTTAGGGAACTCTTTGGAAAAGAAGATAGAAAAGAGTACAAATGGCAGAGGGGATGGATGACACCAAGAGAACAATGTCTAAGATCTGGGGAATATTAGTGAAGAAAATACAAAAAGATTGTGAGGGCCAAAGAATCAGTATGTCTACTGTGAGAATGAGTCTTCTAGACAAAACAGGAAAGGTGCCCCCATGAAATCTGAAAAATATGGACACCTAAACAAGAACTGAACAAAGACAATATGAGTTGACACACAAAGGGAAGTTGGGAGATATCTTACAAGGCCCCAGACATAGATGGAGTGCTACAGTACTTAATACCTACTGAGAGAGAGGAATAGTCTTCCCCAGGGAAGATTTCACTAAATTGTTATCCAATACCACATGGCCAACCCTAAACACATATACATATGAACAAAGCTAAATGAACTTAGCAGGCTGTATTTCTGTATTTGTATGTCTCTAACAATAATAATTAAAGAAAGAAAATACATGAAAGTAGTAGGAGGCATTAGAGGTAGAGGTGGGTGAACAGTGACAGAGTAAAAAAGAATATAGTATTAGGGGATTGAGGATAATCAAAGTATACTATATACATATATGCAATAACAAAATGAAACCAATTATATTATAAAATTAACAAATGCTAATCAAAATTTAAAGTACTATCTTAAAAATAAAGTGAATATGGAATCTTCTGTAATGAATTTTAGCCCCAATTTTAAAGGAGAAGCAGGACATAGTGCTTAAATGAATGATAAAACAACAAATAGTGAATTGTAAGTAGACAAATAGAATATTCCCTGGCTTTTCCCAGGAGGTGTGAGTGAATTATCTCTCTCACTTCCATTGGCAGTTTAATTTTTGATAGTTTCCATAGTCAGCTTTCCATATTAATTCTTCGTAGTTCCACATTCTATCAGTTTAAGGAAATAGCATGAATTCATTATCAAATTTTCCAATAAATATACAAAATGCTATGAAAACAAAATACTGATGATCCTTTTAAGTGAAAGTCATGACAATACTAGTAAATTATGTATTTGACAGTACTATGAGGCCTTATGAAAATATACCTTTATGGAATTATCCACTATAAATCTTGATGCAATATAGACTCAATATAAAAATGCCAAATTCTTTTTTCAGTCTCCTGACAAGAATTTACTTTGAAACTATTGACAGACATGTATAAAAAATAAACAACTAAGCATTAATATAATGACAACTATGTTAAACTAACCACAATGTGTCTTCTGGACATGAATAACTCATATTCTTCTTTCTTGCAAATATTTAACCCCTCTAAAAGTGCATAAGTTCCTCATTACACTGTAGCATAATATTTACGCTAAATTTTATATTTTAAATTAAATTTTATCTCTTAAAAACCAAATACTACTTGTCTTTTTAAAAGTAGTGGTAAAATAACTCCTAATGATATTCTGCTATACTCAGATCTGTCAGTGCCTTTTTCAATCATAATTAGAGAAGCTTCCTCCTATAACAGATGTGAACAAATACAGACACCCAGAGTCAGATATAATGCAGAGAATGAAAGACTTTGGAAAACTGAGCTGTAAATGTGATTTTTTTATCAATCCCTCTCCTTAGAGTTCAGGAAACACCATGGGAATAGAAGAAAGGAGTTTAAGAGTCAGAGGGGATAGAGGATATTAGGAGAACAAGACCCTCTAAATCAAGTGAACAAGGATCATATGAGTTCACAGAAACTGAAGCAGCAAGCACAGAGCCTACATTGGTCTGTGTCAAGTCCTCTGCATATGCATTATGGCTTCCAGTTTAATGTTTATATGGAACTTCTGAGTGTGTAAATGAGTGCGTCTTTGGTTCTTGTACCTTCTCGTGGGGATCTTTTCCTGTGTTGGTTTGTCTTGTCCAGCTTCGATGTGACAGCTTTTGTTTTATCTTATGATTTTTTTTTATGTTTTGCTGCTATCTTTTAGAAGGGTGTTCTTTTTAATGAGAGACAGGAAGGGTGTACACACACAGATAGGAGGGAAGATGGGGAGGAAATTGGAGAAGTAAAGGGTAGGAAAACTGTGATCATGATTACTAAATTAGAAAAGAATCTATTTTTAATAAAAGAAAAATAGAAGAAAAACAAAAAAGAAAGAAATCCAAATTGTAAACTACTATAACTCAATGGTAAATCAATCACTTCCCTATTATAAATGAGACCCCAGTGCCATCCCCAGAACCAGATAAAAGAACCAAAATCATGTTGATGATCACAACTATAAGAATGGATATAATTCATGAAGCATGTGTCCTGGAGCATAATCACTTTTCACAATTTTGCCTGTGAAACCAACCAAACCCTGACAACATGAAATGATTAGATGACAATAGGAGAGTCGCGATAGACAGCCTCATTCAGAAGAAAAGGGGAAGGCTAAGTGGAAGGTTAAAGGAACTCAGTAGTTCTTAACAGTTTTGAAATCAAGCTGGTTAGAAGGTGAATTTCTTGATTATCTAAAAGGCTTGGGAATAATTTTCAAAGCTCTCCACTTTTGCCCTCTGTTCTCTGGGTTACATTATCTGAATCACTTTTAAACCAGAAAGTATACATCTATCTAGAATTTATAGAGGCTGAGTGTGAATGCCTTGAGAATTATAAAAACCCTGGGAATCCAATTTTACAGATATCCCCACACTTTCACGAGTTTCATCTTTAAAGTGCAGCCAGGTTCTTATGCTTGATCAAAGAAAACTGCCTTCATGGTTTAACTAACCATTTTCAAATAAAACCACAGGGTTCGCCATAACAAAGGCCTGTTCTTCAAGGGAAAATACTTCACTGTGTGCTATCTGACCTTGGACAAAGATAATTAGATAACTACACTCCCTTTACTCTCATGTAAGGCAGAGAAAGAAATGAGTACAATATACTATAAAGAATGTGAAGTGCCCTGACAGGAGATTCCTTTGTTGAAGAGTTAGACCACAGCAGATGAATTCGGTCACTGAGAGATATTCTGTTCTTTTAAGTGTTCTCAGGAATTCTATCACAGACACAACAAAACCTGACTACCAGAGATATTGTTCTCAAAGACCCAAGTGACCAAGTCTCTGACAAATTCTGAGATTTTAATCATAAATTGGAGAATGCATTCCTTTACTGACTGGTTAGCAGACATCACACATATCTAGTAAAACAGACATCTCTTCTCCAACAGATTATCTCACATCAACAGATGTCTAGTAAAATATTAATAGATAATAGTTTAGGAATTGCATGCAAAAATATTCAAGGAGTTCTACGTGAAATGAAAAACACAAATAAAGAAAAAGAAACAGAAACAAACAGCATTTAGAGCTACCTGAAACACAAAATTACTACCTATAACATATATTTTGTAATCATACTTACTTAGTTCTGTTCCACATACATATTTATATGCATATAACACATTTTAAAAGACAGGAAAAGCAACAGAAAAATAAATACTAGAAACCAGACTCAGATAAGTCACAAACTTGCCAATTATCAATTAGGAGTTTAAAACAACAGTGAATATGCTTATGATTCTAAAAGACAAAGTAGAATGTGCAATCACAAACAGTAAGAAACTATAAGTAGATTGTTTACCACTATAGAGGTGGTGGGGCCTGGGAAAATGGAGCAAATTCATGAGGCAGACTAAAGTCTCACACGCTAGAGAATTTTATTCATAGTATCAGACAATTTATACTCTGAGGGTTAAGAAGATGAGTAAATGCTAAAATAACAAGGTTAATCCACACATGGAGGACAACCCTCACATGAAAGACAACCTGCATACAGCACAAACTTGTTTTTTTCTCATAGAAATAAATAACAACAGCCAGTTGTAATGAATAATCTGAAGTAAACTCACTCCTATCTACACCTGAGAGAAGCATAAAAGCATAACCCAAGAACAATTCTGTGTTTTTGAAAATTCTGTGCCCACAAGACTCGTGTCTTGGTTTTTTGTAGTTACGTTTGTATTCTTTTAAATCTATTGCTAGTTTTTAATTTTTACTTTTTCGATCTTATATTTCATTCTAAAACCTAACATATGGGAAAATATTAAAATCAAACTTCAAGTGAAATTAATATTTTCTTATGAACTTCAGCTATATTTCTCTCTCCAATGCAAAATTTTAGATGATTTGACATGTAGAGAGTGCATTTATTCCAGTCAAACAGATGGCCTGTGTTATTATCCTAAAATTCAAAAGAAAATAAGCTAGATAAATTAATCAGTTGCAATGAGCACTTCTGAATCAAACAGAAGACTTAGGTTCAGTTTGGAGTACTGATGTGATGCTTATAACCATCTGGAACTCCAGTTCCAGAATATCTGACTCCTCTTTGCCTCCATAGAACCCTATATGGTGCACATACATGAATGCAGGTACAACACACTCACACATACACAAAATAAATATAAACAAATACATGAAATCAAGGAAGGTAAGAAAGGCAAATGTTCTCAGTTTGTATATTGCAATACACATTGCAAAGAGATGAGAGTCCGAAAACAAAATTATCATACTCTGCTAGTATCAAATGTTGTTAAGTATTTCAAATATAGCAGGTTCTGTGACTGCACAGCCTTTAAAACCGTATTTTCCTTTCCCTTGACCATTCTCACTCTTTCTGTGTAACTATTGCTGAATATGCTTCCAAGACGCTTCTATCAATGCTTGCTTTTGATTTTTTTCTCTATGAGGGTACACAGATATTAACATTGATTATGGAATCTGAGAATTAAAGCACAAAAAGAGAATTTGAGATAGAGAATGTTTGATTCTGTGGTTGTAAAAAAAAGAAGTTTCTCTGAAAAGGCCATCCAGAGACTGCCCCACCTGGGGATCCATCCCATATACAGTCACCAAGCCCAGACACTATTGTGGATGCTGGGAAGTGCTTGCTGATGGAAGCCTGATATGGCCATCTCCTGAGAGGCTCTGCCATAGCCTGACAAATACAGAGGCAGATACTCACAGCCAATCATTGGACTGAGCACAGGGTCCCCAATAAAGGAGTTAGAGAAAGGACTGAAGGAGCTGAAGGGGTTTGCAACTCCATAGGAAGAACAATATCAACCAACCAGAACCCCCCCAGAGCACCCAGAGACTAATCAACCAACCAAAGTGTACACATGAAGAGACTCATAGCTCCAGCTGCATATGTGGCAGAGGGTAGCCTTGTTGGACATCAGTGGGAGGAGTGTCCCTTGGGCCTGAGGTTGTTCAATGCCCCAGTGTAGGGACATGCCGGTGTGGGAAGGTGAAAGTGGGTGGGTGGGGAAGCACCTCATAGAAGCAGGGGGGGTTGGAGGATGGGATAGGGGGTTTCAGAAGGGGAGAGCTGGAAAGGGGGAAATATGTCAAATGTAAATAAAGAAATTATTCTTGACCCACTTGAACTTGAGCTTTGTACAGGGAGATAGGAATGGATCAATTTGCATTCTTCTACATGTAGACCACCAGTTGAACCAGCACCATTTGTTGAAAATGCTGTCTTTTTTCCACTGGATGGTTTTAGCTCCTTTGTCGAAAATCAAGTGACCATAGGTGTGTGAGTCCATTTCTGGGTCTTCAATTCTGTTCCATTGATCTGCCTGCCTGTCACTGTACCAATACCAGGCAGTTTTTATCACTACTGCTCTGTAGTACAGCTTGAGGTCAGGGATGCTGATTCCCCCAGATGTTCTTTTGTTGTTGAGAATAGCTTTTGCTATCCTGGGTTTTTTGTTGTTCCAAATGAATTTGAGAATTGCTCTTTCTAAGTCTATGAAGAATTGAGTTGGAATTTTGATGGGGATTGCATTGAATCTGAAGATTGCTTTTGGCAGGATAGCCATTTTTACTATATTAATCTTCCCAATCCATGAGCATGAGAGATCTTTCCACCTTCTGAGGTCTTCTTCGATTTTTTTCCTCAGAGACTTGAAGTTCTTGTCAT
>CM052722.1:108405511-108471781 GCA_028551405.1 Uromys caudimaculatus
TGGATATTAGCCCAAAAGTTCGGAATACCCAAGTTTCACTTTACAGTAACCACTGGACTGAGAGTGAGGTCCCAGATGGAGGAGTTGGAGAAGGGACTGAAGGAGCTGTGGGAGTCTGCAGCCCCATGGAGGGAGCAACAGTGTCAACTGGCCTGACCCCACCCCCAGTCCTCCTGGAGGCTGGACCACCAACCAAAGAATACACATCGAGGGACCCATGGTTTGGACCGCATATGTGGTAGAGGAAGGCCTTGTTGGCCATCAGGGGGAGGAGAGGCCCTTGGGCATGAGGGTGTTAGAGGTCCCAGTAAAGGAGAATGTCAATGTGGGAATATGGGAGTGGGTGGGCAGGTGGGTGGGAGGTGGAATACCTTCATAGAGGCGGGGGAGGAGGAGGGGATAGGGGGTTTGCAAAGAGGAGACCTAGAAAGGGGGAAACATTGGAAATATAAATAAAGTTCAAAAAATAAAAGATAAAATAAATAAAGAAATGTCCAATAAAAAAAGAGAAGTTTCCATTCTGGGACTCATCTTTTTTCTTTTTTCTGTACCTTTAAAATGTAAGCTAGCTGAGGTGCTACATGTGTCTAGACCAAACTATTCTGGAAGCTGCGGGAGGAGGATCATAAGATTCAGATCAACTGGAAGAATATGGTAAGAACCTAGCTTAACACCTAAAATACAAAAATAAGTGTAGCTCACTAGTAAAGTATATGATTATCATGTGGAAATAACAAGGGTACTCTCCAGTTTCTGTTTTAATATTCACTTGGGATCAGCTGTAATTCAAAGTCCATAAAAATAAGAATTTAATTTTATGTAATGAAAAATGTATCATTCTTGATGTCATGGCCATGCTATATAATAGACTTTATTGTACTGTTTGTAAGAGGAAATTTTAAAGTATAAAAGTTAATTTAAATCCAATTTTACTTACTGAAGGTTTATTGATTTTTAAACTAAAAATTAAAAATAAATGATAACTATTGAAAGAAACTTATATGAATATGTTTTAGAAAGTTAGACAGTTTTAATTAAGAAGAATAGAGGGAAAACACATTTTATCTAAAAATTAATAAAAGCATCTTATCAAATTTTTCATAAAGAAAACATACATGAATACATTATTACTTACCATCAGTCATGGTTAAATTCTTTCTCACCAAATCATGGTCATGTTACACCTGTTCTAACAGTAGTTATCCATATTCAGCCCTATATCAGAGTTATTTACATTTATGTGTGGAATGTCTTTCCAATTGACTAGAAGGAGCTATAGATGTATTATATAATTATCTGTTACTAACTTCTAATACAACATAAAATTTGCAGATGAGCATAGAAGATGAGTCAATAAATATGAAGAAAAGAGTTGTGTAATCTTTGATAGTGGATGCTACATTATTAAATTAAAGTACTAACAAAGAGAATATCTATAATTATAAACATGTTTCAGTGATATAAATAGATGCTCAATTTTATGCTTCATCTCATCTTTATATGTATGACATAACATTAAGCCTGTTCTCACTTATGTTTATCTATTACAAAAAGCCAAACTCTGTTAATTACCAAGACAGAGTAGCTTATTTATGAGTTCTTGTAAACACATAAATTCAGAGCACCCAGAATTTTAATATAAATTTTACTTTGATAAATATGATGCACTAAATATTAGGGATTTTCTACTGAAATATATTAATGCTGTAAATAAATTTTAAACAATGCAATATTTTAAGCACTGATGTGTCCCAATGAAACAATGAAAGCATATTATGGTTCAGAAAGAATAAAACATATCAAGGTCAGCTGCCAGCAAATAGAAAGGAAGGATTGCTCTGTGGGCAAGCCAACTGCACATGTGTATCTGTTGTTTTCCTATTCTTATCACACTCCTAGAAGTTACAGGAAACAAGATGACTTACCTGGTGACTTCTGTCCCATGGAAGGAGGTTATGGTTTCTTTGTTAATGAGCTCTTTATCTCATGTGCAAAGAAAACATTAATTCATTTTGAAAGGAAACAAATTGTATGTGACAATCATATATATTCTGAGAACCTATTATCTGGTATGATAAAGTATTCAAGGTGCTCATATTTATAAGACAGACTTGGTGTTTAGAGATGAAATAATGAATACAGCTGAATTAGTGATCAGTGAAAGGCATCAAAATTGACCAGAGAATTTTTTTTAAATCAAAAGAATATTTAATGTCATAGGAAATCATGTGTTTAAATTTGTACCACTAAGAAGCACTAAACAGCAATAACAAAACTAACCACTACTTCTTTTTTTTTTTTTTTTTTTATAGCCAATTGAAAGTCTTTATTCCAGCCACCTGGGACTACCTTCAGGTATTCAGGACCCAAGAATAACACTGCAACTTTAGAGTAAGGGACTTTTTTGTTTTGTTTTGAGTTTTTTGAGGGGTTGGTTATTTTCTTTATTTCCCCTTCTCGATCTTCCCTCCACAAACTTCCTATCCCAATCCCCCTCCCCTACTTCTGTAAGGTGCTCCTCAACCCACCCACCCACTCCCGCCTCACAGCTCTAGCATCCCCCTACTCTGGAGCATCGAACCTCCACAGGACCAAGGGCCTCCCTACCCACTGATGCGAGATAAGTCCATCCTCTACTACATATGTATCTGGAGCCATGCGTCCCTCTATGTATGCTCTTTGGTTGGTAATTTATTTCCTAGGAGCTCTGGGTGGTCCAGTTAGTTGATATTGTTCTTCCTATGGGGTTACAATCTCCTTCAGCTCCTTCAGTCGTTCCCCTAACTCTTCCACTGGGGCCCCCAGGCTCAGTCTGATGGTTGGCTGTGAGTATGTGCATCGGTATTAGTCAGCTGCTGGCAGAGACTATCAGAAGACAGCCATACCAAACTTTAAGAGTGCTATAATAGTCTTCTAAGATACAGAAAAAAGAAACAAAAGAAATGTGAAAAACGACTTGATTAAGAAAATTTTGGATATAAGAAGTTGTTTAGAATAAAGGAAATGGTAAATGTGAGTGAAAATCTTTAAAATGCCATATGAAATTACACTATGGAAATATAGAAATAATGACAAGAGAAAACAAATTATTATAAGAGTAGAATGCAAGTCAGAGGAAGACACTGATCTCAAGAACTGTATAAATATAATAGCAGACATTGAAATTGAGGACACTTTGAAATATAAACATCTGACTAGCAAGAAGATTCAGAATATCAAGATTACATGGAGTTGTTTATCAATGGCAACCTATAATTTAGACACAATAAAATATGTGCAACTATTATAAAAACATTTGGGCCATTTCTTCCAGCACTGAATACTACATATTTTACAACCGAACAACTCAACCCTGAAGAATATGCTCAAGAGTAATTTTAGCACAGTTTTTCAGAAGACATACCAAAGAATCCTCGGTGTTACCCTATTTTAAATTGTAAAAAATTCTAACAATAACCTCAATGCCAGTATATATATATTTGATTAAATTAGACAATAGCATAATATTAATACTTCACAGAAGTAAAGATAAATAAACTATAGTAATATAAAAATACATAAATCACAAAAAAACACACGAGTATAGAATACTAATTATTGGAAGATTACATATTGCTAGCACTATTAAAATATAAATGACCATAAATGTTGGCATTTAAATATGAAAAAGATAAACTTGGATACTATTCTTAGAAATTTAAATTAGCACACAAAAAACTATATGGAAGTTCACCAAAAAATAGATTGAATTACCATATTAGACAAAGAAAATCAAATCATAAGTTAAAGAGGTACCTGGTTTACATTCATTTCAGAACTATTCACGATAGCAAAGAAATTTTATCAGCCTGGGTAGCAACCAACTAAACAATGCATGAAAAAAGACATGATGCAGATATACAATATAATATCACTCAGTTATCTTTAAAAGGACATGTGAAATCCTCTCATTGTAACTACGTGGAAAGAACTGGAATACACCAAGACACCTACAAAGATTGCAGTGCTAAATGAGTTCACAAATTATGTCGAATTCAAAAAAAAACGTATCATTTCAGGTGTGGGAATGCACCCTTATAATTCCATTCCTTGGGAGGTAAAAATAAGAGGATCAAATGTTCCAATCTAGCCTAGGCAATAGGGTAAACTTTAGAAATAAAAATAAAATAAAGTAAAATAAAATAAAACGGGACTGGAGATGTTGCAGTAGTATAATATGTACAATGCCTTTGGTTACCAGCCCTTAGAACCACAGAAGTTCAAAAAAGTAGCATAGAAAACAAAGGAGGAAAATAGTTGATCGCATAGAAGTTAAGAGTCAAACGGTGGTTACTAGAAGCTAGACAGAGTGTTTGGAGAGAGCTTAATAAGGTTGATGCATAGGTATTGAGTTACTTAAAAGGAAGAGGGTAACCCTAGATAATGATCTTATGTAGTATATTTCTAAAGCTAGGAAAAGGAGATTTTCAGAATTTCCCTGAATAAAGAATGATTAATGCTTGAGAAGATAAATATGCATATCTTCATTTAAGATTACATAATGTATACATTTGCTTAAAGGTCACAGTGTACCTCATAAATATGTATAATTTTGTGGGTAACTTAAAACATAAAGATTAGAAATAAAATGATCTTATTCAACAAATGCTGATGATACATATTTTCATTCATGTTTTTTGAGAGAGAGATTCATGTCCCCTAGGCTGGGCTCGAAGTTATTAAATAGCTGAGGATGACCTTGAATTTTCTATCTAGTTTATAACAACTTTGAGCTGCTATGGGATTGAGGGTGTATGTCCCCATGGCCGCCTGATCAGGATTCATTTTTAACATTTCAAAATACAGCAAAACCTAGGAACATAAGAAACATAGTAAAATACCACAGTAAAGTGCAAGCAGCAGGAAGGAGAAATGCTTTACCTCCCCACTTTGATCTTTCTCAAACGTTTTTCTCCCCAGAGTAGTGCTTTGGAAAGCATACCTTTAGTGATCCCTGTTATGCTACCTCCTTGTGTAGTATACTCAAGTTCAATCATTTGCTTCTCATCAATAGTATGTAGTTAAAGTATTAGAATGTCTTGGTACTATGGTAATTTATTTTAGACAAAAGAATGAAGGGATTTTAAAGAGTTAAGGAAGACTAAACAGTCAATGTTGAGAAAATAAAAAGGGAGCTTATCCTGCTTTGTCTGGACCTACTTAGTTTAGAGCTTCAAGTGATAGTATAAAGGACAGATACTGAAATCAGCCAAAACAAACCATTTTGCTGGTCTTGAAGCCTAATATCCTGATTTTTATATGAACATGGAAATTTTGCCAATTTTCAATAACAATTTGGAAAAGACCTATAGCTTCAGGTAAGACCATATCCCAGACATTGCCTTCATTATAGTTTTCTGTAGCCTTGAGCTGAAAAGTCAGCTCAGCTTGTCCCAGAATCCCTGCTCAGAAGAACTGTAAGATAGTGATTCAAGCTGATTTTTGTCTTAAATAAACATGCACTTGTTAAGTTGTGAAATGTTGGAGCATACAGCACACAGAGAGCGTTCCAACATAACCATCTTCTCTGTACAAAGTTTCTCTTACTAGGGACATCTCCAATGAACGTGGCATATCTCTTGCAGCAAGTGAACAAACAATGAGACCATTAACACAAAGACTTATAGTTAAATGTATTCTGTGTTTGATAAGTTTTGAAAAATGCACATAATTTATCAGCAGTATGATAGCTTAGAGCAGAGTGTTTGGTGGCTTCACAAACCCCTTGTGTTTTATGGATTTGGCCCTGGCAACAACAGAATGGTTTTTCCATTTCCATTGTTCACTTTATTCCTTGTGCAGAACATTATATTGTTAGAATTATATGGCATGGATTTGTTTCCAGATGGTTAGCTTTAATTTCACATTAAGCACTTAGTTACCCCATGTTTTTGTACTTGATAGCTAATTTTTTTAAAAATTCATTGTATGTATTTCTCTCTGTTTTATTTACTATTGACTTTTCAAGGAACATGTTAGCTACTTTTAGCTTTTGATGATCATGTATAAATCTCAAAGCATTCACTTGGGGTTTTATGTCAATAAGTTTTCAACTCAGTTGTATAAACAATGACTATGCTTACTATTCTGAAACTGCAAAGCTGGGGATTGTCGGTAAAACTTCTATATTAATGTCCTCAAAGCTTTTATACAATTTCTTAGTCTTCATTTTAAAAGATGTTAACGTAAATATTGCATTCCTTTAACAAAAAAATCATAAATTTTTTCTAGCTCATTGTTTAAATGTACCAAATTTACACTACCCATTCATCAGTTGATGAGCAACTGTTTCTAGTTTCTGTCTATTTTGAATAGAGTGGCATTGAACATGATTGAGCAAGTATCTCAGTAGATGAATTAAAATTCTTTGAGTGTATGCCCAAGAGTGATATAGCTTTATCTTGAAGTAGGTATAACCCCAGCTTCCTGAGGAACTGCCACACTGATTTTCATAGTGGCTGTACAAGTTTGCATTCTCACCAGCATATTCTGTTGTTATTTTATTGATCTAGGTCATTCTTACCAGTGTAAGTAGTTTAATTTGCATTTCCCTGAAGGCTAAAGATACTGTACATTTTTGGTGATTCTCAGTCATTTGTTTTCATTTTTGAGAACTCTGTTTAGTTCTATGAATATGTATTTTAGAGATTAACACTCTTTATGAATTATAATCGTTCAATATTTTATCCATTCTTTAGGCTGTCTCTTCACTAAAGTATTCTATCCTTTGCTGTACAGAGTCCTTTCAGCTTCATGTAGTCTCATTTGCCAAATGTAGGTCTCTGCTGGTGGTCTCCTCCTTTTCATAATGTCCTCTCCTCTGTCTATGAAGTCAAGTGTATTCTCTGCTTTTGTCTAACAGATTCAGCGCATCAGATGTTAGGTTAAGATCCTTTATCTGTTTCAAGTTAATTTTTGCACAGGGTTTGACATGTAAATCAAAATCAGGTGATTTTAAGAGTGTAGTTTGTATGTTGGTCCTGCATTCTATTCCATTGTTCAATGGGTCTGTTTTTATGTAAGTACCATGTTGTTTTTACTGCTACAGCTCTGTAGTATAACCTGAAATCTAGGATAGTGATACCTCCTTTAGTTTAATTTATTGTTCATGATTGTTATGGATATCCTGAATCTTTGTGATTCCCAACTGAAGAATGGATAAAGGAAATTTGGTACATTTACCCAATGGGGGGAAAAAAAAACATGAAATTTTCGGGCAAATTGATGCAATTACAAAAAATCATCCTGAGTTAGGTCGAGATCCAGACAGACAAACCTGAGCATAACCTAGCACAATCACTATCTGAGAGGCTTCAACCAGCAACTGATGGGAGCAGAGGCAGAGACCCACAGCCGAACATGGCTAAACTTGAAAAACCCTGTAGAAGAATAGGAGGAAGGATTGAAGGAGCCAGAGGGTTCAAGGACACCACAAGAACATGCCCCACAGAATGAAATAAGCAGGGCTCACAGGGACTCACAGAGACTGAACAGACAATTGGGGGACTTGTGTGGTTCTGATCTAGGACCTGTGCATATATGTTATGGTTATGAAATTTTGTCATCTTGTGGGACTAATAGTGGGAGCAGAGGCTGTCTTTGACTCATTTGCTGGTTTTTCAGACCCTTTCCCTCTAATGGGTTACCTCATATAGCCTTAATATGAGGGGAAGTACCTTGTCTTACTGTAACTTGATATGCCATATTTGCTTGATATCCCTGGGAGGCCTGCCCTTTTCTGAAGGAAATTGGAGAAGGAGTGGATCTGGAAGTGAGGGGAGGTGGAGTTGATATTACTCCTAAGCATTATAGGCAATCTTTCAAACTACTTCTCTGTGGTGAGCTAAGTATTTATGTTTTGAAACAGAAATTACATGTGAAAGTACCTCAAAAACAGGAAGAATACCCTCTGCAGTACCTCCATCATATGGTCATGTTTTCTCTGACTTTAATCCTACAGTGATAACTTCAGAAAGTTATGTGTTTCCAATGCTATTAATACTCTGGATATTAAAACATTTTCTATTTGTTTTAAAAAAATATGTCTTTCTAAAATAACTAACTGTGTATGTGTCCTGAAAGAAATCAATGCTAAGTATATAACTTTCACACATGATAGTTTTTGACTGTTTGCAGGTAATTTTCAAGTTCTACAACATTTCCCACTGTTCCAACTCCTGCCCTAAGAGACCACAGACGCCTGCTCAGACTACTATGCCCAGCAAAGCTTTCAATCACCATAGATGAGAGAAAACAAGATATTCTATGACAAAAACAAATTTAAACAATATCTTTCCACTAATTAAGCCCTATAGAGGATATTAGAAGGAAAACACTAACACAAGGACAATAACTACACCCAAGAAAACACAAAAATTGAATAATTCCCCACCAGCAAAACCAGAATAGGATCTCACACATACTGCTTTATAATTTAAAGGTACACTTTTTCCAAACATTTAGCATAAGAGGTGCCAGAATGTTTGAGTCAAATGTCACAAAATGGGATATAAAAAACAATTCAATTTTACTTGCACTGTTTAAATATTCTTCAACATGCACTTAAATATTATTTTAGGAATATTTGCATTTTAAATTCAAATCAAACAAGTTTTATGAAATTAATATCCTATTCTGAGTTCAAAGTGTGTTTGTCCTGAACAAAAAGCAATTATGCTCAAATTGAGTGATAAGAAAATATCTCACGAAATAAATTATCAAAAAATTAAGTAAACTATATAAAAGCTTGAAAAATAATTATGAGTGAACTTTAAAATTTAGCCAATTTTGTATATATAATGAAATTTAATCATTAGTTCCCTAAATCAAATTGTAAGTTCTCAGATGCATAAATCATATTTTAAAATTTAAAAAAATCACTATTCTTTGTATATATAGGCTTCAGGACATTTTGTGTTAAAAATTAGTGATTTTATCAGCCGCACTTGTAGACTTTCCTGTTTAGGTTAGAATTTTTGTTATGATTTCTAAAATGTTATGAATGCCAGTAGATTGACATAAAATCATAAGTGAAGGCCACAAATGATATTTTTTTAGTAAAATTTTTTCAAAACAGTAGCAAGCCTGGAGCTGCTATGTTGTTATTTCAGCTAGTGCATCAGACTTTTTAAATATCACAATATTCAAATGAATTCTACAAATTAAAAAAAAAGAAAAGAAAACTGGTACTCAAAAGCAAGCCTTCTTGCTGAGGTTTTGTACTATATCTTAATGCCTTTAAAGCTTAATTTTTTTCATGTAGTTAAGATAAAAGGAAGCATTCATATTAATAAATGAAAGCAATGTAAGAACTTAAAGCTAGGGGCCTGGGCTTTAATCCAATTTTTCCATTTGCTGACTATTGTTTTCTTGGTAGACATTCTGAACCCTGATTTTCTCATTTGCTAAATGGTGATAGTACCAGTTATACTACCAAGTGGTTTTGAGAATTAAGAGTGGCTCATTTTGATATTGAATAACCAATTGGATGGGGGTTCTTATAGAAAAAGAGGTTATGAATTGTGAGAGAGAGCAAGAGGGTGGTGCATGGGAGAGGTTGGAGAGAGAAAATGGCAGGATGGAAATAATGTAATTATAATTTCAAAACTAGAAAGTTATTATAATACATATGTTTTCTACTTAAAAACTCAAAAGAAGAGTTTATATTGGTTGAGAGGTATTTAAATTCTTAATAGGACTCTAGGCACTCTACCATAGTTGCTGATTGTTTATACGCCATCTTTATTTTAAATTTCTTTCATTTACTTGGTTCTAAAATATTTGAAAATTTTTTATGTTCATCAACTACAAATTTGTAAATTCATATGTGAGGGGTTAGAACAGTGTTCTGGCTAGTGTTAGGTAAACTTGGCACAAGCAGAAGCCATCTGAGAAAATGGCGCCTCAATTAAGAAAATGCCTCCATAATATTGGTCTGTAGGGAAACCTATAATATATTTTCTTAATTAGTGATTGATGAGTGAGGGCTCAGCCATTGTGGGTGGAGCCACACCTTGGCTGGTGGTTCTGGTGTCTATAAAAAAGAAGGCTGAATAAGCCATGGGGAGTAAGTCAGTAAGCATCACCCGCTCCTGCCTCCAGGTTATTTCTCTGAGTTCCTGTCCTACTTGAATTCCTGTGGTAACTTCCTTAGATGGCGAACAGTGATATGGAAGTATAAGCCAAATAAACCCCTTACTCCCCAATCATGGTGTTTTATCACAGCAACGGTAATCCTAATTAAGACAACTAGTAGTATCTAAGATCCATTTTTTTAAAAGTAATTTTGTTAATGGTATTAATTAAATGGTTACAAAATTAGGACAGAATGCCTGGAATATAAATTTAAAGAGCACCATTTTATTTCAGGATGCTTTGCTGCCTGGTGTGCACTATTTGATAGAGACAGCTATGCAATGTGATTGAAAATATTTCTGTAATTGATGGAGGAAGAGCTAACAATGCTGTAACTGCAAAACACTTGCATTCTCATGGGTATTCACAGTGTAACTCATTACTGGCATGAACAAATTCCACTGCTATAGCAACAATTCATCTCCAACTGTCCATTAAGGTGTAAATTTAAAAGGTCTAAGCACCTTACCTTCAAACTTAACAAGTCAGGCTTCATACATGGTGCAAGGTCTCTAGATAACATAGAAATCATTAGTTATGAAAGAAGCATTATATAGAAAGGTATCTTCTTGAATTATTTGATGTTCAATAGTCATGGAACAACAAAATGAGGGTCAGAAGGTGGATGCACATGTGCAGGATGGTATCACAGAAAAGGAAGCCTGGACATAATTCTTAATACATTGGTTAGTTACCTCTGTAAAGGTAAACTAACTTTATCCTGAGTAAGTAAATATGTTGGTGCGAAGAAAACAACCCTTTATGTTTATTAGCATTAATAGCTTCAAGGGAATCAAGGCTCTAGCTCTGATTCACACACCAGTTCCTATGACCTTGAGAAATTTATGTTTTTTCCCCTAAATCTTAAATTCTTCTTCTGTAAAATCAGAGTAGAAAAGATTGAATGGAGCTAATTTTTAAAGTTATATCCTGCCATTGCATTCTAATTTTCTAAAGGAAAAATCTAAGCTGTTAATTGACAACAATTTATTTTGATATCTCAAAAACTCCAACAATTGCAATCATGACCATATTTCAACTTGTAACTTTTAAGCTGATGATGCAGTGGTGTAGTATATACCAACTTAAATGTGTTTGTGAGAAGGTTATATACATATATAAATTAAAACATTTGGAAAACTTTGCAACTGTTATTACATGAAACTATTTTGAATTGTACTGAATCTCATAACTGGCTACATAATATTTTGAATACAGTAATATTCTAAATAAAATTTATACATGCACATCATTGTGATATTGAAATAATATATGGTTAACCTTAAATAATACTGAATATAGTAAGCAAATGGAAGATGCTTCATAATCAAAGCAATAAAGCGAACAATCTGAGGTGACACAGATTTATTCCACTTAATGAAATTATGTACCTACTTGTAATGAACTCACCCCATACATTGATGACGGTTTGCTATCATAAGACTATGACGAGTAGATGTTAAACATTAAATAAAGTCTAAAAGCTACTTAATTTCCAAAAGTGCCTGTGTTCCTTAAAAATAAGCAGCATTGAATATACTGAGTAGGAAGTATGTAGGACATCCAGCATAGTGGTCTGAGGAAAAAAAAAAACTTTACCGAATGTATTTTATAGGAAAAAAAGTCACCTTTGAAATAGTGCTAACATCCCCAT
The DNA here is from genome assembly GCA_028551405.1 of Uromys caudimaculatus. Classification (NCBI taxonomy): domain Eukaryota; kingdom Metazoa; phylum Chordata; class Mammalia; order Rodentia; family Muridae; genus Uromys; species Uromys caudimaculatus. The sequence continues at coordinate 108,417,339 of CM052722.1, forward strand.
TTCATCACAATGATTCAATGATTCAATGGCCAAAATATATGGATCTTGAATCACAAAAATTTTCCTTTGTAGATGCAGAAGAAATTACATGATTTTCCAAACAGAACCCATCCAAATCAAGGCAATTTTTCCTAATTCCTGGTATGTCACAGTTTGGCTTTCTAGAAGCTGGTCCCTAAACTAACTACACAAACTACATGACTTGGTTGCAAGATATAGAGAAATCGAGCTGGAGTTCATCTAAAAAGTTTCCTCCCCACTGGCTAGATTTCATACTCTTAGATGTTGTGCAAACTACTAGGGAGAAAAGGAATCACTGGTCTTAACCCATTGAATCCTCTGAATTGCAATACCAACCTCACGGTAAGAGGTGTCAGCCTGCACAATAGTAGTCTGACTATTACGGGTGTAACCAACCACAATCTGATTATATTTGATGCCCACTTCACAGAAGGGAATATATGCATGGTACTGTAAACTTGGGGGGGGGGGAATGCATGCTTAAGGATGTTACAGCTACTGGAGCGTAGGAATAGTTAATACTATTTTGCTAAATGCGAGTGTAGTCAAACTCATATCTATTTGCTTCTTTATACCCATAGATGAGTGCTACTCTCAGGTGAATCAGAAAAGCTTCTCTTTTCAGTGAATGGTAGTAAACACAGAGACTCTTGGCTGTTCAAAATACTGAAGATGGTTGGGCATCATGGTACAGCCTTTAATCGCAGCATTAGGGATGCAGAGAGAAGCATAATTCTGTAAGTTTGAGTCCAGTCTTGTCAACTACATAGTGAGACCCTTTCTTAAAAACAAAAAGATGCTAAAAATAAGTGACGGCTGAGGGTCTAATACTAAAAAACACACTTACACCCCCTCTAATGCACAGGGAACACCAAGAAAAGGAAAGCAGAAAGAGTGTAAGACTCAGAAGACAAGGACAGGGGTTGTAAAATGCCATCATCTAAAATTGCAATCATGAACTCACAGTGGATCTGCTGTTAGTACTAGGCCTGCAAAAGAATGGATTTGTAAGTCAGGCAGATATTGGAGAAGGATTCATGGGGCTCTCTTCCTCTTGGTGAACTAATGGTTACTGACATATTGTGAAAGAAGAGGAAACATTGTCTCCAGTTTGGTAGCAACAAACAAGTCCACCAGGATGCAGCAGAGTAGTTCCAAATCTAAGGTCATGCAGATGGACTTGGTGAACTCTGTGGTTCAAAATATAAAATAAAAGACATGAAAGCGGGAAACAAATTTGTAAAGAATATGGAGAGGTAACCAGAGCGAGAAAGGAATAAGAGAGAATGTGGGGAGAATAATCAGAAAAGATTATATACAAGTATGAAATTGTAAAAGAACAAAATTAATTAGTAAAAATATTTATTTTTATTTTATTTTTATTTTGGTGCCTATAATTTGAAGTGGAAACTTAAGGCTATTTGGGGTGGGGGAGTTGATTGGATGGTGTTTTGCTGAGGCAGTCTCATGAAGAATATTTAGCTGAAGTAGACACAGGTGAAAGGATATTCTGTTAAAGTAAACACGTGAAAGGACATGTGATGAAGGATCTTTTGTTAACAACATGTATGTGTTATGTAGTTGAACTGTATTTGTTGGGACTTTATAGAGAGAAATGCACCAAAAATCTTTTAGAGATGTGTTGTAGTTTTTTGTAGCTTTTGAGGACTCAGGCTGATTGACTGAGTGATGTCAGCTGAGATAGATGTGCTGCGGCAAGACACATGTTGAAGCAAAATATGTTGATGTAAGTAAGACCTGTGGAGCACATGTGATGTTGGGAGGGTACAAATAGGACTCAGTGGATAGTGACAGAGGCTGAACTTGGCTTGCTTATAGAGTTAGTCCTATAATGTTTGTGGTTCTCCCATCTTTGTTGATCTTTATTTTACTAAGACAGGTGTCTTAGTCAGGGTTTCTATTCCTGCACAAACATCATGACCAAGAAGCAAGTTGGGGAGGAAAGGGTTTATTGAGCTTACACTTCCATGCTGCTGTTCATCACCAAAGGAAATCAGGACTGGAACTCAAGCAGTTCAGGAAGCAGGAGCTGATGCAGAGGCCATGGAGAGATGCTGCTTACTGGTTTGCTTCTCCTGCCCAGCTCAGCCTGCTCTCTTATAGAACCCAGGACTACCAGCCCACAGATGGCACCACCCACAATGGGCCCTCCCCCCTTGATCACTAACTGAGAAAATGCCTTACAGATGGATCTCATGGAGGCATTTTCTCAACTGAAACTCCTTTCTCTGTGATAACTCCAGCTTGTGTCAAGTTGACACACAAAAGTAGCCAGTACAAGAGGTATAGGCAAAAACTTTGCTTGGCATTCCTCTGGGTCCTGCCTGTTGACTCCAGTACAGGCTGAGGCCCAGCTGTCTCTGTTAGGTAGTGTCATCATTATAGATATTTTTTTTCTCAACTATCGAAATGGACTATTGATGTATCTATGAAGAGTTTGAGAATAGATAAAGCTTTCGTTGTTAACTTATGAATTGAACTGCTGATTTTCAAACAACATAGACAAGAATTGCCCTAAAGAACCTTTCTAAACAGGTCTATTTTTCTTATATCTTTATTATTATTATTATTATTATTATTATCTCTGGTGGATGGTGGGTTACAACAGAGGTTAAAGTGTTTAAGAACCATCATTAAAAATAGAATTTTAACAAATTAAATGACAATAATTTAATTACAACATTTCTCCCTTCCCTTTTCTCCCTAAGTAACAGACAAGATCTTGTAAGGAAAACCACACCCCAGTTTGTTGCTCAAGGTGATTTAAGAGACCTTCTAAACAATATAGGCTGTTTCCAGTAGCATTGGATACCTCACAGAATTTGACAATAATACTCTGTTGCTTAAGAAATCATATATTTGGACAAAGTAAATGGAGAAATCAGACTAATAATAACCTAGAAAACTCCTCCCACACGGTGAATACTCACACTATTAGAAAAAGCTATGCCTGCTACCAGTAAAAAATGTTATAAAACTCAGACATAGCTGTAAAGCCTATGAACAATTAGAATGAGCAGCCTGATGAGCTATCTCCAATGGTGCAACAGTGGAATGAATATCTCTGGGTTCACTAGCACCTATCTAATTGAACTTTGGGATTGGTCAGTAGGAGGGTACTACCACTAACAGCTGGTAAATCTTCCCAAGTCCTAGTGGCCAGAAGGACGCAGACCCTAGAGAACCTACTCCTGCCCCTTGGCTAAGTCGATGTAACTACCAACCGTATTAAAGATAGTATATTTAAACGCTCATCATTATGTATACAGAGTATAGATAAATCTCCCATCAAAAGAAGCTTATTCCTGCATCAGAAAGGGGTCCAACATAGAGATTGAAACCTGGTAAATATTCAGGAAATAAATGACCATGGGTTACCAGTCACAACTGGCAAATCTACCATACAATCCCTACATCTATGGCTTGGGGAACATCGTAAAAGAAGGGGTAGAAAAAATTTAAGAGCCAGAAAACCAGGACAATTGCTGTGAGAGTGTCATTTAAATATCACAAGAATCATACTGCTATGAAATCTCAACAATATGGTTGCCTACATAAGAAATACAGTAGTGACATCAGATGACATATTGTCTTAAGGTTTTACTGCTATGAAGAGACACCATGACTGAGGCAAGGCTTATAAAAGAAAAACATTTCATTGGAGCTGGGTTATAGTTTCAGAGGTTCAGTCCATCATGGTGGGAAGCATGGCAGTGTGCAGGCAGGCATAGTACTGGAAAAGGAGCTGAGAGTTCTACATCTTGTTCCACAGGCCACAGAAGGAGTCAATGTACCACGCTAAATGTAGCTGGAGAATAGGAGACCTCAAAACCCATCCACAGTGACGTACTTCCTCCAGCAAGGCCATACCTACTCCAACAAGGCCACACCTCCTAATAGTGCCACTCCCTATGAGCCAAAATGCAAAAGATATAGACATAGGCAAAGCAAAATTAAACAAAAATAAATATATTAGAGTTATTATAATATGTGACTCCAGTTATACTATAGAGGCATACTGAAAAAGACAGCAATTGCTGGCACAAAATCGGAATAGAATAGGGGACCCAGGAATAAACCATACTACTATACTCAATTTTTGGCAAATACATAAAAAATATAACACTGGACAAAAGAAACTATAAATGAAATCATGTCAGCAAGGCTGTAGGATCTGACATCATGAAAAACAAATCAATTCAATATGGATCAATGACCTTACCTTTAAATCTGAAACTTCCAGAGGAAAACACTTGAAGATATAGGCATAGCCAAGGAATTTCTAAGTAGAAGTCCAAAGCTGAGGCAATAACTCTAAGAATTGACCAACAGAATTCTGAAATTAGAAAATTTCTGTGTAGCAATGGAAACTAAGTGAAATGAAAAGGCAGACTACAGAATAGGAGAAATTTTTTGTCCCCTATACTTCAAATAAGTTGCTAGAATATTTAAAGAACTGCAAATATTAAGCTAAAACTGCCAATCAATAAACAGGCTATGGAACTGAAAATAGAGATTTCAAAGATATACAAATGGCCAAAAAACATTTAAGGAAGTATTGAAAGTCTTTGAACAACATGAAGATAGAAATTAAAAATAAGTTGACATAAAGTAAACAAATGACAACCAATATGGTAAGGATGTGGAGAAAGAGTAATCCTTATTTATTCCATGTTAGAGTGTAACCCAGTATTGACATTATGAAATTAATTATGGAGATGTCTTTAAAAACTAAAAATAGAACTAACACATACTTGCATGTATTTTTCTTCTATTTACAACAACAAATAAATAGAATCTCCTTGGATGTCAAACAGCTTTAAAATGTGTACATATACACAATATGAGTCACAAAATTGAAATTATGAAATTTGCAGGAAAATTAATAGATTTGGAAAGTTAATATAACAAGTGAGATAACCCAAATTAGAAAAATAAATAAATATGACATACTCTTTCTCATATGTGGATCCTAGTTTTATTTTTTCTATGTATATATATGTAGGGAATCAGTGTGGATAAAGTTCATAAAACTAGAAATGGGGCCTTGAGAGGAGCAAAGGTATTTTAATGGAGGGTAAATAGAATACATGTGACATGAAAGTTAAAGAGGATCACTACAAACATACTGGAGCATGTGTCCTTGTTATATGTTGGAGCATCTTTTGGGTATATGCTCAGGAGCAGTATACCTGGGTCCTCGGGTAGAACTATTTCCAATTTTCTGAGGAACCACCAGGTTGATTTCCAAGCTTGCAATCCCAACCAGCAATGGAAGAGTGTCCTATTTCTCCACATCCTTGCCTGCATGTGAGTTTTTAATCTTAGCCATTCTGATTTGTGTAAGGTGGAATCTCAGGGTCCTTTTGATTTGCATTTCCTTGATGACTAAGGATTTTGAAAATTTCTTTAGGGGTGTCTCAGCTATTTGTGATTCCTCTGATGAGAAATCTCTGTTTAACTCTTTTCCCCATTTTTTGATAGGGTTAGTTGGTTTTTAGGAATCTCACTTCTTGAGTTCTTTGTATATTTTGGATATTAGACCTCTAGCAGATGTAGGTTTGGTAAACATCTTTTCCCATTCTGTAGGTTTCCATTTTGTCCTATTGACAGTGTCTTTTGTCTTACAGAAGATTTTAAGTTTCATGAGGTCCCATTTGTCGATTGTTGATCTTAGAGCATAAGCCATTGGTGTTCTGTTCAGGAACTTTTCCCCTTGTGCCAATGTGTTTAAGGCTATTTACCACTTTCTATTCTATCAGATTCAGTGTACCTGATTTTATGTTGAGATGCTTGATCCACTTAGACTTGAGTTTTGTGCAGGGTGATTAATATGGATCAATTTGCATTCTCTGCATGGAGACCACCAGTTAGACCAGCACCATTTGTTGAAGATGGCTTTTTTTTATAACTTCCATTTTTTTTATTTTTATTTTTATTTTTTGATACTTTATTTACATTTCCAATGTTTCTCCTTTCTAGGTCTCCTCTTTGGAAACCTGCTATCCCCTCCTCCTCCCCTGCCTCTATGAGGGTATTCCACCTCCCACCCACCTGCCCACCCACACCCATATTCCCACCTTGACATTCCCCTTTACTGGGGCCTCTAACACCCTCAAGCCCAAGGGCCTCTCCTCGCCCTGATGGCCAACAAGGCCCTCCTCTGCCACATATGTGGTCCAAACCATGGGTCCCTCCATGTGTATCCTTTGGTTGGTGGTCCAGCCTCCAGGACGACCAGGAGGGGAGTCAGGCCAGTTGACACTGTTGCTCCCTCCATGGGGCTGCAAACTCCCTCAGCTCTTTCAGTCCCTTCTCCAACTCCTTCATCTGGGACCTCACTCTCATTCCAGCAGTTACTATAAAGTATAACTTGGATATTCTGGACTTTTGGGCTAATATTCACTTATCAGTGAGTACATACCATGTTCGTTCTTTTGTGACTGAGTTACCTCGCTCAGGATGATATTTTCAAGTTCCATCCATTTGCCTGCAAATTTCATTAAGTCATTGCTTTTAATAGCTGAGTAGTACACCATTGTGTAAATGTACCACATTTTCTGTATCCATTCCTCTGATGAGGATATAAAATTAACTCAAACAAATCAGTAGCCTTCCTATACTCGAAGGATAAACAGGCTGAGAAAGAAACTATGGAAATGACACCCTTCACAATAGTCACAAACAATATAAAGTATCTTGGTATGACTCTAACCAAGCAAGTGAAAGATCTGTATGACAAGAACTTCAAGTCTCTGAAGAAAGAAATTGAAGGAGACCTCAGAAGGTGGAAAGATCTGCCATGCTCATGGATTGGCAGGATTAATATAGTAAAACTGGCCATCCTGCCAAAAGCAATCTACAGATTCCATGCAATCCCCATCAAAATTCCAACTCAATTCTTCATAGACTTAGAAAGAGCAATTCTCAAATTCATTTGGAACAACAAAAAACCCAGGATGACTTTTTTTAATCGTATGGTTTTGCCTTCTTAGTCAAAGATCATGTGTGCATAGGTATGTGGGTTTAGTGTCAACTAACCTGGACCCTGGAGCTGAGGCCCCTGGCACGTATGCAGCAGAGGACTGCCTTTTCTGGCCTCAGTGAGCGAGGATGCACCTAATTCTGTAAAGACTTGATGCTACAGGGCAGACAGATACCCAGGGTAGGGGGCACCCTCTCAGAGGTGAAGGGAAGGAAGGATGGGGTAAGAACTCTATGAGGGAAGACCTGGGGGGGCAACATTTGGAATGTAAATAAATAAAACATCTAATTTTTAAAAATAATAAAAAAGAAAACAGTATCTTTAATAAGTATTAAAATTCATTGCAATCTGAAAATTGTGTGAGAAACTGAAAAAAATTAATCTTTGATAAAATGCAGAAAAAACTTTTCTGGTTGTAAAAACAGAATAGTTCCTCAAATTATTTTAATTTCTAAATTGTGGACTTACTTAAACAATCTCATTATCAATATTAGATTTTTCTTTCATATTATTTATATCAAATTAGTTTAGCATGTTTATTTTAATCATTGTAAAAATATTATATTTTACATTCTTTGTTAAAAATAAATAGTAGAAAATTTAAAACAGAAAAATTTAGAATAGTAAAAATGTAGAAGGGAGAAATTGCACAGGAGATTCCAAAAAAAATAAAAAACACAGTTTATATTAAAATGAGATAATGAAAGTTAAATCTGCATATTAATTAAATGCAAGTACATAAATTATACCTTTCATATATTATCAGATATACTTCTATATAAATAATTGATTGAAAATGTATACTCCTGTCATCATTTATATTTCATAGTTTCAGTGTAGTTTTTGATAAAGCAGCATTTAACATTTGTAAGTTTTATGTTTCATGAACTGACCTCCATATAGACTAATTAAAGTGTGCTGAAGATGCTTATGGCAAGCTAAACTAAGTTAAGTTGTTTGGAATGCCCTAGGCATTGAGTGAATTTAATATGTAACAATATTTTCAACTTACAATATTAGTTTTATTAGAATATAACACCAACACAAAAAAGGAGTATCTTTTCACACACACACACACACACACACACACACACACACACAAAGAGTGTGGTGTATCATTAAACTTAATTTCCACATAGAAATAAGAAAGAAACTCAAGTATAATTCCTTATTTTTTTTTTATTTGAAGCAGTACTCTTTGGGAAACCTTAATTTTTATGTTTTGCAAAGATTGGATGTGAGTCTATAAGCAATTAAAGGAGATTGAAGGAGACATTGTCATTTGCTTCAGTTGGGTAGCATAAACTGCCCATGGCCCAATAAATAATCCTCAAGTTATGCTTATGAGTGCAATTTTAATTAAATTCAGTGATTCAAAAAAATTTAAAACATCACAATGCAGGGAATTTGGTTAAGAGTTTAAGTGGGAGAGAGTTAAAAGAGGGTAATGGAGGGAAGAAATACCCAAAACTCAGTAATACTAATGGTTATTTGAATGAGAATGGCCTCAGAGGCTTATATTTGAATACTTGGGCAACAGTTGGTGGAACTGTTTATGAAGGAATAGGAGGTGTGGCCTTTTTGGAAGAGAAGTGTCACTGTAGGGTGAGCTTTGATGTTTCAAAAGCTCATGCTATTCCCTGTTAGCTCTCTGTCTCTCTGTCTCTCCATATCTGTCCCTCTTTGTCTCTCTGTGTGTCTCCTCTATGTTTCTCTTCATCTCTGTGTGTGTCTTTCTATCTCTCTCTGTCTCTGTCTGTCGCTGTCTCCTTGCTCTCTCTCTATCTGTCTGTCTGTCTCTGCCTCTTGCTTGTGGATCATATCAGTGTCATACCTGCTGTCATGCTCCCTGACATGACAGTCATGAACTCACACTCAAAATAGTAAGCTAACAATAAACTCTTTTATAAATTGCCTTGGTCAATGTGACTTATCACAGCAATAGGAAGTTACTGTGATGGTTTGTATATGCTTGGCCCAGGGAGTGGCACTATTAGAAGGTGTGGCCCTGTTGTAATAAGCATGGACTTGTTGGAGAAGGTGTGTCACTGTGGGTGTGGGCTTTAAGACCCTCAACCTAGCTGCCTAGAAGCCAGTATTCTGCTAGCAGCCTTCAGATGAAGATGTAGAACTCTCAGCTCCTCCTGCACCATGCCTGCCTGGACGCTGCCATAATCCTGCCTTGATGATAATGGACTAAACCTCTGAACCTGTAAGCCAGCCCCAATTAAATGTTATCCTTATAAGAGTTGCCTTGGTCATGGTGTCTGTTCACAGCAGTAAAACCCTAAGACAACTATGACAGTTCATGTATGAAATTGTAAAAACAAAAGAAAAAATGGAGGAGGTTTATTGTGGTGGTTTACATGAGAATGTCTCTCATAAACTCAAATGTTTGAATATAAGAATGCCAGTTGGGGCAAAGTTTGGAAAGGCTTAGGAGGTGGACTTTCTAGAGGAAGTATGTGTAGAGGTGTGCATTCAGGTTTCAAATGCCTCACGATACTCCCAGTTCAACCTCTTTGATTTTTTCATGGAGTGTAAGACGTGAGGTCTCTCAGGTTGCTTCTCCAATTACAATGCCTGCTTGCTGCTGTATTTCCTGTCCATGATGGTAATATACTCTAATTCCACTGGAAATAAACTCTTGCTTATGTAAGTTCTCTTGCTCACGGTGTTTTATCACAGAAAAAAAAGTAAGTAATACAGAAATTGGAACCAGGAAGTAGGCTATTGCGAAGGAACTGACCATGAAGATTTTTGAAGGTATAAGAGAATAGCTTTGTGACTCTGGACTAGAAAAGTAATTGAATGATATAATCACAGTTTAATGATCCATTATAGTAGGATCTTGGAAGACAGTAGTGTTGATAGCTATATAGACTGTGAAAGCCCAGCTCAAGACGTTTTAGAGGGGAAGAGAGGAACAATATTAAAAAGTGAGCTAACGACCTTTCATGTGATATTTTGGCAAGAATGTTGCTGGATTTTTTTTTTTTTTTTACATGCCTTGTCCCAGAACTTGTCTGAGGCTAAATTTGAAACTAATGGGCTAATTTCTTTGGTGAAGAAAATTTCAAGAGAGTTTAATATTGAGTTCTTTCACATGGTTGCTAGCAATCATTCTTGTGTATGTCTGCAATGAATAAAAAACCAAGTAGTACAAAAAAGAAATTTAAAATGTACAGTTTGCAAAGAAAAGGAGCATCAGAAAGTTACTTTTGCAGGAAGGACTTGAGCTGAAAGAGATGAGATTAAGGAGAGGCGTGATCTGCATTGTAGTAAACAGAAAGGTACCCCCAGGACAAGACTATACACAGCCAAGCTTCAAATTTTGGGAAAGGAAAGGCCCAAGAACTTTTCTGTGCTATAAAACACCAAGCACAAACTGCTACTGAGATTAATTGAGGCTGGGTCCAGCACAAGCTCATGTTCAAACTTGATGATGTCATCAATATGGTACTGACCTTAGAGTCATAAAATGTAAGGGTGATAATGGATTCTTACTCCATGGTTTCATAAAGCCACAGAGGGAGGCTAAGCAGCATGTGTGGCACATGCATCACTCCATGAAGACCTTGAGAAAATGTTGTATGAAACTGAGGAAGTGAAGCTTGAATTAAATTGGAGACCCCGATATGTTGGAGGTGCCATAATCATGAGATATCTGTCAAGAAGAGCTACATGCAGAGAGTCAAACACGACCAGGAAAAAGAAATGTGTGTTGTGGAGTATCTAAATCTTTGACAGCAGACATGGAGTCACAGGATTTGGTGATTTTACTGCTGGATTTTGGTCTTGCTTTGTTCTTGTATTTCCTCACTATGCCTCCATTCCTCCCTTTTAAAATAATGTACTTTTTGGAAACTTGCATCTTGGATGCATATAATTTGCTTTTTGATTTAAAAGGGGGTTACAATTAAATGATTATCTTAGGTATCAGAGACACATTAGACTTTTAAATACTGTTGAGGCTTTGAAAGATTATATGGACTTTTGAAATTAGACTATATTCATTTTGCATTATGATATAGCCATCAGCCTTTGGGGGATAGATAGTGGAATATGGTAGTTTGAATGAGACTATTTCCCATAGTTTCTGGCATTCAAATAGTTGATCCCCAGCTACAAATGCTGTTAGGATACATTTAGGAAGTCTGGCCTTGTTTGAGGAAGTATGTTACTAGGGTACAACTTTGATGTTTCTAATGTTGAATCTTTAATTGAGAGTTTAATATTCTGGTAATTAAACAAACAAAAATATGAATAAACGTAATTCTGCAAATATTGGCAACAATGTGAGATTGTTCTATTAACTAGTGAGACATAGCAACTAAGATTTCCTGATTTCATAAGTAACAAGAGTATAACTTAGCAAAGAAAATATCCAAAATGACCAGAAAATAAAAACATCATAAGACTTAGAAATAATCCTGTCAATAACATCCTAGAAAGTTCCATGTGGCCATCAGAGATTAATTCTATTTAGATTGCCTTCTCTCTCAAATTATTTGTGATAAGATACAAAACTTTAGATTGACACTGACTAGTTCCCAGGAAATCCTCAACTTCCCAGAAAAATCCAAACATATCAACCTACAAAGCTTGCGTACTGCTATTTTATCATATCAAAAGCCTTTAGAGAGCAAAGATCAGATAAATGAAGTATTAGCCCTTGAGGATACTTATTGAGTGATGAAGGTCATTGTCAACTCAAATCAATGGAGACAGTAGATCACAGAAGCCCCAAATGCATGAGCCAAATATTCTTTTTGATCTGTATGAGTACAGGAACTCATGGGAGCATGTGAAAAGAATTTCAAGTCAATGTATCATTAAAAGTATTATACTGGCAGATGGCTCATGTTAAAAATTGGCCATGACTCACAGAGTTGTAGACCTAAACAAATCTGACTTTCTCCTTTTACACGGTTCAAAATTTAAATTAGAAATTTACTGTACTTTGGTTATCTTTTGTCCACATTAAAGGCACAAATAAAAGAAATGTTGCTGTCTTGTTAATTGAGGTCAATAAAACACTGTGTCCTACTTATGTCAGTGTCTAGAGCATCTTAAGTCAAACCATGGAAGTAGTGACAAAGTGGTTTCTTGTATAATTAATGCTGTTTTCATCCTTTTATCAAAACAATCTTGGAGTGAAACAAGGAGATATTCTGGTTGTATTAAAAACCAAGCTATTAAAAGAGACCATAGATATAAAATGAGATTAAAGCCAGCCAAGAAGCAAGGAAATGAATGTTTTCCGATAAAAATGAGATATATAAAATAACAGTATCTACTAATTGTTTTGCCTATTCAGGTGCTTTATCTCCTTTCATTAAAATTTGTGTTGGGAAAATTAATTACCAAGGTTGTCTTTCTAATCTCTGTTGGACAAGGGAAAGTTGAAGAAAATAGAACGACTAGGTGAAAGCATTATGTGGAAGAGACCACTTTTCCTCTTCTTGTAGCTCTTTAGTGCTGCTATGAAATTAACTTATATTTGTGACAGTGTGTCTATCTTCGCAATGCTTTCCAAATATCTTTTTCTCTAAAAGAGTAGTACCATAATGAGCATTTCAAAGCCTCTCATCTTAATGTCATATTTTTATTGTTAGAATCCTTTATAGTTTGAGCAAGGTGTTAATCTTTCTTTACACAATCATCATCTGCTTTATGTCTTCCTCATGACTTCCTCAGCACTCTTACAGAACCCCCTACCCATTTATTTAACTATTGTCCTCCATGGCTTTCCCCTGCTTCTATAAAATTCAAGGTGTTTCTATGAACCATTGATTCTATGTTCATACCATCATTGGTAGCTGAACTTTGCCTTAAGTGACATTCACATTTAAAATGTAGTTAACTGAGATCTAACTGAATAGTTGCTCTTTTTATTAATACTGATGGAACATTTCAATTGATTAATTTTATGTAGTTTGAATAAAATGTCATTTGTTTAACAACACTATTTTGTAAGATTATATGTGTTCTAATGTTGTAATTTGTATATTCTTTTTTATTGAATGTTTTTTTATTTCCATTTCAAATTATCCCCTTTTCCCATTTCCCACCCAGAAATCACCTATCCCATCCATCCTCCCTCTGCTTCTATGACTGTGCTCCCCCATCAACCCACAAACTCCCACCTCCCCGCCCTCTCATTCCCCTGCACTGGGACATCAAGCCTTCACAGGACCAAGGGCCTCTCCTCCCATTGATGCCTGACAAAGCCATCCTCTGCTACATATGCAGCTGGAGCCATGGGTCCCTCCATGTGTACTCTTTGGTTGGTGGTTTATAGTTATCACATAATATCAATAACAAACAACTACACTCTAGTTCTTTTTTTTCTTCTAGTCCTTTAATGCACTCAACATATATATATATAATATATTCATTTTTTTATCTTTTTTTATCTTTTTTATATTTTTTTATTTTTATGTATATATTTTTTATTTTTATATTTTTTATATATTTTTATATATATTTTATATTTTTTTTTATATTTTTTTATATTTTTTATATTCATTTTTTATCTTTTCAAGATTTTATTAACTAACTTTTCAGTGTGCTTCACATTGTGTGGATCTGCCAGAGTCTATCATCTGGGACCGAGGTGCTTTTTTCTTTTTTGTAATTTTTTTCCAATCATTGAAATTCATGGACATTAGGAAATGCTGAAACAGACTTTACTACATGACACCTAAGAGTAAAAGTGCTAATGTACCATCCAGTGACATAAGTTTAATGTGAATCGTGCCTTTTGTTCATTGTTTTCCCAAAAAGCAGTCCCATTCACATCGAAGTAATTAGCAATACATAGTTTGACAGTTTTCTTTCCAATCTCATTACTACCTCTCTTGCTCATGTCTATCCTCTCTCAAATAAACTCATTTTACTTGAATCTAGTTTCTGTATCTGTTTCTAAATTCAAGATTTTCCAAACATTAGAGTATTTTAATAGAGCCAATTCAATATTGAAAACCGAGTCACAATGAATATCTCTTTACAGGACTAGGGAGATGGGTCAATATGCTTCTTGAATTTAGATGCAGTGTGACAAACTATACCAAAATCCAGCCACTGTAGCTTCTGTGAAATGATGTACTATAACCTGGAATTCTGCTTCCTTAAATTTTCCTGTCCTGGTATTTTACTTTTAAATTTTATTTATGTGTGTATTACTTTTTAATTCTTATGTGTAGGTATGTGTAAATTGTATATATGTGTATATATGCATATATATAGATACATATCTTGGTACATATATGTTCAAGAAGATATCAGAAGAGACTATCGGGTGACCTACTCTATCACTCTCCACTTATTCTTTCAAGAAATAGCCTCCCAGAAGCACAGGTGCACATATTATTGTATAAGCTAAAGTCTATAAGCCATAGCCACCCTTCTACCTTTTCCTCATGAAAGCCAGGGTTACAACCATGTGCTAGAAGCTGGCTTTTTTACATGGGTGCTGTTATCCTAACTCTGATCTTCATGAATGTGCAACAAATCTAATTAAGGTCTGAGCCATCACTCAAGACATGCCAATGAATTTTATCATAGCAACAAAAAATATAACTAAGACACTGCTGTATGGTAATTTGTGAGTTTTATCTTTGGTACTTTAGTAAGTGTTTTATAATACCTATATCTCCCAACAGACTTCATGGAGGAACATTGGTCACCAATATGAATCTGTTATCTAATCTATACAAACCTTTGTGAGATCAACTACTTAGCAGAAACCCCAGAAATCTATAAAGAAGTGACATGTTTCGAACTGAGGGTATCCCACAGCAACATGAATCTTTTCCATCAAAGAACCAGGAAGAACAAATCTCTCAAATAAGTTATTACTTTCATTTCATCTTTTTTGGAGGCAAAATCCATTTATTAACTTGCAGTGAACCATGACAGCACACAGACATCATTTGAATCTGGGGTTGTTATATATTTGCAGTGAAGAAATAACACAAGACACCTGACCTCAGAAATCTCATATTTCAGTTAGTAGGTCAGAAAATGGACAATGCATATAAATATACTAAAATCATTAAAAGATTGAATACATGCCATGGATTTAACAAATTGGTGTATTTACAAAGGTAATAAGAGTGGAATTACTGTGTAGACATTTCAGTCATGGGTAGCCTGGGGATGTCAAAGTGAACCCTAAAAAAGGAAGGGAGAATATTTAAGGAATGAAGAGAAGAAAACTTTAAGGGAGATAAATATTATGTGTCTGGAATCAGGAGCTTCCTGAAAATGAAGATAATTTAGATAAACTACTCATTTATAGGTAAGAAAAAAATGATGAGATAAACAAGGGGCCAAATCACAGAGAAACTTGTGTGCTATATTCAAAATGTTGAAAATTCATATAAGATGTAATAGAAATTCACCAGAGAATTTAAAGAAATGCAGCAGTATTGTCACACTTATATTTCTAAAGCTTGCTATGGCAATTGCCTGTAGAAAACAACCTGGAAGGCGAGAAAGAGGTGGAGCAGGAAAAGTATAACTGTATTTACAAAAGTAAAATTCAGCTTTTTAACAAGAACAGTGATAATGACAATAGATGGAACATAGGCATGACCAAGACACATTCTAAATCATCTATTTTTCTTTTGAATATTATGAGGGGTAGAGGAAAGAGGAATGGATGTTTGATAGTACAATCCACAGAAAGGAGATGCACAAATGGTACAGATGAAAAGAAACTGATTAGTAAAGGCAGGAAAAGCTGGGCATATAATTTCCATAAATCTGGGAGATTTATGAAATAGTAGAGATTTCAAGACTGTAGCTGGATATGCAATTATGGTAGTTGATCAAGGACCAGGAATTGAAAATATAATTTTTTTTTTGTTTTTTCAAGACAGGGTTTCTCTGTGTATCCCTGGCTGTCCTGGAACTCACTCTGTAGACCAGGCTGGCCTCGAACTCAGAAATCCACCTGCCTCTGCCTCCCAAGTGCTGGGATTAAAGGCGTGCGCCACCACTGCCCAGTGAAAATATAAAATTTGGCATCCTTAGCATCAATATGCTAAAGATATTTTTGTTTACTGGATGTACTATAACAAAAATACCATATCCTCTGTGTCTAGGGAAATGATAGTTTATGTCTCCACAATTCTGGGTTAAAAGTACAAGATGAAGATGTTCTATGTACTGTCAGTTTATGATGAGGCCTCTCTCCTAGAATCTCAAAAGGCCACCTTCTCCCAGCACTAGCACAAGGTATGTTGTCTTGTATGTATATTCTTGATACATCTTTGTATACTGAAATTTACTCTTCCCACAAGAATGCAAACTATGTTGAATTAAGTTACTCTAGTTATCAATATTTTGACTTAAAAATCCCTGTAATTGTCCAACTTCTTCTGAGGAACTGAAAGTTAGAACTTCAACAAATAATGTCTCAGGTTACAACACAGTTCTCAAAAGTACTGCTTGTGGTCATTGGAATTCATGAAGTCAGTTGCACAGTAGATGCAGAGACATAGAAATGTTTGTAAATTTGAAACTGGAGAAAACTGAATATTTCAAAGAAACTATAGTCTCAAATGGACTATGATTGGATTTCCAGTGAACAAAGCCGGGCACTATCATTAGAAGACAGTAACTGAAGAAAGAGAGTTCAGTACTCAAAAATGTTCAGAGATTGAAAGAAATGAAGAGTGAAATGCATTCTTTTGAGTTTATTAATAAAGAGGGCACTGATCATTTTGGTTAAACATGATGTTTAAATAGATTTCAATATGGAATATAAAACGAAAATAGAAACAAAATTTGAAAATATTATAACTTATGTTTATTACGATAAAATAAAATTTTAATGAAAGGATGATTGTCTCTAAGACACCAAGAAAGCAAGATAGAATCTAAAACCACAGTACAAGAACTTGGCCTTTGATAAAGGAAAATTAATTTTTCCTGTTGTAAAGGGAGAGGTCATGGAGAAGAAATAAGAATTGACTACAGATTGGTTTTGTAGGCATTATTATAGGGAAATGCACAATTCCTCTGATTATTACAGGAAAGGAGAGTGTCTGGGAGCTGAAACAACTTGTGTATAGACGGCATTTATTCTCACCATTATTTCAGAAAGTTGTACACTAAGGAGAACTGCAATTCATACTCATTTCCCTGTAGGGCACTGAGTCCCTAAAACTTGATCCTTGAAACTGTCAAGGTAGAAAAAAAAAGCTTGATTGATAGCCATTAACACAAGTAAGGTAATAATAAAGGAAAAATTAAAACTTTTATTACACTCAAAAAACAGTAACTTCAAAAGCAATTAAGTTGAAAAACCACATTTATTGAGTTAACAAATCATGAGTTAAAAACAATTTAATTTTTAAAGATTCTCTTTGAGTTCAGAAATAGTGAAACTACTTTATTAGTTTAATTGTTTTGAAATCAGTGTTTTGGAACTCAATAAATAGTTTTTATCACTTTCATTTTCCCCAGTCTGTTTTCCATTGCCAACAGCACTGACCCAGTTGTAAACATCCGTTCTACATCTGAGCATATTTCTCATGGGCTTTTCTGACAGACATCTAAATTTCATGTTTGAACCTTGCTACCAAAGTTTTATTTATTGTAATTTGTAGCACATGTACATGTATATACATAATTACACATTTATGTGTATATGCATGACGATCCACACTAGCTATGAAATATACCATTCAGTATCTTTTGAAGATACATATTTGAATTATATTGCTACATTGAGTAAGAAACATATAAAGAATCGTTAAGTAGGTAAACATGGATTACTGCTGAGAAAAGAACTCTAAATTTGAGAGACTGAAAAAAGAAGAAATTTAGGACTAGCCTTCCCAAGTTTGAGATCCATACTTATTATTGGAAATATATGACTGCCCACCCCCCAAACGCACATAAGAGCAGTAGGAAAGACTCTTGTCAAAATCCAAAAACTACAGCTGCGCCTAAGGAGCCATTCATCATAAAGTGGCAAAGAAAAATACTGGAGAACATAGGCTATGTCTGACCTATGAGGACTGCTTCTGTGATAGGAAAGAATCGCATCAGAAATGAGAATGCCACATATGATCAGTGAAGGTACTTAGATTAATCTTATCAGGCCTCAAGCTATGAATTCGAATGGAAACACAACAAAGCCATCACCATATTATCTTTCTTTGTGGTGTCCTTCTAACATGCTCTGAAACTGTGAGCAAGCCAGGAGACAGGAGAAAGGATATCACCTGAGGAGAGGAAAGTGTGGAATCACAGAAGAGTCAAACTAAATGAAAACTTACCACAACTATTCTACTGTGTGGTTTGCCATCTGGAGCCTCTGCTGTCAACATTTCAAGACAACAGCTAGAATAATGATTCCTCTCATGAGTGAAGGCACCATCAGCTCTCACTCCTGATCATTCCCACATTTAACAACCCGGAAATCAAACATTTAGGAAAATGCAATAGCTCATCTTTTCTTAGTGACACAGTGGGTGTTCCCACATCCAGGACAGAGTTCTTAGTGATCCCCTTTCTCCTCCAGTAAGCCAACAATTTTTTAAATCATGTGTAATAAATGTGCATTTCTTTATCAATACCAGCTGTTCTTTCAGTCATCTTCTTGGTCCACCAAATCTACTTTTTAAAAGAGTACTTGTAAATCTTCTGGGAATTTTTCAATATCTGCAGGAAAAAGCTGACATTGTGTTGCATGCAATCTTGTTTTCAAACTTTTAGCCTTCAATAGTGGAAAATAAAGTTTCTTCAAAAAGTTATATAGTGACATAGAAGAGTTGCTTTCCTAGTTCAGTGATAAGCTTGAGTTTTTCCCATGTATTTTAAATATGCAAGAGACTTCAAGAGAGAACTACATAGCAGCTAGACATGGTTACTATGGTTGCAAATGTAAACCTTATCCTGGATGGTGAATAGGAGGTGTTGCTGGATGTTTGCCATTGTGTTCTTCCTGTGTGCGTTTTAAATTATATAAATAACTAGGAGGAAAAGTAGAAGGAGAGAGAGTCGGGATATCAGCAGGGCTTTCTGTGAAAAGGATCAGAATCTGCTGAGGAAAGCTACTTCTAGTGCTCATTAACAGAAAAGGGAAAGTGATCCATTGCCTTGATGAAATAGCTGCGATAAAAGCCTGACTACAGGCCTTTTCAATCTCCTGAAAGTGCTAATCCAAGGCAAAGTGGACGTAGGGAAACTAGCCAAGGAGACAACATTTCATACTGAAGCTCTTTGGTCCCCAAGAAAGCATGGTTGTTATTGTCAGCTCAGTTGAGAAATGTCTTGTATCAAGATGCTTGAGGGTAGAATGGCATTTCTTTGATGTAAGAACTATATGAATTCAGATACAAGCAAAGAACCCTTGGGAAGTGCTACCTTCTCCTTACTCAAAACAGAATTTGCATTGTACCAAAGACTATGGCTATAGAGGTCTCTGCAGAAAAATCAAAGGGTTTCAAATTGAGATAGATCTGTACTCAAAGCTAAGTTCTACAAAATCTCTCCAGTTCCCTTGTGAAAGCAATGAAAGTAATCACATCCCAGCTTTTCTGTCCATGTGTCTGTCTGTTTTTTTTCTGACAGGGCAAGTCCGAAGTCTCATGGGATATGACAAGTGGGACAAAGTAGGCTTTGATCAAAAAAATAAAATAAAGTAAAAATTGGAAATAACACTTGTGACACAGTGTAGAATCTCATTATAGGTTGCCACAAATTAAAAGAAATGGAAATAAACTGGGGGACATCAACTTACTTCCATCTTCCTAAAAATTATAAAAATAGTGATGCTGCTATTGGGTTTCTTAATTTTTGCAAAGACTTGTGTGCTGTTTAATGACATTTAGTCTTCATAAAAATAATGTTCAAAAAGTCCAAAAACTACAAGAGAAAATGTTAGCAGAAAATTATCTATGTAATCTTTCTTTTTTTTCTTTCATTGGATATTTTCTTTATTTACATTTTAAATGTTATCGCCTTTCCAGGTCTCCTATCCAGAAACTCCCTATCTCATATACCCTCCCCCTGCTTCTATGAGGGTGCTCACCCACCCACCTACTCCAGTCCTCCCGCCCTGGCATTCCCCTACACTGGGGCATTGAACTCCCACAGGACCAAGGCCACTCCTCCCACAGATGTCCAACAAGGCCATCCTTTGCAACATATGCTGCCAGAGCCATGGGTCCCTCAATGTATATTCTTTGGTTGGTGGTCCAGTCTCTGGGAGCACTGGGGGATCTGGCCAGTTGACACTGTTGCTTCTTCCATGGGGCTGCAAGCCCCCTCAACTCCTTCAGTCCCTTCTCCAGCTCCTCCACCAGGGACCCAGTGCTCAGTCCAATGGTTGGCTGTGAGCATCTGCCTCTGTATTTGTCAGGCTCTGCCTGATCCTCTCAGGAGACAACTTATCATGCTTCCATCAGCAAACACTTTCCAACATCCACAATAACGTCCAGGTTTGGTGACTGTATATGGGATGGATATCCAGGTGGCAGTCTCTTTCTACTGAACCTTTTCTCATATTTCTTAATATGTCTAGTCTAGTTTTAAAAGTGAGAAATATAGATAACTTTCAAATTTGTTAAGTTACCAAGAGTCAATAAGAATTAATTAAATAGCAGTTTTAGTCACATATGTATTGTATGTGAGGAATACTCTGTTGAAGGTCAAAATGTGATTGTCAAGGTTCATTTTTTTTTTTGATACTTTATTTACATTTCCAATGTTTCCCCCTTTCTAGGTCTCCTCTTTGGAAACCACCTTTGGAAACCACCCCTCCCTCTCCCCACCTCCATGAGGGAATTCCACCTCCCACCCACTCGCCCACCCACTCCTGTATTCCCACCTTGACATTCCCCTTTACTGGGGCCTCTCCTCCCCCTGATGGCCAAGAAGGCCCTCCTCTGCCACATATGTGGTCTGAACCATGGGTTCCTCCATGTGTATTCTTTGGTTGGTGGTCCAGCCTCCAGGAGCACCAGGGAGGTCAGGCCGGTTGACACTGTTGCTCCCTCCATGGGGCTGCAGACTCCCTCAGCTCCTTCAGACCTTTCTCGAACTCCTCCATCTGGGACCTCACTCTCAGTCCAGCAGTTACTGTAAAGTGAAACTTGGGTATTCCGAACGTTTGGGCTAATATCCACTTATCAGTGAGTACATACCATGTTCGTTCTTTTGTGACTGAGTTACCTCACTCAGGATGATATTTTCATTGTCAAGGCTCATATCCCAAAGGAACTCTTTTGGCCTAAGACAGAAATAATGATTCAGCTCAGGCATTTTGTCAGTACTTATGACGTCAGCATTTTCAGTAAGTCACTCATATTACTTCCCATAATCATATACTATGAGAACAAATCTGTAAACCAGAGAAAGAACTTTCGCAGCTTCCTGAACCATATTTTTTTAAACCTGTGACTGGATTCCAATTTTTTTTTCTTGTTATAAAGACTACATCCTGGGAAATGAATCAAATATCCTGTTAGATAGCAACTCTTATTGACATTTTTGCATATAATGCATGAACAAAATCAATAAAATCTGAAGAACATCTATGTACTTGTATGTATTCTTGATTGAGGTTTTGGAGTATGTACTTCTTCTAGAGGCTTAATTAGATCAAGCAATCCTCCTGAGACACTTTTAAAAACTACATACATACCTTTCGTGTATGTGTGTGTGTGTGTGTGTGTGTGTGTGTGTGTGTGTGTGTGTGTGTGTGTGTATGTATAATTGGGGGGAGGGACCGCTCCACAAGTGCCATAGTGCACATGTAGAATTCACAGGGCAACTTCAGAGTCATTTCTTCCCTTCTACCTTAACCTTGGTTCCAGGATCAAACTCAGGATTCCAGATTTGCTAAATAATCACTTTTATCTTTTTAGCCTTCTTACCAGCTCCAGAAACTACATCTAAAGGGATGATTAATTCACATTACAGATATCTGTTGGTTTACTCCCAAGCATCTATTTCCTCCCTTATAGCAACAGAATATTGAACTTTGTTAGAAAATGTTCATAGAAGTATCCTTATTTCTAATCCCTAGAGAAAAACCAAAAACAACTGGAGCCAATTAGCTTTCAAACACGTCAATGCATCAGCTATCATCACCACAATATTCAAATATAGTCCCACATAGTTGTTAACAACTATCTAGGATTCTAAGAGTAAATTTCCTTGTATGAAATCAACTCTGTAGAAGACAGAAAAATGAAAACTGAAACAAACCAGGCCTGTTTGGTCACTGAACCAAACTATGCAAATTACAGATTATTTTAGAATTTTAAATTTCAATGTCTATTAATTATCTTGTTTATTAATTCAATTTTAGTCCAATCATGTATTGATTATGACCAAAATTTTCCCATTAATGTGCTGGTAATTTTGAAATGAAATTAAACTGATAATATGCTAAGATTTATTTTCTAAGTGATACAAATTGAGTGTCTTCTCAACAAGAATGAAAATAAACAAAATAATTAAGATGCTACATAATACTGCCTACAACTACTAGCTAATGTAAAAAAAAATTAGCTCCTTTCCTTAATCTAATTTTAGGACACAAACAAAGAACTTATTTCCTATGATGCACTAACATTTTATGTGATTCCCATATACATTTTATAGCACTGGTGATATGCAAATGAAAGACAATAATTTGCATGTCTAAGACAGGAATTGCTGGAAGTGGAAGATAAATCTAGTAGATATATAGAATGATAGATTGAAAGATAGACAGACAAACAGGATAGACAGACAGATAGAGCTATTTTATCTTAATCTTGGATATCTTAATCTTGGATAAATCTCTCTCTCTCTCTCTCTCTCTCTCTCTCTCTCTCTCTCTCTCTCTCTGTGTGTGTGTGTGTGTGTGTGTGTGTGTGTGTGTGTGTGTATTTTGGAATTACTCTAAGAATTGACCATTAATTGATAAGTACCTTAAATATCTGTTTTAATTTGCACAATTTCATGATCAGATCTTTAAAGGTGAAAGAAGAATCTCTATTGTTGAATAGGCCATGCACTTCATAAACTGTTTTCATAAAATCCTTCTCCCTGAAGACTAGCTTTCATAGTACTAAGAAGTACTAGGCAACCTTCCAAAGGAAAGAGACAACCAAGAGTCCTACCCAGTTAGGATGCCAGTGAACCACGACAATAACCACTATGACACAATAACCCCAAGGGCACAGTTGGTCACATTACCTTACATACATTATCCAACAGCTCACTAATTGTCCTTAAGACTCACTTAGGAAGAGAAAAATCATGCCTGGTACCAGAAACTTACCTAGATAACTACTCAAAGCTAATGAAGTCAGGATCCTGGAGAATAACATACAACTGCAACTTTACAGAAGAAAGCAACATATTTCATAACTGCATTCAGAATATTTGTCCTTATACCAAAAGATAAATTTAGTCCTCATACTGGATAAAGGAAATTTCTCTTTGAAACAAATGAAGCCAGTTACTGGAAACCACAACTAATCAAAATACAGAATTGTGAAGGCCAGTCATAACTGATACATATATAGCTACTGCACCTAAAGCTCATGAAACGTTGTATAAAAGGGAGTGGAAAGATTGTAAAAGACAAAAGAACTGGGAGGTTTGCTATTGTGTCTCCTAAGAATATCAGAAGCTACACCTAAAGTCTCACCAACATGGCTGAACAAGGATGACACCAATAGTATGACAAAGTGGATGGGGAAATACCAGAAGGCCTCAGCCCTATACAAAGAACTACAGGTAACAGTGATACTAAGAGTGGGAAAAAGAGTTCTCCAGGGAAGCATTGGGTTATCCAATACCAAATGGGCATCCCTGAAAACATTTATACAAATATATATATATATATATATATATATATATATATATGAATATAAATTCATATGCAGTTCACGTGTGTATACATATAGCAGCAATTAATGAAAAAAGAAGCCATGAATTTGAAAAGTAGCAAGAAAGACCATATGGGTTGGATGAAGGTTATGGAAAGGGTAAATGATATAATTTTATAATAATATCAAAAATAAGACTTTTTAAAAGAACACATGAACTTAGGAATGCATCTATGCAATTCTCAGGTAATAAAACAAGAAACCATAATCTTTTGTCTTTAATTATATATCAGATTATCCACCGTGGTGAAACATTTTTATGATAATATCTGTTTCCTTCTCAGAGAATGAACTTTTTCATATTTTGCAACTAACTAAATAATATGCCTCGAGATCATTTAAAACTGTATACATAACCTACAATCATACTGTATGTTCATCCTGTTTAAATTTAATCTGCTTTTAAGGAAATAATGCAATGAACCTAACTCTCCCCACTCAATCTACATAGCTTTAATCTTAAATTATGCATTAAGCCATGTCCCTGACCTAGAATATGGAATGTGTGTGCTGTAAAAATCATTTCCTGAAAGCAGCGAACAGGTTGAGAGCAGCCTTAAGCAATGAAATAATCTATAAACATTGGGAACAACATGTGGCTAAAGGTGGATAAGAATGTTTTGTGGTTTTGAGTGCTACTCTGAGTCAGGTGCGGTCAGTAAAGTAATTTCTTCCCTCATAAAACTGTTAAAGATTCCTGTGAAATGGTTCATTTTACTTTACCCCCATACCATGCTTTCTGTGCTATTCAATAAATGCAAAGTCCTTTGTTAGCAACAAGCATAGATTCTCTCTCTCTCTCTCTCTCTCTCTCTCTCTCTCTCTCTCTCTCACACACACACACACACACACACACACACACACACACACACACACAAATATAGAGACATAAAAGGCACAGTAGAACACAGGCAACAGCCCAGACAGTCCAGACACACAACAGATAGCCGACAGGCCAGTAACCACAGTAATACAATGATCCAAAAAAGAGCACCACAGGCAGTAGTACTCATGGTCAGTCCACCCATAACCCAAGTAGCCTAGCCATCCAAATGAACCTTGAAGTCTCAGGATTTGACAGATTACCTTGGGAAAAATTAGTTTTGTGCACATTTGTCTTTCTGGATTTCCAAATTCACTCTCTTTCTATACTATGAGAAATTTTCTAAATTTTCCAGTGAGTTTAATCATACAATCTACAAGGAATTAAGAAATAGTTTAACAAGAATTTTAGTTACTTCTGTACAAGAGAGTAGGCCAATGTTTTTAGCTTTATGCCCTGATATAAATAGAAATCCTTGTAAAATCTTTAGTGAATATAAACATACAAACACATACATACAGGGAAATACAGATAGAAAATAAAATCTCTAACAAGAAATGAAAAACATTCACAGTGTAAATATTACTTATTTGCATTTTTCATTTTTCCATTTGCACATTTCTATTTTGATGGTTCACAGTGGTTTGTTACAATTTCAATAGCAAGAAAGTAGATTATTGATGTTGGAGGAGTCAATCCAAAGTTAAGCTGTTCTTCATTAGTTGAAATTCAATGAGCTGTGTTCTTATGTGATATCATGTAATCACAAACCTTTTAGAAGCACTTTCATGGTGTTATCTGTAACACTTGGTTTGGGTTTTTCTCAAGGACTAATATATCAGAAACAATCATTTGCAGAGTTTCTCAGAATGTTCTCAAAGTTATGATCAAGGACACTATTCAATGTGTTGGTTAATCTCTTTCCTATGTAAGCATTGATATTATAGTTTCTGTGATTGAAACATACCCCTCTTACACATTGCTATGCTTGATTTTTCTCACTTGCGTTTTAAAATTACCTTTCTCCTATAGTGTCAGTATTCTCGCCGTAAAAGAGGCATGAAAGGGGAGTCTTGTGGTAGATGCACAGCATTACAAATACAAATCTCCCAGCACCGCTTCCATCACAAGGCAAATTAAAATTTCCCTTCTTTGTCTACATTAACAGTCATATGTGACTTTCGGTTCATGTTGGCTTAATTTTGCTTTTCTGTTTACTTGTTAAACATCTGTTTTAAGTTTATCTGAGTTTTTCCTTGTAACATCAAATTCTTCTCTAAAGTAAGTAAATGAACATAAACAATCCATTGAGGTAATTAAGAAGGATATTAAAGAAGTTTAGTGGCATTGTATATAATATAGTTATACCATTAAAGAACTCATCTGTCTTTCAAAAATACCACCGATTCCTTTTGTCACATTTGATGACTGAGTTAATCTATAACATCTAGAATATTCCATGTACAATTTTACACACTGGGGATGCAACACTGATTACAGCAGAAAAGAAACATGAGTTCATGAAAGCAACATTGGGGTATGTATTTGAAGAAGTATGATGGTGAAAAGACAGACAATGAACAAGCTTAACAAAATCACATGAAAACACTAATTTTAAATAAATGTTAAAATGGTTTAATTGCTGTTTTCAAAAGTTTAAGAGATGTGGAGATGATAACTGAGCTACATATCGCAAATATTTTTTGAGCACTTACCAACATCAGATACAACTTTAAGCATTTCACATTTGTCAATCTCAAAGCATCCCTACAAAGTATTTGTAACTATGCACATTTAAAACATAATTAAGAAGGAAAGAAATTAAGTATTTTGAAATTAAGTGGTAGATGAGATTCAAGTTCTAGTATTTTTATTCTAATGTGCTTACTACTATAGTAGAGGGAAAATAGCAGGAAGACCATATCAAAGGAAGGCATGTTATGTTCACATGCTCTAAGGATAATTTGATGGAAATGATCCAGTAGAAAGGCAACATTATACCAGCAGGGGTCACATCATATATAGGTAAGAAGTACTGCTGAGACTATGATCCGCTGAGCATTGGAGCTCCTAAGGCTACAGTATCAAAAACAATTACTGGGAAGTAGAGCTGACTCACAGCTCTGAGCTCCACCATGGAGCAGAATCTGGTGTGTAGGATGTGGAGAGCACTGTTTGCTTTCCTTGCTCCTAGAGTGAATCACTTCTAAGTAAAGGAGGTTAGCCAGAAATAATCTCCAAATTTATCACCAAGATTAACACTGTTTTCTAAACACAAAAACAAATATAACAAAAATATAGTGGCAAAGTTTGAAGAGTTAATGTGGATAAAAGTCCATGATGAATATTGACATCCATACTAATTGTTTCAATTGTAGTTGTGATTATCTGACTGCCTTTTCTGATTGTCTTTTTATGTGTTATTTAAATCATGGTTATAGAGGCACTGTGACACCAATCACTGAACCTGGTCAGATTAATGATAAATAATTAGGGAAATATATTAACTTAGAGAAAGTGTTGGTTTATTTTTATTAGATCTCGAGAGAAAAATAAATTCTATAAATTAACTTGGATTGAAATTAAATATAGTGCCTTTTATTTATACTGAATATGTTTTGAAATCTCCAATAAGTTTTTGAAAACACAATACCACAAAACACTAAATGTATTATATTTTTATCTATGTGAATATATCACATTGAACTGTGCTTGTAATACTGTGTACATAATCTTGTAGTAATGGTACACCTATGTGGTGAGATGAAATGAGGTGAATGATGTAGACATAGTGGCTGAGCATCAGGCTACCAAGGCAGTCAAGTTGATCACTGAGCTGGTTACTTGGGGTGATATCATCTTCTAAAAATGCTTCTTGTCTTCACAGACATAAACTTTTGGCAGAATATTTTATCATGTACAAATTCTGTTTTTAACCTTCACTAAAGAAAATAATGTAAGTAACTTTACTATACCTTGCACATCCCATGTAAATGTTTTAATAATCTAAGCTAAATGCATGACTTTAGTTGTAGGCTATGTACATTTCCATTCCACTGACACATAGGGGTGTGTGTGTGTGTGTGTGTGTGTGAGAGAGAGAGAGAGAGAGAGAGAGAGAGAGAGAGAGAGATCATTAGCTGAAAATAGTCAACAGGTTGAAAGTAACCTTAAACAATAAATACCCCACAAATGTTGAAAGAAATATGTGAGTATAGATTGATAATATCTGTGTGTGGTTTTGAGCGCTGTTCCAAGTCAGTTGGGTCAGTGCAGTAACTTCTGTTGAAAATCCCTGCTGGAGAGTTTCATAAAATACATTCCTCATTCCTTTCCCACACCATGGCTTCTGTGCTGTTCAATAAATATAGAGCAAAGAACGTACATTTTAAAGTACAGCCTGCAAAGACAGACATATGAAGCTGACACAACAAACAGAAAACATGTAGGACATGGTCTCCAAACTACAGAAGAACAGAAGACATAGGGAGAGAAAAAAATGACAAATTTGGCTCAATCTTGCTCTAAAGTCCTCCAAGGGAAAGACAATATTTTGATGTTGTTCCTTAGCTAAAGGACTGATGAGTGAGTAGCATATATGCCATGGATATACTGAACAAGGGATGATTCAAATACACAAGGGGTTGGAGCAGAATAATGAGAAAGGTAAAGGGGGCTAGCAGGATATAAGTGATTTGATGAGGAAAGGGGGGCTATTCAGGGAGGGGAAGGAAGTAGGTAGATAAGCTAACAATAAGGATGTCTGAAGAAGTCACAAGGAGTCACTAAAGACCTATAACACTCACACACACACACACACACACACACACGCACACACACACACACATATGTATATGTAATATGTGCAGGTTAAATTTAGAAATCTGAGGGGGGATGGGAATGTGGAGTTCAGGAAGAGGTGTGGGAAAGGACAGGGGATGGCTAGATGGCCATGAAAATGAATGGAAATCTGCAACTGATGGGGGTGAGGGGGGGGCATCTCCAAGGCAAGACAGAGATCAAGGATAAGGGAGGTGTGCCCAAGAATGGGGGTGACCTTAGCTGTGACTTACTGCATTGGGGGATATGGAACCTGAAGAGGCCATTCCCTGTAGCCAAACAGGAACCCGAGTGGAGCAATAGAGACATCAACCCACCTACAAAACTTTCAACCAAAATTTCCATGGCTACAAAAAATGCAGAGACAAAGACTGAACAGAGACTAAGGGAATGGCCAACCAATAATCAATAATTGACCCAACTTGAGACCCATTCCATGGGCAAGCACCAGCCCATAACACTTTTAAGGATACTCTGTTATGCTTGCAGACAGGAGCACATTGTCCTCTGAGAGAATCCACCCAGCAGCTGACTCAGATAGATGTAGACACCCCCAGGCAAACAGCAGATGGAGCTTAAGGACTCTTTTTTTTTTTTTTTTTTTTGATACTTTATTTACATTTCCAATGTTTCCCCTTTTTCTAGGTCTCCTCTTTGGAAACCCCCTATCCCCTCCCCCTCCCTGCCTCTATGGGGGAATTCCACCTCCCACCCACCCGCCCACCCATTCCCATATTCCCACCTTGACATTCCCCTTTACTGGGGCCTCTAACGCCCTCAGGCCCAATGGCCTCTCCTCTCTCCCTGATGGCCAATGAGGCCATCCTCTGCCACATATGTGGTCTGAACCATGGGTCCATAGATGTGTATTCTTTGGTTGGTGGTCCAAACTCCAAGACGACCGGGGTGGGGGGTGTCAGGCCCGTTGACGCTGTTGCTCCCTCCATGGGGCTACAACTCCCTCAACTCCTTCAGACCTTTCTCCAACTCCTCCAGCTGGGACCTCACTCTCAGTCCAGCGGTTACTGTAAAGTGAAACTTGGGCATTCTGAACTTTTGGGCTAATATCTGCTTATCAGTGAGTACATACCCTGTTCGTTCTTTTGTGACTGAGTTACCTCGCTCAGGATGATATTTTCAAGTTCCATCCATTTGTCTGCAAATTTCATTAAGTCATTGTTTTTAATAGCTGAGTAGTACTCCATTGTGTAGATGTACTACATTTTCTGTATCCATTCCTCTGATGAGGGACATCTGGGTTGTTTCCAGCTTCTGGCTATTATAAATATGGCTGCTATGAACATAGTGGAGCATGAGTCTTTATTACATTGAGGACTCTTGTGGAAGAATCAGAGAAGGATTACGGGCCCTGAAGAGGATAGGAACTCCATAGGAAGACCCACAAAATTAACTAACCTGGGCTCTTGGGATTCTCAGGGACTGAACCACCAACCAAGAATATACAGGGGCTGGACCTAGGTTTCCCTGCTCATATATAGCACATGTGTTGCTTAGCCCTCATGTGGGTTCTGAACATGGGTCTAGAACAGGGTCTATCTCAAAAGCTATTGCCTGCATATGGGATACGTTCTACTAGCTGGGCTGCCTTTTCTGGCCTCAGTGGAAGAGGAAGGACATAGATTCACAGAGACTTGAAGTGCCAAGGTGGTGTGACAATACTCTGGGGCCTCCTACCTACTCAGCAGAGAAGGGGATATGGGGAAGGATTGTGAAAAAATAAAAGCCATGAACTTGAAGGAGACTAGAAGGGGTCTATTGGAGGGGTTGGACAGGGAAGGGAGAAATACCTTTTTAACATTTTAATAATTTATTTCGAGAATTTTTCATATTTCTAGACTGGCTAATCACAGATAATCACAGTATGTCTTGTGAAACTATATAAGCTGGCATTATTACACTACACTTTATCCTGTTACTATACCTTTGAACATCATTGTCATTAAAATGCACATGAGCTCCTAGCTTTAATTCCCACAAATTAGTCCTTAACGTGAGTGCACTCTTTGTTCGAAGAATAGTTTCATGCTTCTGGAACCCTTGACTGCCACTGAAATGACAAGAAGCATCCAGAATTTTTATTCTTAAGTAGACCTGATTTTATGGCAAGAGACCATTACACATATTTCAGTGTCCCTGCTCCCTCAGCCATGGTTGGAGTGGTCTTCAGATGTGATCCCAGTGTCTCTAAATACTCTAAGTAACTGGGCCTCTCATAGATTTTGCTTAGTACAGACATTTTTCCCCTTCTTATATTCCTGATATCAATTCACTACTCTCCTACTGATTTATTTAGAGAACGTTCTCTCATAAATCATTTTTTATATAAAATCCTCATCTCAAGATCTACTTTAGAAGTTTAGGCCTAAAGCAATATCCCCAAACCTATATTTTCCATACACAAAATGTCAAGTTGGAATATTCATAATTGTCATCAATCTAAGGCCAAGTTGGAATATTCATAATTGTCATCAATCTAAAGCCAGTTTCAGCAAGCATTGAACCACAAAGTCCAGAACCCTTACTGTCACTACCTCAGTTATCTCTGTAGAAATCATTAAAATATAAAATTCAGGGTTTGAGAGGTATCTCAGCAGCTAAGCTTACATGTTGTTTATGCAGAGGACACAGGATCAATTCTCATCATGCAAATGGCAGTATCTCATTTCAGGGTATGCAATGTTTTCTTCTAATCTCTGCTGGTACCAATCACCAAACACTCATGTGGTGCACATAAGTGAAAACAACATACACAGAGACACAAAATAAAACAAATAAATCTAAAAGAGTAAGAAGTTCAGGCTCATTAAATTACATTTTAGTGGTTAAGATGGTATCGAACTAGTTTCATCTCCTGTATGCAAAGAAACAAATAACTCATAGAGTTAAATCAGAACATCTAACTGATGTTCAAACCAACCCTACATCTGACAGATGGATAATTTCCAAAATATATAAAGTACTCAAGAAGCTAGATTCCAACAAACCAAGTAACCCAATTGAAAATGGGATACAGAGCTAAACAGAGCATTCTCAACAGAGAAATCTCTAATGGCTAAGAAACACTTAAAGAAATGTACAACTTCCTTAATAATCAGAGAAATGCAAATAAAAAGACCCTATGATTCCACCTTAAATCCATCAGAATGGCTAAGATCAAAACTTCAAACAAATGCACATACTGGCAAAGATGTGGAGAAAGGGGAACTCCTCCATTGGTACTGGGAGTGCAAACTTGTAGAACTACTCTGGATATCAATCTGGCAGTTTCTCAGAAAATTAGAAATAGTTCTACCTAAAGAACCAACTGTACCACTCCTGAGCATATACCCAAAAGATGTTCCACCATCCCACAAGGATATGTGCTCTGCTAAGTTCTTAACAGTTTTATTCATCATAGCCAGAAACTGAAAGCAACCCAGATGCCCTTCAACCAAAGAATGGATACAGAAAATATGCTTCATTTACACAATGCAATACTACTCAGCTAAGGACATCATTAATTTTGCAGGCAAATGGGTAAAACTAAAAAATATTGTCCTGAGTGTGGTAACTGAAACCCAAAAAAACAAGCATGGTATGTACTCACTGATAAGTGGATATTAGCCACAAAGTACAGGATACACAGGCTACATACCACAGACACAAGAAAGTTAAACAAGATGGAAGATCCAAGGGAGGATGCTTGAATCTCACTTAGAAGGGAAAATAAAATAGGAATGGGAGGTAGATGGAAAGAGGGAACTGGATGAGAAGATAGGGAGAGGAATGTGAGGTGTTCAGGAACATGTGTGGGAAGAGAAAGGAAAGAAAGCCAGAGGACTGTGAGGATTAATGGAAATCGGCCTTCAGAGGGATAGAGGGCAACTCTAGGACTTGCCAGAGACCTGGGGTGGGGGATGCTGCCAGGAGTCTATGGGGATGACTTTAGCTAAGATTTCTAGTGGTAGGGATATGGAACCTGAAGAGACTACCTCCCGTAGCCAGATAAGATGCCCAATGGAGGGATAAGGACACCAACCCACTCACAAAACCTTTCACCCAAATTTTCTCCTCTCTAAAAATAATGCAAGGATAAAGATGGATCACAGACTGAGGGAATGGTCAACCTATAACTGCCCTAACTTGAGACCCATCCCATGGGTAAGCACCAATCCCTGACATTATTAATGATACTCTGTTGTGCTTGCAGACATAGCATAACTGTCCTCTGAGAGCCTCCACCCAGCAGCTGACTGAAACAGATGCAGAGACCCACAATCAAACATTGTGTGGAGCTCAAAGATTCATATAGAAGAGGTGGGGGAAGGATTGGGGGCCACAAAGCGGGTAGGAACTCCACAGGAAGATCAACAGTCAACTAACATGGACCCTTGGGGGCTATCAGAGACTGAAACACCAACCAAAGAATGTATACGGGCTGGACCTAGGCCCACCACACATATGTAGCAGATGTTCAGCTTGTTCTTCATGTGGGTCCTCCTACACCTGGAATGGGGACTTTCCCAAAAGCTGTTGCCTATCTGTCGGATTGGTTTCCCTAGCTATGCTGCCTTGTCTGGCCTCAAGGGAGAGGATGCACCTAGCCCTGAAGAGACTTGCTGTCCTATGGTGTAGACACCTAGGAAGGCAGGGAGGCCTCTATCCTCTCAGGGAAGGGGAGGGGGGTGGATGGAGGAACTGTGTGAGGGGGTATCAGGAGGCAGGAAGCGATCATGACATGAAGGAAACAAATAAATTAATTAAAGGAAAAAAGATTTTTTTTAAAAAAAAGTACCTTACAAATGCTAACTAAATTGATTGGTGTAAAAATTGACAATATACCTCCTTGATACTTGGCTGAGATTTGAGACCGTTGACATGATTGTAGGTTTCTAGGGAGAAAAGTGACTGGAATTTAAGTGTCCAAGGCCTCACTTACAGTAAGTGTCCAAGGCCTCTTGCAGTACTAGGAGTATTTGACTCTACAGGTTTGTCAAAACTAAGACAGAAACTTCTGTGCTACGTAAAACCCAAGTGACAGTCTCCTCAGTTTTTCTTCAGGTTTAGTCACATCATCTGAAAATTAAAAGCATGAATTTGATGGTTTGTTTCATTTACATTTCTCATAATTTATTCATTTCCCTTTAAATGCCAGATGCTATGCTAAGCTCAAGAGAAACTGAGAAAATATAATAACTATTCCAAGATTCTGAAGAGTTCACAGTTTGGTGAAGGGAAGAGAGTCTAAAACAATAATTGTTAAGGAGCATACTGAAAGTACCCAGAGGGTGTGAAAGAAAAGTAGAGAACAGAAAGATTCTACCCATAGAATATGGAGAAAGCTTTAAGAACACTTTGAAAGTTACAATGGAGATAGTGTAGAGGTTTTATTAAAATAAGAGAGGGAATTAGGTAAATTTTATATGAAATTGCCTTAATATTTTATAAAAATATATTCATTCAATCAAAAAATATTTAATATGAATTCAGGTACTAAAAAGGAAAAATGTTGCTTAAATAACTTTAAATAATTCAAACTCATAATATTGTCCCTATAATTTACAGTATTTAGATTTTCATAATTTAAGTTTTTAAATTTTATGATGATACATTCAATGCCTTTAAATGAAAACTGATTGATGAATAAGTAGTGTTTGGAGAAACATCTAACAAACTAGAAAGTCATTTTTCTCATTTCTTAGTTAAAATAAATGTCACACTAAATAAAGATTGTTTAAAAACTAATCCATGCTCCAACATATAATAAGGACACATGCTCCAATATGTTCGTAGCAACCTTATTTATAATACCCAGAAGCTGGAAAGAACCAAGATGTCCTTCAACAGAGGCGTGGATGCAGAAAATGTGGTACATTTACACAATGGAATACTACTCAGCTATTAAAAACAATGAATTCATGAAATTCTTAGGCAAATGGATGGGACTAGAAAATATCATCCTGAATGAGGTAACCCAGTCACAAAAGAACATACATGATATGCATTTACTGATAAGTGGATATTAGCCCAAAAGCTCGGAATAACCAAAATACAATTCACAGACCACATGAAGCTCAAGAAGAAGGAAGACCAAAGTGTGGGTGCTATGGTCCTTCTTAGAAGGGGTTACAAAATACTCACGGGAGGAAATATGAAGACAAAGTGTGGAGCAGAGACTGAAGGAAAGGCCATTCAGAGACTGTCCCACAAGGGAATCCATCCCATATACAGTCACCAAACCCAGATGCTATTGTGGATGCCAAGAAGTGCTTGCTGACACGAGTCTGATATAGCTGTCTCTCTATATGTTCTGCCAGAGCCTTAAAAATACAGAGGTAGATGCTCACAGCCAACCATTGGACTGAGCATGGAGTCCCCAATGGAGGACTTAGAGAAAGGACTGAAGGAGCTGAAGCGGTTTGCAGCCCACAGCAAGAACAACAATATCAATCATCTAGATTCCCCAGAGCTCCCAGGGACTAAGCCACCAACCAAGGAGTACACATGGAGGGACCCATGGCTCCAGCTGCATATGTAGCAAAGAATGGCATGGTCAGGCATCAATGAGAGAGAGACCCTTCCTTGGTCCTGTGAAGGCTAGACAGTTTCCCCAGTGTAGGAGAATTCAACGGTGGGTGAGGAAGCACTGTATTAGAAGCAGGGGTAGGGGAGATGTAATAGAGGGTTTCTGGTGGGGGTACCAGGAAAGGGGATACCATTTGAAATGTAAATTAAAAATATACAATAAATTATTAGCTCTACTAAAAAATAAAATATAAAACGTAACCCATATAAGAATAAAGTACTGAGTTTCAATATATTACTATTATTTGCTGTTGCTAAAATTATTTCATAATTATTATTTTTGACTAGTGTCCCAATTACTTCACACCTGTATCAAGGTCAAGAAAAAATTGACTAAATGGCAGAAAATAAATAGAACAAAATAAAAATAGAAAAGATTTTTGGAAATGTTTGCCATAAAATTGAATATGAATTATATATGTATATATATAACATATATAAATATAAACACTTATAAATCTATATAAAACATAATGTGAATGAAACATTTTCTTGGCTCAAACGTTTCCCTGCCTTCCCCACTGACTCCTAAATAAAGACAAACTCGTTTATTACTCAGTGTCAGAAGTTTTTTTCAGGTTATCTTCTTCCAGGCCTGACCAGTATTTCAATTTGTGTATCTGACAGAAGTGGATGAATGAAACTCTCTTTGAGACACAGATTTATTTATCTTCTCAATAGTGCTTATGCTTCAAGGTTACTATTTAGAATGAGATAATAACTTTGTCCTATAGTCCAATGTCCAGATCCTAAGAAATTACTGATATTTCTTCTAGCATGGGGCTCCCTTGAGTTTGGCTACAAGAATTGTTTTCTTTCTCTGAAATTTGTGTTACTTGTTAGGGTATACTCACAGGCCTTTCCACATTCTCTTTTCTATCTTCTAATTTATACACAATTTCACCTTATATACCCCTTTAAAATCTTTGGCTTGAGAATTTATCATAGTCTTCATTTCCCATGGTAAAACCTGGTGTATGAAAATGGTAAGAATGAGACAGAATAAAGCAACCTTTTCTTACAAAAAATCCAGACAAATGTATATAATTCAGCCAATCATGCGTGCGCATCCGTGCACGTGCACACACACACTCACACACACACACACACACACACACACACACACATACACACACACACATACACACACACATACACACACACACACATACACACACAAACACATACACTGAGAGAGAAAGAGAGAGAGAGAGAAGGGAGAGAGGGAGGTGGAGGGCGGGAGGGAGAGAGCATTCAGTTGGTATAAAGTTTCTTGTATGTAACTCTCATCATTCTTTGATAAATAAAAAGGAGATTATGCATTTGCAAGAGAGTAAGAATGAGTAAATGCTATGACTTGGAGGAAGAAAGGAAAGGATAAAATGATTTAATTATAATCTCAAAATATAAAACAAAATTTTATAATGCAAATTTACATTTCCCATAAGATAGAGCATAAATACTTACAAACACAAATGAAAACAAATGTACATTCAAGGGATTGAGTACAAATATTTACAGCAGCTATATTTGTAAAGATCAGCTCTGAAAAAGAGTCAAATATTTATCAACTAATGAATAGAATCACACTCCACTAAGTCCATACAACAAGATATTACTCACAACATAGAAGAATTAGCTACTCATACAAAGAGTGACATGGGTAAATCTAAAGATAATTATACTCTTTAAAAGAAGCCACATAGAAGGATTTTATAAATCAGTAGCTATTTGGAGATTATTAGACATAGTAACAGCAACAGGGCAGTAATTTCAAGGTGCTGGATGCATTGTTGGGAAAATTCTAAAGTGTATAAATGTCAAAATGTATCAAACTGTATTTAAACATGTCACATTTATATTATGTCTACTATGTCTCAACTGAAGTCTTTAAAATAATAAGCATGGTGAAATAGAAGTAGAAAAAGGAAGTATTATAAACAACTTTATGGGAATGATTTAGATAACTAGATAACTGATCAGTCTTTAAAGTGAGATAAATAACTAGAGATCACTTGAGAAAGCAATTGATCAACTTAGTATTTATCAAAAAGAGGCTATAATTCAAAATCATGCACAAGATTTACACCAAACTGTGAAATAAGAACATTTTCCTCAGCAGAAAAGAAGCATACAAGTTAGAGGAATAAAACTTTGAAATCTTCTTTGAGACACAGAAAATAAAATATACAAAAAGTGTTTATGTTTTAGAACCACTGGGCAATAATGGTGCTGAGACTCTACTGTGAGTTTGCAGACTTCTCTTGGGTTATTGCCATGTACATACCTTCCACTAAGCTGTCAAAGTTGTCAGTTTACTGATTTGGGCCTGACAGGACAAATAGCATCTTTGCAGCCACTAGTGGTGAACTCAAATTGCAAAGGTACTGGAGGGGAGGGGGCGGTTCGGGGGGGAGGGAAGAAGACAGAAAAGTGAAGGCTTTGCAGGCTTCAAAGTGACAGACTCATTTAAGGGCAGAGAGGAAAGGCCCAAGGCCTCGTTATCCTAGATATGTTGAAATGATTCCAGGTGAACAAGAGACAAGACAGAAAATTAAGAAGGTCATTCTTCAAATTAGATACACAGAAGCACTGACATTAGCTTCTGCACAATCATAGTTGGCTGGCAAACCACACATACACAGGGAAACTCAGAAGAGCAGATTGGAAAAGTCTAGAGATCTGAACAAATTACATTATGAAAAATATACTTAATATGATATTGCACACTGGACAGTTTTAGAGAGCATATCTTTGATGTTCTTACCACAAAAAAAAATGGAAACTATGATAGATTATTAAATGTCTTGATTATGTAAAGCAATTATGTGCACTTAATATCTGCATATAATGAATTATATAAATATATTTAATATTTATATACTTTTATATAATTAAATCAGCAAATATATCCTTGTAAATACAAATAGTATATATGATATATGCATCAAAACATCATTCTATATCTTTTAAATAATCATTTCCAAAAAATATGCATAGAGAAAATGAGTTAAGATTGTTTTCTGGGCTGGAGAGATGACTCAGTGGTTAAGAGAACTGACTGCTCTTCCAGAGGTCCTAAGTTCAATTCCCAGCAACCACATGGTGTCTGAAGACACCTACAGTGTACTCATTTGCATAAAATAAAAGATTGTTTTTTAAGGTTTAAATAAGTACAAAAGATAACCTTATTCATTACCCCAGGCAAGTTTCTAAAAGCAAAACCTTAACAAATACTAATGAATAAAATTTCTGGCAACAAATACAACAGAAAACAGAGGTACTACAATATTTTACAGAAAATGCCATGTTTCCACCCAAAATGTTACAAAATGTAAAAGATAAAGGAGAGAGTGACCTGTGCTAGAGAAAATAACAGTCAACAAGAATTAATTGCACCTACATGGCAAATTCAGTAATTAACTTGAAACAGCAATCATAAATATATTCAAAGAACATTTAAAAAATCCTGTTAAGGTTTCTAAAGGGTAATGTGCTAAAAATCAATTAGCAGCTTGAAACAAAAATGGAGGGAAGAAGATTTTAAAAAATAAAGTAGAAAATCCCTACATTAAAAGTACAATAACTTAAATGAAAAATATATTGTTTCAGTTGAAGTGTCGATTTTGGATAACAGAATGAACAAAAATCTTAAATATATT
The DNA here is from genome assembly GCA_028551405.1 of Uromys caudimaculatus. Classification (NCBI taxonomy): domain Eukaryota; kingdom Metazoa; phylum Chordata; class Mammalia; order Rodentia; family Muridae; genus Uromys; species Uromys caudimaculatus. Next base: position 108,456,186 of record CM052722.1, read on the forward strand.
AAAAAATGATTCAACCATTAAACAATTATTAAAATATAAAGGGAAAAAGCCAACTTAACATCAAAAACCTTGGAGGCAGAAGCAAAGCCTTCAACGTTTGTACAGTGGAAGGGCCAAATGGAAAAGGAAAAAAAGGCCATAAAAATATTGGAGCAAAAATGGTTGGATTTGGTAAATTTGTTTTAAAATTTGTTTCAGTATAATTAAAATTCAGTTTATTCAAATCAAAAGAACTCCTCATGTGACATTTGTATTGATTATTATATATTATTGTCAATTTGACAGAACTTACAATTTTCTATAACACAAATCTCTAGGCATGTCTATGAGGGAATACTTATTTTACATTACTATGTAAATTTTCTATCTACATTAAATATTACATTATTTACATAACTGTAAATTTTATTACAATTACATTAACTGTGTATACCAATATTGTTTGGACTGGTGTCCTAGACTACATAAAAAAGAAATCTAACTTGGTACCAGTATTCATCACTTCCTGCTGCCTGACTGCAGATATAACCAGCACCATCATGCTCCTGTTGCCGTGATGGGTTATACTCAGAAATTGTGAGACTAAATAAATTCTTGCTTCCTTAAGTCAAATTTCTGAAAGCAAAGGCAAATAAAAAATGAAAATGAAGCATAATACTATAATCACATCATAGTTATTAAAACATTTGGGAGGTTAAAAGCAAAAATATTAAACTTATCTACAAGCAGCATAGGACCAAAATCATGGTGGTTTTGTTCGACAAAATAAAGTTACAGAAGTCTAAATTATAAAAGAAAAATTGTGCTTGCATTCATCCATACAATATGGTTTTCATCACAAACAAGGCTGTTCTCACATTGAAAGAGAAAATCAAAATATACTTGATAAAATATTGGTATCCAAATAGATTAAGGATTTTATAAATAAATAATAAACAGCCACTAAAATGTGTAGAAACACATTTGAATAGACATATGATAATATGATGTATGAAGGACAAGCCTTACTACAATGTGACATATTACTTAGTTATAGAGAAATGTATTATAGAGTATTATATTACTTCATTCCAAGTAGATGTATAAAAAATCTGAAAAATCACACTAAACTACATATATGCATATAATAACAATAACGAGGGGTCATGAATTTGAAGAGAAATGTATATTTCAGGATTTGGAAGGAGGAAAGGCAAAGGGAAATATAATTATATTATATTCTCAAAATTAAAAGGAAAAGAAGAGCAGGAAATGATATATGGGCATATAGAAAGGGTAGACAGACATAATTGTGTCATTACTGAAATAAAAGAAATAAAAATATTACACTACCAATTTTTTGTCAGGATGTAAAGAAACTGGATTTCTCATGCATTATTGGTCAGAATATAAAATAGTACAAATACTTTATGAATTTTTTTGTTTTTGAATTTTTAAATTTATTATATGACCTAAGAAATCAATTCCTTGGGATTTACTAAAAACTAAAGAATGCTTTCATAATAGTAGCTTCTCATGATATTTCTATAATCTTTATTACTATTTTTCCTTACCCATAATCTCTACCTAATACAGTCAACACTTCCTGCTCCTTTCCACCTTTATATAATGTGCATTATATCCCTGTCTCTTTAAATACTCCCATAGCCCTTTCTACTTTCCTAAAGTATTTACATAGACATATACAAAGGGGTTTAAATTGAGTTATTCTTTTTTTTTTTTTGGTTTTTCCGAGACAGGGTTTCTCTGTGTAGCCCTGGCTGTCCTGGAACTCACTCTGTAGACCAGGCTGGCCTCGAACTCAGAAATCTGCCTGCCTCTGCCTCCCGAGTGCTGGGATTAATGGGGGCAATGCCTGCCCAGACTCCATAAACTATCAAATTTTTTAAAGGCCAAATATAAGCTATCTCTTTTTTTAGTTATTTGTCTGTGGGATCCAGTAGACCTGCTCCCCAAACATTAAACACTATTGTAATCACTCTTGGCTTCTCTCTGGAATTTCATTGAAGACACTATTGCTGAAGATACCATATACTTATGTCACAGAAAATGGAAAAACCAAACTGGTTCCAAACTGGAAGTGTCATCTCTACTGGCAAGCTTTCAGACTTCTAGAAGATTTGGGTATGCAAGGTCCCTGGGGATAAAAGTCTACAGCAGTCTTCCATAGTTGTGAACTCTGCAAGTTATAATAATATCTATCCTAGTAAGATTTGTCCCGTCACTGCAATAGTGGCATGAATGTAACAGAATTAACTAGCCAGGTTCTCATTAGATGTAAAGCCCACTCCATAAGATAGAACACATGTCTGATACCATTACCTGGGCTGAGAACCCATAGCTGACTAGGTCATAGTCCCTAGGGGAGAACCTACACTATTATTCTATGAACTCAACACAGTAAGTTCTTATCTTTATACCCACAGATTAGTATATCTCTCAAACTTCTGGACAGAAAGTTCCTTTTAAAGGTATGTGGTAATTAATTTAATTAATTCAGAAACCCACATCTAGTCGACATGCAAAAAATATGTGACTATGAATTTCTTAGCCTTATGTGGACCAATTGTATCACATTCACATCCATCCCCTCAAGACTCAGAAATAATCACAGACATGGGGACAAGAATTTTGCAAGATTTTCTGCAATAACTATAAAGACTATATATCTATACTTCTCATATATGACAGTGCAATTGTATACATGTACTCAACATGTACAGGATTTCCACAAGAACAAAACAGACAAAATCCCAGGATGGGTGGGCAAAGGACTCATGAAGCTTTATATTTAGTTGAGGAGGTACCGGCAGATGATGGCTTCTAGGGAAAAGAGTATATTTCCTTTTTAATGATATAGTCTCTGAGAAGCTCCCCACATTCCAGTAGATAGTCTCGGACCAATGAATATACTGAAAACACTAACTGCATGCAGTAGATATATAATAAGGAGAGAGAAAGAGAGAGAGAGAGAGAGAGAGAGAGAGAGAGAGAGAGAGAGAGAGAGAGAGAACATGAAGTTGGGAGAAGAAAACAGTATGATAAAAGATGGATTAATGGTGACAAAACAGTTGCCTTAATTTAGATTCGATCTATTATCAGATAGTTTATTTTAGTAATATTAATAGAACAAGCCATGCAGTCTTTTCAACTATAATGTATGCAGCTTTGTTTAGGATAATTGTAATAGGTAGGGATTGGTTAAGTAGTTCTTCATATATTTATCTACATTTCTTTTTAACATGAAAACTCCAAGTTAAGACCCTTCAGACATGAGGAATATCTTCCACAAACATTGGATACCTGTTGAGTTAAAAAATAACAGGTGTATGTTATATCATCACTTTTACCACACTGTTAACTGACTTAAGCATCAGGTCAGCCCATAATTCTTTTATGGGAAAACTTCCAAAATAGGTTTGTAAACATAATATAAGATAAAAGCAGAAAAAAGCCATTATTAAAGACTAACAAATGTTCAAGTGATATTCTATATAGCAAAATAAAATTTAGCAGTAGAGGTAATGAAAATTGCAAACTTTTAGGTTGTAAGTAAAAATTTCAATTAGTGACAAATTATACAACATTTTCTACCAAGAAGATAAACACACTGAGCAAATTACTTGAAACTGAACCTTGGAGACAATAATTTAAACCAACGAATGCCTTTAATAAAGTCTTCGTAAGATATGATTACATTTGACATGTAAGTTGGTTTGTTAGTTATATACGACTATATATAAAATTACCACAAACCAATACCCTAAGAGAGCATATATTTATCTTCTTACCATTACCACCGTTCATAGTTATAGTAGTGGGTTAATTCTCACTCAAGACCTCACAAGATCAAAATCAAGTTTCCAATAATTCTTTGTTTACAGAAGAAACCTACTTACAAGCACATTCAGGTCGTTTGCAAATACAATTTATTTGTGGATATAACTTATTAGGGTAGAATGTATAGCATTTATAAATGTTGCCCTTAGGGGACAACTATCTAGAGTTGCAATCTATATCTAACAATTCCTATCTATGTGGCCTTGTGAAATTTTTCAATCTTTATAGAATCAACCTTTACATTTATAAATGTTTTAAGATTTATTTTTATTATTATTTGTGTCTACATGTATGTCTCTGTGTTTGCCACATCTGTGAAGATAACCTCAAAGGGCAAAACAGGATGTCAAGTTCCTTGGAGGTAGTGTTACAGGTGGTTATGAGCTGTTCAATATGGGTGCTAGGGACAGAGATTGGGTTCTCTGGAAATACAGCTATGCTCTTAACTGCTGAACATCCCTTTTAACCCTTGGTAGTAAATTTATGAAATAATATTTCACTCATAGAACTTTTATGAGGATTAGAACTGTCAAAATGTACCTAGTTTTATTTTAGTAATAAATTATAGGAATTTAAGTAGCCTAAAATAACAACCAAAAGCCAGCAATAGTAGCACATGACTGTAATTCCAGTACCTTGGAGGGAGAAACAGAAGGATTGATACAAGTTTGATGCCAACCTTAGCTACACAGCCTGTTCTGGGTCACTCTGAGCTATGTATAGATACCCTGTATCAAAAAACAACTAAATTGAATGAGTGATTAAATAATACTAAATACATATGGTGATTAGTTTTGCTCATAACCACGTATAACACCATCTACATGGCATCTGACATGCTGTGTTGTGTTTCAGAAGTCAACTGTGGAACCATGTATGTCTTAAGTCAGTATGTTCAGCAAAACAAAAAATCACTATCTTTAGTTTTGCCGTCATCCTACATCAAAAGAAAGAGAAGTTCTAAAGCTACTAAAGATGAAAATCAATTTATCTAGCCAGTAAGCAGCAGGCATTTGACTCTCAAATCATTATCCAGAATATGTACCTACTGAACCAGAGTGAATAGGCACATGCAATTCTCTTTGTTCTTGAGAGACCGTAAAAAAATATTTGCTGAAAACTAACCTATAACAAAGAAAAAATTAACTAATCTTTAGCTTGCCATTTGTCTCATACTAAGTATCCAGTAAATGTTAATGATTATTTCAAAATTTCCATCATGAGAATTATATAACAAATATCTTTTCTTGCTAAATTTTCCATGAAAGTATAGTTGTTGCTTTAATTTTTTTCTAGAAGTAGAACTATAAAGTCATAGAAAACAAGATTTTCATTGTGAGAAATACAGCCTGTTTTAGTCTCCCTGCTCTTTATATGATATGTGAGATATCAATATATATGGGAGATGGCCTAAAATATTTGGCAAAGTGGGCTGTCAGAATTTAGGTAAAAGTGTTAATCAGCAGTCAATCATGGAAGTTTTTTCATGCTAATGGAAAATGTGGATAGTTTTCAGGTAAAATAATCTGTTCAAATAATCAGTGACTTCTTAGCTAAAGTTCCAGAAATCTAAATACACAGAAAATTTAGGTAGTTCTTACAATAGAATAACCTGTGAGTTTTATTACATGTAAACAGGGATTTTCAAATAAAATTGGAATTCAGTTCTTAATAAAAAATATTTACAATTTTATACATTACTATTTCAATCTCATATACTTGAGGCACTTTACTAAATGGCATCCAAATATGGCCATCTTTAACATTAATGCTATTTAATATTACTTGACATACATGCATATATATCACAGTCAGCAATATTATTTATAATGGTTTATATAATAATTTAATAGATTGAGTACAAGATGGGACCGAACATATGTTTTAGAGTCAGTCTCACATGCCTGAGTTTTTGCATTCTATATGCATGATATTGGTAAGTTTTCTCATACTCCCTTTGCCTCCCTTCAATCATTCATAAAATAATAGACGCTCCTAGCATTAGTTTCTGTTAGTTTTAAAATATGATACAAGATACATTCATAGTATATTGATAAGTTGGTTTATTAGTTATCTCTTACTAAAACTACCAGAAACCAATAGAGAACATGTATATTTATTATCTCATCATTTCTACAAATCATGATGATAGCAATGTATTCAATTCTTCACTCAAAACAGCACAATGTCAAAAACCTTGGGAAATAAAAATCACCATTATGTCTAGGGATACTAAGAAAAGCACAACAGAGCAAAGTAAAAGTTAACCAAACAATTGTGCAAATAGTCCTTCATGTTCAGAAAACATTAATACCTTAGAGATAGTTAATGGTGAAGATATATTATTATAAGGAAAGAAGACAGGATGCAATAGGGGAAGAGGGAAGAAGGTGGACAGGTCAGATATTTAAATGTCATGCCAGCAAGTTGAGGTTTTAAATTAAAGGAAAATGGAGTGTCCAAATGAACCAGTTGAAGTTTACTTGAAATGATTCTTAAACCAAGTTCTTCAAACAAGAACTATACCCTTCCAATCCACAAGTAAATTCTGTTTTTTCCAAAAGTGTATCTCAAATCCACAAATATCTTGGATCAATTGTTACTACCCTAGACCAAAATAACTTCACCAGCACCTCACCTCTATTAACAGCCTATAAACTAGTCTACTTTTTGCCTTTTCTTCCGTAAAATCCATTCTCCACAGTGAAGGCAGTGTGCTCTTCTAAAATTTCAAATGTTAATGTGTAATTCAATATGTTCCTGTTGACTATCAAATAAAATGTAAGCTTCTTCTGTAGTATATGAGGCTACTCTTGATATGTACTCTGACTTCCTCAATGTCTATTAATCATCTGCCTCTTCCGCACATAGAGTAATCACAAGTGTTTTCATTTGAAACATTTTTTTCATATTGTTCTCTTTGCTTAAGGCACTCTAATCTTACTGTTAATCTCAAACTCCTAGTCATCCTTCAAGATTCGGTTTAAATGTCAATTCTCTGAAACCTCATCCTCAAGTCTAAGACTCACATATTGTTTTCTTATTCTGGGTACTGCTTCCATTCTACTACTTATTATAAAAATATAGTCCTGTTATGTCTACATCTATCTCCTGTGTTAAACCATTAGTTCCACAAAAGAGAATCAATGTTTCCTTTTCTGAGAACCATTCTTCAATAATTTATCCAAGCATTAGGAAAACAATATTGAAATTCAGTAACTACTTACTAATAAAAGTACATGGCCTAATAACTTCTTATAGGTGTTACAATTGTAATTATCATATTTAAGTAGCTGGAATTTACCATTAAAACTTTCTGGTTTCAAAGTAATTATTCTGACTTTTGGGAAGGAGCATCTGCTATTGTCCCCAGGTTCTATACTCAGAATATTACCAAATTCTTGATGTCCCAAAAGTAAGAAAAATTAACATATCTAAGTATTAAGTAATTTTTAACATTCAATTTCTGCAACTTTCTAATTGAATTCTTTCTTAAACAGAAAGGAATTGAGTCAAAGTTTGGATAGTTCAAATAATCTTTGATTTAGCAATATATAAGTAATATAAATAGTAGAAGATAAATAGTAGAGAATCACTCCAGGAGAACATTTAGTTAGAGAAGAGATGGATTATAAAAATAGAGACTTATTGTTTGGCTCTTAGCCATTATGACTGAAGTAAGATGCAATATCAAAATAGTTTTGATTTGCATTTCCCTGGTGACTAAGGGTATTGAAAAATTTTAGAAATATTATCAGCCACATATATTTCAACTCTTGAGAAATCTATATTTATTACCATGCCTAAAATTTATTTATGTTATTTGATGTCTTGATGAGAAAAAATATTATTTAGTTCTTTGTATATTCTATACGTGAACCTTCTGTAGTAGGTAAGATATTTTTCTAGTCTGGGGATTGCTTCTTCACTTGAATGATGGGGTCCTTTACTTTAGAGAAGCATTTCAATTTTGTAAGATCTCATTTCTCTATTGTTGTTCCCAATACCTACGTTTTCAGAGCACTGTTCAGAAAGTCCTTTACTATTCCTATCAGTTCAATCAAATGCTATGCTTTCACCCCATCATGGCCAAGATATCAGCTCTTATGCTGTATTCATTGATGTGTTCAAAATTGAGCTTTGTGTGAGATAAAAGATAAAGTCTTGCTTCTTTCTCCTAAATGTAGCTATCCAATTTGGCCAGCATTTGTTGAAGATGCTGTCATTTCTTCGATGTGTACTGTTGACTTTTTTTGTCAAAGATAAGGTAACTGTAAGTGTGTGGAATTATATTTGGGTGTTCAATTCTGTTCCATTAGTTAATGGGTTTATTTTTATGCCAACATTGTGCTGTTTTTAATTTATAGATTTTCATGTTTTATTTGGAGTATCTCCAAGGGTCAAAAAATTAGTAAGGGTCAATTGGGGAATGGCTTTCAAAAGGAGAAAGGAGGAAATGGTTTAAATTAGAAAGGACAACAATATAAATTGGATGGGAGATAGGAGGGCAGGGGTCAGGAGGGATATTGTAAGGGATGACTAACACTAAAGACTTTCTGAAAAGTCAAAGGGAAATCTGTCACTGCACAAGCTTCCTAAACTATGAACATATACATGTGGCTCCTCATACAAAATGGGCATGAATGGCATGATAGTAAACAACCACTTTCTGATTGGGCTTAAAGGCCACACCATAAGATGGAATCCATATTTGATGCTTTGAGTTGGCTCACACATGTGTGTTTAGAAAAATCATAGGCTAGGGGAATCGTGAGTTCAGATATGCAACTGCCATGTTGTGTCAAGAAAAAAAACACTTTCTTTGTAAGAATCTACAATCTTTGGCACTTATAGTATTACTTCTCCCTCTTATATAATCATCACTAGGCCTAGGAATGAGGGAGTATGATACAAATATAGTTGAGGAAAACCTACTATTATTATTCTCATTGAGGTCATACTATTAAATATATTACTAATGGCTTAACACTCTATGCATAAAAGTACATCACTCAAACCTCATCAGAGATGTTTTATTTCACAGTAAATGAAGATTAACACAGAGACCCACAACTGATCAAAGCACAAAGAATAAGAGCTTTAGAAAGCTTAGCTGTGAAAGCGACATCCCACATACCCCAGCTTAGTGATGATTATAGAAGGAGCAGAAAACTTCTAAGAGCCAAATGTGGTAGCTAACAAAACAACTCTTTTCTGGACACAACAAGGCAGTTGTACATATGAACTCACAATTATTACTATTATTACTGTTGTTATTATTATTATTATATGCAATACTATGTATTCCCAAGGAAAAACGTCTAAGCATACAGAAACAAAGTGGCAATAAATCCCATGCCTACATGAGAAGATATTTTTAATTAACAACTTCTGGAAAAATCAGAGTCAGTTTTCTTTAAGGTTCTTTGCTCCTGGTAATTGGAACATGTTCCATTGTGTATATATGCAGTGCCATTTGACTAGTTTTTCTATCTTTTTTAAAATGAAGACATAAAGTTAGATGAATAAGGAATAAATGTTGCACTGTCAATAGGACAAAATGGCAACCAACAGATTGGGAAAAGATCTTTACCAATCCTATGTCCGATAGAGGGCTAATATCCAATATATACAAAGAACTCAAGAAGTTAGACTCCAGAGAACCAAATAACACTATCAAAAAATGGGGAACAGAGCTAAACAGAGAATTCTCAACTGAGGAAACTCGCAGGGCTGAGAAGCACCTAAAGAAATGTTCAACATCCTTAGTCATCAAGGAAATGCAAATCAAAACAACCCTGAGATTCCACCTCACACCCTTCATAATGGCAAAAATCAAAACCTCAGGTGACAGCAGATGCTGGCGAGGATGTGGAGAAAGAGGAACACTCCTCCATTGCTGATGGGATTATTGCAAGCTGGTACAACCACTCTGAAAATCAGTTTGGTGGATCCTCAGAAAATTGGACATAGTACTATCTGAAGACCCAGCTATACCACTCCTGGGCATATACCCAACAAATGCTCCAACATATAACAAGGACACATGCTCCACTATGTTCATAGCAGCCATGTTTATAATAGTCAAAACCTGGAAACAACCCAGATGTCCCTCAACAGAGGAATGGATACAGAAAATGTGGTACATTTACATAATGGAATACTACTTAGGTATTAAAAACAATGATTTCATGAAATTCGCAGGCAAATGAATGGAACCTGAAAATATTATCCTAAGTGAGGTAACTCAGTCACAAAAGAACAAACAGGGTATGTACTTACTGATAGCTAGATCTTAGCCCAAAAGTTTGGAATACCCAAGATTCAATTCACAGACAATATGAAGCCTAAGAAGGAAGACCAAAATGTGGATGCTTCAGTGTTTCTTAGAAGGGTGAACAAAATACTCGATAGGGAGAAATATTGAGACAAAGTGTGGAACAGAGAGAGAAGGAAAGGCCATCCAGAGACTGCCCCACCTGGGAATACATCCCAAATACAGCCAACAAACCCGGACGTTCATGTGGAGGCTGGGATGTGCTTGCTGATGGAAGCATAATAAGCTGTCTGCAGAGAGGCCGAGGCAGAGCCTGACAAATACAGAGGCGAATGCTTGCAAACCACTGGACTGAGCATGGGGTCCTGGATGGAGGAGTTGCAGAAGGGACTGAAGGAGCTAAAGGAGTTTGCAGCCCCATGGAGGGAGCAACAGTGTCAACTGGCCAGACCCCCCCGGTGCTCCTGGAGACTGGACTACCAACCAAAGAATACACATGGAGGCACCCATGGTACTGGCCACATATGTGGCAGAGAAAGGCCTTGTTGGCCATCAGTGGGAGGAGAGGCCCTTGGGCCTGAGGGTGTTAGATGCCCTAGTGTAGGGGAATGCTAGGGAAGGAAGAGGGGAGTAGGTGGATGAGTGAGGGAGCACCCTTATTGAGGCAGTGGGAGGGGGAATGTAATAGGGGTTTTCCAATGGGGAAAAATTTCGAATGTATATAAAGTAAATATCCAAAAAGAAAGAAATAAGGAAAGAAAGAAAGAAAGAAAGAAAGAAAGAAAGAAAGAAAGAAGAAAGAAAGAAAGAAAGAAAGAAAGAAAGAAAGAAAGAAAGAAAGAAAGAAAAGAAAAGAAAAGAAAAGAAAAGAAAAGAAAAGAAAAGAAAAGAAAAAGGAATAAATGTTGAATCTAGGATGGGTTGGGTGAGGGGATGGATATGATGATAAAATACAGCATATGAAATTCTCAATGAATTAATAATATGCATTGAACTTTTGAAATTCCTTTTTAAATTTTATATTTATTCTTTTCTCTGAAATGACATTCAAACCACAGTTTTCTCTCCCTCTGCTCCATCTGCCTCCTTACTTCTCACCTCCCCAGGTCCACTTCTCTATTTCCCTTCAGAAAAAAATATAGATATCATCCAAACATGGCATAACAATTTACAATAAGACTAAGCAAAAGTTCTTATATAAAGGGTGAACAAGGCAACTCAGTAGAAATAAAAGGGTCCCAAGAACAGGCATTGAAATTTTAAAATTGACAATATACCTATCCAATAACCAAAATGAGTTATCATGTTAAAGACATAAAAAAGAATAAATGAACAAACGAGATTAATACTAAACAATCAAAGTGGTAAAAAGAACACTGTAGTAAAAGTGTGTCATCAAAAGCATAGCAGACAATTTTAAGAATGGAATGATAAACAGCAAACATTCTTAAAGAAAACCATGAGACTGGATACCAATTGTCTCCACAATTGAAAATTGCCACTATCTTTTTATTGATCATGATTGATGTGGTAGTTATTGTCTCTAGCCCAATTTGAAAATAAATGAAGTTTGGACCTGGCCCATGTGTTACAGTTAGCAAGGCAGGCATGCAAGAATGCAAATTTACTGAGAGTTCTAAGAAGAAATTAGGTTAAAGTGCTGACTTGAAATTTCAGGGTCAATAGAGATTTTTTTAAAAATACACTGGGAAAAGTGGAGTTAAATCTTGAGGTAAATAAAGACTAAGTCCAAAAGTACTTGATGCCATTTAAGTTGAGATACAGAGGAGCAGAAGGAAAGAAAAATTACCAGAGCAACTCATAGATACAGATGGTGAAATTTCAACAAATTTGATAGTAATAAAGGAAAGTCTGACATTTGAAGAAGAGAAGTCAACATTGTATTTCATTGATGATTAAGTACTGCTATATTTTTATCAAGTAACTTCTTTTCCTTGTTATTTAGGCATTTCACTCACTACTTTAAGTGTTTAATTCATTAATCCATTTAAAAGCTAAGAAAGTGTAAACTTCTGATTTGAGGTCCTACAGCCATACAAAGGTGGATCCTCCATTGATCCTAGGTCTGCAGATGACATGCTAGCTTGCAAAAAGTGTGATTATATACTAATGTCACACTTCTGAGATGAAAATCAAACATCACCATTTTAATAACACAATTTTTTTATCTAAAATCATTGTAGACTACTTTGCTATATTTGAGGGATACAAAACACAATGTTTTAGTCACTGTCAACAGAAGTTTTAAAATAAGGGAAAGCAATGTAAGTGGCTTACAATGGCCTTGCTGTCAGTTATGTACCGAACAAACAGTATCAGGGAAAAAGCCAATTTTTGTCATTACATGAAAGCAAATGCAAGAACATTATATGGCATCAGTTTAAGGAGGTATAAAATACAAAGCATAAACACTTAGCACTCTTCTAGGTCATTATTTTAATGCTAAAAGAAATAGCAAAAAGCCTGATTGGCAGAAGATTGGTAGAAAGCTTTCAGTTGGGCCATATTTCAACTTAATCCTGGAAAATACATATTTCTTTTGAAAGCATATGATATACTTATTGATAATTTGTCTGAAAATCTTCACAAATAACTCAAATTTTTCTCACAGTGCATCTTGCAGATTCTTCTTTCTTTGCCCTACAACACTTCCGATCATTCTATTTGCCCTGTAATTTTGACTTCCTCATGAGTTTCAAATTAATTCTGGAAACAATTTACATTTTGTACACATACTCACTTCTGTCCTGTGGTAAAGTAAAGAAAATTGGGGAGTTCTTCAAAATGACAATGGTGTTACAAAAATGACAGGTGAGCATTCATTTGAGAATCTATGATGTACCGAACTGAATACAATTATTATCCTCAGGGAAGTAGAAAGGTAAAAGGAGGCATGAAATAGAATCTAAAAAGAAAGAATCATTCATGTCTGTAACTTAAAGAATCAAGACTTGTGGATCTATTATTAAACTGCTGTTAAAGAAGGTGAGAGGCAATTGATGAAGCAGAAGTGACCACTTTCAAAGGCACAATCCTTTACTTTAGGATCCTGAAGAAGAAAATCTTTTGAAAACTGCATTTCTGAAGTAGTTAAATGCCATCTTCGGCCGAGTTACATTAGCAATTTAATACAGACAGGTAAATATTGAAGTCCTTGCAAAAGAAAAGAGGATGAGGGACATATGAAATACTATGTAATCCATCATGGTTGTAATACAAACATGGAATTGCACTAAAGTGATAAAATTGCTCAGATTGAAGCAAAAAAAACCACACAAATTCTGACAAATGTAACAGACTAGTTTATTTGTATACAAAAGCAGAATATAGAACAAGAGATCTATTCTGTCAACAACAGCGGCATCTTTCTTTGTCCCAATACCATTGCCTTTCCTATATTCACCTGAACATTGCCCAATTATATCTGCTACCTAATCTAAGATTCCAAGCAATTCTAAAAATACAGTTTCAGGAAAGAAAAAATTTCTCCTTGATAACAAACACTTCTGCCTTTTGTATTTCCTAATTATTACATGTGTGGAATGTTTACTCAAACAATAAAAACAGTACCCTAAGACAAAATATTGACCAACACTCTAAACTAACACTAGTACCCAACATTTATTGTTGAGTTAATTTCTACCCTAAGTGGTATTCTCGGATGGAATCTGTCTTAAATATTCAATATCTATTAAATGGTCTGTATGCATCATACACTTTCTGTGTCCATAGAATTCATTTGTTATCAATGATTATGGAACTACAGGCTAGCAGAAAGATATAACAACAAGTATACATAGTAAATTTAAAAATATAACTGTGTTGTAAAGACAAAGAGTGAGGAAGACATGGAGGACATTTCTTATGCCAAGGTTTTCATCATGTACCTCTTCCTGTTCATTTACCCATCATCTTTCTTTCTTTTTTTTTTTTTTTTTTTTTTTGGTTTTTTTTTTTTTTTTGGTTTTTTGAGACAGGGTTTCTCTGTGTAGCCCTGGCTGTCCTGGAACTCTCTCTGTAGACCAGGCTGGCCTCGAACTCAGAAATCCACCTGCCTCTGCCTCCCAAGTGCTGGGATTAAAGGCGTGCGCCACCACTGCCTGGCACCCATCATCTTTTTTTTTTCTCTCTCTCTTTTTTAAAAAGATTTATTAAATTTTTGTATATGAGCGCTCTATCTACATGTACATCTACGTGCCAGAAGAGGGCATCAAATCCAGTTATAGATGGTTGTGAGCCGCCATGTGGTTGCTGGGAATTGAACTCAGGACCTCTGGAAGAGCAGACTTTTGGTGATGAGGAACAGCTGTTTTACACGGCCACCATGTGGCTCAGGACTACAAATGTTTCATCCCCTCTCAGGATGTACTTTGCCATGTCTTGCTCAAATCACTGGTACAGGAGGCCCTTCACATCCTGGGTGCCATCTCTCACATCCTTGTAGAGGTATACTTGGTCATACTCCAGGCTGTGGCCCAGAAAGTAGTCTACCATACAGGACAGCAGTGCCATCTCTGGTAGTGAGATGTCATGAATTGCTCGGTATTTGGGTCCTTGCGGAAAGTAAAGCCCCTCATCTGTTACATGGCATATGCTGGGTGCAACCATATAAGATCAGTCACTTCATCATCCAGGGCAGAGGCCAGAGGCTGGAGGCCCCTATAGGCTGGTCCCAGTTCTACATAACGAAAAGCATCAATTTTCATCAGAGAACTCTTCTGAATGTTACAGTGGAGGCCACAGATGGCAAAGCTGGGGTCATCGTAATTCTTCTGGATCCTCACAGGGTATGTGTAGTGCTCTATCAGGATGTTCCGGGAGACACTGACGATCTCAGGGTGAAGCACATCCACATACTGCACCAGTGTGCAGGCAGATGTCATTGTTGGCGTAGATGGCTGCTGGGTTAAGGAGGCTGCAAACTTCGGGGCAGAGCTCATGCACCAGCCTAGACATGTCCTGGTAACAAGCCCAAAGTGCTCCCTGAGGTCCCCGCTGTCTGCCGGCATTGAGCCTGGAGGGCTGGAGCAGTGGCCTCCAGGACCTGGTGGGCCACAGTGAGGACTGGAGAGGAGGACGAGGCCTTTGAACAGCAGCCAGAGGTGAGCTGCAGCCTCTGTCTGGCACACGAAGCGACCCTGCCCTCTAACTCCGCTGCCCTCCGACTGGAAGATGAGATCTTTTTTTTTTTTTTTTTTTTTTTGATACTTTATTTACATTTCCAATGTTTCCCCTTTTCTGGGTCTCCTCTTTGGAAAACCCCTATCCCCTCCCCCTCCCCGCCTCTGTGAGGGAATTCCTCCTCCCACCTACCCGCCCACCCATCCCCATATTCCCACCTTGACATTCCCCTTTACTGGGGCCTCTAGCACCCTCAGGCCCAAGGGCCTCTCCTTTCTCCCTGATGGCCATGGAGGTCATCCTCTGCCACATATGTAGTCCGAACCATGGGTCAATA
>CM052722.1:108472281-108490286 GCA_028551405.1 Uromys caudimaculatus
CACTTAACAGTAACCGCTGGACTGAAACTGAGGTCCCAGATGGAGGAGTTGGAGAAAGGTCTGAAGGAACTGAGGGAATTTGCAGCCCCATGGAGGGAGCAAGAGCGTCAATGGGCCTGACACCCCCCCCCCGGTCGTCCTAGAGTTTGGACCACCAACCAAAGAATACACATCTATGGACCCATGGTTTGGACCGCATATATGGCAGAGGATGACCTCCATGGCCATCAGGGAGAGAGGAGAGGCCCTTGGGCCTGAGGGTGTTAGAGGCCCCAGTAAAGGGGAATGTCAAGGTGGGAATATGGGGATGGGTGGGCATGTGGGTGGGAGGTGGAATTCCCTCATAGAGGTGGGGATGGGGAGGGGATAGGGGTTTCCAAAGAGGAGCCCCAGAAAAGGGGAAACATTGGAAATGTAAATAAAGCATCAAAAATAAAAAATAATAATAAATAAATAAATAAATAAATAGAATCTGTGCAATCTGTAGGTGGCTTCTGCTATCTGCCTCATACTTTTCCATTCTTTTTTTTGGTTTTGGTTTTGGTTTTGGTTTTTCAAGACAAGGTTTCTCTGTGTAGCCATGGCTGTCCTGGAACTCACTCTGTAGACCAGGTTGGCCTCGAACTCAGAATTCCACCTGCCTCTGCCTCCCAAGTGGTAGGATTAAAGGCGTGCACCATCACTGCCCAGCATACTTTTCCATTCTTATCTTCTGTTACTATACTATACGATTTCTTGATCCAACAACATCCAATAAAAAGTTCACAAAAGTAACACAAATAGTTGTGTGTAACATAAATAATTACATTGGGACTGACATGTTAAATTCTTTACAAGGTCTAACTAAACCTCATACCCAGGAAAACAAAGAGTTGAGAATGATATTAAAAGTATAAGAGCCCAGATCTTTCTTATAGATGGTACCCTTATCCAGTACATATTGGATTTAAATGGACTTCTGAAATCACTTCACAGGAAGCATAGTCTGACAAGTATTTTTGTAAAGAGCCAGATACGAACCATTTCAATAACTTTAAGGTACACTGTTGTAGTGCCACCACTATTGCTTGACATTAAACTTAGATTATAAGTATGTGAATGACTATAGATGTCTGCTAAAAAAACAACCCTTAATTTACAAAGAGATACTATGGACTGTTACAGAAATTGGCTTACAAATCAATGTATTCCTGCACATGACTGAAAATCCCTACTAGTCTCTGTGCAATCTTCACTATCTGAGGCCTAGCTCCAGACACATAGCTCTTTCACTAGCCCATCATGATGCAGATACAACTTCATGAGACACACAACCAACAAAAGAAGTCTACATGCCCAGGTTATACTGTAAAAACACAGACATTATGAAAGACCATGAGAGAATGCAGCCCCCCCTAAGATCTACAAGTTTTATATAAAAAAATCTCTAATGGAATGATCTAGATGAACCCCAGGACGAGAGCTAAAAGAAAAATCATAAATATTACCAGTGAATTCAAGTGATTTAAATACAATACCAACAAATGGCTTAATGAGCTTAAAGAAAATACATGACTGTATTATATCCAAGAAAGCACAAGCATTAAACTGAATGAAATGATACAGACAATATAGTATTTAAAATGAGTTCAAATGAAAAATAGAGAACACTAGAAGAGAACATGAGATAAAATGAGGACAGATTTGGAAAACTCAATAACCCAATTAGAAAACCTAGGGGTAAACCTTATAAGTAAAGTGGATCAAATAGGATATAGAATATTAAGTCTTGAAGATAACTTAGAATAATTAGACCACATAATATAGTAAATAATACAGAAACACACACAAATACACCATACACACACCACATACCCATACAAACACACCATACACACATACCCCACACACACACAACTCTCACACACAAATATAACATACACAAACATACCACATATACACACCACACACACATACCATAAACATACACACAAACACATGACACATACCACATACACACACCACACAACACATACACCCACACATACACACACATACACACACATGCACACACACAAATGAAACATGCCGGAACTGTGGAACACCATGAAATATCAAATCTTTAAATTATAGGTACAGGTAAAGGAGAAGGTCAGTGGCCTAGAGCACATCTTCAATAGGGTCATGAAAGAAAGCTTTCTAAAACTAAGAATATACAGAATCAAACAGATACAAGAAATTCACAGGACTCTAAACAGACAAGACTAAAACATAAACTCTCTACAGCACAGTATAGTTAAAACACTAAATACACAGAATAGAGATGAGTATTGAATGCTGCAAGAGTATAGTATCAAGTCACAAAAACATCAGAATAGCAGCTTTCTTCTCAATTGAAATTTGAAAAGCCATAAGAATGTTAAACTGTTCTCCAAGTTCTAAAAGACTATGAATGCCAAACTAGAATGCTATACCTAATAAAACGGTCTCATATAGGAAAAAAATTGAAATTTTCTATGATCAAAACAGACCAAAACATTTCATGTCCAACAAGCCAGATGTGTTAGTAAAAGTTTCTATTGATGTAATAAATATCACAATATAAAGCAACTTGGGAGGAAAGAAGTTATTTCAGCTTACACCAGCAGGCAACAGTCCGTGAGTAAAAGAAGTCAGGGCAGAAACCCAAACTAGGAACCTGGAAAATCCATGCGGTACTCCTGCTTCCTTGATTAATCTTTGTGGCTGGCTCGGGCTGCTTTCTAATAGGATCCTGGCCCACCAAGCCAGAGGAGGAATAGCCCACAGTGAGCTGGGTCTTCCTATACCAATTATCACTCAAGAAAATGCACCACAGGTCTGTCCACAGGGTAATGTAGTAGGGTCATTTTTAATTGAATTTCCTTCTTCCCAATTGATTCTACCGTGTGTCAAGTTGACAAAAAAATTAGCCAGCACACCAGCTTGACAGAGAATACTGGAAACAATGCTTCTGATTGACAATAGTAATAAGCAAAGCCAAGGAATTATAGAAAGAATATAAATGAAGCTATAACTACTGAAACATTAAAAAGGGCTAGGAATACAAAAAGAAAAATGATGTAATCATCATATACTTTTCAATAATTCTAAACATTGATAGCTTCTGATCCTCAACTAAAAGACACAGGTAAGCTGGCACATGTTCCACTATGTTCATAGTAGCCTTGTTTGTGATAGCCAGAAGCTGGAAACAACCCAGATGTCCCATAACAGAAGAATGGATACAGAAAATGTAGTTCATTTACACCCTGGAATACTACTCAGCTATTAAGAATGAGGACATCATGAGTTTTGCAGGCAAATGGATGGAACTAGGAATTATCCTGAGTGAGGTAACTCAGATCCAAAAGGATATGTATGAATGGCATGTACTCATTAATAAGTGGATATTAGCCCCCAAAGTACAGAATACCCAGGATACAATCCACAAAACTCAAGAAGGTTAACAAGCTGAAGGGCTCAAAGTGAGAATGCCTCAATCCCACTCAGGAGGAAGAAGAATTCAATCACAGTGGGGGTTTGGGGGAGAGGGAGGGAGGAACCTGGGTGGGAAAGATGGAACATGATCAGGTATTGGGGGTGGGGACAAGATTGAAGCCCTGAGGGCCAACAGAAAGAATGGAAATGGGCTACCTTGGGAAGTAGGAGTTGAAGGAACCCTCTAGAATGTACCAGAGACCTTGGAGGTGAGAGACTGTCAGGACTCAAAGGGAGGGACCTTAGATGAAATATTCTACAATGGGGAGAGGGAACTTGTAGAGGCCACCTCCAGCAGAAATAGGGAATCAAGTGAGGGATGGGGTTGCCATCCCACTGTCAAAACTCTGAACCATAATTGTTCCTGTCTGAAAGAACTGCAGGGATGGAAATTAAGAGGAACCTGAGGAAAAGAAGATCCAGTGACAGGCCCAAAGTGGGATCCAGCTCAGGGGAAGGCCCCAAGGCCTGTGCCATTACTGATGCTATGGTGTGCTTACAAACAAGAGCCTAGCATGACTGCCTTCAGAAAGGCCCAACAAGCAGCTCAAAGAGTCAGATGCAGATATTTACACCCAACCAATAGACAGAAGCTGGTTAACCCTATGGTTGAATTGGGGAAAAGCTGGAAGAAACTGAGGAGGAGGGTGGTCCCATGGGAAGATCTGCAGTCTCAACTGACCTGGATCCCTAAGATTTCTTAGACACTGAGCCACCAACCAAGCAGCATACACCAGCTGATATGAGACCCCCAACACATGTACAGCACAGGACTGCCAGGTCTTGATTCAGTAAGAGAAAAAGCACCTAGACCTCAAAAGAGTTGAGGCCACAGGGAGAGGGAGGTTTAGTGGGATGGGGATATCTTCTTGGAGACGGGGTGAGGGAGAGGGTGTACTAGGAGGGGGATAAAGACTAGACTATTAAAAAAGATTAAAGAATTTTTTAAAAAGGAAAAATAAATTCATTAATTAAAAAATAAAGAACTAAAATCTATATTTCAGTTATCTACAAGAAACTCATCTTTAAAGATTTGACAGCACCTTAAAGTAAAAGACAGAAGAACATATACGAAGTCAATGGAACCAGGAATTAAGCATATGTTGTTATTCTCATATCTGACAAAATCAACATCAAACTAAAACTAGTCACAAAATCTATTCAATTTTCATTCCAATCAAGAAAACAACTACCAAGAAAATGTTAACATCCTAAACATATGTACACTTAACTCTTATACACCCAATTTCATAAAATGAATACTACAACTTCAAGGCATAGATTAACTCCAACTCAATAGGTGATTTCAGTTGCCTACTTACACCAAGACTCAAGTCATGTGGACAAAAATAGAGAAATATAATTAAATGAAAACACACATCAAATGGATTTAACAGATGTGTACAGAGTACTCTAGTCTAATACCAAAGACTATGCATTGTACTCAGCATCCCATGGTATCATCTCTAAACCAGAACACATAACAGGACCCAAAATAAAACTTATCAAAGTCAGACATATTAAAATAACTTCATGCTTACTGTGTGACTATTATGCAGTAAAACTCAAATTCAACAGCAAAATGAATCTCTAGTAATCATATAATGTTTAGAGATGAAATAACACATTCCTTAATAATTATGACCATCTATCTATCTATAAGTAGAAATTAAGAAAGAAATAAAAATATATTCTGGTGAAGGTCAATATTCTAGTTCACAGACAGCCCTCATTTCTGTACCTTCACATAGCTAAAGAAGCAAAAACACCCCAGGATCTCCTTTATTGCAATACTAACCACACTTATGAGACATACATTTTCATAACCTCACAAATTCCCCCAAGGAACCCATCTATAACTTAAGAGGTTAGGATTTCAAAATCTAAATTGGAAAGAATCACAAACATTAAGGCCATGGTGAAAGGTGACTACTTTTTGTCTTTTAATCAGAATAGTAAAAGAATGGAGCATCTCTTAAACATCTAGTACAGAATCCAAACTAGAGATTACGAATATCTATAGTAGGTAAAAAGATTACATCTGAAAAATGAATAGTGGATGCAGAAGGTATCTGTGCTCTGTAAACATTTAGAATTAGAAGAAAAGTGTTTCTAGATCCCAGGACCTGCATTGTGGATTTGTTTACAGAGATGTGTAACATTGGGTAAAAATAAGTCTGAATGTGGGGACTATTGAAAAAATCTAGAGTTACATGTTTAAGAAAAAGTAAACCAAACAAGAAGACCAGTAAAGATAATTTCTGGGAGAATTTACTTTCTACAAATGTTTGCCTACTGTTAACAGAACATTTAAAAATTCAGTAAGTTGAAGTAAGATCACAGCACACTAAAATGCTAACTCACATGATTGTGGGTAGACAACTGGCTACAGGTTATAATGTAGTAATTGGAAATTTTTAAAAAATTAAATGAATACAGATATGGTCCTTGGAAATAATATAGTATATTTCTAAAGAAAAACAAAACAAAAACCTAAATTTAGACCATGCATGTAGCAAACTGGTAATTTGGGGTGAATTTTGTAAGTGCTAATGACTAATGATAATGGATTCTGATGTTTAACAAGATGATAGTAATCTTCATACATTTTGCTACTTGTTAAAGAGCACATGAGCTCAGAAGAGATGGACCTAAGCAGAAATCTTCCAAAAGAAAAATAGAGTCCAAAAGTTTTGAATTTTAATGGTATTAATAAAGGCTGTCTCATTTTGAAATGCAAAAAGTATTTTGTAAAGTAGCAAAAAAACTATGATCAATAAGAATCCATTAAATGTCTTCTGTTGGGCCAGAGGACACATACTAATGGCATTACCTTTCTAATAGCCTGAAATTACAGTCTTAAAGTAGTAGCAGGGAAGCAAAAGACAGAGGAAAGAGATCCAGGAAACAAAGGTTTATCCACAGGTAAGAAAGAACTTCATGTCTAATACTGGAACTCAAAACTGGCTATAAGCACATTGATAAAAAAATTTACAATAATTGTTCAGTAATAATTTCCAAGTGGTGTCTTTCTGTCTATCTGTCTGTCTGTCTGTCTACACTATCACAATTCTATCCACATTACCTGTAAAAAAAAAAAAACTTGGGCCTTTTCTGTACCAACAGAAAACGTATCATGAATCCCATGAAGCTCCCAAAGATAGAATGTTTACATGCTTCCACAATAAGACTATCAGTAAAGTTTCTCTAATCAAAACTTGATTTTGAAACTTGCCACAACAAGGAAGATTATGTCATGAAGGAAGTGTATCCATGTAAGAAATTGAGAATGGTATATAATACCAAAGACTTAAAGCTTAAAGAACAGAGATGTATGTTGTTATACTTCTAGAGTCTAGATGTCTGAGATCAATATATCAATAGAGTTAATTTCATATGAAGACTGTCTCTTAACTTACAGATAGAAACTTACCTTCTTTCTTTCTCAAGCCTTTTCCTCATATACAAAGATGCTTGATTTCTTTCCTTGTGTCCTAAACTCTTTTATAAGGAGAGCAGTCATATTAGATTAGAAGTCATCTTAAACACCTCATTTAAATTGGCCCTCATTGCTTTTATTTTTAAATTATTTCTATTATTTTTGAGATTATAATGCAATTGAATCATTTCCCTCTTCCCTTTGTAACCTCCAAACATTTTCATAGCAGTCTGCATAATCTTACTTGTATGTATGTTTTACATGGCCAGCTTTTTGGAACTGGATAACCATTTGTTGTGCTTTTCCCTAGGAAAGAGTAATTCTTCTGCTCAAGGCATTCCAGAGTTTCCAATAGTTCTTTGTGTAGGGTTAAGGCCCTGTAGCTTTCCCTTATCCACGTTTGCAGAACTGTTGTTGCTCTTGTTCAGTTCATGTTTAGGCAAAAATGTAATGGGTCCCATGATTGAATTCTCGCATGTACATGCCATTATACTGTATTCAAAATCATTCCCTTCCTCACTCCCTTGCCTGTACCCTTATCCCCCGAGACACACACACACACACACACACACACACACACACACACACACACACACACACACACACACACAACTGGTTCCCTTTTGCTCTTATTTTCCTCTTATTTATTGCCCCGTGAATTCTATCACCATGATCTTTCTCCCTTCCCTCAGGATTTCTTTCTAACCTCCTGTAATCTGCTTTCTAGCTGTTGTGACTAACACATACCTACATAGAAACACATTTCATATATAATGCATGTTTTATAAATATTTTTATTTTATAAAAATATTTTAGAAATATATGCATATAGAGTAAATTGAGGTTTAATTACCATAGCAAATTTATATCTAAATATTGTTACATCTGAGGACTTCATTATAAATTTAGAGAGATGGGAATAAATCATGCTATGAGTACTGGGAATTACTGGTTTGTGGGAATTAGACAATGTTTAAAGAAATAGTTTCTATTCTGGCTTGCATCCTATCAAGAAATGGACTAATCTCCAATGCTGTACTTTAAGTTTCATCTAGAAAGTAAGATATATGAAGTGAGAATTGACTTACCATTAATAAAGTAATTAAGTATATTAACAAGAATGGAATTTATTTTTATTTCAATGTATATATTCTGTTTCACTGACTACTGAAGGCCATGAAATGATATCCTTTGAAATAGTGTTCACAGTGTACAGAACTGTTTCATCATGGAACACTGTGACCTAACCAGAAAGCAAACATCATGGCTTAAATTTAGTTGCAAGACTTGCTACCAGCTGTCATCTGTCAACTGTCAGAGATGTAACTTTTACAACCATTTGAGATACAGCAACAAAACCTAAATAACATATGACAATGTACAGAGACAGTGGCCACTAAGAGTAATGAACAAAAGAACTCCTGAAATAGAAGCCAGACTCAGACTTACCATGGAATTTATTAATACATGGTCCAAAATGTTCATAATGATTGTCAGCTGAATGCCAGTGTTTCCCTATCCACTGATTGCTAAGTATGTCACAATGCTACTTTTCACAATATTAATTTTAATTAAGATTACTATATTTCTCTACTCTACCATCTTATATTAAGTATAGTTACATAAATAGCAATAATTTTCCTTACATTTTTTGAATATCCTTATACAAGATATAAGGAAGTACGTTGAGACCTCATTGAGCTACATTCAACAACTGTGTAAGAATTGGAACTGTCTCTCTTTCAGTCATTATCAAATATGTAACATGTGCAAAAGGAATAAGAAGAAATAATTTACTAAGTAAGTTAAATGTGGTACAGATGGCTAGCGACTCACATCATAGTCAATATTACTTTCAAGGCTTAGTAGCAACTGATAAGTATGTAGATGATATAGTCCATGAAATACAAAAGGAAATATAAAAGGAAATGCCCACACATATATGTGACTTGTTAGAATCTGTGATGTGAATTGACATTCTTTCCCTTGTCAATATGGTTTGAATAAAAATTATGTTGAAAATCAAAGCTATCGAGTAGGATTGAATGGAAAAGTATTTCATCCTAGCCATGGAATTGCTGTGTGGAGAACAAGCCTGCCCAAGCAAAATCACTTATCTTCTACATGAATAAAAACAAATCTCCATCATAATTTTGTATATTTGAACTTAAGTTGTAACATGGATAGTAACAGCCTTATTTAGCATAATCATTTATTAATGATCTATTCTATTATTAACTGATATCCATAAAATATTATAATCTTAAGCAAGCCCATTAGTTTTGAGAAAGAAACCTCTTTATTATGAATATCTAGCTGAGTGACAAGAAAAAAAGCTTTATGTAGATTACATTCAACATGCATCAAAAGGTACCCTTACTAAATCTTTAAGTAACATGCAGGTCAGTGTACAAACAGACTGCAATTAGGGATACCATGGCTACATTCTCTCCATCTTAACAAACTTTGAGTCTGTAGGAAGAAAATGTTTCTTTTATCTAGTAATCAAATATATTTACTGTTCTAATTTTATTTATGTTTCTGTGATAAAACACCCTGGCAAAAAAACAAATAAGGGGAAAAAGAGGTTTTGTGACATACAATTCGAGGTTATAGTTAAGGGAAATTCAATAGAAGAATTCCAGGTACCTAGTCACATCACATCCAAAATCAGAAAGAAGGTGAGTTTATGTATGCATTGTCCTAACTTTGCTGGATTTCTCTATTCCTATAGTCCATAGTGGCAAACGGAGAATAGTACCACTTAACTTCAGAATAGATCTTCTTACATTAATTAGAGTACAATAAAGATAATTCCCTTCAGAAATGCCCACAGGCCAACCTGATCTATACAATTCCTAACTCACACTCTCTCTTCAAATGATTTTGGGCATATTAAGTTGACAATTAAAGCTGATACCAGCTAACATGTATGTTCTTTTTCTTTCTTACTTAAAAAATTAAATGACAGAAAAATGTACTGTTAGAGAGGCAAAGTGAGGTTGATTGGTAAGAATCACAGATTTTTCAGGTAAAGAATTTGCCCAACATTTGGGGAGATGTCTGACTTTAAATGGGTTTAACATTTCATTTGAGTTTGTCTAAAGATGTCTATGTACCCTTGTATAGCAGAAACTGCATCTCTGTCTCTGTCCACAAGTACAGAATAACTGAATTGCTGCCTGACTGAGGTGAGAATTGCATAACAAAAGATTCACCACATGTGAAGGCAAATGGCCTGTGTTTCAGAAAATGAAACATACTGCTTTGAGCAAAGAAATGGAAACTTACTGCCTATTGCTAGAGAAACAATTCCATTGTTTTTTAGAAAAAAAGTTTTGATATGTCCCCATCTAAGACCTCACTATCTCAAAACTAAGCATCATCTTTTCTAATACAAAAAACAGGAATAAATGCTTCATGCATGTGAGTCTACATTCTAAAAGGCTTAATTTTGAGTCCTTTGCCTTACAGAAGCTTTGCAATTTCATGAGGTCCCATTTGTTGAGTCTTGATCTTAGAGCATAAGCCATCGTTGTTCTGTTCAGGAAATTTTCCCTGTGCCCATGTGTTCGAGACCTTTCCCAACTTTCTCTTCTATTAGAATCAGTGTATCTGGTTTTATGTGAAGGTACTTGATCCACTTGGACTTGAGCTTTGTACAGAGAGATAGAAATGGATCAATTTGCATTTTTATACCTGTTGACTGCCAGTTAAGCCAACTCCATTTGTTGAAAATGCTGTCTTTTTTCCACTGGGTGGTTTTAGCTCCATTGTCAAAGATCAAGTGACCGTAGGTATGTGGGTTCATTTCTGGGTCTTCAGTTCTATTCCAGTGATCTACCTGCCTGTCACTGTACCAATACCATGCAGTTTTTATCACTACTGCTCTGTAGTACAGCTTGAGGTCAGGGATGCTGATTCCTCCAGACATTCTTTTATTGTTGAGAATAGCTTTTACTATCCTGGGCTTTTTGTTGTTTCAAAAACTTTCTTAATATATACTCTACATTTTTTCTTTTTGTGTTTCCATAAGCGTTAAGATCATTCCTTTTAAAATAGTATTCTTATGCCTGTTGCCTTTCATCATTCAGGGAAGCAGACACTAGGTACTCATATTACTCTATTTGGTCAAAAACCTTCAGAATAAATAAGGTTTACCTTAACAATTTAATCCTTTCTATTAAACATTATTTTTCCTTATGTGATGTCATCCAAGGTTACCAGCAGAGAGCCTTAAGTCCAACAACAAAATTAAATCCACAGGGCAGTATACCTGGGTATGTCACATGAAGCAAAACGGAGAAAACATCAGGATATTCAACCACTTCTCAGTGACTGACAAAAAAATTCAGAACAGGATACATCTTTTCATGTATCTATCTTAGTGTTTTCCTAACTCATCTTCTTTGCTCCCCGACCACACTGAGATTCTTAACTGAATTACTGGGCAATACTTGTGATTTTCAAGAAAAAAATCACAATATCCCCAAGTAAAGTAATTTCCTCTGTGTATCTGTTTTCTGTTTGGAAACTTCTTTCAGTCTAAGAGAAACTCCCCCACAGTAGTGGTGTGGTGGGGCCACTAGCTACATTTTCCTAGATATTACTTCTAACTTAATGATGAAAATTATGGTGGCTCTCTTAATAAGTTCAAATTCACTCATTGTCTTGCCCAAAGTGTGTACCACTATCCTTTGCCATCTCTCTCCATTATTATGCTTAAACATAAATGCAATTTCATTCTCTTAATAAACTTCAGCTCTGCTATAAATTCATGAAATTTTTTAACTTTAAAGTATATTTTAAATTAATCAATATTACCTTACTCTACCACAATAGCCTCTGGATGCAATTTGTTACTGGGTGTTTTATCAGTGTGATGGTGAGGGTGTGAAACATCTACTGAAAACAGCTGTTTCTAGTGGTGGTGTGGCTCAGCCTTAGTATGTGCCTTTAATCACTTTGGCTGGAATACAGGTACATACCTTTAATTCCAAACAATGAATGTAAAGTTAGTTTGAAGAAGGAAGCACTCATGTTTGAAAGTGGTGTCTAATTGAGTGGCAGGCAATGTGATGAATCAGAGAGAGATTTGACAGAATGGGATATGCCCAACTGTCATGAGAAGAGAGAAAAAAAAAGAGGTACTTAAGGAAGAGTAGCACAAGAAGTAGGAGGCAGGTATTACCTGGACAGTTGTACAGAGACAGGTTGCAGAGAGAACAAGTTAGACACAAGTGAAAACAGAATGAGCAAGAGAATAAGAAGGAGCAGAAGAGTAGAAGAGATTTCCAAACTTAGTATGAGGCCAAGCAGAGCAATTCAAGAGAGGCTAAGAGAGAAGCTTGATTGGACCAGTCATCTTGGAGAAGAGTGAATCGGAACAGCTGAGTTGAACTGTCCAGCTAGAGTTAAGAAAGAACAAGAAAGGGTAAGCTTATTCATCAGTCAGTCTCTGAAGCTAAAAACATTCTAGGCCTAGATTAGATTGTAGGGAGGCTAGTAACTTAGAGAACTAGGCCTAGGTTAGCAGACGGAGGATGTACACCTCTGAGACAGCAATACAGGAGAATAAAATTACATTTACAGCTATCTCTAGAATTTATAAACACCATTAATTATAATTTCTCCAAAGAAATCAAAAGTAACTTTTAAACAGATGAAATTCTTTTCATGGACATAATTGATTGACAATAATGGTAATTAGTAATTTGTCCACCATTCTTTAGTCTCAATATTGAGAACCACATGAAAAGGAAAACTGATAAGAACTACTACCTGTGTCTCCATTTTTAACTTTTTTCAGAGGCACTTCAAAGATCTGGACTCCTGATAGTTTATAAAGTCTTTCCAGGAAATTGACCTTAGTACCTCACTAAAGGGTCCCAATTTCATTGTAAGGCAAAGTCCGTTATAGCCTCCTGCATTGGATTGATACAGTTGCAAGCTCATAAGGGACAGAAAGGACTTAGAAGTTGCAAAGTTTTATCCTCTTCTCGCTATTTACATGTGTTTCTATCCTTCTCTTTTCTAATGAATGGGAAAACATCAAAGTAATTTAAAAGGTTAAAATATCCTTAATTTCTTTAAGAGTGAGAGTGGGATTCTCTATTGAGATACTGGGTTAATTTTCCAGAGAGACATTGTAGATAGTGTGTGTGTGTATGTGTGTGTGTGTGTGTGTGTGTGTGTGTGTGTGTGTGTTGACTGATTAAACTAGGATCAATCTAAAATATGGAACTTCAGATATAAGATGTGTTGAATTAACTAGATTAAAGCATGCTTATACCTAGTAAACATTTCTAGGTATGTATGTAAGTGTGTGTTTGTGTATAACACATTTAATAAAATCTTTAGTCATTCTTTTGCAGTAATTGTTTTTACATAGTTAAATAATAATTTACATGATTAAATATTAAAGGCAACTTCAATCAGCTAGAAAATGTGGGTTTAAATATGAGTGCAGGAAGTGATGGACAGCAGTGCATCTAAAGAAGAGCGGGGGTGAGGACTAGTAGGAATGCGTGCATTCGTCAGTCTCGTGTGGTCCATTTAGTTTAATGAAACTATTTAAAACATTCGCCAGATTCTTTGTGAGATCTTTTTCTGTATTAAAACTATAACACGTAGCATTTTTTATCTTGTGAAGGTATTTTTAATCACATGAGTGAAGTAACTTAGCATGATTCTAAACAGTCAAGAATATACATAAGCCTTCTACCACTTAGCAGTTGTATTTTCTATGAATGAGTGCTATCATGTGGATAAAATGGCGAGTTTAAATTAAGATTTGACTAAATCAAGCAAAAAATTTTAAATTTAGTATGTAAAAAAATATAGACAGTACATCACATATGCTTCATAATGAATGGTAATAATAGTTCTCAGCAAGTGTTTTGAAAAAGAAACACTTTGTAAGAAATGAGTATTTGACTTAATAAACTGAATAAAAAAAAAAAAACAAGAAGATTTTAAAAAATTCTCAGCAGTGGGCCGGGCAGTGGTGGTACATGCCTTTAATCCCAGCATTTGGGAGGCAGAGACAGGCAGATTTCTGAGTTCGAGGCCAGCCTGGTCTACAGAGTGAGTTCCAGGACAGCCAGGGCTATGCAGAGAAACCCTGTCTCGAAAAACCAAAAAAAAAAAAAATTCTCAGCAGTGAAAGGAAAAGGCAGAATATTGTGTATCTTCTCTGCTGCAGCATCTGCATGCCAGCCTTTGGATTCTCAGATTCAGGTTAAATCATACCATCAACTTTCAAATTCTACAACTTGCAAATGGAAGATTATGAGAAATGTAAACTTCTATAGTCATATAAGCTACTTCATGTAATTCATTAGTTAATTCTCCTTCATTTATGTGTATGTTATATATTAAAACATATTGAATGTATGTGTGCAAACAGGCTAATGCATGCATATTTTTTAATCTGGTGAACACTATTGGTCTTGGTTTCAAAATGGAGTTGGCTAATTTTAACCCAATAAAAAGAATGACATATTCTTAATAAACTAATGGAGTGAAAATTATAGAGCTTTTCTAAATATGGTCTGGCTTGAATTCTGAGAGGTCAATAACCTTTTCAGGTTATAAAACATTGTGGCTAGAAAGAGCTCAGAAAAAAGAAAAAGAAAATAGAAAAATTCTTCCTCTTGTATGTAAATTAACATTTAAAATTAACAAAAACCATATTCCAAAGAAATAAAAACCACTCATGAATAAATATTATTGTCATTTTATTTAAGTTGTATGTAATTGTTATTTCTCTGGGCATTGGATTAACAATATATTTGAACAAAATATAACTAGTTGGAATACATTTTCCAGGAAATCTTGGCACCATTCACTGGTACACATGGGACTTGTAGAAGAGGTATTATCTCAGAAACCAAATATCTTTGATATTTATTGTTCAAGTACCTTGTATATGGTGGTGCTCCATTTCTTCACCTTTCTATGTCTAGAGAACCCTTAAATTTCATTCTATCCTTTATACTGGTTTTATAGTATAGAATTTGATTTTGTGATTTCTTTGTCTTCTTTTGCATTTAAAACATATTACTTTATTTTCTCTCACTTGCATTGTTTTATTATTTCCTATTTCATGTGCAGTATCATCTATCTTCCAGATGATTTCAATACTTTTCTAGTTATTGCTATTTTTGAACAATTTCTTGTATTTCTGGTATACTGACACCCTTGGAACTGTGAGTTCATATTTTTATCTCATTTTAAAATATAATAGTCAT
Source organism: Uromys caudimaculatus (assembly GCA_028551405.1). Classification (NCBI taxonomy): domain Eukaryota; kingdom Metazoa; phylum Chordata; class Mammalia; order Rodentia; family Muridae; genus Uromys; species Uromys caudimaculatus. The sequence goes on from CM052722.1 coordinate 108,487,471, forward strand.
TACTGCTTCCATTGTCTTTCCAACTAACTCCCTACCAGCAAAACTAATGTCATATACATTAGACTGATGGAAACAGTTCAATTCTTCACTAGATGGTCTACAATTTTCTTTTTAACATTTTTTCTATAGTTTGGATAGATCCTATTGCTATCTCCAAGTTAATGATTTTCTGCATTCTCTAAACATTTTATAATCTCATGAGGTATGCTTTCATTTTAGAAATTTTAGATTTTGTTATTGTGTGCTGAATATGAGATAATCTTATATCTCTTATTTCATTATTTTTGAAGATTCAGTACAGTTGTCATAACTTTTCACATAATCCTATCAAGGTTATGCTCTCTTCCCTTTTGCATATTCTTTGCTATTTTTCATATGCACAGACATTTTTATTAGTTTCTAGGCACTGATATTTTTACTCTTTTTATTTGTTTTGATTATGAATTATTATCTTTCCTATGTTCTCAGGAATTTCATACATAAAATTTCATTTGATGTAATAAGATTATATGTATTCCTATTTTCCCCCTCACACTTCCCATATCCCTGCAACCTATCCCACTCTAAATGTAGCATCTTATCTTTTTGATACCCCACCAGGTCCAGTTCATGCTGTTTTTATGTGCATAAGAGTGATATCATCCACTGGAACAGGAGAAATCTACCCATAGCCACAATCCCTCCCCCCCCAAAAAAATATTTCCTTCTCCAAAAACTATCATCTGTTAACAGCTCCTCAGTAAGTGATGGAGCTTAGAGAAGATCTTCATCATCTATGCCAGAATTGTGGCTGGCTTGAACTTGTGCAGGTCTTCCACAGGTAACGACAGCTGCTATGAATTCATGAGCACAATAGCTATGCCCTGTCAGGAAGACAGCATCAGAGCATTCCTCACTCTGACATTCTTCTCATTCTTCTTGTTAATTTTGCTTTATTCATATTCATGTTTCTCAATTCTCATATGTAATTAGATTATAAAATTTTATCTTTTGGGGCATTATTTTTTTAAGCAGGAAACCATTTACTCTAATGCTAATTATTTTCCATAACTCAGGTAACTTTCTGAGTATGCTGTCCATAGCCTTGTGAAACTTAAAGATTATTCGATCTGTATGATATGAAATGATAAAATGACAAGTCTTGTGTGAGCATCAGAATCTTTTACGTTTTATTCCATTTGGTGGTTATTTCCCTAAGTGAAGTGAACTCACAACTGCCAGTTACTATTACACTGAATATTCCAGGAAAAATTACAGAACACAATATTCTCTATATGTATACCTGATTACATCAATCTAAGTATGAATCATTTACTTCATGAATATAACCTATGTGCTAAAGACATTTGTCACTAAATAACTAATCACTACATCAGAAAAGGTAAATTCCCGTAATTACAAATAAAAGTACTTTGTAGATAAAAGTACTGAAAAAAATAAATACTCAAATTGTGAATATTTTAACAATGACAATTGTTCTATTGATGTTAATATGATAAACACATAAATAATTCTCATATAATTTTTCAAAATATACAACCTGTTTTCCTTTTCTGTCATTTCCTACATTGCTATGCTGAAGATCAGCTTCAATATTTTTGCATGTATAAACTTACAAAATATAAACTTACAAAATATAAATAAAATTTCAAGCACAATATAGTGTCTGTGGGACAACTGAGTTGGGCTACAGTGCTTTGTACCCTTTAGTTTAGACTTACATCCATGCATCTGAGGAGACGTTTATATAAATAAGTATCTAGGTAAGGTAGATCTAATATCTCTATTTGTAGGATCTACTGTTGCATTATATCTCTAGTAAGAAGGAACTTGGCTTCTATGGAATTGTGAAATAATAAGTCGTAGTGTGGTGAAGATGTAGAAATTTGACAGACCTTGATCAGGAAGATGGGATGGGTCCTAACCCTAAACAGGCAGGGTTTTATAGTAATGATATTTTGTTCTACTTAGATTGAATTTAATAACCATGCCCTTAAAATATCTAAAGATACTTTTAAATTGGGATAAAATTTTGATATAGCTCCTGTCCTGTCTTAAAAACCAGGTTTATAAAAACTAGGATTTGAAATAATGCTTGTTTAATGAGATATTAAAGCCATACCTCCAAGCATTCATATATAAGAACGTATCTTGCTGGCAGCCAAATTTTATAACAACAAAGTAATCCATGTAGTACAGATTTTAAAGACACTAAATTGTTTATAGTATTAAAAATTGTGTTTGTTTCTTCTAAAACTTATACTTTTGCTCTGTGTCTTCAGTCTTATAAAGGGAGTACTTTATTTTGATACTGCAAAACACACAACTGAGACATTTTAAAGTTTTTTAAAGAAAGGTTTGGAATTTTACAGAAAATTTAAAATTTGATATTTTAAAAACAGCTTTTAAAATATTTAAATGTGTAAGGCTTTGGGGGCATTTTAAAGTTTATCAGATATTTTAATGACTTTATTAATATTTGATCTTGATAAATAGATAAATTAAAAGACTATATATTAGGGCCACAGCTAAACACTAGAGACTGAAGAATTACTCTATTATGATGCAAGGAGACAATGACCTTGAGCAGCTTGCAAAGAACTTGGAGCAGTTTCTCAACTTGTGGGTCATAACCCTTTGAAGGTCAAAAAGACCTTTTAACAGTGTAAAAACCTGATCTCTTTCCTAGGTTTTCTAACTCCAGGGTTGTCTCCCTTTGTGATTTCTTTATTGTTTCTATTTCTATTTTTAGCTCCTGGATAGTTTTTTGCATTTCCTTTGTCTGTTTGAGTGTGTTTTCTTGAAATTCTACCTCT
>CM052722.1:108490786-108508835 GCA_028551405.1 Uromys caudimaculatus
AAAAAAAAAAAAAAAAAAACAGTGTAAAAACCCCAATGCGAATTTAACTGCAGGTGGAGGCTACATTTGTATTTTTCCACAGGATACTGACTCCCTCATTTGAGGGTTGAATCTCCTGTTTCAATCTTTTTTTTTTTCTTTTTTCCTGAAATCATCTCAAGATTACTTTTATTTTTTTATATGTAGTAGGCTTTTTTTTATTATTTTTTGATACTTTATTTACATTTCCAATGTTTCCCTCTTTAAACAAGCTGAGAAAGAAATTAGGGAAATGACATCCTGTTTCAATCTTATGGAGGGCCTTCCCCTGTGCCTGTCTCAACAGTTGAGCCAAAAACAGAACCCATCTTCACCTCCATGATAAGAAGCAATGATGGTTGACTGCAATGAGTTAACAGCAGATATCAACCCCCTGATCATGACTCAGAATCCATGGTCTCAGAGTTAGTGCTACCACTTCAACATCTTCACCAAGAGGGAGAGTGCCAGGAAACACTGCTTTTGGCTATGAGGTTTCATAGTGTTAAGAAGGCCTAAAACCACACATCCTGAAGCATTTAGGAATACAGGTTTGTGTTCTAGCTTCCTATGCTATATTGATGGGGAAAAAAAGATTTAATTATCTCTAAATATATTTTCTTTTTTACTGTGAAATGTTCTTATATGGTTACTAATTGTATGACTTCCCTTAGGAAAGAAAGCACTTTAGTTAAAGAACTTTTGTTCTTATATCATAAATCAATTCTTCCATATCAATCTTCATAGTTTTTTGTTGTTGTTGTTTTTGTTTTTTGTTTGTTTTTTGTTTTTTGTTTTTGGGTTTTTCGAGACAGGGTTTCTCTGTGTAGCCCTGGCTGTCCTGGAACTCACTCTGTAGACCAGGCTGGCCTCAATCTCAGAAATCCTCCTGTCTCTGCCTCCCAAGTGCTGGGATTAAAGGCGTGCACCACCACTGCCCAGCTCTTCATAGGTTTTTTTTTGATACTTTATTTACATTTCAAATGTTTTCCCCTTTCCAGGTCTCCCCTTTGGAAACCTCCTATCCCATCTCCCCTCTCCCTGCCTCTGTGAGGGTATTCCCCTACCCACCCACCGACTCCCATCTTCCCTCCCTGGCATTACCCTATACTGGGGCATCTAACACTCTCAGACCCAAGGGCCTCTTCTCCCACTGATAGCCAACAAAGGCCCTCTTCTGCCATATATGTGGCCAGCACCATGGGTTTCTCCATATGCATTCTTTGGTTGGTGGTCCAGTCTCTGGGAGCACCAGGAGGCCTGACCAGTTGACACTGTTGCTCCCTCCCCATGGGGCTGCAAACTCCCTCAGCTCCTTCAGTCCCTTCTCCACCTCCTCCACCTGGGACCCCATGCTCAGTCCAACAGTTGCTATGAACTGAATCATGGGTGTTCCAAACTTTTGGGCTAATATCCGCTTATCAGTGAGTACATACCGTGTTCGTTCTTTTGTGACTGAGTTACCTCGCTCAGGATGATATTTTCAAGTTCCATCCATTTGCCTGTGAATTTCATGAAGTCATTGTTTTTAATAGCTGAGTAGTACTCCATTGTGTAAATGTACCACATTTTCTGTATCCATTCCTCTGTTGAGGGACATCTGGGTTGCTTCCAGCTTCTGGCTATTATAAATATGGCTGCTATGTTCAACATCCTTAGTCATCAGGGAAATGCAAATCAAAACAACCCTGAGATTCCACCTCACACCAGTCAGAATGGCTAAGATCAAAAACTCAGGTGACAGCAGATGTTGGCGAGGATGTGGAGAAAGAGGAACACTCCTCCATTGTTGGTGGGATTGCAAGCTGGTACAGCCACTCTGGGAATCAGTTTGGCGGACCCTCAGATAAATGGATATAATACTACCTGAGGACCCAGCTATACCACTCCTGGGCATATACCCAGAAGATGTTCCAACATTTAATAAAGACACATGCTCCACTATGTTCATAGCAGCCTTCTTAGGTTTTACTACCTGTAAATCCGAGCCAGTCTTGGTTTGATGATCCAGGCATTTATGCATTGGATAACATTACAAGTGCTTAAAAAGATTTATTGCTGCTCTTATATTAGAAATTACTGCTTTAATTGAAATTTTAGGGTCAGTCTTAGCCTCTAACTAGTTCAACAGGTTCATACTGCAGAACATGCTAATCAGCTTTCAAAAATGTGTCCTTGGCACTAATGACTCAAGGAAAAAAAATGATAAAAATCTAGAAAGTTGAGTGAATGCATTAGAAGAAACAGTCTTCCTTTCTGGTAATGAAATAGAAAGCATTAAGGTTAGATTAATTATTTCCTGACATTCACAATTTAATTGGTTTTGTGTCACTCCACTGTCATACAATGCTTCTAAGGTGACCTGGGCACAAGTTCCAAGGCTCCACAGCCTATGGAACAATTCTGAGTTAGCTGTAAACATGCAGTCTTTATAGCAACAAATTATAGCAATTAGTTTGATTTAATTGGAGTCTATGTCAGCTTCTGAGATTGCAAGCAGATTCTTATGATCTCTCACTTCTTGTGTCTCAGGGAAGTACTTTTGGTCTATTGTCTTCAATTCAGGACTTGTCCTGAGAGCTGTGCTTACTTTGATTCTTATATTTCCAGTCTTCATCCAAGGAGAAATCCTCTACATGCACACAATGAGATCTATAGATGCTAAGTTAACAAATAAAAGGGGGTGGGACAGCCATATATAATGGGAACAGCAAAAATCATAAAGCAACACAGCTGCTTGACAAAGACCCAGCAAAGCCGAGCCAGGTAATGCAATCACTGCTGTACAGTCTTCCACTTTTGATCTCGATCTCCATGTGTTGCATGCCTGGGGGACTTTTTAATATTTGTACAACATGGGATATTAGATTGATGGAAATTTTCTTATGAGTCATTTACACCTTCTCCTAGTAGTATTGCTTCTAAGCTTCCAAGAAGTTCCTGAAACATATTACTCCTGCTTTTATGGAGATATCTTTATCTGGCCTACTTGAAGGTCTTCCTTGTACCCTGGAGGTTGTGACTCAAATAAGGACTCTAGAGATCTCATCATGAGGCTCTGACTCCAAGATACTCTTGGAACATCTGTCCCTGTACTTACTCATGAACAAGATAATCAGAACACAGTAAACTTAAAATGGTAAATAAGGCTCGATGGTCTAGAGGAGTCGACAGTGGATCAGATAAAAAGCCTCTTTTTACTATATACTTTGACCATGCAGAGCTAATTATACACTGCTCAGGACATGATAGTCTGTCCAGGCTGAACTGGACGTTTTTGTTCTGTTTAGTGCCCTTGAAACAGCAAGAGCTACCAGCCTGAATATGGGCTGTCATGCTTTAGAAAAATATTGCTCTAGATTCTTAAAAGTTGGGTTATGGGGTTGATGAGGGAAAATGATTGTAAAAGATAACTCTTCTCTGTCACTATTCCTCAATGATGTATAAATTATGACCAAGAGGAAGTTAAAACACATGTCCAGGGAGAAAAATGATCTATGTTTTGCAGCAACATGAATCTATATCTGCCCACTGATTTCTGTATAAATAAAGAAGCATTCTGACTGTCAGTCAGTCAAGATGCAAGGTCCCCCTGACCTCATATCTGTTTCCTTCTCTCCTCTGTGGGCCCTGGCCATTCCCAAGGATGGCCCCCAGCAATTCTAGGACAAATTCTGAAAAATAAAACCTACAGAACCAAAGCCTCATATACCAAAATACTCAATGCTTCTGCTATTATTTTGAAGTAATATGTATGCTGCAGCAATATTTAAATAAATTTGGATGACTTCTAAAATCACACTGCAAAATAAATGGAGTCTTATGAGTAAAGAGCTACAAACTCAGAATCTATGTATTTAAATACAAATTGGCTGAAGAAAATAGTTTTGCTTGCCAAGTTTGACAGAAGCTATCTTGGTAGCTGCTTTGTTGACAGATGCAGGGCTTCCATGGCTAAACAAAAGCAAAATTAATAGTCAAAGAGAGGGTCATTTTGAGAAAAGCTCATCACTTCCACACTCCCATTATGCCCCTACATCTTATGGAAAGCAGCCCAGATCAAATCCATAAGCCAATTAAAGAATCATGGCATATATTCTTTTGGAGAAACAATTATGGAAGAGTAGAAACTCAATAAACTTCCAATTACTGATGTATTTAAATTATACCATTCACCACACGTTCCTTAACGCCTCCTTGCGATATGCCTAATGCAGTACTAGAAACAGTGGAGATAAGACCAAATGAGAAGTATCCAGCAAATAATTATGAGTCAAAGTTTTACTCTGAAGGATGAACCATGTTTTTATTTGCACACTCCATCCAAGCACTATGTCAAAATTGGCACGGACAGTTGAGCATCAAAGCATTCAGTACAATATCCTTTCTTTGCTACATGCATGCTTTTTTTTTGATGTTAGGGGACTATACTTAAATAAAATATTAGGAAATTTTGACTAAACATAAACATTAATCAACTAAAACTTTTGGGTGAATATCATGCCCCAAGCATAATATTAGGATATATGTGTGAAGCTAACACAAAAATGTAAACAATATACAATATTTCTTCCATTTGATGTTTATTAATAAGACAGAGAAACAATAATTAGTAAATATGCATGAGTATTATAAAAAGGACCATGGGGAATTGGAGGGATGGCTCAGAGGTTAAGAGCACTGACTGCTCTTCCAGAGGTTCTGAGTTCAGTTCCCAGCAACCACATGGTGGCTCACAGCCATCTATAATGGAATCCGATGCCCACTTCTGGTGTGTCTGAAGACATCAACAATGTACTCGTATACATACTTAAAATAAATAAATACATCTTTAAAAAATAAAAGTACCATTGTAAATAAAATCTAGACCAGTTAGGAGGCAATAGAATTAATAAACCATTACACACACTGAGCCATCTCACTGGCTTTCTATTGTATCATAAATGCTTAGCCCAGAGTTACGCACAAGACAGCTATCCATATTAAAAATAAATAAGTAGAAAAATCACAATAAAGGAGCAATAATTTAAACTTGATTTATTCATTTAAGAAATATTTAGTACCTGAACAAAGCAGTTTAGGTCATTCCTTTATATAGAAAACATTTCCTGCAAAGGATAATAACATTATAGCAAGACATATATTAAAGTTAGTTCATTAAATGATGTTAATAATTTAACCAAGATTATGCCCCTGACTTCTGTGGATTAACTCCCCATAGCTGCAGTGAGAGATAAACAGAATATCTATTATAGACAAGTTTCTCTATGCAATGCCATAACATCCTTTTTGATGGAACATTGACACAATTGTCTTAATGTAACAATGCTATTTAATTCAACTGTTGTATCAATAAGATAAATTCATGAGCAGGTTTTGCTGTCTTTCAAGCTTTCCAAATTGGTATGTAATCCATGGTTCTACTTTTACAGACTTCTACTACATCAGCACCACTAGGATAAATCTCTAATAAATAATCAATTCAGCTTCTCTCAAGGGAAATTTTTATCTTGCAGTCCATGAAAGTTATATGTTGCCACAGGCTTTGAAAGAAGTCACCCTTATGAAAGATCTAGTAAATCAATGTGGGGCATCTTCAATGTAAGCAAAAGAAAAGCAACAAGAGAATTTGGCAGACACATGTGGACCAATCCAGAGATGTTATAAAACAGTTTATAAATAACCGCATCAAAAGTCAAGGAATCAGCATCTGTGGTACATTTAGAAAACAACCTTATGGCATGCTTGCATGTCCTGTATGATATTATTTTCATCAAAAACAAAACTGATCATTGAAAAGACATTAATCATGATATGTCAATGATACTCTCTTTAGAATTCCATTGAAGTTAGTGTTGAAATAGTAAAAAAAAAATATATATAGATAAGGAGAGGATTTAGGGAGACTTTGATTCTATTGAAGGTATTATAAAATATAGGAAATTAATATTGGACTAGGAGTAGCAGAAGATTTTAAATCAAATGGCCAAGATCAAAATCTCAAGTGACAGTAGATCCTGGCGAGGATGTGGAGAAAGAGGAACACTCCTCCATTGATCATGGGACTGCAAATTGGTACAACCACTCTGGAAATCAATCTGGCAGTTTCCCCGGAAAATTGGAAATAATTCTACCTGAAGAACCAGCTATACAACTACTTGGCATATACCCAAAAGATGCTCCAACATGTAATAAAGACACATGCTCCACTATGTTCATAGCAGCCTTATTTATAATATTCAGAAGCTGGAAACAACCCAGATGTCCCTCAACAGAGGAATGGATACAGAAAATGTGGTACATTTACACAATGGAGTACTACTCAGCTATTAAAAACAATGACTTCATGAAATTCTTAGGCAAATGGGTGGATCTAGAAAATATCATCCTGAGTGAGGTAACTCAGTCACAAAAGAACGAACATGGTATGTACTCACTGATAAGTGGATATTAGCCCAAAAACTTGGAATACCCAAGATTCAATTCACAGACCACGTGAAGCCTAAGAAAAAGGAAAACCAAAATATGGATGCTTAGTCCTACTTACAAGGAGAAACAAAATAATCAAGAGAAGTAGAGGGTGGGAGGGACTTGGGAGGAAGAGAAGAGGGAGAGGGGAAAGGGGGGAAGAATCAGATATGGGAGGAGATAGAGGAGATGTTCAGAGGGTCAGGAAATTGAACAGAGGTGTGTAGCAATGGGGGATGGGGAACTGGGGGTATCCACCAAAAAGTCCCAGATACCAGGAAAGCAAGAGCCTCCCCAAACCCCACAGGGATGACATTAGCTGAATTATTCCACAAAGGGGAGGGAGAACCTGTCGAGACTGTATCCAGAGGTTAGGCATGCCTCCCCAGTTGGGGGATGGGGTCACCCACCCATCTCCAAAATTTTAACCCAGAATTGCTTCAGTCTAAAGTAAATACAGGTACAAAGAGTGGAGTAGAAACTGAAGGAAAGGCCATCCAGAATGCCCCACCCGAGGATCCATGCCACATGCAGACACCAAACTCAGACTCTATTGTGGATGCCAAGAAGTGTTTGCTGACAGGAGACTGATACAGCTGTCTCCTAAGAGGCTCTGCCAGATCCTGGCCAATACAGATGCAAATGCTTGCAGCCAACCATCAGACTGAGTACAGGGACCCCAATGGAGGAGGGGAAGAACTGAAGGAGCTGAAGGGGCCTTATCTGGCATCAATGGGAGGAGAGGCCCTTGGTCCTGTGAAGGCTTGATGCCCAAGTGTAGAGGAATGCTAGGGTAGTTAGACAGGTGTGGGTAGGTGGGTGGGGGAACACCCTCATAGAAGCAGGGTAAAGGGGATGGGATAGGGGGTTTGCAGAGGGGAAACCAGGAAAGGGGATAACATTTGGAGTGTAAATGAATAAAATATCCATTTTTTAAAAAAAAAATGATGATTTCACAAATTTTGCAGGCAAAAGAATAGAACTAGAAAATATCCTGAGTGAGGTAACCCAGACCCAAAAGGACATACGTGGTATGTACTCACAGATAAGTGGATATTAGCCCAAAAGCTCAGAATACCCACAATACAACTCACAGAACATATGAAGCTTAACAAGAAGGAAGGTCAAACTGTGGGTGCCTCAATTCCACTTAGAAGGTGGAACAAAATAATCACTGGAGGCAGAGGGAGAGAGAGTCCTGGGTGGGAGAGAGGAGGAGGAAGGAAAATAGAGAGAAAAAGAGGGGGACATGTTCAGGTATGGGAAGATACAGGAGAGAAGTCCAGAGTGCTAGGAGAATGAATAGAAATATGTAACAGCAGGGGGTGGAGAATTGGGGTGGGGAATCACTAGAAAGTCCCAGGTGCCAGGGATGCTAGAGGCTCCCAAGATCCAATGGGGATGACATTAGATGAAATACCCAACAGAGGGGAGATAGAACCTGAAGAGACCACCCCCAGTTGACCCCCAATTGAAGGAAGGGGCCACTCACCTATATCAACATTTTAAATCCAGAATTGTTCCTGTCTAAAGGAAATGCAATGACAAAAACTATGGAGCAGAGACTGAAGAAAAGGCCACCCAGAGACTACCCCACCTTGGGATCCATCCCATCTGCAGACATGAAACCCTGACACTAATGCTGATGCCAAGATGTGCTTGCAGACAGGAGCCTAACATGGCTGTCCTCTGGGAGGCTCTACCAGCAACAATAGTGCACTGACTCTGCGGACTGCTATGGAAGAATTAGGGGAAGGATTAAAGGAGCTGAAGTGGATTGCAACCCCATAGCAAGAAAAACAATGTCAACTAACCAGACCCCTCAGAGCTCCCAGGGACTAAACCACCACCCAAAGAGTACCCACGGCTCCAGCAGCATATGTAGCAGAGGATGGCCTTGTCAGACATCAATGGGAGGAGAAGCCCTTGGTCCTGTGGAGGCTTGTTCCCCCAGCTAAGGATGATGCTAGAGGGGTGAGGCAAGAGTGGGTGAGTGGTTGGAGGAGCACCCTCTTAGAGACAAAGTTGATAGAGAATGAGGATGGGAGGGGGTTACAGAGGGGAGACCAGGAAGGGAACAACATTTGAAGTGTAAAATAAAATAATTAATAAAAAAATTCTAGCACATACATATCAGCAAGTCATTTGATCATTCATCCTAACCTATAAAATGTAACCAATGTGATAATTGATGAGATTGACTTATTTTCAATTTGAAATTGGACACAATTTGTGTCACTTGTTTTGTTCTCTTCAAGTGATAACTCAGAATAGTAGAGGCTTCCCAGAAGCTCAAGTATAGCTGGTAATTACACATAGCTAGTAGCTTCCTCATGTACTATTCTTTTCCTGAAAAAACATGATCATATATCCTTCATACTACCCCTGATGATCTGCCTCTGTATCATTAAAATAGCTGTACAGCATTTCATGAGGTTAGGTCTTAGAGCTAGAGAGATGACTCAGCATTTGAGAGCTTCTGCTGGTCTTGCAAAGGCTCAGAGCTTCCTTTGAGTGCCCACACCTCATGGATCTCAGTGCCCTGGAGCTACAGCTCTCAGGGCTCTCTGATACCTGCATGCATGGAGGCATATATAGATATTTATTATCTATATACAAATAAAAATAGTAAACAAACACAAATAAATCAGTAGAGTTAATTTTGTCCACCCTTTCATCTTCAGTGTCTAGACTACATCATAGAACATAAGGGATACATATTAAATATTTATTGATAAACATATTTTACATTTTCCATTATTCTTCTTTACACAATTCCCAAAGTTTAGTACCATGGAATTTTATTTTTCTCTTACAAATGCTATACTTTTCACCTGCAATCTTTTCTCAGCCTTACTGCTTTTAAGTAGAACTCACACCTCACACCTTGTCTTGTAATACCACCCTACTCAGCCAAAGCATTTTGTCCTTAGTAGAGCTAATAGTCTCCTTCCTGTGTAAACTGTGCTATTTGTACTTCTAATATGCTTGTAGGATTTAATATTGTGTCATATAAATAGAATAGTGTGCTTTATTTCTCCCTTTTAAGCTACATTCTTAATCGATTCAGGATCCTTAATGAAACCATTGTTACATTTAGCATAGCTCCAACCACTGTGCCCTACACAAAATAGATGTTCAAAAAAATGTTTGTGGAACATACAAGTAAGTCAAACAGAAGACAGAATTATAAATTTCCTACTCACTTGTTTAAAATTATGGGGAATGATCCATTTCTATTTCAATAAAATGATCATTTCTTCACAAAACATTCCTATACCTTGCCACTGAAATATATAAATGCAGAATATTTTTAATTCATCACTAATAGTAAAATGTCTTAGGAACTTATATTTTTCTAATTTAATGATTCAGTAGATGTGCGGGCAATATATGAAGTACCTTTGTTTAAATTTAGCAATTAATATTAACTAAATCTCGGCTTGAAAGCTTTGCTATGATAATATTCTGTTCCATGACCTTTTATATTTATCTTTTGGAAACTATGCCTAGACTTAATAACCCAACTTTCTCATTATCGTTTATTTTGACCTCAAGACTAATTTTGTAGCCTGCAGGGGAAAACTTTTCCTTCTAATTAGTTCTTGTTGGTTATATTCCAAGAGAAATGACAAATTTCAGGTTGTTTTAAGATGCCTCTTGATACTGATTTTAAGACAACTGAATACAGCATGTATAATTTTTAAGCTCACATATATATCCCCATGAAAAATAAACATATTTTATCTGGATACTACTTACTCATTAACATCATTTACTAACATACATCTTACAACCCCGGTGTTTTACTCTAAAGAAAATGAAATATAGGAGTAAAATAATTTGAAATCTGTACACTAATAATTCAATAAATTAAATAAGATCTAACTTCACCCTTGATTTATTTCAAATAGCTGGCTTATTACTAAAGTCTGTTAGTTTCCTCTGTCATATTTATTATGCACTATTAAGGATCCTGCAAATAAGGAATATTAATGTTGAAATTAATTTATTCATAGTTCTGTATCATTAGTGGCAAATTTCAGCCACTTTTTGATACTTCTAGAAGGGTACATAGAAAGAGAAATGAGTAATGCATGTTCTTCACTGTTTTGAAATACTTCAAGATTATTCCATTTCTTAGAGTCACTCATTTTCAGTATTGATATTTTATGTAGGTTTCAGGGATTCTACATTCAGGTCATCAGGCTTTCACTGAAAGCACTTTAATCTAAGAAATTAACCTGTCATCTATACTTAAAATCTACCCATGTTTCCCTATAGAAGGTCTTTAAGATGACAACTTCATCTGACACATCAGTGTGGATGGGGAATCTTCCAGAATCCTAGCTGTAAGTGAAGAGCTATATAAAAGGCTGCTAGGAGAAACAGCCTTCCCCAAAGATGATTGGTTATCATATAAGAGGTGGTCATCTTCAAAATATCTCACACACACACACACACACACACACACACACACACACACTTATATATAAAGAAGAAGACCATGGATTTGAGGAATGAGGGAAGAGTCTAAGGAAAGTTAAAAGGAAGAGATGGCGAGGAATAATGTAAATACAGTTTCTGTTTTCATTCCCAATTCTCCACTGCAAAAACTGATTCTCAGACCCATAAGACACAGTCTTTTGTATACTCAGACATTGAGACATAGGTTTTGGGAGTGCCAACCTCTCAGTGCCAACCATGTACTTGAATGAGGGAAAACTGCATCTTCTTTAGGAAAGACTTTGCTAAAAATATCTAAGAGTTTTACTGTTAGCCTTTCTCCTACCCTTCCCCAGAAGACCTACAGCCATTTACTATGGTGAAAAGAATAAAAGATACTTTCTGGGACCTATTGAATACTGGTTCTAAATTGACACTGATTCTAGGATACCTCAAAAACCATAATAGTTCTACAGTTAAAGTGAGAACTTAGGGGTGCCAGGTAATTAGTGGAGTTTTGGCTGAAGCCTGACTCACAGTGAGAAGGCTAGGCTGATTCCATGACACGTTTCAAACTGGCAGTTAAAGAGACCAGGCTTAAATCTCTGTTTCCAAAACCTGGGCAATCCCAGGCAATTCCAGGCCTTAGAAGCTCCCTGCCACCTGGCCAGAGGCAAGGACAATGGGTCAGCAGCAGTTTTCAGACCTCCCCAGCAAGTTTCCAGCCCCCACACCCTGGTAATGGAATAACCATCGAGAAGAATCCAACAGATTAACATAGAGGTCACCTACCCCAGAATTCCCAAATGTGCTTTAAATCAGGCCTGCAAGCTCACTTGGTATCCCTCTATTCTAGTAATGGGAGACCTTAGCATGCTGGACTTCTGCAGAATAAAATACTCTGCGTTTACATACTATTTGAGTCCGTGGTTACCATTCTTCAGTGAATCATGGACCCTTACAACAGTAGGAAAAGTGGTCTCCCAAACTCAGCTTGTGGTTGTTTCCCAACTTTCAGAATATATAATTGCAATACATGTATTTAGAAGTTTGCAGAATTTCCGCATTAGTTTTCTCAACCTGTGAAGTGAGGGCTATTTGAATGAAAAAGAAATAAAAGTGAAATAACAAGGAAAGACATGACTGTCCTAGGTATGAAGGAGGAGAAAGTTTATTAAAGATGGAAGGGAGAGCATAGCCAGAGGTAGGGACACCTGGGGCAGTCCGGAGTGAATATGGCCCTGAGCAAGGCCATATGGGGAGAGGAGCGAGGAGAAGCGAGGGAGGGAAGAAGACGGGAGTGAAGAGAAGCTGCTCACCAAGAGAGGCAGCCTGTGCCAAGAGACTAGCCAAGGGGACAAGCGACCAAAATGACATGATAACATAGGGACGGGTAGCTGGGGGAAGGACAGCACAGTCTCTTGGCTGAAGAAGTTTAGGGTAGGGGCAGGGTATTCCCTCCATACCCTGTAACAGGTAGAGACTGGGGGATGCTGGGAGAACCTGGCTGCTGGGTTGCTTTGATATGTTAAATAAGGACCTCAGTTAGCATTTACCCTGAGTTCTAGAACTAACACTATTATGATTGGAATAGCAAATGAAATCCATTTGATTGCCTCTACCTGGGAGAATAGTGAACCAATAATATGATCTCAACTCAGGGAAAAATCAAGAAATCACTGCTACCATTGAGGACTTGGAAGATAAAAGGGTGGTGGTTCTCACCACATACTCCTTCAGCTCTCCTCTTTTCTCTGAACAGAAGCCAAATGGACCATGCAAAATGACAGTTGACTATTGAAACCTTAATCAGAGTCTAGCTCTGATTATAGCTGCTATGTCAAATGTGGTATTCTTAGTTAGGAAGATTACAACATTTTTCTAGTACCTGGTATGCAGCTATTGATTTAGAAATTGGCCCCTCTTTTTTTCTTAATCCCTGTCCATAAGGACTGTCAGAAGCTATTTGCTTTCAGTCGGTAGGGCCAGAAATATGTGTTTCCAGTTTTACCTCAAGGACATATTAATTCCACAGTTGGTGTGTCATAACTTAGTTTGACAGGATCTTGCTCATCTGTCTCTTCCACAAAATATCACACTGGTCCACTAATTGATGACATTATGCTGATTGGAACAAGTAAGAGAGAACAACCACTATGATCTTGTTGGTAACATATATGCCTCAGGCAGTGGCAAACAAATCCAACCAAAATACGATGGCCGTCTACCCCAGTGAAATTCTTAGGAGTTCAGTGGTGTGAGGCATGCAAACATATTCCTTCTAAAATGAAAGATAAGTTATTACATCTGGACCCTCCCACCATCAAGAAAGAAACACGATGTTTAGCAGCATATTCCCCACTTGGGTATGTTACTCTGGCCCATATACCAAGTAATTCAGAAAGCTGCAGCTTTGTGTGGGACCTGGACTAGGGGGAAGTTCTGTACCATATCCAGGTTATCTATGCAAGCTATTCTACCACTGAAACCATATGATCTAGTAGTTCTGATAATTCTTGAGGAAGTAGTGGTAGGTAGGTATTTGGAGCCTTGGTCAGGCCTCATTAAGTGAATAGTGCTGGAGACCTTTCTCTTTAAGATTTTGGAGTAAGGATCTATCTACCATTGTATCCAGATAACTATTCTCATTTTGAAAGGAAGATCTTATTTAGCCTACGATTGGGTAAAACAATGTTTTTGACAATGGACCACTAAGTTAGTATGTGACCCAAGCTTCCTATACTCAGCTGGGTTTTTATCTGACCCATCAGTCCATGAATTAAGATACACACAGCAGCAATCTATTATCAAAGTACTATGTACATGTTCAGGCCTGCATGGGTCGTGAGAGCAGAAGCAAGTTACATGAAAAGGTTGCTATGGTTTCTACTTCTGTCAAAATCCCTTCTCTCTCCAGAACTGGTGCAATGGACCAGCTAAGATATTTCCCATTACCAGTTCCTGCTCACTTTTTACTAGTGCCAATCTGGCATCATTTCCCACACAGAGAAGCCTGTGATTATTTAGTCTTTATAGATCTTATTATGACTTCTCTTCCAATCAGTGCATTCCATTTCATCTTAGCTACTTCTGCTTAATCATTGTCCTCTGCTATAAACACTATCCTATGAAAAATACCTGCAATCATACATCTTTATTGATATTGAAAATCAGTCTTGGAAGTATTCCTTGTATTTTCCATTTTATTTTTCTTTCAAAAGACATAATTTTATAGTTTATATTCTCTCATACCTTTAAATGTATTTTATTCTGATGCAGAAGCAGAGGCGTCTATCAAATAAATTACATTTTCCATTAAAAAATTAAGGAGCTTTTCAAAGAGAGCAAGATGACATATTTCAGGTTAGCCACTGCATTTACTGCAGACTTTATTTTAAAAGCTCACTGTAGAATTTCAAGAAAGTGTGTGTGACTTGTTCATGGCTCATTAGGGCACACTGCAGTCTTCACCAAGGTGATTTTGTAAAAATCTACACAATTTAATGAATCCAAGTTTCATTAAATTGTTAATTGCATTTAGCACTGAGAAGCTCTATAGTGTTACTCTCTACAATTACTGGAAATCATGGCAGAAAAAAAGGCTGGGAAATTGGAAGGGTAAGTGCATACAAGTTAATAATGCTCATTCTTTCTGATCTTATTTTATGCTTTTATTTTATTTTCTGTGTATGTGTCTGACAAGCATTTGTGTGTACCCAAAGAGACTAAAAGATGATGTAGATCCCTCAGAGTTGGAGTTAGAGACAGTTACAAGCACCTAAGCAAGTACTCTTGACCATTAAGTGATCTCTATTACAGCCAAGACTTCATCTGTCTTTGGCACTGTATCTACAAACTGACTTAGGAAGTACAACTTTAGGAGTACAACTTTATGGAAGTTTTCACTGGAATGAATTTGAAACAAATAACAATGTTTCAAGAAGCCAACCTTGCTTGGAACAGCATCTTTCAGACTGTTCCAGACTTGGGAATCAAGAATCCTTTAATTCTTAATTATGACTTCTGTTTATCACTCTAAATACCTTAAAGGCGTGAATGATATCAGAAGAAATGAGTTCCAGTTTTAGCCTTTCAAATGTTAGAGATTACAACAGGTTTCTTTATACAGTAGGCATTTCCTCTTTTGTAAATTGGTGTATAATGCCATACTCTGCCCGTCTGCTTGTGTTTATGGGGGTCAAATGAAATTGCGTGCTTTTAGGAAGGTACAGCCTAACCTGGACCCAGAACATCTCTGTAAGTCCTTGTTGACTCTGCATTAACAAAAGTTTATCTATCCCCTGATTCTAAGTTATTCCTGTGACTATTTTTGCAAGTAGGTCAAGACGACCACAGGATGGTTGCTGCTTAAATGTACATTCCTTGGAAAATGGCACTGGCTTGGTTTGTATGCTACTTAAACCAATATTTATTTCTTTTTCAAAACCTGATAAATTATTGGCCTTGGTTCCCTGAGCACTAGCACAAAGTAACTAGCACCTGTCAGAACTTATCACAGTGCCCCATGAGCTTGTGGGCACATAAGCAAGCAATACTCTTAGTATTTACCTTACTTGTTTCTTTGTGGGAAGAAAACTTTTTCGCCCTAAACATTAAACCCAAATATGTACTTATTATACCTCTCAGGCTAGGGATTGTAATGAGTTGTATCTTGTCCACCTTTTTTGATGCTGAGAAAACTTCCATTAAGGTTCTCTACCACAAACCTTTGCTCATTTGTTATTGATTGCCATCTACATGCTATGATTCTTAAACTTGTATCTTCAGCTTTGTTAAGATCATAGATTTCATATCTATTTGTCTATAGAATGGCTCCCTGGATGTTCTACAGATAACTTCATGACTACCTCTCAAAAACTTACCAACATCTACAAGCCTTTCTAATTAGAAGCCTTGCATCACACTTATTACTGCTATTATCAAATAATTTCTTACATAAATACGTTTTCTTACTTTCTCAAACACAAAAAAAAATCATTCCTAATACAGAAATTTGTATTAGCTCATCTTCTAATTGTTGAAATGATGTGCCATATTCCCCATACATGGACACTGCTATCTCAAAAAATACAATCTTTTGCATCTATCCTCTCATCACTTCACACACTAGAATTTTGTTGTTTGTTTGTTTGTTGTTTTTGTTGTTATCTCCTCAGTTGGTATTTTTTAATTAATTATTTTATTTATTCACATTCCAGCCATTGCCCACACACAGTTCTTCACACCATTCCCCCTCCCTTTGCCTCCAAGAGGCTGCTCCCCTTCTCCCCCACCCTCAGGTTTCCTTCTTCCCTGGGACCTCAAGTCTCTCAAGGATTAGGCACATCTTCTCCCACTGAGGCCAGACCAGGCAGTCTCCAGATATACCCAAAAGATGTTCCACCATATCACAAGGACACATGCTCCACTATGTTCATACCAGCCTCATTTGTAATAGCCAGAATTTGAAAACAACCCAGATCTTCCTCAACCAAAGACTAGATACAGAAAATGCGGTTCATTTACACAATGAAATACTATCCAGCTATTAAAAAATGAGGACATCATGAATTGTACAGACAAATGGATAGAACTAGAAAATATCCTGAACAAGGTAACTCAGACCCAAAAGGATATGCATGATATGTACTCACTGATAAGTGGATATTAGCCAAAAAGTACAGAATACCCAGGACACAACCCACATTAGAATTTAAAAAGAATTAAGTGTTGGTATCTAACATGGAAAGCTATTTTACTCTCCATTCCCATTTATGATGATTCAAAGAAGGATAATTTGCTGGGGAAAGCCTTCATGAATAACTCGCAACTGAAAAGATGCTTGAACTTCACCAACTTCTCTTCATGGATATGCTTCAATCCCCACTAGTTTATCTTGCAGGTTCCTACTCCCAATGATAAGTGTTCTTAAGGACATAGTGGGATATTTTGTTATTCTTTTCTCTTTCTATCACATAGTTAGTGGGACAAACCCATTCCCAGAGACGGAGTCTTTGAGATAAACATGCATTGGTCTGAAATAAGAGATTCCGGCTCTGCTTCCAGAGCCAGAATCTCCATGAGTTCAAACAACACCATACAGTTTACCAATGGAATATACATTACAGGATTGTATGATTTTTCTATCTCTTTACAGGATATTATGCTCCTTCATGAGAGGATTTCATCTTATGTGCCTTTAAATCCTTATGAGCAAGCAAATGATATGGCCAGAATAAATATTTACAGGATTACAAATTTCAATGAAAAATTAAGGAGCAGTACTTCAGATGCATAGAATAGATTTAAAAACAGCTCAGGAGTGGAGGGTTCACAGTATGTTCATATTTTAGTTAACATGCATTCATTCAACAACACAAAAATGTAGAATCAATCTTTAGAGTTATTTAGCAAAGAAAGGCATCCAACAATTCAGTAAAGGAATCTGGACTATTAAAAAGTGCAGAAAATTATGAGATTAATAGCAGAATTGTCTAATGTACTCTGAAGAGACTAAATGAAGGCTTAACAGAGTGATTGATTTTTAAACAGCGGATCAATAGTAAGCAATGGATGGGTGAAGAGTAAAATAACTGAAAGAGTAAAAAACTGGTTCAAAGATGCTATAGTCTGAGCTGGCAAACGATGAAGATGAGAAAAATGGGAAAGGTACAAATTTGAAAGGCAATTTATAGCCAAACAAATAAATGTCAGCTAAAAATGTAGTAGAATTTATTTGGTTAAAATCAGTATTTACTGGAATATATTTAAGTTAATTATGAGTAAATATGTTCTGTGTTAATTATCAACATAAATATGTTCTGTGATGGTGATAAATAAAAAAGAAGTCTAGAGGTAAGATGATTACTGATAATTCTTTTTATTCATTTATTTCTATTTTCTTTTTTTTTTATTTTTTTTTATTTTTTATAATCTTGGAAATACCAAGGGCTTTAATAACAGACAGTGTCCTTGTTTATAGCTCAAAAACTCTTAAAATTTGCTTGTTGACTTTTTATATCTCACATTCCACTGATATTCCCTATAGTTCACAGGGACGTTATTGTGGAATGAGCCCATCATACCTTAAAGACATAGACATTGAAATTATAAAATA
>CM052722.1:108509335-108577922 GCA_028551405.1 Uromys caudimaculatus
GGCGCTGATCAGGTGTGGGGCCCTGTGGCCCAAGCTGAGGTTTCCGGCCGTCGCGGGAAGCTGCTGGCGGTCAGTCTCTGGTGAGCTGTGGGGCGTGTCTTTGGCCCTCTCTATTTCTATTTTCATAAATATATTTATGTATGATATAGAGGTTTACTCTAAGTTGGTGGCAAAATAAAGTGGAAGGAAGTTTCATATTAGCCCACTGTGTTTAAAATGCTTAATATAATCTCAAATGGTGATTCTTTACAAGTGTAACTGGAAGTTTTTGACTTGTTAAATAAAAGAAGACAAGAAGAAGGAAATGAAAAATATCTTGGATTATCTTGCATAATATATGAAATGGGAAAATTAAGAGAACTTCTCTGCCAAGACAGAAAAATGAGTCAGGACATACATGGTGTATACTCACTAATAAGTGGATATTAGCCAAAAAAGTAGAGAATACCCAGAACACAGTCCAGAGGAGGATGGAGAAGAAAGCAGTCCTGTGGGGGAGAAAGAGGGAGGAACCTGGGTGGGAGAGGGGGCAGGGAGGAGAAGGGGGAACATGATCAGGAATTGGGGAGAACAGGACTGAAGCCCTGAGGGCCAGCATAAAGAATGGAAACAGGCAACCTTATGAGATAGGAGGTGGGGAGACACTCCAGAATGTACCAGAGACCTGGGAGGTGAGAGACTCTCAGGACTCAAAGGGACGGGCCCTAGATGAAATGCCCTACAGTGGGGAGAGGGAACTTGTAAAGCCCACCTCCAGCAGGAAGACAGGGCATCAAATGAGGGAGGGGGTTGCCATCCCACAGGCAAAAACTCTGACCCAGAATTGTTCCTGTCTGAAAGAACTGCAGGGACAAAAATGGAGAAGGGCCTGAGGAAAAGGAGGTCCAGTGACAGGCCCATATCGGGATCCAGCTCAAGGAGAGGCTCCAAGGCCTGACACTATTACTGAGGCTATGGAGCGCTCACAAAAAGGGACCTAGCATGACCACATTCTGGAAGACCCAACAAGCAGCTGAAAGAGTCAGATGCAGATATTTGCACCCAACCAATGGAGAGAAGCTGGGAAAACCTAGGGTTGAATTAGGGAAAAGCTGGAAGAAGCTGAGGAGGAGGGCCACCCTGTAGGAGGACCAGCAGTCCCAACTACCCTGGGCCCCCAAGATCTCTCAGATACTGAGCCACCAACCAGGCAGCATACAACAGCTGATGTGAGGCCCCCAACACATATACAGCAGAGGACTGCCTGGTCTGGCCTCAATGAGAGAAGATGCACCTAACCCTCGAGAGACTTGAGGCCCCAGGGAATGGGGAGACCTGGTGGGGTGGAGGTTTGGTCGGGGACATCCTCTTGGAGGGGGGACAGGAGGTATGGAATGGGGGGCTGTTGGAGGGCAGACTGGGAGGGGTATGAAGTCTAGAGTGTAGAAATTGATTGAAGAATAAAAATAAATCAATAAAAACTTAAAAAATGGAAAAAGAATTTCTGGTTTTAAAGAAACCAAAATTCTTACTACATTTTCTGTTTTAAGCCATTAATTGTGCTCTGTCTAGTAAGAAATTATTAACAGAGACATTTTCAATAAAATAAGTACTTTTTAGATCAGTGGTCAAGGTTTTTAGGAGACCTCTCCTGCTCAGTTCTAATCTTTATCAGTTTTGATGGTATTCACGGCTTTTCATTTCCTGTGGAAACATAAATAAATGAGTGTCTTCAATACAAACATTTACGGCTGCCATTCTAATGCTAATGTTTCCTTATAGTATATAGGTTAATTTATTTCTAAAGTTTATTCTATAATCCAGTGTCTCTCATCTGACTGTTGTTGTTCCTTTCTCATTAACAGTTAGAAAATTTAAAGTTGCATTTAAATTTTTAAAAACCATATTCTTTCTAAATGAAGACATAAAGAAACAAATAATTAAATTCAAGTGGTGACCAAAATCTGCAGTTGTACCACCAATGTAGGGTACAAGCATGCAAGCATTTTTTCAGAATATACTGGTAGAATAAGAAGTGGTAGGTAGATTTAAAGGGTGAGGTGTTTACTTTATCAACCACTCTCTGTCCTTATGATAATTTAGTTTTTCTTAATTGCCTCTGGGACTGACTACTTGCTTTTTGCTGATGATAACTTGTACATTTGAAATCTTGAACACTTGAGCCAATATCTCCTAAGCTAACACCATTGTCTCTAACAGTCTTTAATGACAAGAATTAGTCTTCACCATGTTTGTCATTCCATACAAATGAATCAGAATTTACAAATAACACAGGAACAAACTCATACTCATCTCCTGGAGATTAAATGTGCATCTGTGGTTTGAAGGCTTAGCTGACAGAGTATGGATGCAATGCCATAGTGGGACTATTTGGCATTCCTGAGTTTAGAGGATTCCAGTATATTATTTTCTTATTCATCTGTTCAACACTGAGCATTGTAGAATTTTCAGGAGTGATAACTGTTAAGAAGAAGCTATTAAATTTCTTTATAAGTAAGAAAAATGTGTGGAGGTTGAGGGACGTATGTGTGTATGCTGTGATAATATGATGAAAACAGCCGATAGGTTAAAAGCAGTCTTTCAAAAAATCTATCATGTATATTGGTTTGTATTTGTATGTAGGTTGATATATGATGTTCTATGTGCTATTCTGGGTCTTCAAGGTCAATAAAGTAACATCTTTCTTTGTAAAAAGAAAAAAAAAGTTAAAATCAGTTAGCCACTCCCTGGTGACAGGGATCATTTGCTCTATATTTAGAAGTCAAAATACACATTATGGTAGTAGGATCTTATGGATATTTCTACCAACTTTAGATTATTTTTTCATTGAGTTAGTACATATTTATTGAAACCTCATGTATCAGGCCCTGAGCTAAGTAAGAAGGATTGACAATTGTAAAGAAGACAATTGAATCATCAAGCAGAAGATTGAAAGGGAGATTCATTCCTTGCAATTTCAGAAAATAATTTCACCAAATGAATAATTTATTTATATTCTAATGGTTCTCTTTCTGAGTAATTTTAATTTTCAGAATTTTGGTTATTGTATGGACTGTACATATTTGCCATTTTACAAAACTGTAATGCTTCAAGGCAAAATATATGTTACCAGTATTTATTTTTGACACTCATTTAATGGCCTATCTCCTTGATTATAATAAAAAAAATTCTAAGAACCCAGCCAATTTACCGGGGTTAAATAAAAATTAGAAACTTTCGGCATGGAGGTTGATGACTATTTTAACATGTAGTTCTTTTGAGTTTTCAAAAATAATATGAAGAATATTGGCTATTGGGTGGATAAAATGGTCAGTATATATGTAAAATGCTCAATGCAAATCATTTTAAAAACTAACACAGAATTTGTTAGCATTCTGTCTAAACTCCACCCCACAGTTACCTGGCAACAGCCAGGTATGCTCCTCCCCACAGTTGCCTGGCAACAGCCAGGTAGGCCTGACCCACTATAAAAGGGGATGCTTGCCCCCTCCTCCCCCTCTTACTTCTCTTGCCTCTCTCTTGCCTCTTCTCTTGCTCCCTCTTGCTCCCTCTCTCTTCCCATTCCCTTCCCCCCTCTTTCTCCATGTGGCCATGGCCTGTCTCTTCTTCTTTACTCTTCCTCTCTCTCTCTGACTTTCTCTGCCTCTACTACCCTCTTAACTCCCCTACCCATGCCCTGAATAAACTCTATTCTATACTATACTGTGGTGTGGCTGGTCCCTCAGGGGGAAGGGATGTCTTAGCATGAGCCCTCTGAGGCAACCCCTTCCCTCATACCTCACCACACACCCATAGAACATATTTTATCTCTTTACCTTTTTATAAACACATCATTGGTGCCGAGACTCAGATCTAGAAACTCTGCAGGTTTGTATCCCACCTCAGTTACCATGAGAGATCGAGGCAGAATGCTAACAGAATTTCCATTTCATAGCAATGTGTTATTTGACTTACAGAAGTTTCTTACAGTGACATCAAGTAAAGGACAGTGGTGATGACTTGCTAGGACAATCTCTGTTTATGTATTTGTGTTACTAATGTTTAGGCAATCCCTTTCAAGTAGTGAATGTTTCATATATGTCTTATTGTCCATCCTGAAAAGGCATGACACAGAAAAAAATGCAAAAATTCTCTTGTAGTTAGAACCAAATTTGTTGGAATAGTAGTTATACGCATGAATGCCATTATTGAGATAGATGTTAGTTTCATTCATGATATTTAAATAATGGTGAAAAGATACATAAAACTGAATTCATTGTAATAATTATTATAAAGTATGAATTATGTTGAAATTAAAAATCACTTATTTTTAAGTATAAATTATCATGAATTACTTATTCATTTGCAGTCACTTCTTATTTTGCCCCAGGAGAAAAGTTAATTTTACTAAGCCACTTATGCTTGCAAGTAATCACCTTGGACTATAAACTGTATAATCATCTTATATTTTCTAAAACCCAAGAAACTGCTCATTCTGTAGGAATGGACCATTCTCATACCAATTTGTACAAAGGCAGGGGCAACGTGCTTTATGTGAGGAAATTAAGCTGTTAGATGCTGCGACATTTATTTGATGTTTTCTTCTTCCCTGTGGTAGTACAGGGGTATTGCATAATGTGTCAAGACATGGACTTTTTTCTTTGAAACCTAAGAATTTTTTTTAAAAAAAATACCTTGGTGATATTTCTTTTTTACTTTTTAACATAATTACAACCTTGCTCGCTTCCTTTCTCCCCTCCAAGCCCTCCAATATGCCTTTCTTTGCCTATTTTCAAGTACATGGTTTTGCTTTTTCATTAATTCTCATTGCATGCATGCATGAATGTATATATGTCTGTATGTATGCATAGCTAAATTTATCCTGTTCAACCTATATAATGCTATTTCTTGCATGTATGTTTTCAAGGTTGACCATTTGGTACTTGATAACCAGTTGCCATGCTTATCCCTGGGGAAGACTATTTCTCCCACACTCAACATTCTTCAGTTACTTCTGGTTCTTTATGTATAGTTGAGGCCTAGTGGGCTTTCCCGATCCACTTTGGTCATGTCTATTGGTGTCTGCCTGTTCAGCTCATGTTTAGACAGTCGTGTTGGTGAGACTTTACAGGTGTAGCTTCTAACACTAATAGTACACAATCTCTCAGCAACCTCCCTGAGCCTCTGACTCTTACAGCATTCCAACCCATCTTCTTCAATGCTCCTTGAGTCTCAGGTACAGGAGTGTTTTGTAGATGTATCCATTGAGACTCCACAACTCTGCATTTTTTATTTTTGGTTATGGTGTTCCATGGTAGTGTCCTCCTGTTACAAAAAAGGCAAACAAACAAACAAAAAACAAAAATAAAAGGAGTATCCTTGATGAAGGCTGTAGACTGCACTTATCTGTTGGGAGATGGCTCAGCCAATAAGGGCTAGGCTTACAATCAAAACTCATCCTTCTAGAAAAATCTGTGTGACTATAGAGTTACAGGTGGTGGTCAGCCACCTGATGTGGGTGCTGGGAAACAAACTTGCTCCCTTGGAAGAGATCAGCAAACACGTAACCATTGAGCAGTATTGCTAATCTCTAAAATCCAGACTTCTTAGGTGAAAGAAAATTCCAAGCACATATTTGATTTTGAAATTTAGATCAATATGTGAACACGGTAAAAAAAAATCCATATAATTAAAAATTGTAATCAGTTCCTCTCCTGCATTTCATCCATTTTCTACCCTTGGAGATTCAACTTTTAAATTCTTTCCATACCACCGTTTTCTAAGTAAATCAAGTCATAGATGAAAGAACACCATCCACATAATTTCTGTTTTCAAATTCCTCACTTGAAAAATAAATCTCACGTGTACATATATATGTATGTTCCTATATAGTTGTATATAATTAACAACTATAAACTTTTAATTAATACATAATATTCTATTACATAAATATATTCTAGAATGTAAATCCCTTCCATGCTGTATAGTCAGATTTCTGTTGTTATAAAAAATATCTATGGTTGAGTACTTTATAAAGAAAGGGGGTTTATCTTATAGCTCTGAGGTTTGGGCTGCATCATACCAAGATGAATGGGCTCACAGTGAAAATGAATGCAAAAGAGAGAACTAAGCATGCTTTGCAACAATAGCCACTCACAAGAGCTAATATATCTATGCCATGTCACAAGATTAACCTCTTCCAGAGGAAGAGACCATCTTTTTCCATTATATCTCAAGCATAAAAAATGTTTAAAACTCTTGACTATTAATATATAAGCCTATTTTGTGTTTAATACTCTATGGATTGGTCTATCTATTTTTATGCTGTTTCTATTATTAGTGTTTCACAATATTATTAAGTTTCAAAAAGTATGATGGTTTAATTGTGTTCTTTATGGTTAAATTGGCTAGTTAGAGTGTTCTGTAATCCAAATTTTTGGATTGTAAAACTATTCTTAGATGGTCTTCAATTTTCTTTTTTTTTAAAAAAATATTGTTTCTTTGAGAATTTCATGCAATGTATTTGATAGTATTCACCTCCAAACTCCTCTAATTCCTACCACAGCCATCTCCACCTTCCACCACAAATTTGCATCACCTACAATTTTTAGTTTTTAACAATGCATCAAGTTCAATTTCTGCTGCATGTATATTCATGGATGTGGGATCAACCAACATTAAAGAAAACCTTTGGTCCTCTGGTTCTTACAATCTTCTTATGCCTTTATAACAGTGACTCTCAACCTATGGATACACTATATCTTTAACTAATTATAGAATTGTTTAGTAGCCTTGCCTCACATCTATAAGCACTCTGGGTCTCACAAAGCTCTTCTCAGTTATAGATTCCTACAGGATAATGCTACAGTTTCAATAGCCTTGCTTTTGCTTATGAAAGTGATATTTGGACATCTGGTAGTAATATTCTTTTCCAGGCAAAAACTGTGCAAGGCAAGGAGACTTAACTTAACCCAATTTGTGAAACAAGCATGGTTGAATTTGTGTTGTATCCCTAGTCTCCTGTCTCTAGGAGCCTTGTTTCCAGCATTATCAGTTGTTATAATGTACCTTCTGGAACTACTGTGCTGATATAATAAAGGACATTGTACTCCAATGGCAATTTAAAACTAACCAGTTTTAACTTGTAAAAATTTGGCTTGCTGTGCTGAGTGGAAATATTTACTATAGATGTGACTCCAAGGACTACAGAGCCTTCTACTATACTCATGTTTCTTCTGAAAGCCAAAAAAATTAAATAATGGCATGAGTATAAAAGTGCTTTGTTGGAGATTATAAAATTATACTACCCATATGTTTGGATTTGAAGATATGCTACCTTGAGAAGGCTCAATGTTGCAAAGTCATGGGGAATTTATTGCTTGGTTCCCTTGCCAAGAATACTCTTCATTGCATTTTAAATGTCATTGAATTGCATTTCTATCAAAAGAAACACACCTCATCAAACTTCTCAATGATCAGCACTGGATCAAACATTATTATATGAAGTATCTGCTATGCAAATTGGTAGGAGAATTCAATATGTCATCCCATCATATGTCACAAAAATTTCTCAAAGACAAAAACATTGTATAAGCAATTGATGTACTCTTCCCTGGTGAATACTGCTTCTCCCACTCTCAGCATTCCCTACCTGCCTGTAGTTCTCTGTGTATGGCTGAGGCTTAATGGGTTTTCCTCAAGCATGTCTATTGTAATTCCTTGTTCAGCTCATGTTTAGGCAATCATGCTGGTAAGACTTTATGGGTATCCTTCTGACATTATTAGACACTCCAAAAGCAAACTTTTCCATCTTACTGTCTTTCTGCCCCACCCTCTTCTGTAATGGTCCCTGAACCTTTGATGAAGTTGTTTTATACCTCTGTTCACTAGGATTGGGCTCTATAGTTCTATATTTTGAATGGTTGTGGTTGAATGTAGCAACAATTAATTTAACAAGAGGCCATGTATTTGAAAAGAATCAAGGAGGTATATATGGGTGAGCTTGGAAGGAAGGAAAGGAAGAGAGAAATGATTTAATAATATTTTAATCACAAAAGTAAAAGAGTCAAAAATAAAGTATAATAAAGACTATATTTTTTAAAAAATATGCAGCACTTTTTTTGAAAACATCTACAAGTTCTTTGAAGCTTACATGAATGGTTCCAATACTTACAAGAGATATTGCTCATAATTCACAGAGTTTTGAAGTAGGCTATATTTGGATCAATGTAAATCTGTCAAGAGAGAAAAATAAAAGAAACAGCTCTAGGTCTACAATAAGAAAAGGATCATAACAAAGTTAATTTAAAATGCGAAACAGTGTTAAGTAATCCTAGAAATAAATTTCACACTCTTTGGAAGCCAATTCATTTAAAAGAAATAAATAAAATATGTGCAGAAAGAAAATATGGGTCTGGTAAGTGGAAAGGCAAGCATTTTTATAGCTCTTGAGAGTTCACAAAGCACTTTTCCCTATATCACCTCATTAAATCCTTGAAACAACCCTGTAAAACAAGAAGAGAAAAAGCTACTATTATCTCCATTTTTTTAGAAAGCAATGGGGCTTGTTGTTATTTTGGACTCCAAAAAGTCTTAAAAGCAAATAAATGGATCAGGTAAGTGCACAGAAACTACAGAAAATGAAGAATGTTTTCTGAAATATTTTGCTGGCATTGGATCAAATTTAATAGTCTGAAGAGCACTGAATTTCAAACTTAGCTGCATATGGAATCACTTATGGAGTTGTCAAGCCTATGAATGTCTGGTTTCCACTCTTAGCAACTCAGCTCTTGCTGGCCTAGCCATGAGAATTTTCAGTTGCTATAATGCATAGTGGTTAAAACGCTGCTCTAGAACATTGTGCTACATAATGGAACTGGACCTTTATCATCTGGATAGTGCATCAAAGATACAATGTCATAATGCTCCAGGAAAACCCCCGAGACTAAAGCTTTCTTCTATTCAGAAAGTTATATGTGCTTACATTATGAAATACTATGCCAGCTATCCTTCAGAGTAGTCTTCCCACAAACAGTGAAAGAGATAGAGAACTCTTTGAATTTTAGAGAGACCAAGGAATGTACATGAAAAGCATAGGAGGGAGGAGATGGAATGGTGAAGTGATATAACTATATTAATTATAAATATAAAAATATGATTCTAAAACCTGTATTGCAGTTTGGAACATGAAAGAACCAGGTGCTATAAAGTTTAGAGAGTAAACTGATGATTTGGGTGTTGAAGGAATTGAAAGCAAGTTCCCAAAAGAAAACAGTTTCTGAGCTGATCTCTGAAATATAGGCCAGTGTTAGGGCTATGTTAAGAAAACCCTTGAGATGGGGGATCTAAGAATCACAAAACACATTGAATTCATGCATATTTATCTATTAGCATCAGCAACTATTAACCTAATAAGCATCCCATCAAAATATAAAATTGTGATTCTTTCATGGGAATTCTTAACTTTTAGGTGGATCATCTAGGAGAAGCACTTTGTCTCATTTACATCTACAATTGCCCTAATATACACAAGGACACCACACCTAACTTAAAACAACCACAAAGCTATATAGCAATATGCAGGGGTGCCAGGGAGCATTTGCTTCACAGGAATTTAAATTGGCTTAGTCTCAATCTCAAGGGACAAAAGAATGAATTTGTTTGCACACCATTTACTCTATTGTTGTTGACATTTCTTTACTGCCATCTAATCCTTAAATCTCTCTCCCTGAAGATCAGAGAGATCATCTCTATCATCTATCATCTATCTATCTATCTATCTATCTATCTATCTATCTATCTATCTATCTATCATCATCTTCTATCTCCCCCTCTCTCCTTCCCTCCATTTATCTCCATCTCCATCTCTATCTCTATCTCTTCCTCATCTCCTTCCTCACTCTCTATCTTTTCTGTTCTTCTTTTGTCCCCTGTTCCCCTACAAATGAATGCACTGGGTCTTTGCTGTACTTTCAAGAAATTCAGAGGCTCCGGTCTTGTGTTGCTCTAAGGAAGGAAGAAACTACATTGTCTATAATCTTCTTATAATTTGAAGAGAATGTAATGAAGCCATTCCAGCTCCAACAGCCTATGTCAAAATTACCAAGTCATGGTTCCAAATGTGTTTTCTGTGACTGAACAATTTTCCCCTTGCCTATTTACTTACTTTTACATATAAGCTAGTTGCCAACATGTAGACTTCTAAGTACACCAAATAAAATGCAGATTTATAGCTTACCTTTAAAAATCAGGGACAATTTGGCAACACTGGATCTACATTTTCCCATGCAAAATTTGTTTAAACCTGCTAACCAAAGCATTAAGTTTTCCTGGTGTCAACAAAAGGCCTATATATTCATTTATACCTATACCCTGTGTCTATAGAAACTCACAATTCTTATTTTTGCCATAAACAGATCTTATCATTTCTATTCAGGGCTCTTGCTTCTTCTATAAGCTTCAACTCGGAAGTTAAGAACATGTCTCCTATTACTGCCACTAATCATAATCTATTACAAGGATTTGGAAGAAGACCTTTTGTCTCTGAATTTCCCTACCCAATGTTATCTTGACCACTCTTACCCAAAGCTGATGCAAATATATATATATATATATATATATATATATATATATATATATATATATATAGAGAGAGAGAGAGAGAGAGAGAGAGAGAGAGAGAGAGAATATTTTCTTTATTTACATTTCAAATGTTATCCCCTTTCCCAGTTCCCCCTCCTGAAAACTCCCCATCCCATCCCCCCTCCCCCTGCTTCTATGAGGATGCTCCCCCACCCACGCACCCATTCTCTCCTCCCTAACCTTGTATTCCCCTACACTGGGGCATCCATCAAGTCTTCACAGGACCAAGGGTCTCTCCTCCCATTGATGCCTGACAAGGCCATTCTCTGCTACATATGCAGCTGGATCTCTCCATGTGCATTACTTGGTTGGTGATTTAGTCCCTGGGAGCTCTGGGGGGGGTCTGGTTGGTTGATATTGTTGTTCTTCCTATGGGGTTGCAAACCTCTTCGGAGCTGATGCAAATATTATTGCCTTGCAGTACTTGTCATAGATAAGACTGACAACAAATTTACCAAACTTAGAAAGCAAAAGGGAATTGCATCTTCTCATGCTGGATAATAAATATATTTTTTGCATATTTTATGCTAAGAAAGATACCTACCCCACAATGTATCTAAGTAATAAGACACTTCAGTAACTTGAATATAAAACAGAAGGGAAAGAAGATTTTCTACATATAAATCCATATCTAGGAAAAAATTAATAATAATTCAAAGAAATTCAGCAAAAGTTCAACACTATCATTTTGATTAAAAAGAAGGTAAAAAATAATTAAAACTGCTGAAGAAAAATAAAATGCCTGAGGGGTTATTCTGAACTAGAATAGAATGGCTTACCCATTTTTATTTAAAATACTTTCAAATTTTCTACTTTGCAACTGTGCTTATCAAAGAAGGCTAATAAAGAAATGATTACTTGATTAAGCACAATAAAATGCTTTTATATAAAGACTCCCACAATCACAATGCAAGTGTGGGTTTCTAATCTCTTCAACCCACATACTCTCACCAATATGGAAGACAATAGCTGCATTTTACAAACTTTTTTTGATTGAAGCAGACACTTCTAAGAAGAAACAAAAGTAGAAACTTTTTAAAGGGGGATTACTACATCTGACTATCTAAAAATATAAAGCTCCCACACTAGGGAACATGAACATTAAAAACCAGGAGGGAAGCCATAAAATGGAAAAATATTTGCAAGCCAACCAGAAAAAAAGCAATTCCTACAGAGAGTCAAAATTATCAAATATGTAACATGCCAAAGTAAAAGTGTAGCTAACTCTTAAACACAATATAATTTTTTCTCAGTGGTAATCTAACAAAATTTCAAAATTATAAAATAAGAAACATAGTCTTCATGCAAGCAGTAAATTGGGCTTGCCCTCACCCTACTGTGTGTGCATGCTTCTGTACTGTGGAAACCAATGTTCAAAGGTGTCTTCTATTGCTCTCTACCTTGTGTTTTGAGACAGGGTCTCCTATTAAACATGGAACTTACAGTTTTGGCAAGACTGGCTGAGCAGCAACTCCCTGGTATCTGTCTATCTCTGCATCCTGCTCCATCTGCTGAGGTCACAGCTTTTATGTAGGTGCTGCACACCTAAAATCAGGTTTTCACTTTACCCACTGAGCCATCTCTCCAGCCTCAAGATGGCAGCATATCTTGTATCATTCTCTTCCCATAGAATAGTTTGGCAACAGATTTTAAAGGTTCAGGTGCCACCAATTTATCATAACAAAATTGACCATAATGTGTAAAGATCTATGTTAAAGGAAGTACATAAAATTATGATAACAAAGGACTGGCTAAATAGATTAAAATACATATCAAGAAAATTTAATTCAGGTTCTAAGATCATTTTTCTAATATTTTAATAAAATTAGATGTTCAAACTTTAGTGTTAAGTGTCTAGTACACAATACCAAGCAGTTAACGCAACACAATAACACAGTTTCACAAATCTATCATGTTTCTCTTACTTTCCTCCTCCTGGTCCTCTTTCTCCTGCTTCTCCTCTCTCTGTGTCTCTCTGTTTCACACTCATGCACGCACACACACACACATTTGTGCACGCACACATCCTTCATTGAAGCCAGTGCACAGTGTTTTCTTTTGGGCAATCAAATTGTTATGTAGGATAGATCCAAAGGAAGAATCAGCTAAATGGGTTCATTTGAAAAGAAAGAAAAAGGACCTCCATCGATTAATAGCCCCTCAGAATCATGTGAGTTGTCAGTTCTTAGCACTCTACTATTAACAGTTCAGTCATACTTTCATTTTGCCACATATTTATTTATAGTTCCTCATTCTGGAGGCCTAAGTTTGAATACTGGGGCCTTTTCAGATTAGCATAGAACCATCTATTAGAAGAATGAGAGCACCTATGTTTATTTCTCTCATTTACCATAAATCTAAATACACAAATTTATTAAGCTTCCAACATCTTCAGAATTATTTGCTCTGAGTCATAACATGGAAAGAAATAACATGCATACCCTATCTTTAATAAGCTTTTACCCTATTGATAGAAACAGTTATATAAAACACAAACTTTGAGAACACAGACAATTAAAATTACCTCAAGATATTATTTTCTTTAGATTCTATCATGTCCTTGAGCTTATAGAATCATTGACTGTCAGTTTCACACACATAATTGTTTCCAATAATAGATACAGGACAATCCAATATAGAATATTCCCAACTCACACTACTCATTATAACTGCATCCTCAACTGTACACTGGCACATTCTGAGAAATTATCTAATAGACATATTTGCCTTATAATGATTAAAAGTTTATGAGAATTAAGCATCAAATCTATTCTCTATGTTGTACAAATAATTTGTGTATGTGACAACTCTATAACAATGACATAGTACACACAATGCAAAAGTCCATATAGACAGCAAAAACACTGGCTCTGTAAACCAGGCTTACTCACTGATGGGTATATTTTAGCCAAAAAAGCTTGGAATACCCATGATACAACTCAAAGACCACATGAAACCCATGAAGAGCGAATACCAAAGTGTGGATGCTTCCTTCAATCCTACTCAGAAGGGAGGAGAAAATAATCACCAGAGATAGACAGAAGGAGGGCTCTGGGAGGGAGAGAGGAAGGGGAGGGAAAATGGGGGCAGGATCAGGTGTGGAAGGAGACAGGGGAGAAGGACAAAGGATCAGGAATTTGAATGGAGGTGCATAGCAATGGTGGATGGGGAACTGGGGTAGCCACTGGAAGGCCACAGATGCCAGGAACCCAAGAGGTTCTCAGGATCCAACAGGGATGACATTAGCTGAAATAACAAAGAGGAGATAGAACCTGTAGAGACCATATCCAGAGGTTAGGCACAGCTTCCCAGTTGAGAGATGGGGCCACCCACCCATCTCAAAAATATTAACCTAGAATTGTTCCTGTCTAAAGGAAATGCAGGGACAAAGAGTGGAGCAGAGACTAAAGGAAAGGCCTTCCAGAGACTGCCCCAGCTAGGGATCCATCCCATCTGCAGACACCAAATCCAGACACTATTGCTGATGCCAAGAAGTGCTTGTGGACAGGAGCCTGGTATAGCTGTCCCCTGAGAGGCTCTGCTAGAGCCTGACCAATACAGAGGTGGATGCAAGCAGTCAACCATCCATCGGACTGAGCATAGGGATCCGAATGGAGGAGTTAGGGGAAGGACTGAAGGGGCTGAAGGGGTTTGCAACCCTATAGGAAGAACAACAGAATCAACCAACCAGACCTCCCAGAGCTCTCAGGAACTAAACCACCAACCAAAGATTACACAGGGAGGGATCCATGACTCCAGCTGCATGTGTAGCATAGGATGAGAGGAGAACCCCTAGGGTCTGTGGAGGCTTGATGACCCA
Source organism: Uromys caudimaculatus (assembly GCA_028551405.1). Lineage (NCBI taxonomy): Eukaryota > Metazoa > Chordata > Mammalia > Rodentia > Muridae > Uromys > Uromys caudimaculatus. The sequence goes on from CM052722.1 coordinate 108,523,776, forward strand.
GTGTAGGGGAATGCTGAGGCACTGGAGTTGTGGTGTCGGGAGGGGGGGGAGAGCACCTTCATAGAGGCAGGGGGAGGGAAGAGGGGTTAAGGGGGTTGTGGAAGGGAAACTAGGAAGGGGGATAACATTTGAAATGTTAATAAATAACCAATAAAAAGAGCAGTATTTTAAGCTAGAGAAAGTGTCTGTGAAATCTGAATCAGAGACCCAAATTTAATTATTATATTAAAAACTTTGAGAACAAAAATCAGGTATATGTAAAAGCTTCTCAGTCTTCACTAGCAGTCCATCACCCATCTTTTTGTGTAATTTAATTTTTTTCACATCTGTTATCTCATTTCACCACAGAGCTTAGCATTCTAATGTTGGAACCCTTCCTGTCTCTTACTGTATAAAAGACTTCAGAGTATGGAAAAGACTACCATGAGGAAATAGCCAACCATTTGCTCTTGGTTCAACTTAATCTTGTTCATGTATTTATTGTTATAAAAGGGAAAGAACCGTAGCTGTTCTTCCTGCTTCACTTTTTTTAACCCATATCAATCTCTAGCCTAATCTTGGCAAAGCCTGTGTGTTTTTACAACCTCAGCCCTGTCTACCAAGAAGACTGGAATATGCTCCTTCCCTATATGTGTGCTTGGAAAGAGATTTGAGCATATATGTGCCTGAGTTTGTATGACTAAATGTCAGTCTTTTCTCTATCAAGATAACTCAGCACCTTATTAACTCCTATAAGATTCGGTCAAACACTTATCACCCCAACCATCAGGGCTTCTTCACCTGGTGGGGCTTTTACACAGAGCATCAGTATGATGACCCTTGGACACTGACATGATTTCCAGGGAGCCAAGAACTCTGGGTAAATTTATAACTGAATTTTTAGTAGCTCCCCAGACTATTTTTGACAATTCATACTGCTTTCCTCAATGCGTTGCCACCCAGTGATGCTGAAGTTCTAACATGTTGCTTTCCCAAGGCAATCAAGTAATGACAACATTTGCTTTGCCTACCTTTCAAAGCTTTTTAAAGCATCACATGAAATAACAGATGGAAAATGCTTTAAAAACTATAAAGATTTATTCAAATGGTAATTCTTTCTTTCATTGTTAAAAATGGTTGTAAAGACATTTTCTTCCCTGTCTCTTTAAGAAAAAATCATATCCTGGAAGAATTGTGAGGCTTATTAGTTTTAAGCATATCCATGATGGGTTATGTCTTTCAGGGAAAGATTTTAATTACTCTGCCTTTCCCCTTTGAGATCAGCACATGGTTTTATGAAACACTGTGCAAACATGACTTTCAAACTGAAATGTGTCCGCATGTTCTGCCTCTCTAGCAAGGAGAAGGAAACCCAGAAATAATCAAAAGGCAGAATTCTGGAAAGGTCATCAAGGAGATGCTCACTGTTCTGATGTACATACACTCACCTAGTTTATGAAATGTGGGAGGCAAAGAAAAAAGCAGAGGAAAAGCATCACTCCCTGAGTCAGTGAGCATCTGAAAACATGGAATCACATGTGACATCTTCACTCACTCAGCAGCAGAATCTATGGTCTCCCTCAAGTGAAACAGAAATCCTAATGATTTTCTTATTTTAAATATGTCTTTCCAGATTCTGCTGCTAAAAGCTGACTACCTCAATAATGAATCCGTACCATTCTACTTAATTGAGCAATGTCTCTAGTTGTCATAGAGGGACTTGTTTCTAGACAAATAAGAGGAAATTATAAAGAAAAGAAACATGCAACAATCAGCATTACTAGATATCCTTGATAGCAACAATAAGATTAAACTAAACAATAGAGGAAAATAACTTCCAATTTACACATACTTCTATAATCCACACAGCAATTAAGCCAATAGGTTCCACCTGTGACCACATCTTACAGAAACTACAGAGATCACAGCATTGAAGAGATGAGTATGATCCTGTCACTGTCACTTTCAATATATAGGACAAAAATTACAGCTTCATGTCCCCAAGTATTTATTTCATATTGGAGAATTCTAATGGAAAAGCATAGGCTCCAGCAGCAATTTTCCAATAAAAGACTATAGAAATATGAACAACTCCCTTCTGTGCCATGCTCACCTCAAATAGACTCATCCTTTTTAATTTTTTAAAATAATTTTGTCTGTTGACTTGTATGTTTGTGTGGGTAGGTGGATATGCACCAAAGTCAGAAAAAGGCAGCTTGTTTCGTAAGTTCTAGAATCTGAACTCTGGTCCTCATAATTGTAAAACAAGCACCTTTGTCCATTAAGCCATCTCTCCAACCTGGTTCCATCCTTTTAACTATCCTCCTCTATTTCTCTATTCTCTATTCAAACTCTGCTGCTGTCCCCTTAAAATATTAGTGCACATTTTGAGTCAGTGTATAACTGTCTTGTCCTTTGACAGTCAAAACACTTTCTGCAATTTAATAAAACCCCATATAAATTAAAGACTTACTTAAGAATTTCAATTCTTACCCAAACGATAGAATTATAACACTTCTACCTCTGTGAGTGGCAGGACCAGTAGTGATAGGAGGTTTACATCCAGATAATTACCTGGTGGCAGCGTTTTGGGGTGAGTCATCCACAATGAGTTGTAGTTTCATTAATTGGTAAATAAGGATGTGGCACTACTATTTATAAGCTTGTTACTAGATTTAAATAAGATGGTCCTGGGAGAACATTTTTTTTCTAGTACATGTTGTAGTGGGCTTGATTTGAATTTAATCCTCTGCCCCAGATTCTTTCTAAAGCTTTGTATCTCAGAATATGGCCATATTTGGAGAACTAAAGACATTATTTGATCTTTTATGTTAGTGATCAAGTTAAAATAAAATCAGCACGGTGAGCACAATACTATATTATTGGTATCCTTATCAAAAGACTGGATTTGAGAATAAAGAGGGAGCATTCAGAGAGAGTGAGTATAAAAATATAGGTGAAAAATAACATGGAAATTTTAAGTGGCTCCTACCCTTATGGTCCTCAGAAATGGATTAGCTCTCCTGGAACCTGTTGTTTCAAACTTACAATGTCTCAAACAGTGACATTTCTATTATTTAAGCCACCGTGTCTATGGTGTCAGTCAGAATTAGTAAACTAACTCAGTATTCAGTTTCCATAAAGCTAACTTCAAGTGTACTTCTGGTTTTGGTCAGCTTATCTGCTTGAAGATTCAGAAAACAGAATACAAAAACAATTTAGAAGTCGGTTACTCCTCTTTATTTGAAAGTCGAAGTAGCCATGTAAAAGAGAAACAATGAGCAGGGTGGTTGCAGACTTTATCATCGAAACCAGGGTAATTTGGGTTGAAAAGTGACATTATTGGTAAGTACAATAAGTTATCAACAAGCATCAGAGTAGCACTGTGTAAAGCACATGTGGACCGTGGCCTGCCAAGAAATGGAGGGCAAAGGTGTATGCTTCTCTCCCTCCACCACCACTTTATCAACCAAATTGTCTAATGAGGAAAAATTCACTAGTTCCACTAGAGCAATGTAGTTAATTTTACTATACCTATTAATTAGCTTGGAAAACATGAGCTAAAGTCAGAAGGAAATATTCTTAAGTTAATTACCTCCATGTCCTTCACTTGAACATTCCGTTTATTTCCAAAATGTCCCCAGGCTAGTGAAATTTATCAATTTGGTGCATGTTTTACTGCATAGAAAACTATGTTCCCATTGATAATCTATTACTTTCTGATTCCATAGCTTATAAAAAAGAGAATAAGGCAGGAAAGCATTCAATGTTAAATAAGTGTTTCATTTTGGAATCTTATCATGGAACAAGTCAAGGGTGTTCATACTCAGCTGGGCAGAGGAAGGAAAGCTCTTGGCTTGCTGAAACTTCCCTCCCACTCCTGGATAAAGATCACTCGGTGTACCCTGTGTTTTTTCTCTTGGCATAGGTTCCTCCCTGTTCTGTTTGATTGCTGTGCTCCCACCGCTTTATGAAGGGGTCTACTCTAAAGTGGAGGGTGTTGTGAGTGAAATACTTGCTCTCTACACTAATTGATTTTTTAAATTAATCACTTCATTTGCAATCCATTCACCCTAGCAGAGATGAACATTCATCATGCTGAGCAGACCCTCAGCACACAGAGAACATCCACAGCTGGTAATTAGTCTAAGAACTGGCTCAGGACTCTTTAAATGAGATTGGGGCCATTCCTGCAAAGCTAAAATGCCATGCAGCATTAAAAAGTTAAATAACCTTGTGAACCTTTTTAATAAGAAAGACAAATGCAAAGTGAACCTATTTAGAAAATCTTTGATTTCATTATTGATAAGAAAGTTATTAATGTGTGAGCATGTTCGAAATTCTTGATTGCCCTTTGCTTATAGAGGGGCAATGAGGTAATGTAGAAAATGCATGGGGTTTGAAGTAGACAAATTGGGAGACTCTGATTTTCCAGTTGCCTGATCAAAGTTCTGAACCTTACTTTCTACAGCTGTTTATAGAATAAGTGATATTTTTCCTACTTGTAGGACAATTTGGAATCTATAACAAGAGTAAACCCTATTAAACCTTTTATAAAATACAAAATATTCCACATTAAGTTGTACTACAGTAGCATAGTATTTCAAAATGGATGTAAAACTTAATAAACAACTATTACAATAGAAAATAAATTCAAATTCCCATCATAATTGAACAGTTGAAGGAACATGCTTTGCCCAGTAATATAGCACTCACTTTTTCATTTCTGTGTGCCATAATCAAACTTCCACAAACATCACACAATTAACGAACATCACTTTCCATGAAACAGAACATGATTAACAAGTCACCCAAGACTTCATTGGTGAAAATAGTGTATTAGCATAGGCCAGTAATCTCAGCTACTTAGAAGGCAGTTTCATGACAAGTCCAAGGCCTGCGTGGCCAACTTAGTGTGGCTTTCTTTCAAAATTTTAAGAAGTCAAAAAGTCTGGCAATGAATGTCAGTGACAGAGCATTTTCCAGATTTAATCCCAAATCCAGGGAACATTTAAAAGGGGGGGGGGGGAATAACATAAGAAAAATCAGACTTAAAACTGCACTTTGGCACAAATAGTAAAATGCTGAACAGAGAAGACAACATGTACACAAGTTGTAGAAATAACTTATTACACAGTCAAATTTGTTTGAATAAATAACTGATTATAAAAACTCACATTGTAGTTAATTGGGTGAGTTGAGATCGCTTATTAGAAGTTTTTGATTAAATCAGCAAGCGAAATTGTTTTTCCCGGTGTTTGGGAAAGCCCCACACAAGCATGTTTTCCACTGCTCCAAAGCAGGGTTTTCTCATCATGTTCTCCATAATCAAACGGTTCTTGTCACATTGAAATAAGCCTTACACTCAGAGGTGGAGCTTAAATTTTACTGCCAGATTAATCTTCTGTTGCAATGAATATCATTACTACTAAAAAAAAATCTAATAACATCTTATTATTTGAATAATAATTTCATTAAGAGCTTTTAATAGGACTGTACTATCTCTAAGTGTGGCTGCAATATAAATCATTTCAGAACAAGTGCCACTTTTATGTAATCACTCGCTAGAAAAAGCAAAATTATAGCTTCAGCTCTCAGTTGCTAACCTGTTTTTCAGTTTCCTTTTGCAGTTTTCCTGGATCTGACTGACAGAAGGACACTATAGCTGAGAAGGCCCTGAGACATCATTTAGTCTGCCGTCCACATTCTACAGGTCCTATGGTGTCAGCTTTATCATATCCTCAAGCAGGTACTGTTCTTCTAAATCTGAAGACGATGGCAATCTTTACAAGATCCTCAAGAACAGACTTGCATTTTGACCATTAAATTAATTTGTATTGGCTTTACTTTCCTAGAAGGCCTTAATCATTATAAGTAAAGCTACATTGAGTATATTCTGGATGAACAAGTGATGAAGACTGTTTAAAAGAAACACACTTTGTTATTATAGTGAAGGCCTAGGACTTGGGTAAGGAGGACAGGCCACTTATAAGTGGGACATCATTAGTTTTCTTAGTGTCTGTGAGTATTAATTGTGGCCCTTTGATGATGATGACTAAGGGACACAATAAAAACAGTCAAAAAATACATTGTAATGCACAAATTCTTGTGTGAAAATTTTTCTGAAATCCCTCTATGGAAAAAATCCATGTATGGCTTTGTTTATAATAGAGCCCGACTGTGTCTGCGTAACATGAAATCAGTTGCGTAGACCAGGCTGATACTGAATATGCAGCAATCCTCCTACCTCTGCTTCCTTATTACTGGACGATAGGGTATGCTTGACCACCCATGCTGAACTCTGAAATTAAAATTAAAATTGGAGCTGGGCAGTGGTGGCGCACGCCTTTAATCCCAGCACTTGGGAGGCACAGGCAGGCGGATTTCAGAGTTCGAGGCCAGCCTGGTCTACAGAGTGAGTTCCAGGACAGCCAGGGCTACACAGAGAAACCTTGTCTCGAAAAACCAAAAAAAAAAAAAAAAGAAAAAAAAAATTAAAATTGGAAAGAGATGTAAGGAGTGATTTAAGGTTGAAAGCCTATCAGTTCCTCAAGTAGACTAGAAATTCAGTTGATAGAAAGAAGATATTAGGAATGTGAGTTACACAGAAACAAGTAGACATGGACAATTAATAATAATAATAATAATAATAATAATAATAAACCTCCATAAGAGTCTTAGAATGAAAATCCAATTGCAAGGTTGGGGACAAGGAAGTGGAAGGAAAGAGGTACAGTGTCTGTGGGGCCTAGGGACTGTACCTGAGCATGAATAGTAATAGCTGTGCAGAAGTTTGGAAATCTTGGTGCAGACATCCAGGCTCTTTAGTGGAGTGTGTGTATGTGGAATCTGAGGGCATAGACCCTGAGCTAAATTCCTTGGGCCTAAGAATCAGCTTTGCCAGTTTAGAGATCTGTAACCTTGGACAAGCTTCTCTACATCTTCAATCCTCAAGGGGTTAAATGAATACAAAATGAGCTAATACTTAAAAGGGCTTGGAGCTGAGCTTGGAGAAGGGTATAAATGTCCACTGAATAAAAATCAAAATCCTCTTTCATCTCAACTTTCACTTTTACAAAATACTATTTATTTACTATTTGTGAAGGAAAAAAATCAATTAATTTGCCAAATTATGTATAGGCATTTATTTGCATTTCTGATAAATATTCTTTTAAAATAATCGTAAATGTAATACATGCACATGGGCAAGTCAGAAAGTGGTAGGAGACTGAAAACAAAGAGAAACAAAAGCAAAACTTACTTCTACATGTGTGTATTGAGTTTTCACAAAGGAAAATTTAGACTTGGTCCTTAAAAAGATCAGTAAGTATTGCTTTTATCACAAGATTAGGAAAAGGTCAGTTATGTAGCTGGAAAAAGCAAAAGAAAGAGTCACAGACTCAAGGGGAAACATTTGAAATGTAAATAAAGAAAATATCCAATAAAAAAAATGAAATAAAAAAAAAAGACACTCCAACAGTGCTGGATAAAAGTCCCTCATCATCTCAAAAAAAGAGTCCCAGACTATGTGTATGGCAATTAACTTTAGCCTTATTAGTAAAAAATAGAATTGAGACACCAGAAAATATAATTTCAAGTCATAGTGTCAATCCATAGTGCTGCTTGAACAAAGACTCAATTTAGTGTTGTTTCAACTCTATCATGCACAAACTTGATCCTCCTGTTAGAAAGGTATGCATCACAGTTTTTCAAACAATACAAAGGAGATAAATTGGGAGAGATTTATTAATTTTGAAGTAAAAGTATTTTGATTTTTAAAAATTATGTCACAACCATGCTCCTTAAATAGCAGCTGTTTCCTGAAATTGGAATCCGACCTAACTCTTACAGAAAATATAGTGTGAAATCCTCATTCCCCAAACAGGAAAGACACTGATGAATTTTGAAATTAATGTCATTTGCATAAATAATCATGGTCATGACTTTACAAGCTTATAAATTAGGGTAGCTGCAGAGATGCATGCTGGTTATTTTTATAAATACAGGAAAACTGCAAAGTCAGAGGCGCCTCAGGGTGAAGCATGTGTGGGCTTAACTTGGTGATTGTCTCCTTCCAGATCGAGGCTGTTTGCTACTTTCTGGGCCATTTGCCGCCCCTGGGAAAACTGGGAGTTCTAACTTTCTCTCTGATTGCACTGACTTCCTCAAGGGAAAGGACAAAATCCGCAATGTTCTTATCCTTATGTTCCTGCTTTGATCACAGATAAGGCAGCCTGAAATGACTATTTGTTGAGGAAAAACGTTGAGGGCCAACTAATGTTTCTTCAAAATAATCATACACTGTGAATACATGAATCTCTAAACAGAGGTACATTGATGGCTCTGCAGTTAGAAACTGACAATAAAAAATGAACCATACAATTTATCAGATGTGAAAAATGCTGAGGAGAAAAGCAGAGTATAGAGCAAAAGGAGTTGACATTTTAAACAAGGAGATGAGGAAAGACCTTTAAGATAATGACATCTGAGCAAATATTTAAAGGCTGTAAACTATTAAACTATGCCATCAATGGGAAAAGAAATATCCCTGACAGAAACAAGGGCTAGTGCAAAACATTTTGATGTGAAATTCTGCCTGTCTGAAAGCCAGGAATTAGGCCTCTATGAATGCAGGAAGGAGGAAGAGTGAGAAGCAGGAAGTGTAAAAGAGCATAATGTTAGAAGTAGAAATATAATAGACCTTAACATTAAAGGGTAACTGGGATCCAACATAATAAAATATTTATTAGGATACAAAGCAATGAGTTCATATGGTTTTCTAAAAATCACCCTGGTTTGATGAATAGAATATGTCACAGGGGCAATGACTTAATTGGGGAAAAATATCATAAAACTATCTTCAATAAATTCGGTCCAAGAGTCAGGTAATTCAAGTCAGGTTTAGAAGTGGTTAATTTCTGAATGAATTTTGAATACAGAACACAGTTTTCTGATGGATTAGATGTTATATGTGAAAGGTAATAGGCATGGGATCAACATTTTTTGCTTAAGAAACTAGCAGTGTGAAGTTTCCACTACCAAAGTGAAGAAGACTGAAGTACAAAGATAAATATCTTGGTATGAAAATATTAAATATCTGAAAGGACCATAGAACATACTTTTAGAATTCATTATATAGATGACATCCAAAGTAATGTTATTTAAAATCAGGTTATCGGTTGAATTGTCCCCATCCCACAGAACATATGTTAAAGTTCTGAATTCTAATACCTTAGAACATGAACTCATTCCAAGTCAGGTTATTATAGGATCCCTAAATAAAAATGTGATAAGGTTATTCTTACCCCAGTGTACTTGATGGCCTTACAACATCAGTATGTGAGTAGTAGATTTACACAAATGCACAGACACAGAATGTCATGTAAACATGAATAGAGCCATCTGAAGACAAGGAGCAATGCTCAGTACCTCTTACCCCAAGGAAGAAAAAAAATAACATTGCCAAAACTATACATTTCCAACCCCTAGAACTATATTAAAGCAACTCAAAACAAACAAACAAACAAACAAAAAGAAAATAAAAAAACTACTACACCAATTTAATTCGTGAGTAAGGATACAGAAAGAAGGCCTGATGGCTGCTGGAGAAAGTCGACTTACTTTTCTTTAGGGGTGTCACCTCTGATTGACCATTCTTCAGTGGGCAACACTATACCCCTACATCTATGGGTAACGCTAGCTAGACTTAGTACATTAAATAAGTAAATAAATAACTCAGTTGGTCATTCAGTCAATAAATAAATAAATAAATAAATAATATTTTAAAGACATTTTCAAATGGTTCAATGCAGGACTTGTTAATTTATCATCGCCCTCTGGGTTCTCATTTTCTTAGTTTATGAAATAAGCTTTCTAGTCCAGAATGTTGGACTTTAAATGTGGACCTGAGCAATCAACGAAGCAACTGTTCTGATAAGCTGTGTGTATTTTCTTTTGAAACATTATTCTCAAAGTGTGATTCCCCAGGACACTTTCATCTGAAATGTTCCCTGCAAGAGAATCTTTGATGATAAGATTCAGGATTCTGAATTTCTAAAAGTCTTAGATGAATGTTACACACAAAATGTCTTGAGAATTACCATCTTAAACTACACTATGAAGCAAGGTGGAAGAAAAAAGAACTTCAGGTAGGTCAGTGTGGCTAGAGCTTTAAGGTTACAGTGATCTGCAAAGGAAAATCATTAGGAAAATATTATAATATATAAAATGTTACCTTTTAGGTGCTGCAAAACTATCCAATAGTTCTTTTTATTATTTCTTCACTCTAATAGATTTATATAAGCTTCACAAGAACCAAAATACACTTTAGTTCCACAGCATTTAACCTGATGCCTTAGATGTATTAGAAGTATTTCATAAACAATGCTACAAGGCCACAAAGAATGAGCATATGTAAACACATTTTTATAAATGCATTAGCTATTTAGAAGGTAAATTAAATAGAAAAGAAATTATATATCAACTTCATAGTACATGTAAAATAAATACTAGGTAGATGTGGTGGTTTGAATATACTTGGCCCAGGGAGGTGTGGCCTTGTTGGAGTAGGTGTGGCCTTGTTGAAGGAAGTGTGTCACTGTGGGGGTGGGCAGTGAGACCCTCCTCCTAGCCACGTGGGAGCCAGTCTTCTCCTAGCAGCCTTCAGATGAGAATGTAGACCTTTCAGCTCTTTCTCAAGCACCATGTCTACCTGGATGCTGTCATGCTCCTGATTTGATGATACTGGACTGAACCTCTGAACCTGTAAGCCAGCCCCAATTAAATGTTGTCCTTATAAGAATTGACTTGGACCGGGCAGTGGTGGCACACACCTTTAATCCCAGCACTTGGGAGGCAGAGGCAGGTGAATTTCTGAGTTCAAGGCCAGCCTGGCCTACAGAGTGAGTTCCAGGACAGCCAGGGCTACACAGAGAAACCTTGTCTCAAAAAAACCAAAAAAAAAAAAGAGTTGATTTGGTTATGGCATCTGTTCATGGCAGTAAAACCCTAAGACAGTACAATAATATTTTAAAAAAGAAATCAACCTCTTATAATTATTTTAGGAAAAATACTTTAATCTTAATGCAAAAAGTATTTACTGGTTATAATATAAAAAATATGATAAGTCATAAGAAGTCTATATAAAAAGATATACTTTTAAAGGAATAAATATAAAGCACAGATTAGTAAAGGATGCCTATAACACATGTTACCAGAAAAGGCATTAGCACTAGAAATAGATACTGTCTTCTCTGAATCAACAAATTTTGTCAAGTTCACGATGTCAAGTCCAAAATAGAAAATAAATTTGAAAACAATATGAAACTGCAATAACATGGCTACCTAAATAAGACCTAACAAGTACACTATCAATATACATGTTAACATGGAAAAGGCAAATATCACAGGGCCCCAACTCTACACAAAAATACTGCAGCTTGCTAATTCTGAGAGTGAGTGAAACAGTCTTCCTCAGGGAAGGGACTCTTCAGTTGTTTATCCAATACAAAGTAGTCAGCACTGAAATCATATACACACATACAATATTATACAGACTGAACAGATTGTATCTATAATTTTTAGTAGTAGATTATATCTACAATTTTTAGTAATATGTGTATGTAACATGTCTTATATATAAGCTATGAAATGTTTCATATACAAAAATAGTTGAGACAGGCCATGAGTTTAAGAGAAAGCAAAGGGATACATGGGAGGTGTTGGAAGGAGAAAAAGAAAAATGAAACTGTGCAAGTTTGAACATGAATAACAAATAAGAACAAGAAAGGATGCTTTCATCACTACAAGCAAAGAAGGGATGAAACATCATCTAATAATATCAAGAAAACATAAGAAATTCATACAAAATTTTAATAGGAGTATAAATAGATAGCATCATTTTAGAAAGGGAATTAAGAAATATGTAGTCAACATGTGTACCCTAGAATTCAACAAATTACAATGATCTGCATATTTATTGCCTACTGTAGAATGTAATGCCAAATTGTGTTCTACTTTCCTGGAATCACAGATTATCAGTAAATAACATGAGGCCTTAAGTCCACTTGCACATTTTGTCAATATAAAAAGGAAGTGAATTTTGTTCAAGATCATGCAGTTATTAAATGGAGATGCTAGGACTACAATGATTTTTTTCCTGACTGAAAGCTCTTCAAAATTATAAGCAATCCTTCTCCAGTGTTAATGCTAAGGAGAATTTAGTAGCAATGTTTTTAGAAATTTATACATACTGAAATAGAGTAAGTTCTAACATCTAAAAACTACTAAAACTATTTACAGGTTTAGTGTGATACATTTGTTTAAATACTCAAAAAAATTTCCCAACTAGAGCTATCTTGTACTTTGTCAATCATATTTAGCTTTTAAAAGACTCTGAAAACACCTGCTATTAAATTTTTAAAGTGATCTTAGGACTCAGTACTGCACAAACCCCTAGTAGTTTTTTTACAGAACTTGTTTTACCAAGCTTGAAATATCTGGATTCTAGATATTGTTCCCACTTGACAGTTGGACAAGCTGCCTCAGAGAGTAGATATGATCTGTAGACCTCACTATAAAGTAGCTAACTTTTTGCCATTAAACTAAAAAGGAAGAAACAAAGACACACATATATTAAGTGTTATGCACCAACATCACTGCTTAAAATGAGAAGTCAAGATGTCAACCCAAGCAGTCCAGTCTTAGATTACATGTTCATGTTTAATTACTATGCTGCATTGGCTTCTGCAAAATGAGTGCTCTCCAAATATTGTTTGAAATATTAAACTATGCAATGGATTCTTAGCCACTTTCCCAAGATGTTTTTGTTTTAGTTGAACCTAAAATAATAATATTTTACTTTCTAAGTACTATGTTTTGAATCTGAAGCCCCCCCCCATAGGCTCATGTTTTAAATGATTATTCTGCCACCAATGACTCTATTTTAGGAAGCTGTGGAGCCTTTAAGAGGTGGGTTCTACCTGGAGGCAGTGAGGATGCCTTGACTCTTATAGCCTAGACTTCTGGTTCTAGCACTCTCTCCACCTCCTAGTTCTCCATGGTATGAAGCATCCCAAGCACATGCTCTCACTGCCTGATCATCCCCACCAGAATGAACTTGTAGCCTGTGAATCATATACACAAACGAACACTACATCAATAGTTCCTCTCAGGTATTTTGATCACAGTGATACAAAAGTAATACAAGACTAGAAAAAAGTGCTAGTTGAAAGAACTTAGTAACATGAAATATACAGGGTTTCACGTGAAACCACAAGCAATCTATGAATGTAAAAAAAAAAAAATGAACTTATCCATGGAAGATATGATCTGGAAAGGAGGCTGTGACTATATGGGGAACTTTGGACATCGATGAACATAAATTTGTGAACGAGGACACACAAAGAAGAAAAGCTAGATCCTAAGTTATAACCAACATGGGGGAATACTCATGATTTAGGCTTGAAAAAAGGCAAGTAAGTAATAAAGAACAAGATCTAAGGGTTTTGGACATATATTTTTACCAACTAGATAAGTGCACTTACCTTGTACTCATTTTTTAAGCAATAGTTCAACAGTACCTTGCTCTAGGTTCAGCTGATGCTTTGTAACTCTAATCCCAGAATTTAGGAGGTAGAGACAGGTGGATCTCAGTGAGTTCAAGGACATCTTGGTCTACATAGTGAGTTCCAGGACAGCAATGACTAAACAGAGAGACCTTGTCTTAAGCAAACAAACAAAAAACCAGAGTAATAATCCTTACTTCTTTAGCTTTCTTTTTATTTGCAGAAAAGGTATTCTTTGATATATTACAGGGGGTTACCACTGGTTTGGGAAAGAAATGGAATCCAAAAAACTTAAAAAATTTGTGTCCTTTCTGATATTTTGTTCAGAACAGTTTAGCCTATTATAATTTGTGCAATTTTATAAAAGTGGTAGTCATCTTATTCCAGGGAGTTTGAGAAAGATATGGCTTTTCTGTGGTACAGGACATGACACCATCTGTAGACACAGGTTTTAGACACAGTGGTATTCAAGTTTACAATAATAGAGATTTTTTTCAAGATTATGATTACATAAAATATTGATACAGTACAAAATGAAACATTAATTCAAACTCACTTATTTTGTAGAAGCGAAATATTAACTCTTGGTTAATAATGAGACTTTTGTTAACATAATAAATTCTTATGTTCAGTTCATTTGTTTTCATACTTTGTTCTGGTTTCATGTACTAAGAGAAGACATATTCATACAAATAAGCACATGTGAATTATAGCATAGCCATGCTAGCACATTGGCTGACTTGCTCTTGTGGGGGTCCTGTGCAGGCAGCTACAGATGCTGTGAGCTCATGAGTGAAACAGTCCTGTCATGTCCACAAAACACTATTTCACTCTTGTCCTTTTCAAACTCTGGCTCTTACACTCTTTTTTTTTTCCTCCTTTTTTATTTTTGATACTTTATGTACATTTCCAATGTTTCCCCTTTTCTGAGTCTCCTCTTTGGAAACCCCCTATCCCCTCCCCAACCCTGTCTCCTCTTTTGTGATGATTCCTGAGCCTTGGTAGTGACGTATGATACCATTGTCCAACTTGTGACGGAACATTCCACTATCTCTTACCTCTCTTTGTGAAAAGTCCACAGCATTGGATGAATTCCACTTGGAATTACAAGCTTTCTATTTCTGCTGGCTTCAAATATCCATGTTCTATTGCAACAACTACAAAACCCTTAGGTTAAATAGCCAGTAGTCACTATACTTATAGTAAAACACTACAAGTGACTAGGTGCAGTAACAGTCTCCATTCTGAGATTTCTCATGATTAATTTGGTTATGAGGTCACATAGACTTAGTGTATAAACTACAGGAATGCTGCATGAGCCTGCCTCTCAAAGTCCATGCTTCTCCAGTGCCCTCACCTAAACACATCTCGAAAACTAAAGCTCTATGGGAAATGTGAGGAAAGGAAAGCAACCAGGTTTCTGGATATTATAGGAAGAAGATAATGAAACAACGCACTGTTGGGCTTGGTTACAGACTGGAATGAAAATGATGACTCAGCACAGATGATATTAGTATCATTGCCTCTTGAGTTTTAGATTTTATAATCCTGTTATGGTAGCTAATATTAAATCTCCTTGAATTTATCAACTGAAATTCTCCTTTAAAGTCTGCCTCTACTGCCAAGTTTCTTTGCAGAACCAGAGGCCAGATAGATATTATACTTTATGTTTCTGTTATGCTTTTTCCTTCTGAGCTGTCCATATTTTTCTAAATTCTAATATATTATAGTCTTATACAGTTTGCATTTTCATTGCAGAATTATTTGCTTTGAAAACACACAAGCACACATACAGTGAAAAGAAAATAAATGTGGTTAGTTTTCACTTCTAGAATTGCATTCAACATTCTTGGATCACTAATACGGCAACAGCTGCCTTAATGACTCAATTTATCATAATAATATTTGAAAGAACATATGCACTTTAATACAAAAGGTATTAGACGTTAAGCATTCAAATCTAAAATTAAAACATAGGCTCTGTAAAACTTGATATTGAAACATGGTTTACAGCATCCTAGGAAATAAAAATCATCAATAGCTTGAGGAAAGGTAGGGAGAAGAGAAAGTTTACAAATGTGAGAGACACAGTGATGCTTTCATATTCAATCTCAGCTCACACATAATCTTGTACAGTCACTAGAACAGGAGAAAGAAATCTCTGTCAGTAAAATAATCTATCAGGCTTCTTTGTTTGTTTGTTTGTTTGTTGGCATGGGATAACCTTAATCATACTTTGTGTCATAAAGTACCTTAGCTCTTAATGAGCTAGGGTTAAATACTTTCTCGCGTACTACTATTGCCTCCTCTGTGGTGTAAATATGTTCATACATAGAGACAATCGTAGCAAAAAAATAAGGGGTTTTCTTAGGAGACACTCAAAAACACTGATTACTAGCATTGAAGACCAAAAGAACTGATGCAGTCTCTGAATACTGTACCAATCTTGCCTGCTTAGTTAAGGCACAGTGAAATGTAGGATTTGAACAATAATGCTTTAGTTCTATCATAAGGTCTTCTGAAGAACTTCATTAAGAATTAAGGGACTTGGATTTCAATACTACCACTAGTTCTGTTCCTTTTAGAAAGTTAAAGTTCCAGAAAATGATGTTAGTGAAATCAGTGTTTCACAAACTTGTAAGAAAAGTTATTTTTAAAATGCAAATGGAATCTTATAAAAACTCAGTGAATAAACAAGTTAAAGTTTGATATATCATTAGGTGTATGTCCTCACATGATAAATATCAAAATAGTTGTAACTACCAAATAGCAAAAGATCACAAAAGGATGTGATCAATTCTGATTGTGGAAGTAAGTGAAATGAGACTGAGTCTTAGAGTATCACTGATAGTTCAGTAGGAAGCAAACTTGGCAAACGAAAGTAGTGCTTTAAACAGGATACATGCAATGACAATGGGTCAAAACCCATCATGCAGCAGTGAAGACTGGCTAGAGACAATAGTGCAGACAAAGCAGGTGCCTGAACATGGAAACATCTACATGTATATCTTTCTAGAAAAGTACCAACTAATGAGAACTTAGATTTATGTATGTATGTTTGTGTGTAATGGGATAACACCACCGTAAATTTCATACTGCAGTGTGAGACATTCCTGTCTTGAGAAAGGAACAACTTAGTTTTTTTCACATTCTTTGGGGCTCATCTGAAGTAGCATTGGCCAAAAAAAAATTTCTTATACTTTATTTAAGCATAAGTATAGCTGCTACTTTTGCTTATTAAAGCTTAAATTCCACAAAAGACTGAGCTTTGTCATTATGGCTTACTGCTTATGCCAGCACATAAGAGAGTACCTAGCACTTACTAATGATTAAAATAAGTTCATTGTATGAATGAAATCTGGAAATCTGAAAGCAAAACGTCGACTCATGCCCCAAGCACTTTTGTAATACCATTTTATTTATGTCTTCTCTGTTCCTGATTGCATACACAATAGAAAGCCCAAGGTTTCCAAGGAAGACTTAAGAAGGAAACTTCTTATCGTCTAGAAGGTTCCTAAATGCCCTTATTTGGTGTTCCTCCAGATACACCTCCTTTCCTTACTGTGGGGACTTGGTTGCCACCACATTTTGTTGAACATTATAGAAGTACTTGAAGTACTCAATGCATACACTGAAGACAAAAGCACATCCTTTTGTGTCCAATCAAAATTAAGCATACTGTATCTAACTAGTTTAAAGGATAATATAATATTTATTATGTCACTGAGTCCGTTTTCCTCTGTTGCCTAATTTAATGCAGAAATGATATCCCTTCCTATACAAAGTCTTAATGGGTATAAAACCAACCAATAAGTAAAATAACATTCACCCAGAAATTTTTACACGTGAAAACACTTGGTCAACATTAGATTTTGCATTCATTGTTGCTGATGGGGTCACCATAAACATGAGGAAAGGATGTGAGAAACACTGAATCTCTGTTAGGGTAGATAAATTTTGCTTCTCCTGTTCTCTCCAAAGCAGATTCTAATTCAAGACCACAAAAAGTCCTGAAAGCCACAGGTTTGGTATCTCTAGTTGCCAGACAATGGCTTCAAATCCCTCTTTGTCTTTTTCCTGAGTAACAAACCTTTTTTCACTAATTGCTTATAATCATTTTCTGTTATATAAATTCATATGTATTATAGTCACAGATGTCTAGAAATATATTACTTCATCATTATACCCAAGTCCCCTGGCCACAGTCCCCTTGCTTCCATTCAGCACCCTCCGAAATGCCTTATGACAGGAGAGAATGATTTTGTTGTGTCCTATATCCTTCATTTCTTTACCCCTGTATACTTTCTTCCAGAAAGAGTTTGTAGTAGAAGAAAGAAATGAGAAGGTTATTAGCATATAAACTAAACAAATTACATATAATAATGTTATAGAAGATGGTAAAATGTTTCTTTTTCTTGTAGAAAGTCTACTCTAAAATGCACTTATTCTTGGAAAACACTGATTTGTTTATGTGTTTCTTTATTTTTCATATCTAGGTTCAAGGTCCTTGTATTTGACTGAACAAAAAAATGACTAAATTCTTTCTGTTTCAGGAAGCAGGTATTCTAGTAGCAGAGATGACACAAAATACTGTATTATCAGATAGTGATCAGTGTTGAGGAAAATCAAACAAGGGAAAATATCCAACTGGTAAAAGCTCTCTCTTGACACAAAATTCAATCAGTATACATCATAGTCCTATCATAAAATACAAAATGCTATATAACATTTCACCACATGGGGAAATGACTTCAGAAGCAGAGATATAGGAAGCACTCCTAAGTACACCCCAGGACAGCCTACCAAGTATGCTATCCAGAGCTGGAGCTGTGCAAGACAGGTAGAGGTTTTCTTCACCTGCTAGATTGCACAAAACTCAGGATATGACCTTCATGCCTCAAGTGTCAAGTCTCCAACTATTTCAAAGACTATGGAATTCAGTACTGACATAGACACAGAAGCCATAGTAGGAACAGGAGAGGAAAAAGGGAGACAACATAGCAGCAATTTTCCAGTTAGTACATGAGCCCCTGGTCCACACTCCAGTTTACTCTTTCCCATGTCCTACAACCTGTATCAATTCCATTTCAAGATTCATAAGAGTTGTATTCTAGCATTCTGGAGCCTGTGGTCCAAGTACTGTGTGCTTGAGTCCAACTTGGACTTCATAGTGAGAAACTGTCACTCAAAATCTATAAATATGAAGTTTCATTGGATCTGCAAATAAAAGTTTTATGAATACTGTGATCTCTTAGATTTTCAATTTTCTTATCTATAAAATTAGAATTATGCCTATTATATTTGCAATGAATATTACAGTAATCATCAAAGAAGACATCATACATGCATTATATAAATACACAGTGCAATACAGTACTGGTATCTACTATTGTAAACAAAATGAAATCTAAAAAAAAACAAACAAAACAAAACCAAAAACAGCTCTTTTATTTGGAATTTTTTATAAGAACTGTATTGCAGCAATCCCAAAAGCGACATTGAGAGTAAGAAGCAAACACAAATGCCACTAAAAATAGAAAAGAAAACAGATTATGATTCACATTCAATGAGTCATTAACAAGCCAGGAAACAATCCTAAACTGACATTCAAATATAGCATCTCCAAAATTTTTAAATTAGAGAAACATTTAGAAAATTTGTATGGAAAAATGTTCTGTGTCAGAATTTCATTTCATTTTAGCCAGACTTCAACTTTTATGGGAAACAAACTATTTACACAATTGTACAGTCCCACTTTTATATAAAACACATCATGACTAGAGTCTTTCTTTCTGTCTTCTTCCTTGACTGGCCATACTTTGAATACATTCAGCATGATTCCATTTTCCTAAATCACAAAAATCCCAACGGCACGCCTGTAATGATATCCATGAAACGTGATGTAAAGCTAGATGCTCCTTGCAATTGGTAAGCATCATGGCACCACCAGAGGGGCTGGGGTAGGATAAAACCCAAGAGTAGTGAGGTGAAAACATCTACAAGATGGTACAGGTTAATCAACCTCCTGTCTGCAATCATTCTAACTGGGTATGAGGTGCTCAATGCAGCAAAAGCAAGTATGGGGCTCCTTCTGAAAAGCGCATATAGCTTATGCAGGGTATAGTTGTCCTAAACACAGCAGAGAAATCAAGAGCATTAAAACCATTAAAGGAAATGAAAGAGAATAGGTGTCAACCATGCTGGGAGTCTCTGAAGTGCCTGGAATCATAAAAGCTTTAGTATCAACAATGAGGCTAAGTAGTGCTTGAAGAACATAAGAGGAAAAGGAAACATTGAAAAAGGTGGTTTCTTTGTAATGAAAGCTCTTGGTAGATTTGCTCCTAACAAGTGGTTTATTTCCATTCTAGCAATTGCCACTCTATACCAAATGTTTTTTGTTATCCAGCTACCCTTTTGACACTTGCTGTACTAGCTGCAATTGGGGGGAGGGGGGAGAACACTAGCAGACATTTTCTGGGCTATCAGGCACTCACACAGAGCAAAGCAATTCCTTTCCACACCAGGGAAACAAAGTGAAGAGGCACGCTTCTATGCTGACCACCATTTACTTCATTCTCTTGCGGTACAGACAGCAAGTAAACAGACCCGCTCACTTTGGAGTGTAAACTCCCTGTATTCCAGTCCCAGTTCTGCCATCTTCTAGCTGGATAAGCTACTAACATGCCACTTACCTGTGTGTGCACTTCCTCCTGGGGGCTTCTAGGCCAGAAGATTGCTTTCCCTGCCTGATCCTTTGAGTTTCTTTCTCTAAAACAAGAAAACAAGCAGAACTGGCACTTTCCTGTTACATAGTTTCTTCCTAGCCCTGCAAGCAGGCCCAAGTGTCCTTTTATTTTTCTGAGGTAGACTCTTAATATACTTTCTAGACTAACAGCATCCTTGAGAAAAACAGGAAGTCACAGATAAGACACATCTGCTTCTGAAGGAGTTATAGCTACAGAACCCAATGAAAATAATGCAGTCTTTGGCAATGCAAAACGTTTAGAATACTTTGCCTAACTAAATACAAAGTAGGGGGTGGGCAAACTTTAAAGATCTTCTGCAAAAAAATGTTGCATAAAGATCCCAACTTCTCCATTTTTTGTCAGAGCATTTTTCTTATCTAATATTTGTTTCAGACAAACAATAATTGTAGCTCAGATTTTACTTTGCTTTACATCCTGTTTCTCTATTAAATCTGTTAGAACTAGATTTATGGCCCTCTCTAGTTAAAACAACCATTATAGTTTGATCTCAATGTATAAAATATACGTATACATACAAATATACATATATGTGTGTGTGTACACATATACCTGTATAATGCACATAGCAACATATATAATTATAGTTTTAACATGTTAAAATGAATGAAATAAATGCTTTCATCAAAAATATGAGGCAAAAGACTCCTGCACAAACTTTTTACCAGGGAGACATCACAAACCCAGGAATTTCAGTTTACTTTATGCTTTCAAAAGAGTCATTGATCACTGCTCTTTTTTGCAGCCAATGATTCAGATATACATCTCAATTACGTCTTTAACTAAAATAAAAAGCAATTAAATGATAATGAGGCATGTGCAACAAAGTAGTTATATTGAGGATACAGTCTTTCAGAGAACAGTGAGCATTGGAATCTGAATGGGAAATAAGCCATGTCTCCTGACTCTTCTGCCACTAAGCACTGGGATAGTGGGTGTCTTTGTTAGGGATTTACTGCTGTGAACAGACACTATGACATGACAATTCTTATAAAGGACAACATTTAATTGGGGCTGGCTTACAGGTTCAGAGGTTCAGTCCATTATCATCAAGATGGGAGCATGGCAGCATTCAGGCAGACATGGTTCAGGAGGAGCTGAGAGTTCTGTAGTTTTATCTGAAGGCCACTGGGAGAAGAATGGCTTCCAGGAAGCCCATGCCCACAGTGACACACCTACTCCAACAAGACCACACCTACTCCAACAAGGCCACATCTCCTAATAGTGCCACTCCCTGGGCCAACCATACACAAACCTTCACACTGGGAAAGGCCTGAATCCTGTCTGCAAAAAGAAGACTTTGGACCATGTCATCTACAGAATCCTAGCTATCCTAAATGATGAAGGGAAAATAATGCACCACACCTAAGAGATTTGGAGCGATTCTAAATACCATATTGCTCATTTGGAGTACCTCAAATCAATATTGCTATGTCATTATATATTATATGTCATTAAAATAAAGATCCTACTCTCCTGAAATAAACAGGTCTGCTTAAAATCTGTCTGTTCTTAATTTACATGGCCTTTTATGTCTTACACATTGCCACTGTAAGGTTTTGAAGAAAGCATTGCAACTTTACAGATGAGAACAATTTTACAACCAACAAATCACTTTAAGCAAATCAGAATAATTATCATTTGCAAATTAGATTGTGTTTCTATTTTAGATCAGATGTAATTCATATTTGAATTCTCATCCCACTAACATAAATATGAACTAACCATGCTTAAAAAATGTCACTGAAAAGTAAAAGCTCACTATTTACTAGTAATAAACTGACCATGTTCTGCAAAATAGGGCAATAATTAACACACACGAAGCTATGGTAAGAAATCAAATCATGCTTTGTTCGTGCACGTTATTTTCATTCCTTTACTAAATCCTCCTACTCATAAAGTCATTTCCAGAAGCAATTATATTTTAAATCATTTAATTTTCAACATAATGCATTATTCAAAAAGTGATAACATTTTTCATCTGTTGCTTCACAGATTCTGTTATTTTTTAATGTTGAAAATAAAGGTGAAAGAATTAAAATTTGAAAATACCCATAGACTTAACAAAGATAACTTATCAAATAATTGCAAAATACAATCACAAAGGAAGTCTTATTATAGTATGAACAAAGAGAAAAATGTCTGTATTATTTAGTATGGAAGGAACATTTTGGTTTAATTTCTAGTAATCTTAGAAAATAAATAACAAACACATTTAACCGTCGTGATGTGCTGCTGAATAGTTATTGTATGGCAGATACTGGTCTTATGCCTCATATGTTTCCTTGCATCCTCATCCCATGATTTTAGAGCTATTTTATTTATATGGAAAAATAAATAAAAACAATATCAAGGTGTTATTTACAGTCTACCTTTGTCATGAATATATATATTTTAAAACATAATTCTAAAATTAAATAAAAGATACAACATGAGGAAACTGAAAAGCACCTCAGTAAAATATAGTTGAAAATAACAATAGCCTGCATGCTTCTATTTGCTTGGACAACAGCTTAGCTTACAGTGATGCATTCAGACACTAAGTTAGTTCTATCATAATTAACTGAATTGGATGTTAAAAGACCCTTTAAGCTTATTGCACTTTCCACCAAATATTGTCAACCATCTCTCATCATAAAATTTGACTTTACTGTTCCTAATGACATAAAATTCATGACCTTAGGGCTGGAGAGGTGGCTCAGCGGTTAAGAGCACTGACTGCTCTTCCAGAGGTCCTGAGTTCAATTCCCAGCAACCACATGGTGGCTCACAACCATCTGTAATGGGATCTGATGCCCTCCTCTGGTGTGTCTGAAGAGAGCAATAGTGTGCTCACATACATAAAATAAATAAATTTAAAAAAACATTTAAAAACAAAATTCATGACCTTACTAGTTCAGACATTCTGCTCTTAGAAATTTTCAGACATATCAGACTAAAAAGTACTATTGTGAGGTGAAACTGCTCCAAATTGTTTGCTTCATTTATAATCATTAAGATTGCCAATTGATCTAATCAAAGACTTAGCTCTTCTGTATGATCACTGTTTTAGTATCATCACCCATCTGGCAGTGTAAGTTAATATTTATGCTAGTAAATCTTCTCCTTACTGAAAGATCTTTCCCTGTTCATTTGTTCTGTGAACTGTACATTATGGTTCTGGTAGTGCAAAGCTCGTATCCTCTACTTAGCAATCAAATCAAACTGTTGTATCACCAAAGAATACATTGAGAATTGCATAGTTTTGACCTAAGGGTAAAGAGAATGGAGAAAAAGAAAGATAAGGAAAGGTTGACCAATAAGAAATACATAAGAGTAAGAAGTTCTGATACACTATTTACACAATACGTTCACTATAGATACCATATTTGCAGCATAATTTTAAAAAGTAAAAGAAAGGATATGTAAGGATTTCACAATTTAAAAAGGATGTTTGAGAAGACATATATAGCTAACTTAATTTTGACATTGCATAATGAATATGTGGTCCGCATTTGTAGAAGGAGGAGGAGGAGGAGGAGGAGGAGGAGGAGGAAGAGGAGGAATTAGGTGACACAAACATGATGAAATTCCAAATCCTCTTTTTTTTCCCATAGAGAGTTCCATAGAGAGTCAAGGATCTAAGACAAGCTTTTAAGAGGACTGAAATAAAGTTGAGGGGTGAAGCATGGTCATGAAGTATATTTCTGTGTTATTGTTCAGTACATAGAATTTAGCCCCAAATGCAAGAATAACCTTGGCAAGGTAGTTTTAGTCAATTGAAATAGTCTCCAAAGATTGCTGATATTACAATTTTCTTATCACTCACATTCTAGTGAACAGGAAAAATGACTTAATTCTACAGAAGTACTGTCAATGCATTCCCCAGAGTTATCAAGGTGAAATCTAATACGAGTTTAATATGAAGTCCAACTAAATATAACAGTGTGAATAGAAGAGAGATGGCACTTAATACTTGAGAATATGGCAATGTGCTTCTAGTTAATCAACAGTCAATACCAGAATTGGAATAGCCCTGTTTTAAAAAGGAAGAGAGAGGGGTAATCTCAGCTCTGTGAATAATTTTGAATCCACATGTGGTGTATCAATTTTGCCATAAATGTGACACTGGTAAATTAGCATACATTCATATCAAGATGACCAGGACCTAATACTGAAGAAAACTAAAAGTTTGTCATGGATACCCTAACTGGAACTCAACACAGAAAAACATACGCAAAAGAGAGCTACATCTTCAATCTGTGGAAAGCTGCTACATGAAAATGGAACTACATATGCTATATTCCTCCAGCAAGAACCATGATCTAAAATAAATGTGCTCACACTACAGTGAGGTATTGTCTAGGAATATAAGTCACCTTAAAGTGGAATGAGAAACTCCAGGGTACAAACAGAAGTAGTTTCTGTCACTTTAATTCTTGTATGAGGCTGGGTAGGCAACTCTGAGGAAAGAAATGAGGTGTTCAAATGCCATACACCTGGTTTGCTAATTCGTTTCAAATAATGAGTGATTTGGGTTTTGCTTTTGTTTATTTTTGTTTGTTTTGTTGTTGTTGTTGTTGTTGTTCGTTTACCTCATTATGGAGTTCAAATCCACTTGGAAAGAGCTAAAGGCTCAATCCAAATTTAGCTTAAAATTAAATGAATTTATTCTTACTTCTAGCAGAAAGACAACAGCCTTAGAACCAAATTGAGATCTTCAAAATGGAGAGGGCTAGGGGAAGGGTATCGAAGGTGAGTGTTACAGTTACCTCTCTTCTGTGGGCTCTGCAGCTGGGCGGGAATGTTGTTTGACTCCTCAACACAACCTCTCACTCCAATTACACTGTGATACAGAAAGCTGCCTTGTTGTCTTTCCCACGACGATAAGCAGTTTACAAAATCAAGAACAAGCAGTCAATTATCTCTGAGCAGGCACACCATTCTTTCATTTTTATCTCATAGCAGTAGCATCATGCCAGGGGGGATGCAGGCCTCTAGGAGCCCATGGGAATTTTAGGGCAAAGATCAACAGCTATTAAGAGGGTGCCTGTTACAGAGTTAAGTTTTCCTAGCCATCATCACTATATATATATACACACACATATATATACATACATACACACACACACACACATATGTATGTATATATATATATATATTCGGGCAGAGGGTAGAATCTAAGGCCTCATACAAGATAGGTGGGTACTCTATCACTGAGCTACAGCCCTACCATCTTGAGTGTTTTTTTCAAAAGTGGTCATTGAGATACTAGTAATCAGTAAGTGCTTAGTAAATTAAAAATGATATTTCTAACACTTCTTCATTATTTATATTTCTTCCCCAAGTCTGCATTCTCAATTATGTGAGAAGTACTTGTTCACACTAAATGAGATCCTTAGTAGGAGGAAATTAAATGTGTTTCATCAAATTTATGTAAATGTCACTCTGAATAAAAGTTTTGTACCTTCAGAAATAGCGCATTTCACAACCATCTATTCACGGGAGCAATTTTGTTGAAGAAAAAATACAGTAACTGAGCATCAACAAGAAATAAGGAGAATGGTCAAATAAACTCAGAAGCATTAGCAATGGGGAAGACTACTTATACCAAAGATCTCTCACCCTGGTCAGAATGTATGTGGTACAGAAATGCTGAGAAGTTTGAAATTGCAATCAAAGAGCCACTACTTATGAATCAAAATACTCAACCTCTTAGCTGCCCAATATCACAACAATTAAGTTGAATAACATGGGATAAAATATACTCCCACTGAGGCCAAGAAACTGAGAACAGATAGGTCTCAGGCTTGGGAGAAAATTTACTACTATTATTCTGCTAAACAGATATAGCAATAAAATAACTCCTAATGGCATGCTGTAATACCCATAGCTCTACCCTCATCTGAGAAGTTTCTTGTAGTAGATGGTAATTAACACAGAGAACCACAACTGTACAACATGCAGAGAGTGAGAAAGGCTTTGGCAGGCTTTCACACCCGCTTCCCTCATTGAGGCTCAGGACACTATGCAGAAGAGGTAGAATGATTGAAGAGAGGTGGTGGATGTCTCCAAGAAGATAGGATTTTCCAGACCCAGTATGACAAATGCATATCAGAACATATAGACATTAACCTCATGGATGAGACCTACTTACATTCAAGCAAGACAAAAATCCCAGCACGGAGGATGATAGGTAAGCACAAAGTCCCACCTCACCCAAAAAGCTATTCTTAACTGGAGGAGGAAATTTTTTTTCAATGAAATGCCCTTCTAGAGCAAGTACCATGCTGAAGGGTAACTGACTAGCACAAATCAGACTTCATTGTTGTTTTCTGTGTGTTTTCTTTTTATAGAGAGAATGAATATAAAGCTGGGTGAGTGGGAAAGTGGAGGAAGACCTGGGAGAAATTTGAGATTCTCAAATAATAAATTTAGAATTATTTTAAATGTACTCCATCAGTACTCATTTTTTAAGGGACTGGTAGTCAAATACAAATAAACATTACAAACTTACGAGAGCAAGAGGGAATATTTGCATTACCACAGAAAATTATATTGAATACTATTGCTTTAACTCTGCCTTATGAGGCTGATATAAGTACATAAATACTATAAATAAAGTCTCACTTTCTTCCTGGTTTCATTTCTTGGGGGACAAATAATATACAATTATCATCATACAGAAATAAACTTAATGCAGTTGCCGTAACATAGCCAGTCACCCAATCAATAGCTCATCTTCATGAAGTGCTATCTAGGGACCTGAGAAAAGCATGATCACCATGTAGCAAATGGCTCAGCCCAATATGAAATTACTGGTCACTAGCCAGCTATGTATTCATTGTAGGTAACTTATTTGCATATTTATTTTAGATGATGCAAATTGTGTTCAAAAGGTCTTAAGAATATTTCTTCATGGCACAAGTTTCGTTCTTCCCTAGCTACTCTCTCTTGCCCGTAGTTTGTAAGTAAAAATTATCTATATAGCAAGAAGGTGATAAAAATTAAACCACCATGATGCTGTGTTTTCTTTAAGTAGCATCTAGAAGCCAAAGAATTTTTTTTATTTTGCTAATGTATAAATACACGTAAACTTATATTACAACCTATGGATCTTATAGTGAATACCACTTGTTAAAAATAAATAAAACACATGGATCTAGGAAACAAATAACTGAGGAAATTTTTATATATTATCTTACAGAATAACATTTCTTCCAGAACTCAAACACAGGAAAATACATTGATTTGATGATAACAGTAGTAACAAGAAACAAGTTCAATCTTATTTGTAAGATAATAGGCTAACTCTAGACTATCCAGACCTGTAAGGAGATAAGAACAAGAGACTTTTACCTAGAGTCTGAAGGTTAACTCAAAGGATCCAATACCAGAAGAAAAGTGAACGTAGAATATATTCAAACTCACAAGGGCAAAGTTTCTAGTAAGACAAATGAGCGCCTCAAATTCAAGCACTAAACTTATGAGTGCTGAATAAAAGGTTGTCCCAAAGAAGCCTCAGTACTTAGGCATTCTTCAGTGTTATGCAGGTATCTCAGGAAGTGCTATAATTACAGACCAAATATATTGGGTGATGTGTCAAAAGGAAGAAAACAAGGGACAGAGATGAGTGAGGCACTGGAGTTATGGTCTAACAAGTCCCCATATCTGATGAGCTGCTGTTCCTGGCATATTGTAGGAAACAGCCAAATGATTGATATATATTCAAGTAAATGGTCTTCACTAAGGTTTGAGATTCATAGCACAATCCATGTTCATGTGTTACCTGGTGCATGGTTAACAATATTTATAGACCTGTCTATACATACCGGTAATATTATAGTTAAACATACACAGTGAGGAGACAGGATGCATTCTTCAGGATAAGGGAAATTAGATTATTCACAAACAAGTCAAATGGGAAGTAGAATGCTTAATTTGGGGATTTCATGACTTGAATCTGTTTAGCAGAAAAAGCTGATGCAGAGAATGAAAGGGAAGGAAAACTAAGACTACACTACTACTGCCTGGATCCCTAGTGCTGGCTGGGGGAAACTAACTTTATTCCAGAACCTCATAAAAGGACACAGTGAATAACAGGCAATTGAAATGTCAAATCTCCTTCATTGTTTAATCTAACCATACTAGGAAAGCCTAGAACATAAATGTCTGCCAGTAAACCTATACTTATTTAAGTTTCCCCTTGCTGGGATCAAAGTGCCAATAATATGTTATACTGAGCATCTAGCTGCCATTATAACTAAACATCTTCAGGAGAAAAAACTCAAAACATTCAGGAAACAGTGGAATGCCAAAGACAATTTGATGAATACATTTTTTCTAAGTTCTTTGCCACTCCTATGTGGTAACTGCTTTTATGCTTCAAATAAAAAGCAATAAAAATGAAGAGGCTCAGCCAGAGTTTGTTAAGATCACAGCTGAGTTTAGACAGACATTAATGGAGCTGTAATAACTTCTGAGGAGTTTCCCTGCTGAGACTCTCCACCTACTCTCCCTGTCAACCATGTAACGTGATGAATGCCAGCCAACTGACATAGCCCACTGGAAACTCCTACTGCACACAGGACTACCATCCAATCTCCACATGAAAACTGAAAATTTACAAACAAACAAACAAACAAAAAAAGCTGGGCAGTGGTGGCACACACCTTTAATCCCAGCACTTGGGAGGCAGAGGCAGGTGGATTTCTGAGTTCGAGGCCAGCCTAGTCTACAGAGTGAGTTCCAGGACAGCCAGGGCTACACAGAGAAACCCTGTCTCGAAAAACAAAAAACCAAACAAACAAACGAAAACTGTAAAATTTTACCAAAACACATGTCTTCTATTCTATACTACAAGTAAATCTGAACTATACACAGTTATTTTAGTTACCAAAAAACTGAGACAGAGAGAAAAAGAGAGAGATTTAAGGAAGTAAAGAAAAATTAAAGGAAGAAAGAAAAAAGCAAGCAAGGAAGGAAGGAAGGAGCTATCACTCTCCTTTTTAAGTGAAGTATGAAATGGTGTTATCCATGAGAATCTAGTGAAAGTGGATGTAGGAGAAAGAAAGAGATCAAAACAAATTTAGTAGTGTGCTGATGGTGAGAAATCAGCAAGTTTAATAGTCTAGAGATCTCAATTAAACAAGCAAAGTTAAATTAAACTTTCAGAGCATGAAGGGCAGTTGTATGTGATTCTATTTTAGCTGCGATACAAGTCGTCTTATGAGGAAAAGAACTGTATTTCTTCCATAGATTCTTCCAGTACTAGTATGAAGTAGCAGCTCAAAGCATGTTCAATGAAATTATGAAGATAAAAAATGGCTGCTAAGACATTATGGGTAAGGAGAAACATGGTATGTACTCAGAAAACTGGGGTTCAGAATTATAAACAAGGAGCAGAGTACTTAGTTTAAGATTGAGGGAAGTGATCATGGCAATAAAATGGGCCACAGAACAGAAAGCCAGAAAAACAGAGATCCAAGTATCACTGGTGAATGTTAAAGGCAGTGGTGGTTATTATGTGGACAGATGACACTGAGGAGATGTGTTGTGTTGGAGGACATTATGGAACCTCTGTCAAGGAAGAAGTAAGGCATTCGAAAACAACAATGAAAATGCACAGGAATTGTTTGGAAGTTTTGATCAGTGACCTTGATTCAGATGGTTGTTGAGCTGAAGCAAGATCGGCACAGTGTTCTATTTGATTTTGCTGCTACTAAAATCCCTAAGGCCTGGATATCACCTTATAAGACAAAAAAACATCTCAAGGATCCTTACATAAAAGAATGAAGGAAGGCATCAGTGGTGATCATAGGAGATAGTGTAGACAACCTGCAGAATCAGGAAAGAGCAAGTACACAAATTTTCCCATGAAGTATGCTGAAGGACCTTACCCCAGGGATTATAATGTAGACTTTTGGAGCTATTATTATGCGCACTATAGGGACCAAATTCATGAGACAAATATGGATAGATATAGTAGCAGCCTTACTTTGTTATGTTGCAAAATTATGTTGTAATTTTAGATTTTCAAAATCCAAAACTATACAATAATCACTCTCTATATACCACACTAACAGGTGAGAAAAAAGAGATCATGCATTTGAGAGTCAGTAGGGGACAAAATGGGAGGCCCTGGAGGAGATAGAAGAAAGAGAAGTAACAATACAAATACAGTACTTATATAGGGAATTTTCAAAGATTATGGATATATTATTGAGGTATAAAAACATATATGAAAATGCCATAAAGAAACCTGTTATTGAGTATGTTACCTAGAAATTAATTACAATAAAAATGTTTCTATTTTAACAGCAAAATAATACTTAATTTTAAGCAACTATTATATATATATGTATATGTATGTATGTGTGTGTATATATATATATAAAACTAATATAGTCCTAGAACACCCTCATGAACTATTGGAAAATGCTGTCACTCCAGGGTGACATGACAAGCTTCAGGCAACTGTTATTTTTAGTTCAGGATAACATGACACTACTTCTCAGCACTCACTGTATTCATTTTCTTCACCTCCATACTTAACAAAAGACTTGCCATTTTGCTCAACAAAAGTAAGTTAAATATAATTTAATTGATAGGGCAAGCAAATGGAGGTTAGAGTGGGTGCAAAACATGCACAAGAATTTGCCTACCTTCATAGGGCAGGAGGAAATTTCAACAAGTAAAGCATAATAAAGTCTGAGAAAAAAGTAAAACAAGAGACAATCAGAGCCAAGAGATAGAATTGTACAACAGCAAAAAGTTTTACTGATGCAATCAGGTATAGTTCTAGGGTCTGGAACTTCTTTTATAAAACAATACAAAATGGTAAAATGCTTGAGGGGGTAGTGTGTGTGACACTTGGGTTTTTCATAATGCAAGTCACCAATTCTGAGTTGCACAGTGACTTCAAAGGTAGGTCAAGAAAAATTCCCATGATTTTCATTAAATCTGCAACTTTTGGCACTACTTTCTTAAACTTAGCTTATGAGTCATAAAAAATATGTAACATTATTTTACTAGTCACATCTTATTTCTGAGAAAAAAGCTAGAGTGTGTGGAATAAATCAATGAATGAATGAAATGTATCTAAATAACCTCTTAAAAGTTCCAAAATATATAATCACTCAAAGAAAAAATACTGCTGGGATCTAAAGGCATCTTCTCAAAGAGGACATTAGAAGAAATATCATAGATTTATATGGGTACAGATTTTATCTCTGTTTTCAATATTGCATGCATTCTTCAGCTCAAGGCGCCTTCAGAGGCACATTCAAAGTGGACTCCACTAGTTAAGGAGCATCTGATTTGTGGCTTTTATTTATGGAAAGGGGTATGAAACAGGTTTTCATGCTAGCCCAGATTGGGCTGAAATTGCCCCTGCGTTCCAGGATAGACTTGGAGTTGCAATCCTTATATCTCATCCTTCAGAGTGTAGGATTACAGGCATGCACCATCAGACAGGGTAAAGGAGGCTTTTGATAAAAAACAAAGAAGCTTTTATTTCTTATCAGCAAAGCTGCATATAACTCGTTCTTTCACTAATTTATCCATATATTCATATAACATTCAAATATTCCTTCTATGTTAGGCAATGTAAATGCCATAGTAAAGAAAACAGTTTCCTGACATCCTTGAACTCATCGTGTAGCATAAAAGAATGACAGTGAGTGAATGAACAATTTCAAGTATAATGAACTATATAGGGTGAAGCAAAGAATGCAGTGTGTGTGAAGAACCTAAAGAAAGAAAGAGCATGACTATCTGAAGAATTAAAATAATTTCAGTGTCACTAGAGAAGGAAGAATAACAGGGAAAATATAGGTGAAGGCTATGAATTTATTTGAAGACTACCTGTGAGTTTACACAAAAGCTTCTTTTACCTCTTTATTGAAAATAGATTCGTTTCTCTCATACAATATATCCTGATTACAGCTTCCACTCACTCTTCTCCTCCCAGTTCCATCCCACTCCCCTCCCATCTGGATACCTACTTTTTCTCTCATTAAGAAGAACAGGCTTCTAAGAGATAACAATATGACAAAAAATATAAAACAAATACAATCAAATGAAAGATGGACAAGTCAACCCAACAGAAAGAAAAGAACCCCAAGAGAAGACACAAGAGTCAGAGAGCCTTTCATTCACATGCTTAGAAGTCCCAGGAAAACACTAAACTGAAAACCATAATACACAGAAGACCTGGTGCAGACCCAAACAGGCCCTGTGCATACTGCTTCATGTTCTATGAGTTCATATGAGCTTTACTCAGTTGATTTAGAGGACCTTGTTCTCTTGGTATCCTCATTCCCTCTGGCTCTTACAATTCCTCTGCCTCTTCTGCAGAGCTCCCTGAGATGTGAAGGGAGGGATTTGATAGAGACATCCCATTTAGAGCTGAAAGTTCCAAGGTCTGTCTGTCTGTCTATCTTTGCCTCTGTCTCTCTCTGTCTCTCTGTCTCTCTGTCTCTGTCTCTGTCTCTCTCTCTCTGTGTGAGAGAGAGAGAGACAAAGAGACAGAGAGAGAGAGAGAGAGAGAGAGAGAGAGAGAGAGAGAGAGATCTGTGGGACTATTTGTTCCCATCTGCTGCTGCTGCAGAAGGGAGCTTCTCTGATGAAAGCTGGGCAGAGTATCTTCCCACGTCAAAGGCACTAGAACATAGGTGTGAATAGACAAAGACTTCTTAAATATTTTCTGTACATGATCCATTTTCAGTCAAGAAAATTTAAATGACACAGGAGTATATGAATCAAGAATATACAAGTAATAAATCATAAAAGCATTTATTTTAAGACATTTCTCTGCTGATCATACAGTTTTACCATTTGTTAAAGATGAAAGTAAATTTTCCTGCTAATAAAATGGATGTGCTTACTTATTTTTACTTTAAAAATTAAGTATTGTGCTGGGCAGTTGTGGCGCACACCTTTAATCCCAGCACTTGGGAGGCAGAGGCAGGTGGATTTCTGAGTTCGAGGCCAGCCTGGTCTACAGAGTGAGTTCCAGGACAGCCAGGGCTACACAGAGAAACTCTGTCTTGAAAAAACAAACAAAAAAACTTAAGTATTGCCAAAAATATTTGATACTGCAACACATAGAACAAGTTCAATGTCTTTCAGAAGTGACCAATATTTTGATCTTATTATTGTCACTGCTGAGAGTGCCACTTCACATAAATATATAATACAAAATGGCAGAAGTATATTCAGAAGCCGTTGAAGAAATTGTTAAAAATTTTGTAATAATTCCAAGCCAAAATTCTTATGAAACTTGAGTCAGTAATTCAAATAGCAATTTTAAAAAGCAAACATTCTAATACAGTAAAACCCAAAGATTTAGCAATTTGATATATGCTGAGGAATACTGGTAAAGAAATAGTTATCACTTTTGTTTTATATAAGCGATTATGTTTCTATAAGAGCAGAAAAAACTGTGTATGGTAAAGGAAAAACTAAAGAACACCCCACATTCACACAGCCTTTCAGATGGTGACATCCCACAATACAGCATGGTCAAAATGTGCTGAAAGCACCTCAGATGAATTAGTGTTTGCTTTTCAATTACTTTTAGTCATGTGTGTTAAGAAAGCTTTGCTCGTTCCAAATTCTTCACAATCATCACATTCAGTGGGGTTGAATCCCAAGATTTAAAAGCTGAGCTTCAGATAGTAAGTAGGTTTATCTAAGCAAATGAGAGTTGTGCCCTAGTAATGGAGGTTATTGTCTTCTCCCCTTTTCACATGAGTAGAACATACCATAAAGAACACTCAAACTAAGCATAAAGAGACCTAAATAAGCACCACCTGGAAGCACTTCATTTTTATTGGAATGTGGAGTGAGTACCTCTCTGAGCTTTAGGTCACCACCATATATACATACACACACACACACACACACACACACACACACACACACACATACACACATACACACACACACACACACACACACATACGCACACACACATACACACACACAAATACATATACATATACGTATAGGGGGTGTATGTCTGTGGTGCGTGGTGTGTGTGTCTGGTCTGTCTATGTGTGCCTGTGGCCGTAGCTTGCACCCTGCTACTCCCTTCCTGTGTTTCCAGCAGCACAGGCCGGCACCTAATCTAGCATTGCCCACAAATGCTTCTCCCCCATGCTCAGAATGCTAACAGATTAAGATTGAAAGAAAATTAAAAATAAGCAACCTCTCTGTCAAAAATACAGTTCTTTATCATGAACATCATAATCACTGATAAAGCCAAGTGCTATATTAATTTTACTTTTTGTAGACACGAAAATTAAATTCAGGGCATTGGAGATGCTGGTCCATCTCTAGTACCGAGGGCTAGCTCCAAGCCTGCATCCCTATGGACCACCTTGACATTAAGAGTTTCATGTTATTCTAAAATTAAATAGCTACAGTCGGAGGAATTATTGCTATAGTAACAGATTATCCACAGTTATTTTAAAAATAAACTTTCATGTCAAAGCAAGAATCCATTCAAACTGTATTAATAAGCAAGCACACTGAGAGAGAGGAAGGTGGTATTTCAAAAACATTGAACATTTTCCGTTTTATTTTCCTTTGAAAACCACATAACCATACCTAAAATAGACATTTTGTCTGACTCAAAGTATTTCCATTTGTTTAATGTGAAGGAGGAAGTCTGCTTTTAAAAATTAATTTATAAATTTTATTTAATCTCTAGTACATGCATCAGTATATATTGACTGCACCTTTTTGCAGTGAGCAATATATGTAGTTTTGCATTTGCCCTATACAAAATTTTTATGTGCTTCTAAAGAAGGGAATAGCATGCTCTAAATGTATAATTTATGCAAATATTTAAATCCAGAATCTAAATCAAATTATTGCAATATTTAATGGTAAAACAAATCTAAAGGTAGACACTTAAATGAAGTGACATAGCCAGTCCACTTGTCTTTTTAATTAGCATATAATTGTGCAAATAAGTCTAAAGTTGCATCTCTCTGCTCTGGTACCCATTAACTTTATTGCTTTGACATAGGTTCTTCATCTGTATAAACATCTTAAAACTTGCCTGTCAGAGACTGCAATGGCGTATACTGGCTTTATGCCTTATTCCACACTAGATTTTTAAGGGACAAGTGAAGGAAGAGGTATAAACACACTTAGAAACTTCAAAATATGAGATTACAATTACATGGCTTCCTCTTTTCACAGCAAAAGTTGGGAATTGATTTATAGTACACATGTTGCAAAATGAATACACCGCTAGATTTCTCTGCTAGAGAATGCAAAGTGCTCCTGAATCTACTTCAGGTTTATAAAAGGCCCCTAAGAAAGCAAAATGAAGAAAGTGAAGATCAATGATTGCTTCAAGACCAACTGTACAATTTGGATATGTGACAAACTATCACAGTGTTCACATTGAATATAAACAATCTTTGATACTTTGCCACTTAAATTTTAACTAAAATAAAAGACCTTAGGAAAAAATCTCAATGATACTTCAGTACCTAAAGGATGAGAGAATTATCATTCAGATCTCATATGTGGTCAGCTGGGCTTTGTGAGTTAAATGTAAAAAGGCAATGTGTTTCTATCTCAAGCAACAATCAAGTTTCTGTAGCTCACCGAGAAAAAGCAACTAAATTTAAAGCTGAACATGAAGGAAAGAGTATGCCTGGGGTTTTGTTTTAAATAAAACAATGTCCCTGGAAACCAAGAAGATGTATTTGAGCTGAAGCAAGGAAATCATTGGTTTCCAGGCTTTAAAAGACAGCTCCTCAAGGGTATGTCTGCCTATATGGAAGCAAGTTGCTAACTAACATCAGAGGTGACATAAAACAGAAGAAACTACCTTCCACAGAGGACAAGGCATGAATCAACAACCTCAAGGCAAAGGTGGATAGCAGGTAAACTTGAGTACCTCCTGATCCAAGTTGAATTACAAACTCAGCTCACAATCACTACACTGTAAATAAATGATCCATGCCATGTAGAAGAGCAGTCACAGCAAAACTGACCATATTACTAGAACTGACTATTGAATTTCTCTGGAAGACCTGTGCTTTAGAGGTAACTAGACTTCTGCACCAACAAAGCCAAAGAAGCAAGCCTGCCTCAAGGGGAAATGGCTCTAGCGCCATCTAGTGAAAATGCATTTGGAGTAGAAGTTCATAAAAGGAAAAATACTCACGAGTGCCATCTAGTGACAATAAGAAAGAAGTGCACCGAGACCAGGAAATTCAGTGCAAATTCTTGTAAAGTGAAGCTTATCTGGCAATGATAGCACAGGCAAATTTCTGATCTCTTATTGGTAGGTAAGAATTACATTACATTCGCAACTGGAGTGTGTTGTAATGTGTCGCCTCTGAGCTTAGGTGAGAGAAAACTTTCCCTTTGTGACCTTCTGAACCATATCTGTCTCCTGAAGGATCACATTGTCTTCTGGCTCCCCTACAGTTTGCCCCCATGCCTTATACATCGTGTTCTCAATACAGAAAGAGCACTAAGTTTACGTGTGTGCGTGTGTGTGTGTGTGTGTGTGCGCGCGCGCACGCGCACGCGGGCGCACCCGCAGGTGTGTGTGTATGTTCAAGACATTTTATCTCAAAGCCTCTCCATGGCTCCTATTTTCATTCAGTGTATTAGTCAACATTCTCCAAAATGCCGCCAATTTCCTCACTTCACACTTCTTTCTTCTCTGTCCTTTCCCCACTCAATTTTAGCCACAAGTCTCACAAGGCCATATGAGAACACATCAGAAATATTCTTGCTTTGAATTTGTTAATAGTTTTCATATACCTGGGTGAAAATGTCATATATGTGGTGTTCATTTGAACTTTGGAATACTGGCTTTTCAAGAAAAACACTGGTATAGTATACTGTGTGATAGCCTGGACATTGGTGTGAAACACACCTTGGTTGTATTCATTGTTTATATTAAGACGGACAAAGATAGACATTCAGTTGGTTAACCAGGTAGTTCTCTACCAGGATGAAGAGCTAGATCAAAACTTTAGTACTAGAAGAATATAGCCTGTGTACTTTCTTTGTTTTATGAATTCATCAAAGGAAAATATAAATGGGTTGCATATCAAAATCAGAGGTGGCAGTTAAAGACTACATCAAAATAGAAATTCAGGGTATGCAAAGATCATACCAAGAATGAATATTGGCTTTGTATTCTCATTATCAATAATGAACATATTTAAGTCTAGACTCTTGATTGAATACCTAAGGATAAAACAGGGTGATATAACTTAGAAGCAGCAAGTATAAAGGTGATAAGAACTTTATTCATCTGCACATTCAGTTGGGGTGCGGAGTGCTGTGTGACTGCCAGGACTAATCTGATCTGGCACTGCACTGCATTAATCAAAGCACAATGTTGAGAATAAGAGAGCATAGTTCCAGCCTACCCTGCATAGGTGAAAGAGTGAGGGGTTTCTTGAGCAGAACTCTTTAAAGAATCATGTTTAATAAACAGACATAGATGGTAAGGGGATGAAGGCGACACGGGTAGTTCAAATGTCTGTAAATGCATTAGCCATATTCCCTTTCGATGCCCCTTTGTGGTAAGAGCTGCCTGGTGATGCAGTCAAACCCTTATTGGCAAGGATGCTCTAGGAAAGATGAGTATGAAGAGTATTTTGACACACTGTCCAAGCCTTCTAGAGAAGTTGATGAATGGATGACAAAGCTTCCAATCCTGAGAATCCATGATACAACTGACAAGGAACAAATTAAACCTGAATAAGAGACACAAGTTAGTAGAACTTGGAGGTATGAGATGCAACAAAATTAGAAAAGAGGAAGAAATACTAGTGAAGAAAATGAACAAAGTTTGAGATGCAAGACATTGTTTTGTTTTAACAGTAAAATGAACAGCATCAACATCGACCAAGCCCAAGTACAAGTCGGCTTCTTTTAGTAAGGTTTAGGACCCAGGACCTTTACCAGGTTAAATTTCATTTTCCATATAAATAACCTGAGGCATAACTAACTCCATCTGCAAAATGGCAAATCATAAGCAGCAAATGTGGCTTAGTTTGAAATATTTTGATTTCTGTTCTTCAGTTATGGTAGAGTTGTTTATTGGCAATAGGTTCTGGCATGTTATTTTATTCACGACATCGTTTATCCCAGCTTGGACTATGAGCCTAATTTTTCACTAATGGATATGATTTCCCTAGACATTATATGAAGATAACAAAGGGGTGGCATACATACATTCTTTCCACTACTAATAGATACTGGTTATCTACCACTTCAATAAACATTTGTCTAACTCTCTTATAAGATGGGGGATCTTATTGTAGTCAATAAAAAGAGAATATACCTTTTCCTGCCTTGATTTATATGTTCAAATATAAATAGACCTTCAACATGTTTTGCATTTTGATATTACTTAAAATGCATTTATTTGAATTACCATGAAATAGCAAAGCAAATTTCTGTGTACATGAAGTTTCAAACTATATACTCAATTACCAATAGCAAAAAACAAATTTTCATCAACCAAGGTTGAAAACTGAACCATGTCATTTTAATGAATATCCACAATTTCAAGAGCAGTTTTAAACTTATATAAAATTCACAAAGTACAGCAATTCCCCATCTTCTTTTCCACCCTCTGCATTATCAGCAAAGGAAACCCACAGATGAACAATATGTTCAGGTTATGTTCAGTTGTAAGATAAACTGCAGAGTTGTCTTCCAAATGTACCTTTTTGTACTCCCACCAGCAACAGGAAATTC
Organism: Uromys caudimaculatus; assembly: GCA_028551405.1. NCBI lineage: Eukaryota > Metazoa > Chordata > Mammalia > Rodentia > Muridae > Uromys > Uromys caudimaculatus. The sequence goes on from CM052722.1 coordinate 108,562,819, forward strand.
CTCCTATTGTTCCAAGGCCTTCTTTATTTGCTATTGTTAGGACTCTGTGTATTGCCATTTTCACAGTGGTACACCATTGCTGTTTTTACCTGTAATTTTCTAAGGATATATGATATTGAGCATCTTTTCATACATTTGTCCTCTGTGTATTTTCCTTAGTGGAATTATGTTAAATTCATCCACTTTTAAGTTAGTTATATTTCTTATCTTTGAATTTTTACAAAGTAAATTATTATATTTTTTGTTACTTTTAATATTTTACAGTCCAGTCTTTCCCCCCTCCTAGTCCACCCTCCCACAGCTCCTCATCCCACTCCTCCTAACCCCTGCCTCCAACAGAATGCCCCTACCCCCACCATACCCCCTGCCAGGCTTCCCCATACCCTGAGGCTTCCAGAGGTAGTCACTTCTCTGACTGAGGCCAGACCAGGCAGTCCTCTGCTGTACATGTGTTGGGGGCCTCATATCAGCTGGTGTATGATGCCTGGTTGGTGGCTCAGTGTCTGAGAGATCTCGGGGGTCTGGGTTAGTTGAGACTGCTGGTCTTCCTATAGGGTCACCCTCCTCCTCAGCTTCTTCCAGCCTTTTCCTAATTCAACCACTGGGTCCCAAAATTTAGTCCATTGGTTGGGTGTAATTATCTGCATCTGTCTCAATCAGCTGCTTGTGGGGCCTCTCAGAGGACAGTCATGCTAGGCTCCTCTCTGTACGCAGAACATTGATAGCATCAGTAATAAATAATGTCAGGCCTTGGAGCCACCTCTTGAGATGGATACCAAGTTGGGCCAGTCACTGGAGCTCTTTTACCTCAGTCTCTTCTCCATTTTTGTCCCTGTAGTTCTTTCAGACAGGAACGATTATAGGTCAGAGTATTTGACTGTGGGATGGCAACCCCATCCCTCACTTGATGTCCCGTCTTTCTGCTGGAGGTACACTCTACCAGTTCCCTCTCCCCACTGTTGGGCATTTCATCTAAGGTCCCACCCTTTGAGTCCTGAGAGTCTCTCACCTCCCAAGTCTCTGGTACATTCTAGAGGGTCCCCCCACCTCCCACCCCCCCCAAGGTTGCATATTTCCACTGCTGGCCAACAGGGCTTCTTTCTTGCCCCCTCCCCGAAACCTGATCATGATCCCCTTTTCCCCTGCCTCTCTCCTCTCCCACCCAGATCCCTCCCTCCCTCTGCCTCCCATGATTGCTTTTTCATCTCCCTCTCAAGTGGGATTGAAGCATCCTCACTTGGGCCCTTCTACTTGTTAATCTTTTTGAGTTCTGTGGACTGTATCCTGGTTATTCTGTGCTTTTTGGCTAATATCCACTTATTAGTGAGTACATACCATACATGTCCTTTTCGGTCTGAGCTCACTTGATGATATTTTCTAGGTCCATCCATTTGCCTGCAAAACTAAAGATGTTCTTGTTCTACAGAGCTGAATAGTATTCCATTGTGTAAATGAACCAACCACATTTTCTGTATCCATTCTTCTGTCATGGGACATCTAGGTTGTTTCCAGATTCTAGCTATCACAGATAAGGCCTCTATGAACATAATGGAACATGTGCCCCTGTAGCATGGTGGGGCATCTTTTGGGTATATCCTCAAGAGTGGTATAACTGGGTCTTCAGGTAGATCTATTTCCAATTTTCTGAGGAACCTCCAGGTTGTTTTTCAGAGTGCTTGTACCAGTTTGCAAGCCCACCAGCAATGTAGAAGTGTTCTTTTTTCCACATCCTCACCAGTATCTACTGTTGTCTGAGTTTTTGATCTTAGCCATTCTGATTGGTGTAAAGTGTAATCTCAGGGTCGTTTTGATTTGCATTTCCCTGATGACTAAGAATGCTGAAATCTTTAGGTGCTTTCATTTTTTGTTTATAATTACTAAATATAATTTCTCATTATAACAGGAAAAAAGTATGGAGTAGTAAAGTGGAAACATTAGTAAGTTTCTCCCACTGGTTCTACATAGACAATGTATTGCTGTTAATAGCTCCATTTTGCCCCATAACACAGATCTTCTAAAATGTATTAGATTATTTTCCAATGTATGGGCACCTTAAAAATATTTGCAGATTGGGGTGTTCAGTGTTTGTTTGCTTTGCTTTTTTCTTGTATCGTATCATGCATCTTTGCATATGATTGGAGTTTTGATTTTCTCAGATTCCTAAAAAACCAATAATCGTGTATGTGTGTATTTACTATTACTTCTGTGTGTGTGTGTGTGTGTGTGTGTGTGTGTGTGTGAGAGAGAGAGAGAGAGAGAGAGAGAGAGAGAGAGAGAGAGAGAGATGTAACCACAAATACATGTGTGCCATGAAATATGTATGAAAATCAGAGAACAGCTTTGATGAGTTGGTCTTCTCTTTCTATCTTGCCTTTATGTTGGTGGTTTGTTTGTTTTTGAGGCAGAGTCTCTCTTGTTGCTTTTGCTGCCTGCTGAACTTCTCTTGCTATTTCTGAGAAATTTCACATGCTTCTTCTGCATCTGCTACCCATCTCACAGTAAGAGTGGTGGAATTAAAGATGCATACTACTACATCTTGCTTTTTTTTTCCCAAATGAGACTAAATTTTAACATGAGGCCTAAATTCAAGTGGTCAGACTTGAGGAGCAAGCTCTATAAACCACTGAGTCATCTCACTGACTTCGGCGTAGTTTCTTTTTAATTTCAAGATTTCTTTCTTACAGAAAATAGCAATTTTCCCTTCACCAACAATGCATAAGTACTGCCTGCCTGCTGTTCTTGTCTAATGATCCTACCTTTTTTAATGTGTCAGCTTGACTTGCCTGAATCTTCCTTGAAACTTGGCATGTCTGAGAGTCATCTTTGCAGCTTAACTCTTTGCAGAGCATCTCTCAGGTTTTATTACTTACTCTAGCAGGCCTAGTGAATCTGGTCAGCTTCAGGAACTTCCTGATGCTATTTTGAGATGTTTACTTCCTGCTTAAAGAGCTTCCTGACAGGGTGGAATGTTTCAATCTTGGAGGAAGCTGTCTTAAAACAAATGTTAAAAAGTTAAATAAGGATCAAATATAGTGTTTCATTGTTTCCACTTAGTCTCATTAAGCAAAGACTCATGGTGGACAAGTTTCAAATGTGAGCTTCAGCATGTGTTAAGACTCAGTCACGTCATTTAAAGGAGATTACCAATCCCAGAGTATCCACCAGATAAATGGTTGTGTAGGCTGTACACAGCTAAGCCAACCAGATCAGGCAGTCTCTGAGTTATTTTCAAGTTCTCATCTAACTACCAGTTCCTTTTATCTTTCATCAGTGTGGGAGAAAACATTCAAGATACAAAGCTAAGTGCTTCAAACACATGGGAATGATGTCCCACTTTGAGAAAAATAAATATAACTTGAATGACTCAATGCCGTTCATGCAAAATATATAAATTATTTTTTAATTCATAGCTTTATAAACACTAGTCACAACAGGCACTTCATATATAAATTCTGATCCTTTTATCAGTATTTGCTGGTTAAGCAAAAATAGGTTTAGTGCATAAAAGGAGATAGATATACTTTCAGAGAGCAATTAAACAGGCACTAGAGGAAAATGGAAATATCCATTCTTGATAGCTATATCTTTAGAGTGGATCAAATTTCAAATGAAAAGTTACTAGACTTAAGGTCATGACCAGGATTATAAATACATGGTATAAGGTTGACCAAGAAAGAAATTATTACATTCCACTGTGGTCAATGAAAAAAAAAACTTTAATTTATATACACACCTGAATTTGAAATATATACATAAGCATTTGGAAACAACTAGTATATTTTTCAAAAACCTGTTAACAAACTTCAAATATTGAATGATTAAGCTATCATTTTATTTAAAATCAATTCAACATGCATTGAGTTAATTACCAAGTATGAAACACTACAGAATCTTATGGGATATGGATATGACAAGATACAACCATAGATGCTATAGCATTTAAAAGGAGAAATTGTATATGTCAATAACACTTCTCACATAAGGTAAAATGGTAACTTATTAAAATATACCCAAGTTTTGCAGTATGCTCTTTGATTCTTCCTGAAGTCATTTTCCTATTAATTTATCTATTTATTCAATTTACATCCTAATAGCTGCCCCCATACCCACCACAGTTCTTCCCTCCACCCCCTCCCCTTCTCCACTGAGAGGGTGGATGCCTCCTTTGGACATCCCAGGACCCTGGCACATCAAGTCTCTGCAGAGCTAGGCACATCTTCTCCCACTGGGGCCAGACAAGGCAGCCCAGTTAGGGAAACAGATTCCATAGACAGGCAACAGTTTTAGGGACAGCTCCCACTCCAGTCATTAGTGGACAAACATAAAAACCAAACTGCACATCTGCTACACATGTGCGGGGATCTAGGTCCAGCTTGAATATGCTCTTTAGTTGGTGGTTCAGATTCTGAGATCTCCCAGGGGTACAGGTTAGTTGATTATGTTGGTCTTCCTGTGGTGTTCTGATCTCCTTCAGGGCCCTTAATCCTTTCCCCAACTCTTCCATAAGACTCCCAGAGTTTGGTCCAATGTTTGACTGTGGGTCTCTGTATCTGTTTCAGTCAGCTACTGGATGGAACAGTTATGCTAGGTTCCTGTTCACAATCATAACAGAGTATCATTAAGAACATCAGGAATTAGTGCTTGCCCATGGGATGGGTATCAAGTTGGGACCATTGTTGATTGGGTATTCCTTCATTCTCAGCTCCACCTATGGTCCCTGCATTTCTAGTAGACAGGACAAGTTTGGGTCAAAAGCTTTGTGGATGGGTTGGTGTCCTTATCACTCCACTGGGGTTCCTGCCTGGCTTCAGAAGGAGACCTCTTCAGGTTACACATCCCCACTACAATGAATTTCAACTAAGGTCACCCCCATAGACTCCTTGGAGCCTTCCCCCCAACTGTACCTGTACTGAAGAACTCTGAGCAAAGGAATGGCATTCTTTGCAGCTGTGGCAACCTGCTCCCCTGATGTTGCCAGCCACCCAAATTCCCACCTAAGTGCTCAGTTCTTGATCATACTTGGACACAAACCCAACTTAGGGCTGATACGTCATCACCTTTTTCCTACAGTCTATAAAACATCCTTAGTAGCCTGGGTACATGACTTCCTTAGTCCCATTCTTTGGGATGGAAGATCCTACCCAGAAGCAGCTCCTAATAAGCCTGCCTTTATCTGCTTTTAATCCAGTCTAATCTGGTCTACATCTGCATCACCAAGGGAGAGAAAAAGCCTATTGGTCAGATTAAAACAAATCCTAAAATTATTTGAATTATAATACATGAGTCTTAAACTGCAGAGGAGTGAGGTCATTTATAGGAACTTGTTAAATTAAAGAGAAAACAAGGTTAAGGAGGCAAAGTCAAGGAAAAAGATTTTGTGGTGTGTCTTGAATTAAAACATAATATTTTGAACATTTCTTGGATCATGAACTTCAGGTACATGATTCATCAAAGCACAACTTCCGTTCTCAAAGGTCACATTGTCAGTAGATGAGCTGCAACCATCAGTTACAATGTTATTTGAAAACCTTAGATACATGATATAAGGAGTAGAAGTCAAGCCCTGCAGAAACTGTCAACAATTTGAAAAATGATACCCCTCAACTATGCTACTGCAGCAATTTGTCCATACTACTGTTGTACCATATATAACACTGCCTCTTCAATTATCTGCCTGTTTTGTTTTTCTTTTTAACCCATTAGGCATGGAGACTACAACTTTTCTGTTTACATTCTTCTAGTATGTCATTTTATCTAGTAAAAAAAAAAAACAGATGAACAACTGAATAAGAGAAAATGTACACCTAGTAAGGGCAAAAAAAGAGTAACAGAAAAAATTTTAAATCGCTTTTTATGTAAAACAATAAACACCTTTATGAAGACATCATAGTCCCAAGGAAGTTCCAAAAGGCAAAAATTCAACCAGAAGAACATCACGTGTGAAAAAGAATGCTTGCATCACATTGAAAAGCTGGCTCATTGAAAGAGAAAGATGTTTTAAAACTACATAGTTTTTGAAAATATTCCACTAAGTTTTGAATATTCTCAGCCCCCAACACGTACATTGTTAGTGCTGTCTTAAGCACCATGAAAATGGAGAACAAGACAGGAGTCTATCTGCTGAGAAGTATGCCCTTGGAGTAATTTTGGAATTATGTAAAAATGGACATAAAACCTAAGTCAAAAGGGGGAATAGCCCAAAAGGAAGTATGAAGGTTGGGGTAAATGAATGCGGCATCACAGAAGAGAAATGAAAAAGCTGTTCACACATCACTCAAGCTTGCCTCATTCACACAAAGAAAAGCTATTGTTTCACTCAGTTTGCCATTGGTGTGACAAAATATTTGAAAAAAATAGCTGAAGGAAGGAAAGACTGATTTTTGCCAGGGCTTGTGTTATCAAAATTTTTTCCTTGGTCTACTGGCACTATTGCTTTTAGGCCTGTTAAAGGCAAAAACATGATGGTGGAAGTTAGCTTAGTACCTCATGACAGTCATGAATCAGACAAGGAAGACTGAGGGAAAAGGTCTAGCATTCAATAGCAAGCCTCTAGCAGCCTACTTCCTTCTAGCCCACCTCCCCAAGTTTCTAGCATCTCCAAGAACCATGCCACCTGTTGAGAAGAGGTCTATTCCTAAGCCAATGAGAGCATTTAATATTTAAATCATGCTTACCTTACTGAGTGAAATAAAATAAAATACAAAATAACAAAGTCTACCATTGCCCTGCCTTTTTCTTCCTGTCTTCAATTTCTATTGAAACTTTTACAAAATATTTGCTTCTGTGTTCTGTGTTGGAGTCAGAGCAAGGAACACATGGACGCTAAGTATGTCTATAGATCCACATCCCCATCAGTGCAAACTTTTTAATGCTCAAAAGAGGTGTGACTGTTTTAACAGTGTCCAAGAAAGGAGTGAGCACAGCAAGCTGTGCAAAACACTGAGGAAATTCAGTAGAAGGGGAGACAAAGTCAACTGTTAGAGTAGAACCCTGTTTTAACTTTAATTTTTTTCAATGTCTTATTTTTAATGATAGTTCTTAAATGTTTTAACCTCCCTTGTAGCCCACCACCCACCAGAGGTAGTCGAAAAGAAAGGATACAGGGGAAGTGGACCTGTTTAGAAAGGTTCTATAGAGCAACTCTCATCTGTCTGCAAATCAGCAGTTCAGTTCACAGGTCAGCAGTAGCAGCTCCATCCACTAGCAAACACTTCATGGATACACCCGCAGTCCAGTTCCATAGAGTCAGGATAGCAAACAGGAATCAACAGCAGTGGTACAAATACAAAAGTGGATGCTCACAGCCAACCACTGGACAGAGTGTGGAGTCCCCAATGGAGGAGTTAGAGAAAGGACTGAAGGAGCTGACGGGGTTTGCAACCCCACAAGAAGAACAACAATATCAACCAACCAGACGCCCTCCCCTCCAAAGCTCTCAGGGCCTAAGCCATCAACCAAGGAGTACACATGGCTCCAGCTGCATATATACCAATGGATGTCCTTGTCAGGCATCAGTGGGAGGAGAGGTCCTTGGTCCTATGAAGACTTGATAGATGCCCCAGTGTAGGGGAATTGAGGGCAGGGAGGTGGGACTGGGTGGGTGGGTGGAGGAGCATCCTCATAGAAGCAGGGGGAGGGGAAGGGGATAGGAGGTTTCTCGGGGGAGACTGGGAAAGGGGATAACATTTGAAATGTAAATAAAGAAAATATCTAATTTTTTAAAAAAGACTAGGGAAAGGAAGCTACTTAAGAGAGTAGTGCAGAGGAGAGAGGGCAGTTTTACTTGGACAGTTGTACAGAGACAGGGTACAGAGAGAGAACAAGCTAGACACAGGTGAAGACAGAATGAGCCAGAGAATGAGAATGAGCCAGATTATAAACCATAGTGCCAAAGTTAGTATGTAGCCAAGCAGAGCAATTCAGGAGAGATTGAAAGAGAGAAGCCAGATTGAATTAGTCAGCTTGAAGAGGAGTTCGACCCAGAACAGCTAAATTGAGCAGCCAGCCAGAGTTCTTCAGAAAAAACTAGAGAGGAGATTATTTCGCAGTAAGTCTCAGAGACTGAAAACTTTCTAGGCCTAGGTAAGATTGTATGGAGGTTAGAAGCTAGGCCTAGTTAACAGACTAAAGCAGTAAACATTGGAGATGATAATTACATCAGACAGATAACTTATGCATGTATTTAAGGAATGGGCTGTCTGGACCCCCTAGATTAGTCCCACAGCATAATCTACTGATACCAAAACAATTGATATATCTGATTTTAATCTCTTGCATGCTCTAAGCCTGTCTAAGCTGGAGGTGTGTCACCATCATTCACAGTTCAATTCCTTCTATGATGCATGTTTCCCAACATAAAGTAAGTAGGTAACATGTTTGCAGAGGTAGTAAATAAAACTTAGGTCATATGTTTGCAAGGCCAGCACTCTAAAAGGGATCTACATGGCCCCACCTGTGCCCAGGCTGCTTACTGAATGTTGAGTGAGTAAATAACAATCAATAACACAGAAATGAGGAAGCACACAGCCTAATTTAAGTAGGGTCAGTGTTTAAATCAGGTTCATGTAAAGAAAGTAAAGGAGTGAATAAAAATAATACTAGTGCAATATAGGTTAAAAAATACGGCGCAGAGAACTTCACTAGTTCATTTCACTACATGGTGCTAACTATATTAACTACTGCTCTATTTAGAACCTGGATCTCAGGGATGGTTTACAAAATCAAGATTTTTGGCTGCTTGCAACTAAGACAGAATGGTACACTAAGGGACTTGCCACGTCTGAGCCTGACTGAATGAACAGCTACATCCAAGAACTATTTCTTAATTGTATCTTAATTTTCAATAAGACTTTGCTGCAGAACAATACATATTGTATCCCCAACATATAAATACTATTTGCAGGATCATATTGGCAAAGTTTGTTACTTTCCTGAGACCTACATTCATCTTGGTTCACAGAAAATAGTCCATAAATTCTATTTATTAGAGTAGAATAAACTAGAATTTAAATCTCACATCCTTTTCCCTAAGAGCCCAGTGCTTCATGTGTTCTTCTCTCATATCTGGCAATACATGAGTTATTTGATCAATAGTTTGGAACTGAATAGTCAGTTTTAGACACAGAAATCAAAATTAAGTTCTGAGATCAGGCCATATGCTTTGTTTTAAGAGGTTCATGAATACTAGAGAAAACGAGACATCCCTCTAAAGAAATAAGAACTACTTTAGCACAACCCATGATTAAAAATCTAATTAAAGGTTAAAATAAGAGTAAATGTCTTCTTTTTCAATTTTTAAAATTAAAAATTGAAGAGATACAAAAGAAAAAACATACAAGGGGTGAAATGAGAAAGATCAAACTGCACAGAAAGGAAATTATCCAATTAAACACTTTTTTAAAAAGATAATAAGGAATCAAGCATGGTGGTACATATCTATAACCCAGCACCTGAGAGGCTGACACAGAAGAACGGCTGCCAGTCCAGTGCCACACTAGGATTCATAGAGAAATCATGTCTCCAATCAGAAAGAGGAAGAAATAAAGCAATTAGAAAACATCATTAATCATTAGATATTACAGCCAAAACAAATGGAAGGGGAAAATAAAACTGAAAACAATTTTATATAAATATTCAAACCAAGCAGGTGTGTCTTGACAATCTAATCAAACAGTAACTTTTAAAACAAACATATGGGCTTCTTCATGAAAAAAGCCAATTGTGCAGGCAGAAGTGCAGTTCTCATGCTATGAGGAGCAGATCTGTTTGTTTGTTTGTTTGTTTGTTTGTTTTTCCTTCACATTACATCTTGATTGATGGCCCCTGCCTCCTGGTCTCTCCTTCCCACAGTCCCTCCCCCAACCCTCTTCCTTTCTCCTCAGTGAGAGTAGAAGTCCCCCTTGGGTATCTCCCCACCCTGGCACATGAAGTTTCTGTATGACTAGGTGATTCTTTTTCTCCCATTGAGGCCAGACAAGACAGCCCAGTTAGGGAAACAGATTCCACAGACAGGAAACAGTTTTAGTGACAGACACTTCTCCAGTTGTTGGGGGACCCACATGAAGACTGAACTGAACATCTGAAATGTGTGTAGGGGACCTAGGTCCAGCCCAGGTATGCTATATGGTTGTTGGTTCAAACGCTGAGAGCTTCCATGGGTCCAGACTGATTGACACTGTTGGTCTTCCTGTGGGTTTCCTAGCCCTTTGGGGGCCCTCAATCCTTCCCCCAACTCTTCCATAAATGACCCCAAGCTCCATCCATTGTTTAGTTGTGAGTGTCTGCAACTGAGTCAACTGCTGGGTGGAGCCTCTGAGGACAGCCATTCTAGGCTGTTGTCTTCAAGCATATCACAGTATAATAGTGTCAGGGATTTGTACTTGCCCATGGGCTGGTTCTCAATTTGGGCTGCTTATTTTTGGCCATTCCCTCAGTCTCTGCTCCATCCCCTGTCCCTGAATTTTTTCGTGGGTAAGTTGGTGCCTCTATTGCCCCATTGGGGTTCCTGCCTGGCTACAGGAGGTGGCCTCTTCAGATTCCATATCCCCACTGCTGTGAGTCTCATCTAAGGTCACCCCCATGATTTGGGGGAACTTCCCCTATCCCTGGTCTCTGGAATGTCCTCACGATGTTCTCTACTCCACAATCCCCCCACCCCTGCCAGCTGCAGTTTTCCATTCATTCTCAGGGCCATCTGGCCATCTTCCCTGTCTCTCCCCACACCTGATCCTGGAAGCCCTCATCTCCATTGCCCGCCCTATCTCTTCTCCCACCCAGTTCCCTCTCTCCAGCTCCCTACTACTATTATTTTATTTCCCATGCTAAGTGAGATTCAAGTATCCTTGCTTTGGCCTTTCTTCTTGTATACCTTCTTTGAGTCTGTGGAATGTAGTCTAGATATTCTGTATTTTATGGCTAATATTCACTTATAAGTGAGTCCATACCATACATGTCCTTTTGGGACTGAGTTATCTCACTCAGGATGATAGTTTCAAGTTCCATCCATTTGCTCGCAAAATTTACGATGTCTTTGTTTTAGCAGCTGAATAGTATTCTACTGTGTAGATGTACCACATCTTCTTTATTCATTCTTCATTTCAGGGACATCTAGATTATTTACAGTTTCTAGCTATTAAAAATAAAGCTGCCATGAACATAGTTGAGCAAGTGTCCCTGTGGAAGAGTGGAGCATCTTCTGAGTAATATGTTGTACTGAGGTAGAACTATTCCCAGTTTTATGAGCAACCACCAAATTAATTTCCAAAGTGGTTGTACAAGTTTGCACTCCCACCAGCAATGGAGGCGTCTTCCCCTTGCTCCACATCCTTACCAGCATGTGCTGTCACTTGATTTTTTTATCTTAACCATTCTGAGAGGTGTAATATGGAATCTCAGAGTTGTTTTGATTTGCACTTTCCTGATGACCAAGTACTTTGAACATTCTTTTAAATGTTTCTAGGCCATTCAAGATTCCTGTGTTGAGAATTCTCTGATTAACTCTCTATCCCATTTTTAATTGGGTTATTTAAGTTGTTCTTGTCTAACTTCTTGAGTTCTTTATAAATTTTGGATACTATCCCTTTATCAGATGTACTGTTGGTGAAGATCCTTCCCCAATTTGGAGGCTGCTGTTTCATCCTATTGACAGTATCCTTTGTCTTGCATAAGCTTTGCAGTTTCATGAGGTCCCATTTATCAACTGTTGATCTTAGAGCCTGAGCCATTGATGTTCTCTTCAGAAAGTTGTCTCCTATACCAATGACTTCAAGGCTCTTCCCCACTTTCTGTTCTATTAGATTTAGTGTAACTGATTTTACATTGAGGTCTTGGACTTTAGTTTTGTGTAGAGTGATAGATATAGATCTGCTTGCATTCTTCTACTGCAGATACACAGTTAGACCAGCACCATTTGTTGAAGATACTTTCTTTTCTCCATCATATGGTTTTTCCTTCTTGATAAAAAAAATCAAATGTCCATAGTTGTGTGAGTTTTTTCTGGGTCCCCTGATTTAATTCCATTTATCAACCTGTGTATTTCTATACCGATACCATGCAGTTTTTATTACTATTGCTCTGTAGTACAACTTGAAATCAGGGATGGTAATACCTCCAGAAATTCTTTTATTATTCTAGATTGTTTTAGCTATCATAGACTTTTGTTTTTCATATGAAGTTGACAATTTTTCTGTCAAAGTCAGTAAAGAATTGAGTTGGAATTTTGACAGGTATTGCATTGAATCCGTAGATTGCTTTTGGTAAGATGGCCATTTTCACTATGTTAATCCTACAGATCCATGAGCATGGGAGATCTTTCCATCTTCTGATATCTTCCTCAATTTCTTTCAGTGATTTGTCATATAGGTCACTGTTCTTGTCATATAGGTCTTTCACTTGCTTGGTTAGAGTTACACCAAGATATTTTATATAATTTGTGACTATTGTAAAGGGTGTTGTTTGACTAATTTCTTTCTCAGCCCATTTATCATTTCTATAATGGAAGGCTACTGATTTCTTTTGAGTTTATTTTGTATCCAGCCACTTTGCCGAAGGTGTTTATCTGCTGTAGGAGTTCTCTGGTAGAGTTTTTGAGGTCGCTTATGCATACTATCATATCATCTGTGAATACTGATATATTCATCTCTTCCTTTCCAAATTGAATCCCTTTGATCTCCTTTAGTTGTTTTATTGCTCTAGTTAGTACTACAAGTATTATATTGAATAGATAAGGAGAGAGTGGGTAGCCTTGTCTTGTCCCTAATTTTAATGGAATTGATGAATTAGACAGTGGTAATGCTTGTTCAACTTTAGATATACTGAAAGTCATTGATTTTATTCTTTCAATGGATGAATTTTGATTTTTTTTAGTTATATCTCATTTTGCAAAACAGGATAACTAGTTTGAAAAATAGCTTGGAAGTTTCTGAATATAGTCACAAAAAGGTACTATCCTGTGGAAAGTTCTGGTTAATTGATCCTCTCCCCACCTAAAGGAATAATTCCTAATAAAATTGAAGTGGTGGTTTAAATCTCAGGCCAGTTCAGAAGAACTTCAAGTAAATGCTGCTATATATATTGTGCTTTCCCATACACTGTAAATTTTACCTTAGTGCTTAGTCTGAACACTTTAATGAGAAAGAGTGAGGAATTGTAAGTATGAGGAAAGCAAAAAGGAGTCATATAATGTTATATGGATGTTATCTGTTATTTTCCAACTATGAGCTCTCATTTTACCCAGGCTCAGTCTTTCATTAGTGGTGAGACAGTGTTCTAAAGTGTTAGGCTACTGATGACTGATCTGCCATTTATTAGTTCCCTAAGGTTATCTCCTGGCTCAAGCAGAATGAACATCACATGTTTATGGTCCCAAGGAAGGCTGTTAGAACAGAAAAAAAGAAAGAAGTCTTTTCAGTGTTGAATTTCTCAGTTTCTCAGTAGATCATTTTTATTTCAAGCAAGGGATTCTTATGTTTAGAGAAATACTTGTTACAAGTTATATGAGTTGCTAAATCTGTGCCTTTTGACCTTCAGATGATAAGGTTTGTGGAAACTGGGAATGAATGAAATTCATCACTCAGGAAGAACTGGACCATCCTTCCCATACTTGTTTAAGAATTCATGTGGAATATAGCCAAGCAATGCCAGGAGAAAGTTACCATCCCAGGTCCTCAGGACACAGAGACTGAGGAGGAAAAGTCAGGGACAGGAACCTTCTGTTTTCCATCTGTGGCAGGAAATCTGTGCCTGGGCCACCAGGGTTCATAGCCAAGTAGTACCAGGAGAAAACTACCCTCCCAGGAGCATGGAAAAGCCATGAGTGGGGTTAAGACGAGCATTACTGCTCACTGGGGTCCACCCGGAACCCCCGGGACATAGGGACTGAGGTAAAGTCGGGCATAGGAACCTTCAGGTTTCCATCTGTGGCAGGAGACCTCTGCTTGGGCCACCAGGGTTCCATAGCCAAGCAGCGCCAGGAGAAAGTTACCCTCCCAGGAGCTTGGAAAAGCTGTGGTGAGTGGGGATAAGACAAGCAGCACTGCTCACCAGGACCAGGAGAGAGTTGGTATCCCAGGAGTCCTGACACACCTTCGAGCATAGGCAAAACCACCACTTCTGTTCAAACTCACTGGATCAGGAGGGACCCTTGCAGAGCCATCAGGACACAGGAACCAAGGGACATCTGGGAATAAGATCCTTCTGGTTTCTGTCTGCACCCCAGAGCCAATCCTGTGCCACAGCTCTCCAAACCCAAACACCTCTCAGAGAGAGCTGGTCCTCAAGGAGTATTGATACAGAGGCCTGCAGGAGGGACAAGCCACATCCAGACAGAGTAAGATCAGCTAATATCAGAGTTAACAAAATGGCAAAAGGCAAGGGCAAGAACATAAAGAACAGAAACCAAGGCTACTTGGCATCATCAGAACCCAGCTCTCCCACCACAGCAAGCCCAGAATAACCTAATACACCAGAAAAGCAAGACTCATATTTAAAATCATTTCTCATGATGATGATAGAAGACTTTAAGAAAGAAAGAAATAATGCTCTTAAAGAAATACAAGAGAACACAGGTAAACAGCTAGAAGCCCTTAAAGAGGAAACAAAGAAATCCATTAAAGAATTACAGGAAAACACAATCAAACAGACAAAGGAAATGAACAAAACTATCCATAGCCAAAAATAGAAATAGAAACAATAAAGAAATCACAAAGGGAGACAACCATGGAGTTAAAAAACCTAGGAAAGAGACCAGGGGTCATAGATGCAAGCATAACCAACAGAATACAAGAGATAGAAGAGAGAATCTCAGGAGCAGAAGATACCATAGACAACATTGACACAACAGTAAAAGAACATACAAATTGCAAAAAGCTCCTAACCCAAAACATCCATGAAATCCAGGACACAACGATAAGACAGAACCTAAGGATAATAGGTAAGGAAGAGAGTGAAGATTCCCAACTTAAAGGACCAGTAAATATCTTCAACAAAAGTATAGAAGAAAACTTCCCTAACTTAAAGAAAGAGATGAACATAAATGTACTAGAAGCTTACAGAACTTCAAACAGATTGGACCAGAAAAGAAATTTGTCCCGTCACATTATAGTGAA
>CM052722.1:108578422-108596058 GCA_028551405.1 Uromys caudimaculatus
AATACCCGGAAATCCATCAATGTAATTCACTACATAAACAAACTCAAAGAAAAAAAAACACATGGTCATTTCCTTAGATGCTGAAAAAGCATTTGACAAAATTCAGCATCCCTTCATGATAAAAGTCTTGGAAAGATCAGGAATTCAAGGCCCATACCTAAACACAGTAAAAGCAATATACAGCAAATCAGTAGCCAACATGAAACTCAATGGAGAGAAACTTGAAGCAATCCCACTAAAATCAGGGACTAAACAAGGCTGCCCTATCTCTCCCTATCTATTCAATATAGTAATTGAAGTTCTAGCTAGAGCAATTAGACAACAAAAGGTCAAAGGGATACAAATTGGCAAGAAAGAAATCAAAATATCATTATTTGCAGATGAGATGATGGTATACTTAAGTGACATGAAAAACTCCACCAGAGAACTGCTACAGCTGATAAACAACTTCAGCAAAGTGACCCGATATAAAATAAACTCAAACAAATCAGTAGCTTTTCCTCTGCCATCGTGCGCACTGCGCCTGATTAGGCTTCTCGCCATGTCTTCTCACAAGACTTTCAGAATCAAGCGATTCCTGGCCAAGAAACAAAAGCAAAATCGTCCTATTCCTCAATGGATTCGGATGAAAACTGGTAACAAAATCAGGTACAACTCTAAGAGAAGACACTGGAGGAGAACTAAGCTGGGTCTGTAAGAATTCACATAGTGGCGAGACTGAGGGTTGATACTGAATTGTGGTCATTGATCAGTCCTACAAGATGGAGTTCAACACTTTTAACCTGGAGACTTGCTCGTGTCTAAATTAGGGTGTTTGTCCAGTAATAAAATGTAGAACCTTGCAAAAAAAAAAAAAAGGAAGAAAGAAATAGGAAAGATACTGTATGCCAAATACAGAGTATCAATCCATCAAATCTACCTGTTAATCAAGCCCTATTTCTCAGGCAAAGCCACATTTTGCCTTTTGAGTTGAATAAAAACTCAGGGAGAAAGACGACAGAAGAAGACTTTATGACTACTATAATACTCATTGTAGGTTTAGTAGAAAGTAAACCTTCAAGTAAATAAGGTAGCCTTTTTCCTTTCCAACATGGGGCTTGAAGAATGACTCCAGCAAATAGTGCAGGGAAAAGAATAAGAAAATGGAAGGGCTATTCTGCCAACAAGATGGTGATCTGAATATTCTCCATCACCATTCCTAAGCATGTCTGTGGAACACACTTTAGGAAGTATGGGTAGGGACTCCAATTGTGTCCTTTGATATCAGCCCCAACAAAGCTGTGCTGTCTGGGCCAGAGGAGTGAGGGATTTTCCATAAGATATCTGTGGGCATTTGTCCGTTTTCTGAGATATAATAAGGTTCAGGATTTGCCAAATAAGCTATATATTGCAGTAACCTATGACTCTGTTACCACATTAAAATATATAGACAGTCAGTGTGGATGAGAACTGATTGCTCAGTGACAAAATTATAAAACTGAAAACAATAACTTACAAATAAGTAGTCAGAAAGGAAAAGATAAACTTTGATTCTTGAATGAGTTAAAACTAAGCACTTAGGGAAGGTGTCAACCCCGGCCCACACACACTCCAAATAACATCAGTTCCGTAGATATGAAGGGAGTGTATCAAACAAATATTTTGCTACAGACTAGAAATAACCAATTAGGGTATTAGTTAACTGCTAATTATTTAAGAGGAAATATAAGATAATTATGGGAATAAAACTCACAAACTATTCCTGAAAGATGTAAAAAGTACTTGGTTAAATAACAATCAAGCTGTGTATCTGAAAAGAATGAACAGCTTAAAGCAACAAGATAATATTTTCTAAAATAAAATGTAGCTCAGAGCTCAGAAAACAACAACAAAAACAATAATAATATCTTTATACCCGCTCCCCATCTGCTACTACAGGAAGCCTTTTTGATAATGACTGAACAAGGCACTGATCTATGAGTGTAGCAGAAAGTCATTAAGAAGCATTTCATTGATTTTTTCCAGTCATATTTGGTTTTACCATAAGACCCTGGCCTATTCAGTCTCCCGTTCCTAGCCATCTAGATAGTATAGGGCATTGGCTCCCTCTCACCCTCCTCTCAGAGATTAGGGAACAGAAGACGGGGAAAGATCGAAGGAATCAGAAGTAATGGAGAACAACATGAGAATATGACCTTCCAAATCAACAAAGCAGGGCTCATATGGGCTCACAGAGACTGAAGCGGCGAGCACAGGGCTTCTTTGCTGTGACTATTAGCTTAGTGGTTTTATGGGACTCCAAACAGTGTGAGCAGGTATATCTCTGATCCTTTTGCCTGTTTTGCGTTGCCCTGTCTAGCCTCCATATGAGGGCTTTTGCCTTGCCTTGTTGGATCTTGTTTTGTCCTGTTTGGCTGTCTTCTCTTTGAGACCTGCTCTTTTCTGAAGAGGAAATGGAGAGTGGAGGGAGGAAAAACTGTGGTCAGGATGCATTATATGAGGAAAGAATCTCTTATCAATAAAAAAAGAAAGAAAAGAAAAAGAATACAGTTGTTTGAAGATTTCCAACATTACTGTAAATGCTATCTAGAAAAAAAGTGAAACAAGAGTAATAGACAAAATGAAAGAATGAGTGTAAACTTACATTAGGGAAAAGCTGGAAGAAGCTGAGGAGGAGGGTGACCCTGTAGGAGAACTAGCAGTCTCAACTAACCTGGTCCCCAAGATCTCACAGACACTGGACCATCAACCAGGCAGCATACACCAGCTGACATGAGGCCCCAAACACATATACAGCAGAGGACTGCCGATTTGGACTCAGTGAGAGAAGATGCACCTAACCCTGGAGAGACTTGAGGGCCCAGGGAGTGGGGAGGGCTGGTGGGGTAGGGGTGGGGGTGGGGACATCCTGTTGGAGACAGGGCAGGGGAGCGAAGAAGTGTGGGATGTGGAACAGTCGGAGGGTGGACCAGGAGGGGGATAAAATCTGGACTGTATAAAATAAGATTAAGGAATAAATTTTAAAAATCTGATATAAAAATATTATAAAAAAACTGCTAACTGGAATGTTATGATAATTAAAATTCTTAGTTTAGTAGACAGATTTCAAAAAAAATTAGAAGGCCTGAAATGCATATAGATATACGCATAATTAATATATTATACATGTGACTTCTTTTTTTTTTTCATTCTTTTTTAGTTTTTTGATACTTTATTTACATTTCCAATGTTTCCCCCTTTCCAGGTCTCCTCTTTGGAAACCCCTTATTCCCTCCTCCTCCCCCGCCTCTATGAGGGTATTCCCCCTCCCACCCACTTGCCCGCCCACTCCCATATTTCCACCTTGACATTCCCCTATACTGGGGCCTCTAACTACATGCGACTTCTTAATTTGACTATTGCATTAAATTTCAATTGAATACAACAAATAGTATTGTGTTTCAATCATGGAAGGACAGATGGGGAGGTAAGGAACAGGAGAAGGGAAGGAAATCAATCAACACTAAGTCTGTGAAAATGTCTTACAGAAACCCATTCCTTAGTTAAAAATATAAAAGGGAAAATGGTATTGTAAAAGCTAGTTATTCAAGAAAAAAGTAATTTTTTACCCTCAGTTCAAGCCATCAGCTAAAGTAAAACCCAGATGGATTAATGAATTAAGCTTTAAAAACCCAGAAGCCATAAAACCTGAAAGTAAATATCTATCTGGTTTATAATGGAAGATGCTGTCCAAAGACTGTGAGCATTAAAAAAAAATCACAAATAAAATAAGCAAATTGAACTACACAGATTAAAACCTAGTATTAAAAGTTGGGGAAAATGTCATAGGAAGATTTTCTACCAGTATGTGAATCAGCATTTTATAGACAGTTCATATAAATTGATAACTGTTACAATTCCCTCAAATATAACATGTGAGAAATTATTCAACATTGTTTGAAATTATTACTGAAATTGAATTTACTTATAAATGCCATTTCTCAATTATCAAAGTAGCAAGAGTATTTTTAATACAGTATTTTATGACTATGCTATTAACTAGGGTAGTAACTAGCCATTTGAGATACATCTGGTTCAAACTTAGATGGACATTATTAAACATAAAATATATATTGAAATTTAAAGAGTTAGGACAAAAATGGCAAGAAGAAGCATGTTTTGATTATACATTGAGAAATTTCTTAGATATATTAGATTAAGTAAAGGGCAGTGCATCTAATAAATGCACATATTTTACTTTAATATGACTCTTGTAATTTCAAATTATGTATGTGACTTCTTAATTTAACTATGATATTATATTTCAATTGTATGTGATGCTGCAAAGTAATTAAAGGGCAAGGAAATATTTTCCATCATGTACTACTGGTGGGAATACAAAATGCCTACATCAGGATTCCAGTGATATACATCAAAAATATCTTTAAAGCACACTTTGAACTAATAATTGCACATCTAAGGCTCTATATTAAGAAACTGATTAGAGTCCAAGCAGTGATTTTAAGATATAGATTATTAATGTATATATATTAATAGCAGAAAATATGTAGAAAACCACAGCCATCCATTAACAGGGAAACACATATAGTATATTCTTTCAATGACTGATAAAACACATAGGATAGCAAAGATTTAAAACCACACACATATTAGCATCTGAAATGCTTGAAGAATATATATGCATATATAGAATAAAGACAAAATGAAGCCATAAAACATAAAATATTATATATTTTTGTCTAATAAAATAGCTGGGTGATTGGATTGTTGACCAGAGTGTTGTTTTATATGTGTATTTATATTAACTTTAATTAAACTTAAATTTCATTATGAAGAATCCTATAGTTTAGTGTATTCAATAACATATATAATTGCTACCTAATAAAGAAATAATTAATTAGTAACAAAACCTTAAACAGAGGCATATTTTTGCTCTAGTCATAGTTTAGATGTATTTATAAAACCTCAAAACCAGTTTAGAAGGGAATATTAAATATTTGCCTGGTTAAAAATTAAAACTACCTTAACTAAGATTATATTTTGAACTGGAATTTTTGCTTGCTACCTGTTGGAACAGTTACATAATGAACAAAAGAGACTGGCCATAGGGTAGATGATGGAAGAAATATATAGGCTTAAGCTTTAATGTTTCCTTACCTTGCTGTTCAAAATAAACCACTTTAAATGTACATTATAATCAGCTCGCATAAACCACCATCTTTCTATATTCATCTACAAATATCAAGCTTATTTTTCATAGTTTCCTTTGTTAAATAGTTGTGGTATGTGAGTAGTTGGGAAAGGTTGATGTACTAGAACAGCAAATGTCCAAGTTTTCCTCAAATACTTTATGGATGCTCAATCTCATCCTAAAATTTCATCAAAAACCTATGCATTATGATAAAATGTTCAACAGCACTAGCCATTGGGAAAATGTGTGTCAAGATTACATTGAGTTTCTGTCTCGCCCCATTAAGAGAACAAATAACAATAAATGGTGATGAGAATGTGGAGAAAATGGAATTCTTGTACACTGCTGATAGGAATGCAAATTAGCCCAGCCCCTATGAAGCAGTCTGGAGATTCCTCAGAAAATGAAAAATGGAAGTACCATATGACTCAGCTGTACTACTCCAGGATGGTCACCCAAAGAGAGCTAAGTCAACAATCAGATATACATACATGTTTCTCACAGCACCATATACAAAAATAAAGTTATGGAACCAACACAGGTATACAGAATCAGAAAAAAAATGTATATGCATATACAATGGAGCTTTATATAGTCATAAAGAAATTAAAATTATTTCATTTTCTGGAAAAATTATTGTATTTAGAAATGATCTTATTGAGTGTGTTTATTGAGATTTAAGACTCGTTTTCTCTCATTTGTAGGCCCTATATATTATATATAATATGGAATTTATACAAAATATTATGCATAGGTAAAATCACATGAAAGTAGAAATAAAACTGTCTAGAGAAGTGAAAAGAATAAACAATAAGAAAGAGGTAAGAAAAAATGAGGTAGAGGGTACAGGAGCACAGTGAAAATACATGATATACATCTATGAAAGCCTTTTTACGATAGCCAGTAGCCAGTACTATGTGTAAGGATGTGGGCTAATTTTATGCAAATGAGCATCAGTCTTCAGCATCTGTGACTCAAACATTAGAGTAAATGCCCTAACAAAACGATTTACTTATCCAATAAGATGCCATAGAGCTAGCTGGATTTCTGCATAGCTACAGAAGTGACAAATGGCTTGGTTTAACAGATGATATTTAGACCATATAGATTGTGCAACAGAAATATTTTTAATCTATATCTGCTAGAACTTTTCAGTGTAAGTTCACTATCCTCTGTTTAAAAAAACTATTGTGATTATTGTTTGCAGTTAAAAAAAGAACATTGTGGTTTTACTATTCATCTGAGTCTGGTGCATTTTGAGGCTGCTCTGCTGGAAGAAATTCATGCCTGGTGCTATAACATGGTTAAAAACAGTATCTATGAAAGTCATAGACTCTAAAGGAAAACCTATTTTGCTTTTCTAAATGGTTATGTTGTCAAATATCCTTCTAAATATTTATGTTTTTTTCCTATATGTTTGGGCTACTCTTTACCTTAGGCAGGGAAGTGTTTTATTGCAGTGGATAATAATCAGAGACACATTACCAAAGAGCTGAGAAAATGACTGTCACTTGGTCACAACTGGAACATCTATAGCAACACCATTCCCAAGGTTCAGTGAAGATCATAATGAGAGGCTTGTCAAGAATGTAGAAGCCAGTGAAAACGTCGAGTGCTGTGAATGGATGTCCTCTGAACATGACATGGCTGTTTACCTGCATAAGACTTATACAAGATCAAGCCAGTTAAAAGTCAGCATGGGCAGGGAGAATTTCCCAAGGCCCTACCCCTAGTTGATGGCTGCTGGAGGAGGAAGAGTCACCTTTCTCTTAGAAGTATGGCTGCTGGTAGGCTCTCTGTGCCCAAGTGGATCACTCTACATACATGTCCATGTGGGCAGCACTAATAATACTCAATGGGCAAACAGACAGACAGATAAATAAGGAGAACAATGAATTGTGAGAGAGATATTATAGGTTCCTGACATGAGTTGTAGGAGTTAGTGGTAGGTGCATATGATCAAGATACAGTGTATACATATACCAAATCTTCTAAGAAAGTTTTAAAAATATATGAGAGGCCTAGTATATGAGTTACATGATTTCCCTTTTTCATGTCACACAGAAAAGACTAAAAGAAAAAGAAAAAATCTACTAGACTAAGTATCAGTTCCTGAGTCTCATCTCACTCTGCTCATCTCCTCAACCCTCCAATCTTTGATTTCTGTTCCCATTAGAATATAAGGGTCCATGTTTTGTGAAGAATGATACCCCAGACTCAAATAGTATGCAGCAGCAAAGAGTGTTTATTCTACAGAGAATGTGCATGCAGGGGTCTATCATAATTCAGGATGGAAGACAGACATGTAGACATTGCAGAGGCAATTTAAAGTTCATTAGGGCAGGAGTGGGTGACTTTTATCTTTTTTTCCCTTGATTCATTGGTTCTTTCTCCAGGGGTAAAGAAAGAACACTGTGATTGGCTAAGGCTCTGGGGAATTTTGAGGACTTTTGCTAATTAACTATACTTGGCTCAAGCTAGGTGGTGGGGCAGCTTCTACAGCTTCTGATTGGATGCCCGTGAGGTTGGCTCAGGTTAAATGCTGGAATAGCTTCCAGACTGGCTGACATAAGGGGTGGGTTTTCCTGGAACTGACTTATTTCTGACTTTTCCAGTTCTGAGAAACAGAAACTTAGGCCTACTCTCCTAAACTTCCAGTTTCCAGCCTGTCATGGAATTAGCCTGGCTCCAGCTGAATGACTCAGTCCTTTCAAGAAGACATTCTTGACAAATTGCTATCATACTATTTCTGAATTTTTCTTGCATCTCCAAGAAAATATGTATTATATAATTACAATCATAAATAAATATATGACTATTATTATTTACATCTTTAAAAAATTGTTTATAATTTCCTTTTTATCTTATAGTCTTATAATAATTCACAGCATAACTAACTGCTCAATATCTGGATATATATTTTAAGATATACTTGACTACTAAGGCCAGTTTTAGTAACCACTTAGCTAAGAACATGAATTAGCTACCACAGTATGCAGTAAAAAAACACAGAATAAGATTCATGTTCCACAACCCAACACAGAGCTGTCACCTCATCTTTGAGTTGATTCCCTTTCTAGAGAAATCAGTGTTGTCCATCTACTGAAAAATTAGCCTTATAAATTTATGTAAGGACATCATCAAAATCACTCAAAATGAAATGTAGAAATGATTCAAAACAAAAATTTTCTACACAGTTCTCAGCCATCCTTCCATAAAAAATACCTCTTTTCAACAAAATTATTGCATATCATGAATTTGTTTTTTAACCTATAAAATAAAAATATTACTAAATATAAATTAACTATATAATCCAACAGCCTTGCTTTGAAGTGGTCACTTGATTTTTGACATTCTTCAAATGTATGTGATTTTAACAAGCTAATTCTAAAAATTATATGCAAATCTGGCAAGCCAGTAATACATATACTCTTGAAAAAGAACTAGGTGAAAAGATTTCCTCTACTAAATACAATGGTGCAGTGAATGTATAAGACATTAAAATAATATAATATTAGAGTACATAAACAAAAATAAATATGGAGAAAAGATAATTCATACATAGACATGCATGCACATCAGCATTGTTCACAAAATGGGGAAAGATATTCTTTTCAGTAAATTGTATTGAAACAACTGAGCAAAGATATGAAAAGATGAAATTAAATTGCTAGCTCACTCTATCTACTGACATGCTGTTGGGTACTAGGCCCAAGCAAAAAAGCAAAAGTATAAAAGTATCCCGATGGAAAGATTCTCATGTGGAACTTTTTCAAATGAGAAACAAATGGCATGAAATATAAATCAATGGATGATATTTTCTTTCAGGCTTAGCATACAACTTTTATAAAAAGCAACCTTAAATTTTAAAATGCCAATTCAACAAAGCACATAGAAAATCTACCAAATGTTAGAAGATATTTTCAATACATATATTCAGCAAGGAATTCATTCCATAGTATGAATAATCCAAAAGTAAGTGAGGAAAAATGGGCCAAGCGTATAAAGAAGCACCTCACGAAGACGTTAACATGGTGAGTGCCTGTGAAGGAGGCACATGGTAATATGGTATTTTTAGGAAGTTTCTCAATGCTTATGATTTTATTCACTTGATTTCTGGTTATACCAATGTTTATAAGTATTCATGATTTTTCATGTTCCTGATTGTTTTATATTTCATACAAAAGGTACAAAACTAATCAAAATATATTTACAACCAATTGTTTCTTGAAGTAAAGTTTATGAGATTTATCTGTTTTTATACCCATAGATGAATGTAGTCAGGGAAACTTCTCTTTGCAATAGATGGAGACCACTACAGAAAAACACAACCAAACAAAATGCAGAGATGTGGAGCCCAGTCCCAGTGGATACATCTACAAAACAACTTCTGTATCTAAGTATCAGAACAGGGTTCATGCATGAAGCTATGTGAAGAGAATTCTGGGAGCTTGTAAAATACTCCAAGGAAACAAGGCAAAAAGTTTGGCAACCTCTGCTTCTCCATAACATGGGTTGTTCCTAGAATGTGCTTTCTTGCCCCTCCCAGGTATAGTCAATAGGAGGGGGTGTTGCAGGATTTTCCCTGTCCAATTACATTAGGGCAACAGGAGCCTTGTGATTGAGCAGGGACAGGGAGGTGGAGCTAAGAGTGGCACAGGAGAGCATCTTGGGAGAGAGGAGAAGGGAGGAAGATGGCTGCGGATGTGAACTGGCATAGTGCCATCGATGGTTTTATTATCATAAATGTTAGAAGCTTGGAATAAGTTGTCTAATCTAGGTGAGCAGCTTTTATCATCAATTGGCTCTGAAATTATAGTATTGGCGTATTGTAAATTGTATTTTTATTGATACATAAATGTGATTGGTTACCTATTTGATTAAGAGTTTTAATTCTACCGGGTAATTGGATGTTGGGATGGCTGACCGTGGGGCAGGCAGTTATTGTGTAAGCCTGGTGGCAGAGATCTGCCAAGGGACTCAGCTTTGGAGAGTTGGCAGGCTGAGAGAGTGAGATAGCCTGGCGGGAGATCTGCTATGGCCCACCGGTTGCATGGCCTGAGCACAGGAACGTGCAGAACCGTCTCTTTTTTAATATTTCCCACTACAGGGAGGTTGTTTCAGGTCACACATTCCTGTGTACTTTTGTTATTTGAAGATGTTTTCAAGCACAGGTGTGACCTTTGCTCATTTAAATTTGCTTAACCCTCAGAATATATATATATTGTCTAATGCTCTAAATAAAATTAGAGATTGCATGAGACTTTAACCCACCTCACTTTTAGGCTCCACTTTCCCAGATTCATGCTGGCAACTAGAGCAGTAACCCCTAAAGTTCAAGGAAAATTGAGGAAGATGGAGGCAGAAAGATTGTAAGACCCAGAGAATCAGGAAGTTGACTGTGGGACTGTCTCTTCATAACATAAGAATCTATGCCTGTGAAGTCTCACTAACATGATCACCCAAATGTGAGCTGAACAAGGAGGACACCAATGAACATGTCAGACCGAATGGCAAAAACCTCAGCTGGGTTCAACCAAACACAAAGAGCTATAACCAACTGAATAAAGCTGAAAACAAGAGAGAAGGTCTTCTCCAGGGAAGAGCACACTAATTGGTTGTCCAGAGTCAAATGGTCATCCCTGAAAATACACATATAAGTAATAGTATACAGACTGAACAGGTGATATTTAGAAATATATTGTATGTACATATGCATAGTATATGCATGTAGTAACAACTAGTGAGAAAAGAGGATGTAAATTTGAAGGAGAGTTGGGAGAATTTGGATGGAGACAAAGGAAGAAAATTATATTATTATCTCAAAAAGTATAAAATTGTTACAAATATTTAAGTTTAAAAATGAGGACATAGTATATTATGTAAGGCCATATAGGGTTTGTTAGCTGTAGGTAGCATGATTTATGGTATCAAAAGTTTGAAAGGTCCCATAGGGACTATATTTTGTTTCTTCAAATTTGTTGTCATATTTCATTCACTCAAGAATGTTTTTATGTAACTCTAAATATACAGGGAAATAAAATAGGCAAAAATCAAATGTTTACTGATAATACATCATAATGGCAATTGGTGTACAATTCTTTGTATATGAATAACTGTGCTACTTATTAAAGACTACTAATAAAATGGACATGTTTGTTATTCTTACATAAAGAATTTAATATTAGCAGGGTATCTGGTAACAGGATACAGAGAAGGTTCAGTGATTTTCAGAGTTGATCAATATTTTAAGATTAGCAGTGCTAAAAGTGTCACTTCAGATAATTATGCAATACAAAATGGCAGAAGTATATGTAGGACCATTTCAGAAAATGTTGTAAATGCTCTCCCATTTCCAAGCTAAAAATCACTGATCTCACTGTGTGGCAGTTCCTGGCATGGAGAATGGGCAGACTCTCCTTCTACCTACTCTGCAAAATCAAGTCCCACCACAGTGAGGTGACGCACATCCTCGCTAAGAGGCAAATCCAGTACCAGCTATCAGACATCTTTCATGACAATGTGCTCAGGGATGAAGTGTGAGCCTTGGCAGGCAAGCACACAGTCATTCCCCCCAAGATGGTCAACAAATTATGGCCCCTGGACACAGGATTAAAGAAAGAGTGGTATTAAAAACCTTGGTCAGATCGGACTTGACTAAATCCCTAGAGGTCCTTGCACATTCACTCAGGGAAACACTACCTCCCTCTGGGCTCTGAGTAGAGGCAACAGAACAAAGAATCTGATCTACCTGAAACTGGCCAGAGTCAAACTGGCCAGTGCTTCCCACCCAACTCCATACCACTTTCTCCTTAGGACCATGTAACCAATTCCATGGCAATACTAATCTGACTTGGAAGGCCCTCCACACAAATATAGGCCTTTCTTGTCTCCTCTTTCTGTAGCCTCATTTCTTCCCTTCAAACCTAAGTACAGCATTCTTTACTACTAAGAGAGAGAGAGAGAGAGAGAGAGAGAGAGAGAGAGAGAGAGAGAGAGAAATAGAAAACTCATTGAACAAATTTTATAACTCAAGTTAACAGTTTTATTAATGATGTATAAAGATCAAATACTGTACCACAATACTATTTAAAAATATACTAATTTTATACTCACATGCTGAGGAATGATAATGGGAAAATACTAAAAGGTTTTCCCACTACTAAAACTTTATGATTTTGTACAATAAAAGCATTATAACTCATAATGTACAATAGTCTGATCTGAGATGAGGTATTCTAGGCAGCATTGATTGCTGTTGCGTTTTGTGAAACTACATACATTGCAAAATGCATGTGTGTGTGTGTATCTCTCTTTCTCTCTCTCTCTCTCTCTCTCTCTCTCTCTCTCTCTCTCTCTCTCTCTGTGTGTGTGTGTGTGTGTGTGTGTGTGTATGTGTGCGCGCACGCGCATGCGCGCGCGCACGCGTGCATGTGCGCATGTGTGTGTGTTTGTTCGGAACCAAGGTTGCAATAAAGTCACAATGTAACATGAGGTAATGCTGCCAGAAATAAAATGGGTTTATTATTAATTTGATTGGCTCACTGCACATTTAGAAACTTTTTACAATACAGAACACTCTCACTACCACTTTCATTGAAATTCCTGATGCCCTATGGGCTTGTGGCCTACATTTTAGAAATCTGGGGTCTAGATAATTATGAAGACTGACAGTGAACTATGACCTGTTACTTAGAGAAAAGCAGAGGAATACCACTTGGTTCAACAGTGTTTAGAAAACTGTCTGGGAATCTTATTTGCTGCAATGGAGTGAAGAATTGGGGGTGGGTTGCAGTTAGGCCATTTGAAGCCCTCTGACAAACTGAGCTGTTAAGGTTACACATAATATTGGTCTATAATTTTAGGGCTTGGAAAAGTGTATGAGCTGCCTTGAAATCATAAATTTTCACCTTTGTTCTTCCTTTTTAAGGTTTATTTTTATGAAAAAGAGAGTATTTTTATAACACATGATTATTTTTAATGACCAAAACTCTAAGTGACACAAATGTTTGAAATGGGTAAAAATGTTTATGAATGGGTAAAAAATTAAATTCTGTATCCTAAGGTAAGGGCATTTTAATGGCATGCCATGAAGCAGTCTCCATGTTTAATGCATATTTGAAACATTTAAAAGCTGAACGAACACATATGATGCAGTTTTCTGTGTATTTGCATACAAATCGATATACCAAAATGTTCCTCAAGATATTTTCTCCATGACTACTGGCTAATGATTTTTCTTTTGCTAGTGTATATTTTCCTAAAACTTCTGTACTATACCTGTGTTACTTTTATAATAAAGAAAATAAATTTCCCTATTTTTAATCACGTTTGACTTAACAGGAAAAAAAAGCCCTGTTTTACTAAAGTGAGCAAACATGATTGTAGAGAGTGTTCATTGTTGGAAATAAATGGCAATCTAGTCATTGACTTTGCAAAAAGTCCTGTGAAATATAACAGTTCTTAGTTGAACAATTGTAAGAGCTTAACACTGCAACAGATTTTAAGCTAACCATTTATTTTCTGATTTTACACACCATTCATTGTGTCTTTGAACAATACCCTTTCTTTCAGAGATGGAATATTGCTGACTTTGAAGATGGAGGAAGAGTACAAACAAGCCAAACAAAAGACCCAGGGTCTTTTAGAAGCTAGACAGCAATGGGATTCTCTTAATCCATTACAGGTGATAGAGTCACAGGAGAGTCCAATCTTCTGAAATTGCAATATGATATTGTCACAAATAATCACAAATATCTTAGGCCACATTCATAGCTGTTCTGGTATTCATGCAGTACACATGCCACAGGTTTGACATGCCTGGTAGAGGATAGTTGTTCTCACCACTACAGACCCCTAAGAAGACTCATTTGAACTGTCATGCAAATATGTGTTAGTCATTAAGTTTTAGATACTTGGTATAATATTACCAGGAAAGTAAAACAGTCAGCAAAGAATACTTTTCAAATATCCTTCTTTTTCCAAACAGCCTTTAATTCCTAGATGATTCATAGCCTCATTTAATGCTGATGATTTAGGGAGACAGACAAGGCAATGGCAAAACACAGCTATTGCTTTAATAGATTTCCTCTTGAAAAATACAAGGACTGATAAAGAATACTTTAAATCTTTCGCTCACTTAAAATTAATTAGAAAAATATTGTGACAGATGGTGTCCCACATGTTGCCTTCACATTTTGACGTGTTGCATTTGGTACATTCCTATGTTCCTAACTCAGAAAGAACATTCAATTACTGTGAGAATATTGTAGAGGTTTTGAAACTTCAATCTGGTGGTCTTTAACTGAAGAGGTAAGAAAGCTAGATAAGGGCTGGAGAGATGGCTCAGCAGTTAAGAACACTGACTGTTCTTCCAGAGGTCCTGAGTTCAATTCCCAGCAACCATCTGGTGGCTCACAACCATCTTTAATGGGATCTGATGACCTCTTCTGGTGTGTCTGAAGATAGCAACAGTGTACTCATAACAGAAAATAAGATTTTAAAAAAATCTTTCAGTTAGCAATTAGGAAATGAACATACTTAAATGGTGGTAGACTATCATCTCTAATACATAATAAACACCTTTCTATACTCCCCCAAAAATCAAAGTAATTTTAATTTGCATTTTCCTGGTGGCTAAGGATATTGAACATTTTAAAATGTTTCTCAGCCTTTTGTATTTCATCTCTTGAGAATTTTCTAGTTTCGTGCCATATTATTTAATTGAGCTATTTGTTTTATTGATGCTTACTTTTTGAATTCTTGTAGATTCTGAGTACCCCTTGTCAAATGTACAGAGGTTAATTTTTCATCACTCTGTAAGCTGTTTCTTCACTGTAATGATCGTATCTTTTGCTGTCATAAGTTTTTATTTGTTTTGCATGGTCCTATTTCTGCATATGGAGTTGAGATTTATGCAGGGTGATAGATATGAATATATTTTCATTCTTCTACATGCAACTATACAGTTTAATCTGTGCCATTTTGTGAACATACTATCTCTCTTATGCACAATTTGGATTTCTTTATCACAAAGCAGATGCCCATAGGCGTATGGGCTTCGGGCTGCATCTTCCGTTGTTTTCCACTGATCATCATGATGGTTTGAAAGCCAATCCTATGCTGTTTTTCTTAAGATAGCTCCAAAGTATAGATTGAAAATCAGGAAGAGTGATTGTGCCAGCAATTAAAAAACAACTTGTTCGGGATGCTGCCTAGCAATCCTAAATTGTCGATACTTACATAGGAAGTGAAAAGTTTTTATTCAATTTCTGTGAAAACTTGTGTTGGAATTTTGGTGGGGAAATGCACTTCATCTGTAGATTGCTTTTGGCAAGAAAGCCAGTTTCACAATATTAATCTGACCAATCAATGGACGTGGGAGGTCTTTTCCAACTTCTTGTATCTTCTTCAATTTCTTTCTTCAGTGTCTTAATTGTTTTATTATACAAGTATTTCACTTGCTTAGATTTACTTCAAGATTTTTGGAGTGTTTTGGAAAGGGTATTGTGTCCATAATTACTTTCTCAGTATGATTGTCATTTGGATATGGGAAGGCTACTGATTTTTGTGCGTTACTTCTTTTATTACTACTTTTCTGTAAATATTTCTCAGTTGTAGAAGTTCCCTGCTGGAATCTTTATGGTCTCAATGCATAAAGCCATATCCTCTGTAAATAAGGATGCTTTAACTTATTTCTTTCCTATTTGTATCTCCTTGGTTTCCTTTCGTTGTCTTACTGCTTTGCTAAGGATTCAAGTACTATATTGAACAACTATGGAGGGAGTGGGCTTTTGTTCCTAATTTGAGCAGACTTACTTTGAGTTTCTCTCCATGTAAAATGATGTTGGCTGTGGGCTTGCTGTTAGAGATTAAGTGACTTCGGAGTACTCAGCTTCAAACAGGTAGTTTTTATGTCTCACCCTACAAACACACACACACACACACACACACACACACACACACACACACACACACACACACATTTATTGGATCCTTAGAATCTGTGACTTTTTACACCTTGTCGGTAAATAACAATTCTCAAGACTTTGAACTCCAATAGCGAGTCACATGATTGAATACTTTAGTTCTCAAGTCTTTAGAATCAGATTGACAATGATGCCACTGCCTTTCTTGCTTGCCCAACCTGCAGAGAGCAGACGATGAAACATCAGAGCCTCCATAATCACATCAACTGTTTTATACAAGTTTGCCCCTTTTATTTTCTTGTAATCACTTGACTGGTTGTTACAATATACCAACCTCTTATCAACACACATCCTATTTGTGTTATTTTGGGGGAATTCGACTAATATAAAAATACAGTCTGTGGTTATTTTTTTTTGAAAGTGAAAAGCAAGTTTATTGTGTACATCTCATAAAAAAAATTAAATAAAATTAACACAAACCTTTACTTTCTTTTTAATTGGTCATTCTTACAGAGTGTAGGTAAGGGGTTACTCACAAGAACATGGGTGATCCCAAAACAATCACATCACCAAAAAGTCCTACCCTCTCATGGTTGACAGCTTCACAGAAGCTAGCTATAGCACAGAATTCCTGAACATTAACAAAATACTTTGGAAAGTACTTTAGTAACAGCCATAATGGGAAAAAAAAAAACCAATGAAAAATAAACTGAATTTATTGAATGAATGAGTGAAAGAATGACCCGACCCAATTCTGAATTTCCTAGTTTTCAATTCTTTTATTTTTAACTTTTTTATTTATTTTTTTATTATTATTTTTTGATGCTTTATTTACATTTCCAATGTTTCCCCATTTCTAGGTCACCTCTTTGGAAACCACGTATCCCCTCCCCTTCCCCCACCTCTATGAGGGAATTCCACCTCCCACCCACCCGCCCACTCCCATATTCCCACCTTGACATTCCCCTTTACTGGGTCCTCTCCTACCCCTGATGGCCAACAAGGCCCTCCTCTGCCACATATGTGGTCTGAACCATGGGTCCCTCCATGTGTATTCTTTGGTTGGTGGTCCAGCCTCCATGAGGACCACGGGGTCAGGCCAGTTGACACTGTTGCTACCTCCATGTGGCTGCAGACTCTCTCAGCTCCTTCAGTACCTTCTCCAACTCCTCTATCTGGGACCTCACACCCAGTCCAGCGGTTACTGTTAAGTGAGACTTGGGCATTCTGTACTTTTGGGTTAATATCCACTTATCAGTGAGTACATACCATGTTCGTTCTTTTGTGACTGAGTTACCTCACTCAGGATGATATTTTCAAGTTCCATCCATTTGCCTGAAAATTTCATTAAATCATTGTTTTTAATAGCTGAGTAGTACTCCATTGTGTAAATGTACCACATTTTCTGTATCCATTCCTCTGATGAGGGACATCTGGGTTGTTTCCAGCTTCTGGCTATTATAAATATGGCTGCTATGAACATAGTGGAGCATGTGTCTTTATTACATGTTGGAGCATCTTCTGGGTATATGCCCAGG
>CM052722.1:108596558-108628698 GCA_028551405.1 Uromys caudimaculatus
GACTTGACCCTCATGCAGGCCTCTGTGTCAGTACTCCTTGAAGACCAGCTCTCTCTGAGAGGTGTTTGGGTTTGGTGA
Source organism: Uromys caudimaculatus (assembly GCA_028551405.1). NCBI lineage: Eukaryota > Metazoa > Chordata > Mammalia > Rodentia > Muridae > Uromys > Uromys caudimaculatus. The sequence continues at coordinate 108,596,637 of CM052722.1, forward strand.
GCTGTCCCTCAGGGTCCGCTCTGGAGTGCAGAATGGAATCAGAAGGATCTTGTCCCCAGCTGTCCCTTGGTTCCTATGCCCCAAAGGTTCTGTAAAGGTCTCTCTTGATCCAGAAGTGGTGGTTTTGCCTGTGCTCAAAGGTGTGTCAGCACTTCTGGGATTCCCTGTTCACGTGGAGCCTTGTGGCCCAGGCTGAGGTCCTCAGGCACAGGTGTAAACCGGAAAATTCACAGTTTTTCTGTCCCCGGGTTCTCAGGCCCTGGATCCGGGCAGACCCGGGCAGGTCTGGGTGAGAGGTGCTGCTCCCCTCAACCCCACTCACGGCCTTTCCAAGCTCCTGGGAGGTTACCTTTCTACAACGCTTGTTGGCTAAAGTCTCCTACTGGCCCAGGTGGAGGTCCCCAGGCACCAGTGTAAACCGGAAAGTTCACAGTTTTCTGTCCCTGTGTTCTCAGACCCTGGATCCCGGCAGATCCAGGTGGGTCTAGGTGAGAGGTGTTGTTCCCCTGAACCCCACTCATGGCCTTTCCAGGCTCCTGGGAGGGCACCCCTCTCCGGTGCTCATTGGCTACTGACTCCTGGTGGCCCAGGCAGAAGTTTCCGCCCGCAAGCAAAATCCGGAAGTTTCGGAGTTTTTCTGTCCCTGAGTTCTCAGGCCCCGGATCCCGGCAGATCCAGGTGGGTCTGGGTGAGAGGTGCTGCTCCCCTCAACCCCACTCATGGCCCTTCCAAGCTCCTGGGAGGTTACCTTTCTACGACGCTTGTTGGCTAAGGTCTCCTACTGGCGCAGGTGGAGGTCCCCAGGCACCAGTGTAAACCTCATCTTCCTTACTCTTATCTAAACATTTTCTGTAGTACTCAGTTACATGTCCAGATAGCAAATGGAACTGCAGATATGGAAGCTTTTTGAAAAAATCTGTATTACATGAAGGTCAGGATGATAATTCAGAATATAGCTATAAACAGTAAGTGTTGGGAAATCCCTCTAATTTCCCCTAAGGAAGAAGTATAAGAAGTAAAAACAAAGCGAAAACAAATTATAAACAATGCAAATTGATCCGTATCTATCACTCTAAACAAAGTTCAAACCCACGTGGATCAAAACCCTCAACAAAGGGACACTGTCAATAGGACAAAATGGCAACCAACAGATTGGGAAAAGGTCTTTACCAATCCTACATCCAATAACGGGCTAATATCAAATATATAGAAAGAACTCAAGAAGTTAGACTCCAGAGAATCAAATAACCCTGTTAAAAATGGGGTACAAAGCTAAACAAAGAATTTTCAACTGAGGAATATCAAATGGCCGAGAAGCACCTAAAGAAATGCTCAACATCCTTAGTCATCAGGGAATGCAAATCAAAACAACTCTGAGATTCCACCTCACACCAGTCAGAATGGCTAAGATCAAAAACTCAGGTGACAGCAGATGCTGGCGGGGATGTGGAGAAAGAGGAACAGTCCTCCATTGCTGGTGGGATTGCAAGCTGATACAACCACTCTGGAAATCAGTTTGGCAGACTCTCAGAAAAATGGACATAATACTACCTGAGGACCCAGCTATACCACTTCTGGGTATATACTCAAAAGATGCTCCAACATATAGCAAGACACATGTTCCACTATGTTCATAGCAGCCTTATTTATAATAGCAAGAAACTGGAAGCCACTCAGATGTCCCTCAAGAGAAAGGATACAGAAAATGTAATACATTTACACAATGAAGTGCTATTCAGTCATTAAAAACAATGACTTCATGAAATTCTTAGGCAAATGAATGGAACTTGAAAATATCATCCTGAGTGAGGTAACCCAGTCACAAAAGAACACACATGGCATGTACTCACTGATAAGTGGATATTAGACCAGAAGCTCTGAATAACCAAGATACAATTCACAGACCACATGAAGTTCAAGAAGAAAGAAGACCAAAGTGTGCGTGCTTCAGTCCTTCTTAGAAAGGGGAACAAAATACTCAGGGGAACAAATACGGCGACAAAGTATAGAGCAGAGACTGAAGGAAAGACTATCTAGAAACTGTCCCACCTGCGAATTCATCCCATATACAGTCACCAAACCCAGACACTATTATGGATACCAAGAAGTGCTTTCTGATAGGAGCCTGATATAGTTGTCTCCTGAGAGGCTCTGCCAGAGCCTGACAAATACAGAGGTGGATGCTTGCAGCCAACCATTGGATTGAGCACAGGGTCCCCAATGGAGGAATTAGGAAAAGGACTGAAGAAGCTGAAGGGGCTTGCAACCCTATAGGAAGAACAACAGTGTCAACCAACTAGACCCCCCAGAGCTCCCAAGGACTAAACCACCAACCAAGGAATACACATGGAGAGACCCATGACTCCAGCCCCATATATAGCAGAGGATGGCTTTGTTATCTATCAATAGGAGGAGAGGCTCTTGGTCCTGGGAAGGTTTGATGCACCAATGTAGGGGAATTCGAGGGGGCGAGGAGGTGGGAATGGGTTGAGCTCCCAAGGACTAAACCACCAACCAAGGAGTACACACGGAGAGACCCATGACTCAAGCCCCATATGTAGCAGAGGATGGCTTTGTCGGGCATCAATGGTAAGAGAGGCCCTTGGTCCTGGGAATGCTTGATGCCCCAATGTACGGGAATTTGAGGGTGAGGAGGTGGGAGTGGGTGAACTCTCATAAAAACAGGGAGAGAAGGGATGGGATAGGGGATTTCGAGGGGAACTGGGAAAGGGAATAACATTTGAAATGTAAGTAAAGAAAATATCCAGTAAAAACAATAAAAATAAAACCAGATATATTGAATCTAATAGAAGAGAAAGTGGGAAATAGCCTCAAATGCATTGGCACAGGGAAAATTTCCTGAACAGAACACCAATGGTTCAGGCTCTAAGATCAAAAATTGATAAATGAAACCTCTTGAAACAGAAATGCTTCTATAAGTCAGTAGGACAAAATGGAAACCTATAGATTGGGAAAAGTTCTTCACTAACCCTACATCCAATAGAGGGTTAATATCCATAAAGAGCTCAAGAACTTAGACTCCATAAAACCAAATAACACAATAAAAATGAGGTACAAAGAGAGTTCAAGAGATAATTCTCAACAGAGGAATCTCAAATACCCAAGAAACACTTAAAGAACTGTTCAACATCCTTAGTCATCAGGGAAATGAAAATCACAGTGACCCTGAGATTCTACCTTACATCAATCAGAATGACTAAGATCAAAAACTCAAGAGACAACACATGCTAGCAAGGATTGGAGAAAGGGGAACACTGCTCCATAGCTGGTTAGATTGCAAACTCATACAACCACTATGGAAACCCATCTAGTAGTTCCTCAGATAATTGAAAATAGTTCTACCTGACAACCCAGCTATACAACTCCTGGGCATACACCCACAATATATGCCACAATAACAAAAGGACACATGCTCCACTATGTTCATAACAGACTTATTTATAATAGCCTGGAACTGGAAGCAAACCAGATGTCCCTCAACAAAGAATGGATTCAGAAAATGTGGTTCATTTGCACAGTGGAATACTAGTCAGCTATTAAAAACAAGGACGTCATGAATTTTGCAGGCCAATAGATGGAACTAGAAAATACTATCCTGAGTGAAATAACCTAGACACAAAAGGACATGCATGGTATTTACTCACTGGTAAGTGGATATTAGCTAAAGAGTACATAATTGCCAAGATATACCTCATAGACCCTAAGAAGTTAAACAAGAAGGAAGGCACAAGTGAGGATGCTTCAATCCCACATAAAAGGGAGAACACAATAATCATGGGAGGCAGAGGGAGAGGGGAGGGGAGGGGAGGGGAAAATGCATATGGGGGGAGACAGGACAGAAGCCCCAATGGCCAGGAGAGTGAATGGAAATATGCAGCTGCTAGGGGTAGTGGGTAGGGGATCCTCCAGAAAGTCTAAGAGACCTGGGACAGGGGAGGTTCTCCAGACTCACTGTGGGTATCCTTAGCTGAAATGCCCAACAGTGGGGAGATGGAACCTAAAGAGACCACTTTCAGTAGTTAGACAGGGCCCCCCAGTGGAGGGATGAGGACACCAACACACCTACAAAGCTTTCAACCCAAAATTGATCCTGTCTAAAAGAAATGCAGGGACAAAAAAATGGAACAGAGACTAAAGGAATGGTTGACTAGTGACCAGCCCTTAAGATCCATCTCATGGGCAGGCACCAAACCCTGACACTATTACTGATGCTATGTTGTACTTGCAGACAGTAGCCTAGCATGGCTTCCCTCTGAGAGATTCTACTAGCAGCTGACTGAGACAGATGCAGATACTCATAACCAAGCTCTGGACTGAGATTGGAGATATATGGAAGAGTTAGGGCAAGGACTGAAGGAGCTGAAGGGGATTGCAACCCCATAGGAAGACCAACAGTATCAACTAAACCTGACCCCTCAGAGCTCCCAGAGTCTAAGCCACCAAACAAAGAGAATACATGGGCTGGTCCAAGGCAAGTGACACATATGTAGCAGAGGACTGCCTTGTCCGGCCTCAGTGGGAGAGGATGCATCTAATCCTGTAGAGACTTGTTGCCCCAGGGAGGGAGATGTACGAGGGAGGACACCCTCTCAGAGGCAAAGGGGAAGGGGATAGGGGAAGAAGTTTGTGAGGGGGGAATGACAAGGACATTTGGGATATAAATATATAAAATAGTTAATTAATTTTTAAAAGAAAAAGATGATCAAAATACAACATACATAATTCCCAAAGGATGAATAAAAATGCCTTTAAAAGAAGCTCTTTACAACATTACAATGAAGGAAAAGAGAAAGGAGGAAGAGGAAGAAAAAGGTTTGCCACATTGGCAGTTGACATACAATTGGCAAAACTCTGAAAATGAATCCCTGGCTTATTATCATATCACATAGGTATTCAATCAGATGTAATTTGAACATCTGATTGATTCTTTTCCCTCCAGTTGTCAAAGCGTGGATAGCCCTTCTTCTGTTGAAGAAGGAAATCTCTGAAAATTTCAAGCTCCATATGAACTATTCAATAGATAATCTCTATATTTGAAAAGCAGTCAGGAATTACTGGGTTTATTTGTGGCTTCCTGTTAGAGCTATCTGATGAATCCAGAAGTCACTGTTATGAATTCTGATTCTGGAATCAGGCCAAGATTGCTCCAGTTCTCACAAACCAAAATGAATATCTCACACATTGCCTCTCCCCCCACACCTTTTTAGTCAAGTTTCATAAGTGTGCATGTAATTGTTAAAATATAAGTCAGTTGTAAGAGTATCAGCCTCTGAAGTTCAGGAAACCTACTTCAAAAAAGCTGATAACAGGTTCATTCCATAGTTCTACACAACTTTATATTTGGCAACCTGAATCTCAGCCCTGTAGCATATATATATATTCACAGCACTCTATCAAGAAAACAAACTTGCAGAAAAATGTGTTGATTTCATTACTCAGTGACATTGATCATTTATCTATTATGTAAAGTTCCCTGCAAGCACCATTAGAAATTGGGAGAAAATGGCTATTTATAATCCTTATTTGCCTTCTTCTTTTGACACGCAATTACTCTTCATGGCCTTCCTTACAGTTAAGTTTAGCTCTGTATGTGAATTTTCATACTAGAATGTGAGTGAAATGCTGTGTGTCACTTCTAGGTGCGGTTATGAACAACTTCCCACAGACTATAAATGTAATTATATGTCATTACTGAAGCTTATATTTATATAATCAACTGTTATTATTTGATATTATATAAAATACATAATGGTCTTTCTGCTACTGTGATTCCATAAAACTCTAGCTCTGTAACTTGGACACACTGAGTTACTACCCATCAGTATAACCGTGACTCTGACTCTGGGATGACTCCTGATCCCAGATACAGCCACTGGTTTCAATGTCACCTTAGTGCTCCCTTTTTATATACCTACAGATATGTATTACAGTGGCTCAGCATTCCAGGGTTTATTTATCTTAATCTTGACTAAATAAAACTTTTGCCTTATTCTCCAACTCTTATGTCACAGTTAATCTAAATTGACAAGTGGTGAGAACTAGAATCACTTAGGAAATGTAATTCTGGGCATGTATCTGAGGGATTACATTTATTAGGTTAATTGAGGTGTGATAATCTCCCCACTGTGGGTAGTACCATTCCCTGAGCTGAATTTCTGGACTTTACACAAAGAAGAAAGTAAACTAATCACAAGCATATATTGCTTCTTGACCATGGATAAAATTTGGCCAACTGCCTCGATATTTTGCCATTGTGACTTCTTCACTATGAAGAACTGTATCCTTTACTTCCACTTTTTGTCAAGATATTTTATAGCAACAATGAAAGTAACTAATACACTTTTTGTGATTCGGTTTCTGATATTTGCCTACCCACACCCCCAATAGCTTCAAAATAAACCCCCAACAGTTGTGAACCAACTGTTCCTTCTTTGTGTTGGTCCTTCTTTGGACCCAGGCAGATGGACACATTTATGTTTGTGTTTGGATCTTGCCAAACAGTTCAGTGTCCACTTCTATTTCCCACTTGGATAGGTGTACAAATAAGTGTGAAGAAGACATTGGGAAACAATAGGCAGTTTACACAAATTATATTTAGTGATTTCACTGCTTCATTATTCATTAAATTAGACTTATATATCCCATACAGTGAGTTAATGATTAATGATATACAAAGTCATTCAAGTATTTACATATCTAATAGTTTAGTAGTTTTTTTTCAATGAAGTAGAAATATGTGTATTATTTTGCTCCCCATTAATACATTCTCAAAAGTTATGTAACTATTCTCTGTTTGCTTATCATGGAATGAAGTAATTTGTAGTTACTAATGATAAATCAATAATGATAAGATCAATAAATAAGAACACATGTAGCAAATAGCTCATGGAGTCTTTTGATATCTCAAAATAGTGTTGTGATATGATGACTGATCTTAGTTGTCAACTTACTTACCTGGGAAGAATGAAGCTCAGTTGAAGAATCAGCTCTATCAGATTGGCCTGTGTGCATGTTTGTGGAGACATTTTACTGACTGCCAATTGATATAGGAGGATCAAGCTCATTATGGGCAGGGCCATATCTAGGCATATAAAACTGGTCCATATAAGAAAGCTGACTGATGGAGCTGGAGAGATGGCTCAACAGGTAAGAGCACTGACTGCTCTTCTAGAGGTCCTGAATTCAATTCCCAGCAACCACATGGTGGCTCACAACCATCTGTAATGGGATCTGATGCCCTCTTCTGGTGTGTCTGAAGAGGGTGACAATGTACTTATATAAATAATACAAACAAATATTTTTAAAAAGAAAGAAAGAAATCTGGCTGACAATGAATGAGAGAGAGAAAGAGAGAGAGAGAGAGAGAGAGAGAGAGAGAGAGAGAGAGAGAGAGAGAGAGAGAAAGGAGCATGCAACATGATAAGTAGCACTCCTCAGTGATCTCTGTTTCAAGCTTTTGACTTTAGTTTCTTTTTCCTTAGTGACAGACTATAACCTATAAAATGAAACCATTCTTTCCAAATGTGCATGTGGTCATGCTATTCTATTACAGCAATAGAAAAAATGAACTGGAATAGAATTTGGGCATTAATGTGACAGATCTGACCATGTAGTTTTATTGGAGGATTGTAAGCTGAAAAGCTATTGAATATTCAGAACTTAATGAGCTATCAATATGAAAATTTGGAAGATAATAACATTTAGTAAAATGTAGACAATGTAGGTTTGGCTTGTGAAGTTTCAAAGGCAAGAATGGACTCTGATGAGTATTTTTAAGATATTTTGGATTATGAATCTATAGAAATGAAATTTTCTGTAATTTATTAGATGATGGGGCTGAAGAATAAGAGATCAGCGTCACTGAGGATAATTCTTCTGGTAAAAATTTCCCCAGGTTCAACACACTAAAGCTGTTGTCAAAGATAAGACAAAGCCACATATTAAGATGGTAGAAGAACTTGTCCAGGTCTGTACTGTCATCACTGTAGGATAAAGTGCTATGTCATCTTCCATAGTTATGGATATTTATTAAGGTTGTGGTAATATTTCATTGATTGTTTGGATCACAGCTCAGTTCCTATAGAAAACGAACTGTAAAACTATCTCCAGATCATCCAAGAGGTACAATAAAACTTGAAGTGAAAACAAAAAAGAATTGTTTTCATTATTCTGGGTTTTTTGCCTTTCTAGATGAATTTGAGAATTCCTCTTTCCATGTCTTCGAAGAATTGTGTTGGGATTTTAATGCGGATTGCATTGAATCTGTAGATTGCCTTTGGTAGAATGGTCATTTTTACTATATTAATTCTGCCAATCCATGGGCATGGGACATCTCTCCATTTTCTGAGATCTTCCTCGATTTCTTTCTTGAGAGACTTGAAGTTATTGTCATACAGGTCTTTCACTTGTTTGGTTAGAGTTACCCCAAGATACTTTATATTATTTGCAGCTATTGTGAAGGGAGTTGTTTCCCTAATTTTTCTCAGCCTGTTTATCATTTGTATAAATGAAGGCTACTGATTCATTTGAGTTAATTTTATATCTGGTCACTTTGCTGAAGTTGTTTATCAGCTGGAAAAGTTCTCTGGTAGAATTTTTGGGGTTGCTTATGTATACTATCATATCATCTGCAAGAAGTAATACCTTTATTTCTTCTTTATCAATTTGTACTCACTTGATTTCTTTTTGTTGTCTTATTGTTCCAGCTAGCACTGCAAATACTATATTGAATAGATATGGGGAAATTGGGCATCCTTGTCTTGTCCACGATTTTAGTGGGATTGCCTCAAGTATGTCTCCATTTAGCTTGATATTGGCTATTGGTTTACTGTATATTGCTTTTACTATGTTTAGGTATGGGCCTTGAATTTCTGATCTCTCCAATACTTTTAACATGAAGGGGTGTTGTCTTTTGTCAAATGCTTTTTCTGCATCTAAGGAAATGATCATGTGATTTTTTCTTTGATTTTGATTATATAATAGATTACATTAATAGATTTTCATATATTGAACCAACATTGCATCCCTTGAATGAAGCCTACTTGATCGTGGTAAATGATGGTTTTGATGTGCTCTTGGATTCAGTTTGCAAGAATTTTATTGGGTATTTTTGCATTAATACTCATAAGCGAGATTGGTCAGAAGTTCTTTTTGGTTGGGTCCTTGTGTGGTAGGTATCAGAGTAATTGTTGATTCATAGAATGAACTAGGTAGTGTTCCTTCTGTTTCTATTTTATGGAATAGTTTGAGGAATATTGGTATCAGGTCTTCTTTGCAGGTCAGGTAAAATTCTGCACTAAAGCCATCTGGCCCTAGGCTTTTTTTTTTTTTTTTTATGACTTCTTCTATATCCTTATGGGATATGGGCCTGCTTAGATAGTTCTCCTCCTCTTGATTTAAATTTGCTATGTGGTATCTGTCTAGAAAACCATCCATTTCATCTATATGTTTCAGTTTTGTTGAGTATAGGCTTTTGTAGTGGGATCTGATTTTTTTTAATTTCTTCAGTTTCTGTTGTTATGTATCCCTTACCACTTCTGACTTTGTTAATGTGGATACTGCCACTGGGCCCTTTAGTTAGTTTGGCTAGGGATTTATCTATCTTGTTGATTATCTTACAGAACCAGCTTTTGGTTTTGTTGATTCTTTATATTGTTCTCTTTGTTTCTATTTGGTTGATTTGGGCCCTGAGTTTGACTATTTCCTGCCATCTACTCCTCTTGGGTGTATTTGCTTCCTTTTGTACTAGAGCTCTCAGGTGTGCTGTTAAGTTGCTGTGTAAGATCTCTCAAGTTTCTTTACCAGGGCACTTAGTGCTATGAATTTTCCTCTTAGCATTGCTTTCATTGTGTCCCATAAGTCTGGGTATGATATGTCAACATTTTCATTAAATTCCAGGAGGTCTTTAATTTCTTTCTTTATTTCTTCCCTGACCAAGTTATCATTGAGTAAAGGGTTGTTCAATTTCCACGTGTATGTGGACTTTCTGTTGTTTTTGCTGTTATTGAAGACCAGCCTTAGGCCATGGTGATCTGATTGGATGCATGGGATTATTTCAATCTTCTTGTATCAGTTGAGGGTTGTTTTGTGACCAATAATATGGTCAATTTTGGAGAAGGTACCATGAGGTTCTGAGAAGAAGGTGTATTCTTTTGTTTTAGGGTAAAATGTTCTATAGATATCTGTTAAATCTATTTGGTTCATAACCTCTATTAGTTTCACTGTGTCTCTGTTTAGTTTCTGTTTTGATGACCTGTCCATTGGTGAGAGTGGGGTGTTGAAGTCTCCAACTATTATTGTGTATGGTTCAATGTGTGTTTTGAGCTTTAGTAAAGTTTCTTTTATGAATGTGGGTGTCCTTGCATTTGAAGCATAGATGTTCAGAATTGAGAGTTCTTCTTGGTAGATTTTTCATTTGATGAGTATGAAGTATCTCCTTCACAAGTTATCTTTTTTGATAACTTTTGATTGAAAGTCGATTTTATCCAATATTAGAATGGCTACTCCTGCCTGTTTCTTGGAACCATATGCCTGGAAAATTGTTTTCTAGCCCTTTACTCTGAGGTAGTGTTTGTCTTTGCTACTGAGGTGCATTTCCTGCATGCAGCAAAATGTTGGGTCCTGTTTATGTATCCAGTCTGTTAGTCTATGTCTTTTTATTAGGGAATTGAGTCAATTGAAGAAGTGTATCCATCAGATTGGCCCATGAACATATTTCTGGAATGTTTTCTTTATTGCAAATTAATATAGAAGGCAGCTTACTGTGGGAGGTGCCATACCTAGTCAGGTGGGCTTAGAGTATATAAAAATATTAGCTGACTTTACTAAAATATCTCAATTGGGAAAACATTAAACTGAAGAATGTTAACTCACTATGAGCCAAAGAGGGGGAGGAAGTGTGTAAGCAGCATTCCTCTGTGGTTTCTACTTCAAGAGCATACCTTGAGTTTCTGCATTGGATTCCCTTGATGGACTGTAAATATAAGATTAAAATAAACCCTTTTTACCCCAAATTTGCTTTGGTAATGATATTTTATCACAGGAACAAAAAGAAAACTATGATATGTGACTTCTTAGTAGCAATATAAAACACTATCAATAATTACAGAATATTTTAATTTCATTTTCAAATAACACTTAAAAATTAAATAGACATACATAAAATAGATTATAAGATATAAAACTTAAAAATAAATGGTTCCTAAGCATTGCCTACTTTCTTCACTGCTTGGGATGTGTTAGGTATTAAAAGTAGCCAGGAAGCCATTTAGCATAAAGTGTTAACGATGGAGGTCTGGAAAGTTCTGTGAAAAAAAAATAGCAATAAGGCCTTCTGTGTCATGCCCTGGGGAGTCCACAGCCCAGTAGAACTGAAGCAACACTTGGAGAAAATTAGAGATGCAAGCCCAGAGACCAGGGAAACAGAGAACAGAGAGATTAGACAAGTACTCAAAAATACTAGAAAAAGAAAAGTATAGGCCCTTAAATATTGAGAACAGAAAAAAGGCTAGAAAAGACTACATTTCTAAAAGACATTTTAATATAAGAGCTATAGCTTATACTTAAATCTGTATAAAATCTTATGTAGATTAAGTATTTTAGTATGAAGTTTAGAATAAAGTGGTGATTAAACAAATGCCATAAACTCACTTGTTTAAAGTCTAGAATCTTAGAGATTATTCAGTCTTACAATGAGCACCAGTCTCTACTCTAAAAAACCCATATAACTCTATTTTATTGTAACTTTTATTAAATTTGTTCTTTAACAATTTGGTAAATGTATATAACTCATTCTGTTACTCTCTCACACATATAACTTCCCTTATCCCTGTCTGTACTGTTTGGGGTTTTTGTTTTTTGTTTTGTTTTTGTCAATTTTGCAAACTTTAGAGTTATCTGAAAAGAGATAAACATCAAGTGAGAAAATATCTCCATCAGATTGCCTGTAAACAAATATTAAGGACTTATTCTCCATTAATGATTGATTATTGAAGGTCCCACACCACTGGGGACAGTGTAAAAGCTAGATAAACCAGCCTGAGTTGTTAGAAGCAATCTAGAAAAGGCAAAAGGCATGCAACTGACTTTTCTGGAGATTTTCCATCATTTTGTATTGCTTGTAATGGGTGAGCTCTGAGGCAAGGTCCTAAGAAACTTCATCCCAGGATTGATTCTTACTGCTCTTATGCCTTTTTCTATCACTATTACATAACCTAATGATTCCTGGGCATTAACCCACCCTCTTGAGCATATTTTCTGCAGATTAAAATGAAGATGTACTTGCATGTAGTAATGCTGTGTAGACAAAGTGATGCTTTCATAATTCCTAATAATGGTTTTATACAATTCCTAAATTTATACAATTAATTTGAGCTCTCCAAATGCTGCAGAAAGAGCTTTGTAAACCTTCCTGTGTCATGGAATAATTACACTAGGATAAGAAAGCAGGCTTAGAACAAATTTATGATCAGGTAAAACATTCTTTCTAGGTTAGCTGTGAGACCACTATCTGGTAACTAAAGGTCATAAACTGTGAATGGACAATTTATTGTAGGTATAAGGACAAAAGTAAAATATTGACTAGTTTATCTATACAAAATTTCAAAACTAATAAGACACAAAGCAGATAATTTGGCTCTTGACAAAACTATGCTGACTTGTGACATAAAAACTATTGCTTTAAACTTATAATGAACTCATGGGCCTAAAAGGTACATCATGAATGTTTAATCAGGAACTAGTCTTTACGGAAAGACACAAAAATTTCTGCTGTAACTCTGCCATTTTATGACATAAACTATTGTCCTGAACTTCCTATGAACTTAATAGAATGTAAAGATGCTTGGAAAACCATGTAATCATCTATCTTGAGAAAGAATAAGACCTACGAACGACAATAAAATGCCAATGCAGCTTGTTTTCTGCTTTATCCAGAATGAGTGTTTTCTGCATGCATGAATTTTCTCTTTTACTTCTTCCATTCTTTCTTTCTCTTCCTTCCTTTTCTCTCTTGTTCACAAAGAGTTAACAAGATTGAAGTCTCTTATCTGGCCAGCAAGAGGTCCTCGGGCCAGAGAGAAAAGTGCCCTAACAATTAAGCCTTTTTTTCCCTTTGTCTCCTGCTGCTGCCAGGAGGAATTAATTGCCAGAGCCAATAGTTTTTGACTATAGAATAGCAAAGAGTTGTAGACAGAAGAATCACCAAAAATATAGCAGCTTTGGCCCCATACCCCATCACTGCCTTCCTAGGGAAATCCTGTGCTGCTGAGTTGATCACCAGCAGTGGACACTGGATGGTATAAAAAAAAAAAGGTAAGCTGAATAAGCCACAAAACCAGTTAGCAGAATTATTTCATGGCCTCTGCTTCAGTTCCCTCTATGCCTTCCTCTCATGATGAACTGTGAGCTATAATGTGAAACAAACCTTTTCCTACCCATTGTTGTCCTTTTGCTTTTGTTTTGTGACCCAATGAACTTAACCAGGACTATCTGTGCAACTATAGTTTTGGAACTCTGCAAGGAAGGGTCATCTGTTTAACAGTGGCTAATACTACTAGAGAAGAGGCCTGTCCTTTTACCCCAAATTAACCAGTTCACCAAAATATGATCTTTACTCATTAATGCCTCCCAATCCCATGACTAACTAGTGACAGAGCCACTCTTATGTAGGTGGAATTGGGGTAACTATAGCTCCTGTAGAATCATGATTGTAGTGACTGTTATCACTACACAGCTCTTTTCCCTATCTTCTGGATCTTTCATCTTTTATGTTCTCTTTTCCACAGAGTTTCCTGAGCCTTAGGTAAGGTAGTATAAATGTCCTCCTAAAGGCTGAACACTCAAGTATCACTTATTATCAACACTCAGGGGAGGGATGAGTTCATTCATTACAAAGAAAATCTTATCTGAGTAAGGTTCAAGTGTAACATTTGTCTATGAGTATAAACATTTGAAGGCAATTTTGACCCATGTCAGTTTACCTACATATCAACAGTAACTTTCCTCCAGGCCTTGCAGATTCCTCAGAAATTATTTTTGAGTGGGTTTACATTATCCAAAATGAATTCCCTCCTGTGGAGAAGACTTTACATCCAGTCATAAAGCAGTTGATTATCTGAGGAACAAGTGTACAACTATTACACATCCTGTCTGACAGGTTGGCTTTGCAGTCCATAGGTTTCACAGATGGTTAAGATCCTTAATGCTTTTTCTTCCTGAGAAGCCTACATAGCACCTTCACAACTATGAAAGTTAGCCAGGCGGGAGGAAGCTGCCAGTTCATTTCCAACTTTTGTGCCATGCTGATTGATAGGTTGAATTAATATTATGAAAATAACTGTCCTAGTAAAAAAGTAATTTACAATTTATAAATTCAATGTAATTACAATTAAAATCTTCATACATACTCTTTACAGAAATAGAAAAATTATATTAAAATTTATCTGAAAACAGAAAAGACCCCAAATAGCCAGAGCAACCTCTAATTACTGGATCTCAAGATATACTGCACAGCCTTAGTAATAAAAACAATATGGTACTGGCACAAAATAAATTTGTAGATCAGTGGCATAGAATTAAAGACCTATATTTAAATCATGCAATTGCAAAAGATTGATGTTTGACAATAATAACAAAAGCACATCAAACAATAGCATTTTCAACAAATGGTGCTGGGCAAAGTGGATGTCTACATACATATGGAAAAATTACAATACATTATTATCTCTCCTTTCACTTAATAATATCAGCTTCAAGTTGATTAAAGAGTTCAAATTAAAATCTAAAACTCTGATACTGCTACAAAAGAAGGGTAGTTATTACATTATAATATAATGGTATAGGTAAGGACTTTCAAAATAGGACTCCAGTTGTTCCAGAACTAGGGTCAATAATTGATGAATGGAATTTCATGAAGCTAAAAAGCTTCTGTTCAGAAGAGAAACCAGTCACATAAAAAGGCTTTTATTCCTATAAGTAGCTTTTGTCAATGTTTTATTAAAGCACCAGAAAAGAAACTGGAGTATTGAGCTTACTTACAGGGTAATGATGATGAGTTGGTTAGAGTTATATGGGTAGTCTCAAAGCAGGCATATGGGAAAGTCTTCACCCAGTGTGGATAATGACCTCTCAATAGCCACATAGATGGGGTACTCAGTTATTTTTCTCCAATCTATATATGCTAACATCTCCCCATCCCAAGGCCCCCAAACCTACATGCAGTTAAGGAAGAATTGTATTCAAATAGCTAGGAGAAATGCTCAGAATCTCCAACTCTCACCCCTCCTTTTCGTAGGGAACTCAAGAGACAAGCAGGTTCAGCTGATCTGATGAATATGGCAGCTATTTTGCTTAGATAATGCTGCTCCTAAAAACCAAACATGATTAAGCAAAATTTCCAGTGCCAGGTGTTAAATATTTCCTTATGGGGCTTTTGTGAGAGAAGCACCAGAAACCCTCCTCAAACAGTGTAGGTTCTTCTCATTCTTCTAGGTTGCCTACTAGAACTTGACTGTAAGACCCTATTGCTAAAAATGCCACTCTATTTTGTTCTTTATGCCATAGAACTTCAATCAAATTAAGCATCTCCTTATTGATTATATTTATTCTTTTTCCCCATGCTCAGAAATCACATGAAGACAGAAGTCTTTTCCTATACTGTGGGGCAGTGGTCTGTGACAGGCAAGCTGACACTCAGTTGAGCTCAGGCTAAAAATTCTGGGAGACCCCGTGAAATTTTCACAAGTGACCAGACCATGTTTTTAGCCAATGTTCCCAGAAGACTCCTGTAAAACCAGCCACAACCTTTACAACCCCTGTATAGAGAGAGGCCTGGCGTGTGAGATTTGTCACATAGAAAGTAACCCTAAGTCCCGGGCAAGAAAATGAGGCACCACAAAGTCCCCAAGCCAGGCCAATGGAAAGTATCGGTTACCCAACCTCTGACCCCCTCCCAAACAGTATTTTAGAGCATCCCGACCTGAGTAGCTCTCTCTCTCTCTCCCTCCTCCACCTGCCTGCCCTGCCCACTCTCGTGCATGCTAGCCACCCGCCATTCAAAAGGAATAAAAGTGCAAAACTGCTCTGGTGTCCAAGAGCCTTTTATTCCACATGCTGTAACACTTTTGGCCGGAAAGAGACCCACTCTCCGGACCGAACGGCTGCAGGTACCGAGGGAACAGGCTGCGGCCAAGACTTGGCGTGGGTGGCAAGTGCTGAGTGAGCACAATGTCAGGCTTGGAGCTGGAGAGCTGCCGAGGCAGCTGGTACCCGAGGCCTGCCCCATCTCTAGCCGCCCAGACCTATATGGGGCGCGCGCCTACAGGTGGGTCTCGCAGAGATCGCACTTTGGCCAGAACCGGGCTCCCAGCGGGAGAGTAGCAGAGGCGGCCCGCGCTCCCATCCTCACTTATGCTCCCTCCTTCTGCCGGGGCTCAGCAATTAGCGCTCGGCCCAGGCAGCCGCCACAAGAATCGGACCAAGGGACTCTGTCCATGCTTGCACTCCCTCCTCCCATGCAGCGGCACAACACTATACCAGTCCATCCCAATGTACTATACCCAATACATATCAGACACTCAATAAACATTTATTGAATAAAAACGTCAACTCATAATCCCTTTTACACTCAAAGAAACAATGATCCTAAGAAGTTAAGTATCTTTCTAGAAGTGACATACTCTGTTAGGAGTAATTATGACTAGAAATCAAATATAGTCCATCTCAATACCTCAGAGCCAAATAAAAGAATAAAAATAATTTCATTTTTCCTTTCCTTTTGGCCATTTTAGTTTTGACGGGAGTTGTAATTCAAAGCATTGTCTTTTCTAATGAGCCTCCATACACTGGAAATACTTTAGGTAGTGCTATGCTCAATCACTAAAGAAATAGTCATTCACATGGTTCAAAATGTAAAATTTTCTACATGTCCTTGTTAATGTTTTGGATTTGCCCTCCAGAGTTCATGAAGAGTGAATTTAAGCCCCAATGAAATCATGTTGAGAAGTTGGAAATTTAAGAAAAACATAGGTCAAGAGGGATCTGTCCTCATGAATGGATGCAGTATTATGATGAAAATGGATTCATTATGTCCAAAGGAATATTGTTAGAAAATAAACTTAGCCACTTCCTGGGAACACTCTCCATAGCAAGGCTGTTATCTTAAAATCAGAGAAATTGCATGGTCCTCTCACAACATCATGCCTATTGATATTCTTTCATAGAAAGAAGAGGTTTGGAGAGCCATTAGACCTTCACCTAACATCCAGCTATTCACTCACTCCTGGCCCACCACCACCAAGCTGCACATAATCCTTCCACAACCACACCTTGTCTCAGAAAATGTTAGAATTTATAATAGGTAGCAGATTGCCTGAAGGAAGTGTGCAGGGGTGTGTAGGGATCACTCCGTCTATACATATCTCAGGAGGCCATCACTCATATTGGATTGGAACTTAGTGGTGATGCAGCTGAGAGGGTTGCCCACACACCTGTACATAACCTTATCCATGATTCTATAAGCAAACCAACTCAAATCATTGCTTCACCAAGCTGGGCTTGGGTGAAATTATTTCTTTGGTCTGTTATCTGTGCCCTTTCTGTGACTTTTTGTTCACATTTCTCTCCCCAAAACTATGCAATACCATGTCTTTCTGTATCTCTTGTCTTTGTGACAGTTTCCATCATGAACAGACCCAGCACAAAAGTCTGCAACAAATGGAGATCCCTAGTCTTTTGACACTTCAGGATCCAGAACACTGGAGCAAACAAATACCTTATAAATGCTTCTATAGTATCATTAGACAATTTACAAAATTCTAATTCTCTAATATTTTGTTTTAGTAGCATAAAATGCAACTATTTCCTTAGCTAAGATCCGCTAAGGGCCTGACGAGCCTTACAGTAATTTTATCAGTCACCTTACTGACGAGGCTGAAAGGCTCGTGGGTAAAGATGAAAACGAAAGTGAATTTATCAAACATCTTGCTTTCAAAAATGCGAATCCTGCCTGCCAAGCTACTATAAGACCTCACCGCAGTGGCAAAGACATCTCTGATTATATCCGACTTTGTGCAGGTATTGGCTCCTCTCATGTAATCGGCCTCGCCATTGGAGCTGCCCTTAAAAATACAGCCCAGAGCGGCCAGCCTAAAACCTGTTTTAACTGCAGACAGTCAGGCCACTTTTCTAGGGAATGTAAGGTTCCTAAGACCAAACAACAACACAGCGCACCTCCAAACTCCCTTTGTCTTAGATGCAAGAAAGGCAATCATTGAGCCTCAGAATGTCCCTCTAAGACCAATGCCCAGGGTAATTCTCTGCCTCCAGTACAGGGAAACTCCCAGAGGGGCCAGTCCCTGGCCCCATAACACAGACAAACTCCTGGGGCTGTCAGGTTTGTCCCCCAAACAGTGTACCACCTCAGGTTCAGGTGTCACCTCCCTCCTCCGTGCCACTGCAGGCAGCGCAGGATTGGACCTCTCTTTCTTCTCCAACACAATACTATCACCTGAGATGGAAACCCAGGTTCTATGTACTGGAGTCTTTGGCCCCCTGCCTCCCAGCAAATTTGATCTTCTTCTTGGTCATGCCAGCTCCACTCTTCAAGGTTCAAATGTGTTTCCTGGGGTAATTGATAATGATTATACAGAAGAAATAAAAATTCTGGCCTCTTCCACTTCTGGTCCCCTAATGCAGATTACTAATGATTGGTCTATTATCTGTTCCTCTTTTATGGGAGTTATAGATAATTATTATCTTGCTGATAGGCTTCTTCAATTTGCAAGAGTACGTCCCTTTTTGTTCCCTAAGATTACTCCCCCCTCTGGTTAATGTCCATTCATCTTCATAGTGCGATCATCCCTAACTACTCAATGGCCTCATAAAAATTGTAAAAAGGTAGGAGATGTTGGGAGCCAAACCCTTGAGATGCCAAGAGTCAAATCCATGAAATTACCCACTGTCAGTTAAGGTGCAAGGTTAGAAAGGACAGGGCGTTTGTGGTCTCGGGTCCCAGGAATTGAAAGAACGTCTAGTATTTCCTAAAAACTGGTTAACATAGTGGGTTGGCCTTGGGCCATGTGTAACCTTCCCGCCTGCCTGTCTTTTTAAGCCGCTGTCCTGAAATAAACTTCGAGAGCTTGATCAGAATGCAGGACTTGCTCTCCTTCCTTGCTGTCTCTTGTCCCCCATTCGTCCGTCCCCTCCTTAGGTCCACGTTGATGACCCCACAGGCCAGGGCAAATACTAGTTCTACAAAGAAAATATATATACTCCTTTGGTAGCAGTCCAGATAGCACATCATTATTCAAGTTGCCTTAACCTGCTACAGTCAGTCAGTGTCTCATAGGCAAGATAGCAAAACAACTTGTATAGGCAGCTTTCTAGACACATGTGCTGGTTTTGGTGCAGTACACTGAATCAGTGGCTTTCTTTCAATATTACGAACAAAAGAGCCTGTGTGACATTTTTGCTAATGATTTGTAGAAAAATACCATGTGAACCACAGAGAACTGGGAGCACCTTCTAATCCAATTGTCAACAGGGCCATAATCACAAATTCTCTTTTTTAAACCAATTTCCTGACTTTTCCTTGTATAATTAGTTCTGGGTCTTCTATCAAGAGGTATCTTTCTAATTGTGGCAATTATAAGTACATCAAAATTCATTCACACCTGGGGTTTACTATTTTACCTGAATTGCTTTTGCAACTGTTATATAGAAATAAAACCACCTATTTCCTACACACATTAGGTAAGTAGGAAGTAATATTTTTAGAATACAGCAGTAAAGACAATTCAACTCAAATTTCTCTTTCACATTTGAGTTAGAGGTGTAATCTCTGACTACAAAAGGAAATCACATCTTTCTAAATATTGATTCATGTTGTGGTTGTGGTTAAATTGGAGGATTGGAAAAAACAATGAGAACATAATAGAATCACTAAGAAACCATAAATTGGGACATAGGCAACAAGCACTGCTGGTAATCTAACCCCTGATTCTAGCTCTGGAATGCATGCAACACTGGTAAGTGTAACTAGTGATACTAAATGGCAGAAAACACCCACACTTAAGGTCACTCTGGTCACATATCTGCTGCTGAATAAAAGAAAAATAAATCCTATATCCTTAAATGCAGATAAACTAAAGAAAAATATTCTTCAATTGAACAAGGCCTTTTGGAAGGTAGATAAGGAAAGGAAGTTCTTTGTTTTAGGATCTTAGACTTGACCACAAAGAAACTGAGGAAACATCTTTATTTAACATATGTCTGTGAGGTTTCATCTGATAAAAGAACAGTCTTGATTCATGTATGACTTGAAAAATCCAACTTTTACTTGGGCAAAAGGAGCTTTCACTATTCTTTGGGATTTTTGGTTAATGCTCATAAGCCAAATTAATAACCATTCATCTTTGTACAGTGGTACATAAACAGATAAATGACAGTTTTATACACACACATAATTGTTCTACTCAATTCAGAAACATTATCTTTCTTCTATGTTTAAGCAGTTTTTATCACCTCCACTGTTGCTACCTGTCATAGGTCCCCATTACCTCTTATATGGATTATTCTGATAGTATTCTAATGAGTGTCCCAATTTCTGCACTTGTCCAAACTAGAGCCTTTTTTAAACTGGCTAGAGTTCATCATGTTTCTGTTCCAAGCTTTCTTAAGGCTTCCTATCTCACTAAGACTCACCAAGCCTACAGAATGTGGACCCCCGTCACTCCTTCACTCGTTTACTGTTTCTGGGCTCCTTGTGCTTCTTAGGCCACAGTCATTGGCTTCATTGCCATTTTAATCATCGAAGCTTGTGCTTTTAAGCCTTTGCTCTAGCAGTTTGTTGTAACTATTATCAATGCTCTCTCTGTATCAGATATTCACACCTCATTAAATTCCTTGATTGGCTAAAAAGAATCATGACTCAGTAACATACTACATTTACTGACTAGATGTATTACAGCAAGACTCAGAGAAAAAGCAACAAAAAAAATATATGCATTGATGGAATAGAAAGAAGTACAGCTGAGATTCTAAAGTCTCCTAATGCAAATTCAGACAAGACAGGTCTTTTGTTGATTGTAAACTACTACAGAGACAACTGTAGATTAAATCTGCCAATGGAAACCTATTGTGCTGGCTGTTTTTTATCAAGTTGATACAGATTAGAGTCACCTGGGAAGAGGGAACCTCTATTTCGAAATTTCCTTTATCAGATCAGCATGTATGCAAGTATGTGGGGGCATTTTCTTCACTGATGACTGTGTGAGAATATCAAGCCCACTTCAAATTACACAATTCCTGAGCACATCGTCCTTGATTGTATAAGAAATCAGACTGAAGAAGCTATGGAAAACAAGCCAGTAGGCAGCATTCTTCATGTCTCCTCTTTTAGTTCCTACCTTCAGATTCCTGTCTTGCTTGAGTGTCTGCCCTGACTTCCCTCAGTGATGAACTGTGATGTAAAAGTTTAAGCCAAGTAAGTGCCAAGTTGCCTTCTCATGATGTTTATCACATAACACACAGAAGCAGCAGAAATCAAGCTCGGACTTCAATTTAAACCCCAGGAGTTGGGATTTATATTTGTGCTTGGTTACATAGATACATCTTGCTAGAAATTAGTTTTGGAATCTGAAATTCAAGATCTCAAATATAAAAATAGGTGCATATTATCAATCATGAAAGTTAGGTAAAAATAATCATGATAATAGCATAACATGTCTCAGATCTTTTTTCCTGGTGTATATAACAAAATAAGAGTCCATCAGTAATTGAAATAAATATTGAGTGACTTGTTCCAAATGGTTGGTAAATCAAGGATACTTGAAAGCTTTCAAGGAGTGAGCAAGGACTATTAATTTTACTTTTCCTTTTTCCTGTCTAATATTATTTTACTGAAGTGGAAAATATTTTCTGCTCCTAATAGATATCAATACTTATGATTAAACTTACAGAAAAGAAACAATTTTAAAAGTGTGAGGATATATATTACTCTTGCAACATAAATAAAACCTACTGTATTTGTTTAAATCTCAGAAATTAAGGTTGTTTTTTTGTTTTGTTTTGTTTTGTTTGTTTTTCTTTGTTTGTTCGTTTGTTTGTTTTTTGCTGCAGTTGAAGCCAAGTAACACATCACTGTCTCAATTAAAAATACTCTTGCATTCCATATCTCTGGATTCACTCCTTCATCTTTTTGAATTCTATATTGAAATCTCACCAACTCCATAGGGTTAAACTGACCATCCTGTTTAATGTTGTAACTGGTCTAAAATGTTTCTACAAATTTATAATTTTTCCTAATCTGTTCAGTTTTGTGTAGCTATTTCTACCTCACAGTATACAACTTGTTGATTAGTTATAACTTCTTCTTTACTTTTCTTATTGTGTATCATCCTCACTCAGTCTAAAATGCAAAGTCCATGAAAGTCAGGTGTGTTGCTGCTTCCTTGCTAATTCATTAAAAGAATATAAAATAGTGTCTAGGGCATAGTGACCATTCAAGAAATGTGTAATATTAATTGGACATCATAGATAGGGCATATCAAGAATTAGCCCCAGTATCAGATAAGAAAATTGATAAACAAACACATTGATTCAATTCACTTTGCATTTGCATTCATTTGAGTCTAAAATCCAATCAGTAGAGTAACTTAGTAGGTTACCTTTTCTAAGTCTTTCTCATTATTTTCATAAATCATACTTCATATAGCTATATATTTTCTATGAGATGTATGAAAGGAAACTTTTCTACATAATCCAAAGTATTCCCATATAAAATTAAAATAGATTTACGTGTTCTTCCATAAATAAACCTGTTTATGAACAGTCCATTTTTCAGTTTATCTAAGTTACTGGGAAAGGTAAAATTTTTCAGGAAAGATTTGAGATAGTCTTGAGAAATTTTTTCCTTGCTTTTTTTAGAATTTAATTAATTTTTATTATTTGTTCACTTTTCATCCCTTTCACTGCCCCCCCCAGTCACCCCCTTTCACAATCCTACCCCTCCCCATCTACTCTAAGCAGGTGGTTATCCTCCCCACCCTGGCACTTCAAGTCTCTGTGAGGCTAGGCACATCCTCTCCCACTGAAGCCAGACATGGCAGCCCAGTTATTAGAACATATCCCATATACAGGCAATGGCTTTGGGGACAGCCGCTGTTCTACTTGTTTAGGACCCACATGAAGACCAAGTTGCACATCCTGCTACGTATGTGCGGGGAGGCCTAGGTCCAGTATATTCTTTGGTTGGTGGTTCAGACTCTGAGAGCCCCAAGAGTTCAGGTTAGTTGACTTTGTTGGTCTTCCTGTGGAGTTCCTATCCCCATTTGGGGCCCACAATCTTTCCTCCTTTTTTTACATAAGAATCCCCATGTGCCATCCACTGTTTGGCTCTTGGTGTCTGTGTCTGTCTGAGTCAGCTACTGAGTGGAGCCTCTCAGGGGACAACATGCTTCTGTCTGCAAGCATGACAGAGTATCATTAATAGTGTTAGGGATTGGTGCTTGCCCATGGAGTGGGTCTCAAATTGGGCCAGTTATGGTTGGCCATTCCCTCAGTGTCTGCTCCATCCCTTGTAGACAGGATAAATTTGGGGCTGAATATTTTGTGTGTATGTTGGTATCTCTGTCACTCCACTGCGGTTCCTGTCTGGCTACAGAAGGTGGTAGCTAAGAACCCTTCAGTATAAAGATGGTACATTTGTGTTTCATCTTCCTTTTTCAGGGCACCTTACTTTGCCAATAAATAGTCTTTATTATTTAGCTAAGTAAACCATTTGTAAATGCTATGATATAGCCCATTTTTAGAACATTTATCTTTGGGGATAAATTATTTATTTAAATAATGTTCCTTGGCCCTGATCATCATAATCCTAATCAACACTTTGGGCCTCAACATTGATTTGTGTGACTGCTTAAATTGCTTCTAATGCTTCAACCTTGAAGAAATGGTGCTTTCTGGGAGAATCTATTCCAACTAAATGACCTGCACAAGATCAAGCTAGCCAAAATCCTGGCATAGAAGGGGTAATTTCCAGGAACTGCTCTTTATCAGAGGGATTTTAGCAGAAGATAGTTTGGGGGGTAATCATTCTTTATTGATGCTGTGGTCACCAATAGGCTTTCCTTGTTACTGTGGATGGCCTCATAACCATGAACATGGAGGAATCACAAACTGGACTACTTAGTGTGTTATCAAAGCTAAAAGACATGCATTTAGGAGGTGGCATGCTGGGGATATATGTGGAAGTCAGAGGAAGAAATAATGATAGACATGGTATTTTACTATATACATGTATGAAGTTATCAAAAATAAAAATTAATAACTTAAGAGGTCCGCTAAAATAACATTCTTCTACATTTCCATTGATTTGAAGAAAAAATTGAAAATCTTTCCAAATCAAGACGTAAATTTAAAAAAAATAATCTCTGGAAACCATAAAGAATGCTTTCTAAGAATATGCCATGTAACAACCATGGACCTTATAAAACAGAATATCCTTTAGCAGCTAAAGTATGCGGAAATAAAGCTGTATTTAAACTCATAAACATACAGCTAGATTGCAGATATAAATTAAATGTGAGTAAGAATCTGTGTGTGTAAGAGTACATAATTTAATATATCATAGAATCTATAACTCAATTGTAGCCTGAAAGTACATATTTGGTGGCAGATGAAAATAAGCAACAGAAGGCAATTAAAGTGTATGGAGTGTGATGTTCTGGACTTGAACTTCTCTTGGATAAGTTGTTTCACCTCATGCTTTTGTTAGAGTCATCATCTAACAGATAAATATAGAGATCTCTGACCTGCTATGCTCAGAAGTTGCTATGAAAATCAAATGTTGTACACTAAATTAACTACTTCAGTTATGATTTCTCTTCTTGATAAAGTGTTATGCACCACTGAGGTGATTTTTCATATTAAACAAAAGTAAGGCAGCTGGCTAGATTCATGATACAATATATACATCATTAATATTTTCAATAATAGTGCTTGAAACTTTCAGAAACTTACCAGTTTTCATCTAGCCTCCTGCAGTGATGCTGGTTATGTGGCACATTAAACTCATTATGAAGAATAATAACTCCCATTGACTGATCTGGTTTTGGGTCACAGAATGACATGAAAAATAATGAATACATGCTGGATTCTATTATCAACGTTTTAGACAATGGGAATGACTCTTCTGTGTTTTCAATTATCTCTAATTTTGCCTTTCCTATATTTCTTTTTTTTAAGTTATCATTCCTAATTTCTCTGTATTTGAAATAGAGGCATTAACATTCAAATATGATGAGGCCTAAAATTTTATAGGGCTCAAAAATGATATGCTAGGTCAAAAAATGATTTGCTAGCACACAAAACCTAATTACAGAGAGTTTATAAAAGAGCCTCAGTCTTTATTAAAGGCACAACAATTATTTCCCTAGCTACTTTCTAATTGCACACTTTATTATTGTTGACAAACTCAGAAGCTTAAGACTCAATTATAACTACTGCTCATTGACAGCAACTCTGTCCTTATTAACTGTTCTTATTATACAGAATTAACCAAACTGTCCAATTCTATCTCTAATTCATGAAGAGTAGTTCTCTTGATGAATTAAAACCTTACTATTTGATTAATGGCTTCTTATAAATACATTCTCTTTGAGTTATTTTCAAATCATAAATTGACAGTCCTCCTATATTCTGAATTGAAAGCAATATAGGTCTTTTTTTACATCAAAGAAATTTTGAATCCAAGAATGATGAATTTTTACTATAATTCAAGTGTTCTTCAAGATCTGCTGATACAGCTTAAATTCAAGACATTGAAGCTCATGAAAAAAAAATAAATACAAGCTTAAAACCTTTATTCCTCTTTGAAGGGAAGATTGAGATCTTATTTTATAGAGCAAAGACATTCATATACATAAGCATGCATGATAGAATGTATATGTATGCACACACATGTATAATCCCTCCCTTGCTTCCTTCCTCCTTTGCTTTTTTCTTTCATTCCTCTCTCCCTTCCCTCATTTTGAATATAATTAAATTTAAATGGCTAGGACTTTCTCAGATAAATGTCAGTTTATGAGGGCAGAACTTTGTCCTCCTATATTCAGAATTAAAAGCAATGTAAGCCTTTTGTTTTGAGGTCTGACATTAGTCACAACTGTTAAATTCAGTGTTGGTTATGATTTCCGTATATACTATAAAACAATCTGCTAGTGAAAACAACATAAAAAATTTTTACAAGACATATAAATAAATTATCATCTCTCTATATGAAAATATCCTGAACTGAGTGAAAATTGTGGATTAGTAAGACAGATGATACAATATTGCTATATAATGTACTGAAGCAGTACCCAAGTCCATATGTCAAAAAACCTGGACTATTTTCTCATTCCATATTTACTAGGAAATTCCCCTAGGGCATCCAAATCATTGTATCTTCTGCTAGCTCAGAAATTGCAACTATAGCTGGAGAGATTGCTAAGTGGATCAGAGTGCTTGCTACTCTTTAGAAGGAGCTAAATCCCGTTCCTAACACCCACATCTGGTAGTTCATAAATGCCTGCAATTCCAGTTCCAATGTATCTGATACCCTGTTTGGGACTCCATAATACCTGCATACATGTAACTTGCATACACAGAGAAACACATTTTTTAATCTTAAAATAAAAATCCATAAAACTGAAATTCAATGATCAAATTTCTCAAGCCTTAATATGAAGCAATGTAGTTGAGGATCAAAATAAGAAAGAGTGGAAGAATGAATACAATCAAACTGTATTACCTAAATATATAAAATTTCCAATGATTAGCTTTTAAAATGTCCTTAGAAGAAGTCATGAGCATAAAGATTCACTCTTTTTTTTTAACACTCTTTGCTGAAAACTGTATTTAAACTTTTCAATACTGTTATCATCCAGTTTCAGAAAAGATGTCCAATGTATAGATTTCCAATTCTCATGAGCCTAGCTTATCCAAGGCCCTAGATTAAAGAAAGGCTGCCTCAGCCTATGATCCTGGACTCAAGTTGCATCAGCTGATGACAGCAATTACTTATTTGTCTTTGATTATGCTGTGGGGTGGAAGCTGAAGAAAAAAAGACTTATTTTCCAGACATCATAAAAAAAATCTAATTCCAAATATTTAAAATACTGTTTACTAAATTACATTGGCAATGTAAAGAGCTCCAAGAACTATAATAAAATTATTTACAATTTTATATGTTTTACAAAAGTTGCTACCTCTTTAACATAAGATAGTAACTTACTTATTGAAGCATCACAATGATAATCTTGCTACTACTATCTTATATGTAAGCAAGAATTTGGCAGAGAATGTGTATTCCCTCATCCATATTATAATTCTCCTAGGGAAAATATCAGGGCCCTTATTTCATAGATAAGAAAATTGAAGGTCATAAAATCTTTCTAATATCTGGTGATCTAAATAAAGCACAAAGCATTAACTGCAAGCGCATTTTCTTATTACCTAGGTCACAAAAGAGAATTAATATTCAAAAACTTAATACAGCTATTCCAAGTATTTCTAGCAATTGTACAGAGTGGCCTAAGGAAAACACTTCAGCATATGCATCAAAATTAAATTTTGTGAATTAATATATGCTCTCTTCTTTGTTATATTCACAGTTCAAAGTATACTATTTCCCAAGGACCCCAGTAATATGCAGAAAGAGAAAGCATAGCATAAAAGACACATTGCCTTGAGAGCTGATGTTTCTTTTCATTTATGAAACTACATGGCATTCAGAAGGTAACATAATTTTCCAGGTTTCACTTTTTCCATGAAACCTAGACTATTAATGGATAATCAATTCCATTTTACAGATAAAGAAGAAAACTCCAGCTATTTTTCCAACTTTACAGAATGTGTGTGTGTGTGTGTGTGTGTGTGTGTGTGTGTGTGTGTGTGTGTGTGTGTGTAATAGCAATTAGTGGGAAAAGATGCCATGGGTTTAAAGAAGAGTGGGAGGGGTATGGGGATGGTTGAGGAAGAAATATTGCCATTAAATTATAATCTCAAATATAAAGACATAGAACATGTCACAGCTCTTTTTTAATTTATAAAGCTATATATTTATATTAAACAACACATATATTAATTTTTGATATCTAATTCTACTTACTTAACATACCCATTACCTTAAATTTTTTAATTTTTCTAGTGAAAAGATTTTTTTATAGTTTATTCCGTCTTTATTGATAGTATTCTGTTAGAAATGGAATGGCAGACACCACATCTTTTGCCAACCATGTTAGAATTGCTATGCAAGGAAATACAATTTAAATTCAAGTGTCTCTAATCATTAAAAATTCTAAATTTCTATTCTATATGTACCTGTCTCTCACATGAACTACATTGAAGAAATAACTTTTCTTTTATCCCTCCCAAACAATCATATTAATGTAGCAATCAGGAGCATTCAGATACCTTTCATCTTGTTGAGTTTTCAGTAACTGATTAATTAATTGCCAAATTGTCCCAGTGTTTAGAAAAATGATTTAAACATACAAAAGTTAATTAGGGTTATTTCCTCTTCCAATTATTTTAGCTGTTGTTTTACAGATTTTAAAAATCTATTATTAGAGCACAAATAGGAATTAGGCTGGTTTGCTTAAATGGCAATAGTAGATATTCCTCTAAAATCCATGACCTCACTAGTCATATGTAGTTGGCTCATATAATTTTTTAATTTCATCTAAATATTTATTTTATCCACACATTAATGTAGTTTTCACGTTTTCCAAAGAAACTTCTCTTTACAACATAGATCATAACAGAAAATATCAGTGGATTAAATCAAGAGGTAGAGGAACAGGAAGTCGGCTGTGAGACTGTGTCTCCTAGCAATAACAGGGAGGCTATAAACATGAAGTCTCAAACCACATGGTTTTCTAAATAAGACCTACCCAAGGACAACACCAATAGAAATGCTAACATGGGAGGGTGAGATCACAGATGGCCTTACCCATTGATACAAAACAGCAAGAAAATTAGAAATGCTGATAGCATAACTAGCGGGGCCAAGGGAAAAGCTCCCAATTGGTTGTCCAATACCAAGTAGTCAGTCTTGAAATCACACATATACAAGCAACATTACATAAACAAAGAATGTTGTATTTATATGTCTACGTGTATGTGAACATATCTGTGTGCATGTGTGTGAATGTGCAAAATATATTAAATATCACAGCATTAAAGAAAAAAGAGACACTGCAGTTGAGAAAGCCCAAGGGATTGGGGAGCTCATGGGACAGTTTGGAAGTAAGAAAGGGAAGAACAAAATATTATAATTACATTTTAATTTCAAATATTTAAAAGCATAATATATACTAAAATATGCTATTATATAACATAAATTATATAATATCTTTTATACTATATGATGTATTTATATTTTTTATTTTTTTTCCTTTTTTTTCCATTTTTTTTTGATACTGTATTTAAATTTCCAATATTTCCCCCTTTCTAGGTCTCCTCTTTGGAGACCACCTATCCCCTCCCCAACCCCCATCTCTATGAGAGAATTACACCTCCCACACATCCGCCCGCCCACTCCCATATTCCCACCTTGACATTCCCCTTTACTGGGGCCTATCCTCCCTCTGATGGCCAACAAGGCCATCCTCTGCCACATATGTGGTCCGAAACATGGGTCCCTCCATGTGTATTCTTTGGTTGGTGGTCCAGTCTCCAGGAAGACCGGAGGGGAGGGTGTTAGGCCAGTTGACACTGTTGCTCCCTCTATAGGGCTGCAGACTCCCTCAGCTCCTTCAATCCCTTCTCCAGCTCCTCCAACTGGGACCTCACTCTCAGTCCAGCTGTTACTGTAAAGTGAAACTTGGGTATTCCAAACATTTCAGCTAATATCCACTTATCAGTGAGTACATACCATATTTGTTCTTTTGTGACTGAGTTACCTCACTCAGCAGGATATTTTCAAGTTCCATCCATTTGCCTGCAAATTTCATTAAATCATTATTTTTAATAGCTGAGTAGTACTCCATTGTGTAAATGTACCACATTTTCTGTATCTATTCCTCTGCTGAGGGACATCTGGGTTGTTTCCAGCTTCTGACTATTATAAATATGGCTGCTATGAACATAGTGGAGCATGTGTCTTTATTACATGTTGGAGCATCTTCTGGGTATATGCCCAGGAGCTGGGTCCTCAGGTAGTATTATGTCCATTTTTCTGACGGTCCCCCAAACTGATTTCCAGAGTGGTTGTACCAGCTTGCAATCCCAACAGCAATGGAGGAGTGTTCCTCTTTCTCCACATCCTCGCCAGCATCTGCTGTCACCAGAGTTTTTGATCTTAGCCATTCTGACTGGTGTGAGGTGGAATCTCAGACTTGTTTTGATTTGCATTTCCCTGATGACTAGGGATGTGGAGCATTTCATTAGGTGTTTCTCAGCCCTGCGAATTTCCTCAATGAGAATTCTCTGTTTAGCTCTGCTCCCCATTTTTTGATAGGGTTATTTGGTTTTCTGGAGTCTAACTTCTAGAGTTCTTTGTGTATGTTGGATATTAGCCCTCTATCGGACATAGGATTGGTAAAGATCTTTGCCCAATCTGTTGGTTGCTGTTTTGTCCTATTGACAGTGTCCTTTGCCTTACAGAAGCTTTGCAATTTCATGAGGTCTCATTTGTCGATTCTTGATCTTAGAGCATAAGTCATTGGTATTCTGTTCAGGAACTTTTCCCCTGTACCCATGTGTTCGAGGCTTTTCCCCACTTTCTCTTCTATTAGATTCAGGGTATCTGGTTTTATGTGGAGGTCCTTGATCCACTTGGACTTGAGCTTTGTACAGGGAGATAGGAATGGATCAATTTGCATTCTTCTACATGTAGACCACCAGTTGAACCAGCACCATTTGTTGAAAATGCTGTCTTTTTTCCACTGGATGGTTTTGGCTCCTTTGTCGAAAATCAAGTGACCATAAGTGTGTGGGTTCATTTCTGGGTCTTCAATTCTATTCCATTGATCTACCTGCCTGTCACTGTACCAATACCATGCAGTTTTTATCACTACTGCTCTGTAGTACAGCTTGAGGTCAGGAGGATGATTCCCCCAGACATTCTCTTGTTGTTGAGAAGAGCTTTTGCTATCTTGGGTTTTTTGTTGTTCCAAATGATTTTGAAAATTGCTCTTTCTAATGAAGAATTGACTTGGAATTTTGATGGGGATTACATTGAATCTGTACATTGCTTTTGGCAAGATGGCCATTTTTACTATATTAAATCTGCCAATCCACGAGCAGGGGAGAGCTTTCCACCTTCTGAGGTCTTCTTCGATTTCTTTCTTCAGAGACTTGGAATTCTTGTCATACAGATCTTTCACTTGTTTGGTTAGAGTCACACCAAGATACTTTATATTATTTGTGACAATTGTGAATGGTGTCATTTCCTTAATTTCTTTCTCAGCCTGATTGTTCAGAATTGTGAGTTCTTCTTTGTACATTTTTACTTTGATAAGTATGAAGTGTCCTTCCTTATCTTTTTTGATGACTTTTGGGTGAAAGTCGATTTTATTGGATATTAGAATGGCTACTCCAGCCTGTTTCTTGGGACCATTTGTCTGGAAAATTGTTTTCCACCCCTTTACTCTGAGATAGTGTTTGTCTTTATCACGGAGATGTGTTTCTTGAATGCAGCAAAATGCTGGGTCTTCTTTATGGATCCAGTCTGTCAGTCTATGTCTTTTTATTGGGGAATTGAGTCCATTGATGTTAAGAGATATTAAGGAATAGTGATTGTTGGTTCCTGTTATTTTCGATGTTATTTTTACTTTTATGTGGCTCTCTTCTTTTTGAGTTTGTTGAAAGATTACTTTCTTGCTTTTTCTAGGGTGTAGTTTCCTTCTTTGAGTTGACGTTTACCATCCATTATCCTTTGTAAGGCAGGGTTTGTGGAAACATATTGTGTAAATTTGGTTTTGTCATGGAATATTTTGGTTTCACCATCTATGGTAATTGAGAGTTTTGCTGGCTATAGCAGCCTGGGTTGGCAGTTGTG
>CM052722.1:108629198-108642086 GCA_028551405.1 Uromys caudimaculatus
TGTCTCCTATCATCATCTTGAGAAATGATTTTAAATCTGAGTCTTGCTTTTCTGGTGTGTTGGGGTATCCAGGGCTTGCTGTGGTGGGAGAGCTGGGTTCTGATGGTGCCAAGTACTCTTGGTTTCTGTTCTTTATGTTCTTACCCTTGCCTTTGGCCATCTTGTTGACTCTGATGTTAGCTGATCTTACTCTGTCTGGTTGTGGCTTGCCCCTCCTGCAGGCCTCTGTTTCAATACTCCTTGAAGACCAGCTCTCTCTGAGAGGTGTTTGGGTTTAGAGAACTGTGGCACAGGGTCAGCTCAGGGGTGCAGAAAGAAATCAGAAGGATCTTGTCCCCAGCTGTCCCTTGGTTCCTATGTCCTGTTGGCTCTACAAGGGTCCCTCTTGATCCAGTCAGTTTGAACAGAAGTGGTGGTTTTGCCTGTGCTCAAAGGTGTGTCAGCACTCCTGGGATACCCGCTCTCTCCTGGAGCCCTGTGGCCCAGGCTGAGGTCCCCAGGCAGAGACCCCTGGTGGCCCAGGCAGAGGTCTCTCCCCACAGATGGAGCCAGAAGGTTCAGAGGTTTCCTGTCCCCGAGTTCTCCTCAGGCCTTCCATCCTGCTGGATCCGGGCGGGTTTCTGTGAGCAGTGTTGCTCCCCTTAACCCCACCCACGGCTTTTCCACGCTCCTGCGAGGGTAAATTTCTCCTGGTGCTAGTTGGCTACGTACTCCTGGTGGCCCAGGCAGAGGTCTCCACTCACAGATGGAAACTGGAAGGTCTAGTGAAAAGATTTAAAATCTACTTTTTATAACTTTATACTCTCTTAGTTCAAGTATATAATTAGTATATATAATTATAATATAATTAAATAATATTAATACCTTTAGCATATTGAACTCATTCTTTCAGTATTTTTGAATTTTGTATCCTTTGATCAAAATCCCACTACTCTCTTCAGTCCCAGTTAAGCATCATTCTACTTTCTTTTTTCATAACTCTGTTTTACATTGCATATTAAATCATAAGGCATTTCTTTCAATGGCTTCACTATTTCAATCAGTGAAATACTCTCTGAGTTTAGCTATGCTATCACAAGTAACAGGATTTTCTTAATAATGGACTATGACCCAGAATTGTAAGGCAAATAATGATTCTAAATTGCTTTTTAGTCACAGTGTTTACAGAAATGAAAGCTAGAATATTTGATTTATTTCATATGCATGTTGTAGCATGTGGCAAGTTCTTGTTCATATTCTTTTTTAGAACTGAATATTATCCCACTGTTGTTGTTATTTTTATCTGATATCTTTCTGTGGTGATTTGAATGAGAATATTTGCTATAGTTAGTTGAATGCTTGTTCCCGAGTTTATGGGTAGGTTTAGAAGGTGTGGCCTTGTTAGAGATAGAATGTCATTGGGGGGGGTGGTCTTTAAGGTTTCAAAAAGCGTGTATTATTTCATGGTCATTCTCTGTGCTTCTTGCTTAAGGTTCAAGTTGTGAGCTCTCAGCTTTTATCTTCCAGGTCCAACTCCAGCTACCATGTCCTCTGCCTGCTGCTAAGCTGTCTCCTCCTTTATTGATCATAACTCTCTGGAACCATAAGCCCAAATAAACCTTTCCATATATTTATATGCTTATCCAGGTCTTTTGCTCACTTTAATTTCTGGAGGATTTAGTATATTATATACTTTCAATATGTACTCCTGGATTACTTTCTTTCCCATTGCTGTATCAAAACACCTGACAAAAACAGTTTACAGTTTAAGAATTAAGAAATTATTTTGTTGCTCAATTCCAGCTGGTACCATTACATATACTGTCAGGATACAGACAGAGCTGAATGGTAGGATTAAGGTTACTTTCTCATTTTATTTAGTCCAGGAATCTAGTCCATGGGGTGGTGCCGCAAATTCAGGGCAAGATATTCCCCTGCATTCAAATCTTTGTAGAAAAACCCTCAAATCTATGAAGAGAT
Source organism: Uromys caudimaculatus (assembly GCA_028551405.1). NCBI lineage: Eukaryota > Metazoa > Chordata > Mammalia > Rodentia > Muridae > Uromys > Uromys caudimaculatus. Next base: position 108,631,158 of record CM052722.1, read on the forward strand.
GTGTGTCTATGGTGATTATAAATCAAAGCAAATTGAAATTTTTCCCATAATTTTTAATACAATTTATATTTTGCACATTTCATAGGTTATCTCTTCATTTTATTGGTTGTTTCCACAACTGTATTTTCTTCCTTTTAAGTTTAATTTAGTTGATATCTCTTCTTTGTTATGGTTGCTTGTGCTTTGAGAATCTTGGTTTAGAGATTTCCCCCTATGGCTTTCCTAGTAACTTTGCAATTTTATACCATATGTTGCTATGGCTTCAATATATGGTATTCCCCCATGGACTCATGGTTTGAACATCTGGTATGAAGCTACTTGGGGGAACTATTCCTAAAGAACTGGCTGTGGGAAGTAGTTTTCTGGGGATGGCTCCTTGTGCTTTAGGAACATTTTGTACCAGACCTGCTCTGTAAATCTCTGCTACTTATCACATGTTTACACTCCACGTTATCTGCCTTATATCAATCTCAATAGAGAAAACAATTGACTAAATCTCTACACCAACAAGCTAAAGTTCATCCTTCCTCCATTGAGTTGTTTCTGTCAGATATCTGGTCATATATCAACAAATAATCTTAATGATGACCATGTATAGCAACTGTGATGTTCTCAGTAAGTTTTATGCCAAATTTTTTATAGTGTACAGGTCAATCAGCTGGATATACATTCTCCTGTTTAATATTATTGTTTGGAAACTAAGGATACCTATTAGATATTTTTTAAAGGATAACATACTTTAAAAACACCAGTGATGATGATTGCTGGCCTCAAAGTTTAATTATGACAGAAATATGAAGACAGTCTCATATTAAATGTTGCTAGCCTAACATTCCTCAGTACACTAGACATTTAAGACCACTATTAAGATTTCCAGAGTAATTTTATACTGAAAAAAATACAATTTAGAAGTTCCTGTAGAAAAGTTAGAGCACTCCTATTTGTTGCAGTAAATCTGCAACTCCAATAAGCCCATGAAAAAACACACAACTGAGTTACAATATTTATAAGCTATATGCCTAGATCGGGCAGATGTACCACTGTACTACTCTATTCTCCAGCTATGAGATCCCTTGCTACTCTGGCTTGTCCAGGCCATGTGGTTCTGCTCCATCTTCTTCCCACTTGCTCTTCCTCTGTCTTCTTCTCCTCTCCTTCCCTCTCTTCTCCCACTCTCCAAAACCTCACCTTTCCCTTCCACTGCCCAATCACAGGCTCTAGCCTTTATTTAACCAGTTAAAATGGGGAGATGCTTCCCATGAAATCACTGGAGTATCTGAATAATCTACTCCTCCCTCATCAGGGCAGCCCCTCTTGAGGAAGCAGAATTAACATCAGAATATAAACAGGACCAGGGCAACCCACAACACTTCTGAAGAGTTATACCAGCATCTGACTGAAACAGATGCAGATTTTATAGCCAATCTTTGGGCTGAAGTCAGGAACCCTATGGAAGAGTTAGGGAAAGGATTGAAAGGTGTGAAGGGGATGGCAACCCCATAGGAAGGGCAACAGCATCAATCAACCAGGACCCCTGCAGCTCCCAGAGACTAAGCCACCAACCAAAGAGCATACAGGGGCTGGTCCGTGGCCCTCAGCACATATGTAGCAGAGGACTGCCTTGTCTGGCCTTAGTGGAAGAGGATGCACCTAATCCTGTAGAGACTTGATGCCCCAGAGAAGGGGGATGTCCCGTGTGGGATGGGTGGGGATGGAAGAGCATCCCCTCTGAGGCAAAGGGGAGGGGAAGGGGTGAAGAACTCTGGGAGAGGGAACCGGGAGGAAGGGCAACATTTGGAATGTAAATAAAACAATTAATTTTTTTAAAAAAGGTAAAGATATCATTTAATTATATTCAGTTGTGGCATGAAGAACACATTTTTTTCTACATACCTATAATGTAGAATGAACAAATGAAAATATATTTTTAAAATGCTTTCTTACAGTTATCTCTCTGTGTATGTATGCATTTATTTATTTATCTTTCTTTTCTTCTTTATTGCGTTTGTGTGTGCATACAGGCACATGAGTACCATAGCTAGTATGTGGAGGTGAGAGGAGAAATTCAGGTGTCGCACATATGCAGCAGATGTGTAGCTTGGTCTTCATACAAGTCCCCCAGCAATTTGAGTGGGGGCTATCCTTGAAGCTGTTGCCTGCCTGCTGGTGGATCCCAGTTCCCTAACTGGGCTGCTTTGTCTGGCCTCAGTGGGAGACAATGTGCCTACCCCACCCCATCCACCCCCAATCACCCCCACACCCCGCAGAGACTTGATGTGCCAGGGTCAGGGAGATACCCAGAGGGAGACAGGGGAAAGGGGGGAAGGATTTGGGGAGAGGGTAGCTGGGGCAGGGGCAGTGAGCAGGATGTAAAGTGAATATTTTTTTAAAAGGCTAAAGGAAAATAAATTCAGGTGTTGGTTCTTTTCTTCTATCATTTCAGTTCCTGTGGTCCAACTTAAATCGTCAAGGTCATTGGCTGAATCATTTCCCTAAAATCCATTTTTAGAAATTGTAATTTGTTATTCTAGTGGATTCCTTCTCTTACTGTAATAAAATCCCACTATTTCAGATAATACACAAACTCTAAAGTTTCTTGTGTGTACTGTTGAGTTTTAAAGGTGATTTTGCTTCTTCTGTAACTGGCATAATGAAAATTAACATTTTTTTATATTCCATAGAAACAAAAAGACAGGTTAGAACAACGAACTGCTGTTGCGTTCATTCTATTATTCAGTCTAGTTTCTTGAAAATTAAACAGTCTTTGCTAAAGAAATCTTCTATGACTGAACCTTGTAACAAGTTATATTGGACCTTAGCTCATATGTAGTGTGTACTGAATATTGATCATTTATTTAATCTTAAAATAACTGGAAAACCAAGAAGTCATTCCTCTGAAGCCTTATGCATATTACAAAAATGTAAGATGGTGGGGACCCTGTAAATATCAGCATAGGGTACATTTAAAAAAGGCTAAGATGTTAACTACATCTTACTCCAGAGTAGTAGCCTTCCTAGGTATTTGAAGGAATCCAAGGCAGCATGTCATACAGATACTTACACATTCATGTTAATTGTGGCACTATTCTCAATACTCAAAAGTCTGGAATCAACCTAGATGTTCATAAAGAGATGAATGAATGAAGAAAATGTGGCATATACAGAATGGATTTTTATTCAGCCATAAAATGAATAAAAATGGGTTATTTGCAGAAAATGGGTAAAATTATAAATCATTATATTAAGCAAACTTAGCCAGAATCAAAAAGGCAACTATCAAAGACTTTTGCTTATATGTGGAATCTTAAGAGTAAAAAAGATATGAAAATATGAAAGGCTATGGAAGAAGGAACGAGGGACTTCTAGAGAGACAGGAAAGGATAACAGGACATTGACATGATGAAAGTACATTATATTCATGCCAGTATGGAACCTACACCTTTGTAGGAGTTGCTATTAAACTGGTGAGACTTGTCTCAAAATAAAGTAAAAAAGTAAGAAAGAGGATAGGGATATAGCTCAGTGGTTGTGAGTGGACTTGACTAACATGAATGTGGCCCTGGGGAATCCAGCAAAACACTGTGTGTGTGTGTGTGTGTGTGTGTGTGTGTGTGTGTGTGTGTGTGTGTGTGTGTATCCTGTTCCCTCAATAAAAAACAGCCCCTCTGTTTTTTCACAACTTGCTTGAAGAAATGATTATTTTAATTCAGTACTCAGTTGACCTTCACTAGCCTTTTTGCCAAGTGCAAACAAGGATAGATTAGTATAATCCAGTATTTTCTATAACATGAGCTTTCTCTTCATTCTAAAATTGGAAAAGGAAAAAAAACTGTATTCCTATACAAGGCTGATTAAACACCCACCTCTTTTCATCCTCTAAGTCAAGGGTAAATCAGTGACATTTGCTATCAACTCATATGTAGCCAGGTAAAGAAACATGCTGTATCAGGCTCTAGGCTGCCAACAACGTATGCTAGCGATTAAAAGAAGCTGTGGAGAAAGCATATGGTATTTGAAAGTGGCTATCTTGGCAATATTCTATATTATTTAGGAGACCCTTTTAGTCAACAACTCAACAAGTTAACACATTCCTGGTACTGAGGAATTTACTTGATAGCATGTCTATTTGAGGCAGCATTTCTCCTGTTATATGGTAACTCAATTTAAAATCCTTTCAGACATGTATATATTTTAGAAGCTTTTATACTAATGGGCTTCCATGTGGGTTTTCACTCATCCTTTAGTGTTAGTTGTCTCTCTCCATACTCCCCTTTAACCCTGCTATCCCATTCCCATTTAATTGTTCTATTCTAGTTCTCCCTCTATCTCTGTGAAATCCTATATCCTATCTCCACTTCCTTGGAAGATCCCCCTCATCCCTCAGTCCATTAGAGCTGTGTGACTCTGTGGATATTCTAAATGGAATACACATGTCTAAAGCCTAAAAGTTAACATCCACATATAAGAGAAACTACTCAATGTTTGTCTTTCTGTGTTGGGGCTACCTAGCTCAGGATGGGTTTTTTTTCCTAGCTCCAACCACTTAACTTATAATATCCAATTTCATTTTTTTTCAAGTCTGAATAATATTCAATGTTGTAAATGTATCGCATTTTCATTGTTCTTTTATTGCTGATGAACATCTAGGCTGTCTCTCAATTCTGACTTTTATGAACAGAGCAGCAATGAATGTGAAGCATCAAGCTCTCTGTAGTAAGATGCAGACCCCTTTGGGTCTCAAGCTTGGTATCGCTGAATCTTGTGGTTATTCCCCACAACCTCAGGGTAAGGCCCTTTTCTGAAGATACCACTTACTTATGTCATCATCCATGGAGAAACCCAGCTGGTGCCTAACTAGGAGCATCATTCCTACTGACTAGTGTTTGTGGTGCTAAAAGGTACTCTGCATACTACTGAAAGAAAAGCAATCCCCAATATCGTCCTGCTATGAACACTGTGACCTACAATAGTGACCTGTCTTCTAGGTATACTGGTATGATAGTGGCACAAATGTTAAGGTACAAGCAAACCACATTTTACTGGATTTAAGGCCTACCTACTCCATGAGATGGAATCCACACCTGACACTGCCATTGTGGCCAAGGATCTCAGATTAGATAGGTCATGGGTCTCGGGGAAAAGTGACACCTACCATTCTGCTAAATGAACACAGCAATAAAATTACTCGTAAGGACATACAGCTATACCCATAGATCAGTACATTACTCAGCCCTCATCAGAGAAGCTTCTCATTGCAGTAGATAGCAATTAACACAGAAACCCACAGTTGGTCAATATGAAGAGAGTGAAAATTCTGGAGCACTCAGCTCTAAATGGGACATCTGTATCAAAACCTTCTCCTCAAGGCTCAAGCATCTATGCAGAAGAAGCAGTTGAAAGATTATAAGAGATAGAGGGGGTAGATGACTTCAAGGAAATATCCTCCAGACACAACAGGGGTGATGCACATATGAACATATATCAATTATAGCAGCCTGCACAACAGTTTATTCGAGTTCAAACAAGGCAAAATCCCCACATGGAGAAGGGGAAGTGGGCACTAAGTCCCACTCCATAGTTAAGAAACTATTTACAATTGATACTTGCTCTGAGGGGGGACAATGATTTTTCTCCAATGGACTGACACTGAATATATCACACATAGTCCACAAGAGGCCCTAAGCTCAGGAGCAGTTGAACAATGCAAAATGAACTTCATTATTTCTAAGGTGTTTTTTTCTCTTGTTTTAAGTTGGTACATTTCATCTTTTTACTTTTAGTTGGTTTTGATTTTTGAGAGAGGAAGAGAGAGGGGGAAGAAAATATGAAGATGGGTAGGTGGGGGATGAGGACGATTTGGTGGAGTTGGGAGATGTAAAAGTATATAATCAAAATATATCACATAAAAAATTAAATTAATTTAAAAAGGTGACTGTCCTGTATCAGTATATGTGTACCTTCTGATTTGATGGACCAATTTTAATGCCTGAGGAAAGCCACTTATTGCACTTGCTGCTTAAGAAAAACATCCCTGGGAGCTCTGAAGGATCCAGGTTATTTGATAATGTTGTTCTTCCTATGGGGTTGCAATCCTCTTCAGTTCCTTCAGTAGTCCTTCCTCTAACTCTTCCATCTTGGTCCCCGACCTCAATCCAATGATTGGTTGAAAGTATCTGCATTTGTCTCAGTCAGTTGCTGGCACAGCCATGCCAGGTTCCTGTCTGCATGTACAATATGGCCTCAGTAATAGTGTTGGGCTGGTCACTGGGTGTTCTTTCTTTCAGTCTCTGCTCCACTTTTTGCCCCTTCATTTCCTTTAGATAGCAACAATTCTGGGTTAAAAATTTTAAAGATGGATGGGTGATCCCCCTGCCTCAACTGGGGGCTGTGTCTATCTACTAGAGGTGGTCTCTTCAGGTTCCATCTCCCCACTGTTGGGCATTTCAGCTAACGTCATCCCTATTGAGTCCTGGTAGCCTCTTACATCCCAGTCTCTGGGACTTTCTAGAGCTCCCAGAGACTAAGCCAAAAACCAAAGAGCATACATGGGCTGATTCATGGCCCTGGGCACATATGTAGCAGAGAACGGCCTAGTATGGCCTCTGTGGGAGAGGATGTGCTTGATCCTGTGGAGATGTGATGCCCCAGGGAAGAAGGATGCTGGTAGGGGTGATGTGGGGGGGAGGGGCAGGTAGGGGGACAAGTACTGGATGACCCTTTCAGAGGTGGGAGGGGAGTGGAGTTGGGGTGAAGGGGGGCAACTTTTAGAATGTAAATACATAAAATAATGTAATAAAGTTTTTTTGTTTTTTTTTTTTAAGGAAAAAAGTCACTCTCACTAAATGTGTGATCCAGGTATCTTCTCATCACTGTACTTCATCTGATCCATTACCATGCCAGAACATCTGTGAATGATGGGCAGTGACCGCACAGTGGATTGCTTCTTGAAGTTGGAGTGAAAATGGAAAAGTCAATGGAATAAGGAGTATTCGGTGCTGCTCACTGGTAGTACCCTTACCTAACATCTTCAAGAAACGTAATAAAGTCCCCAGTACAAAAAAAAAAAAGAACACAAGAAATGGGGTTCAGCATCATTTGTTCCATAGCCTGCACTAAAGCAAAATTCATAGGGTTCCCATTGTCACTTCTTGAAAAAATGCTATTCATCATGTTAGTACTTTATAAGGTTACAATTTCTTTTTGAATGGCCAGATCATTATAGTTCAGAGTTCACTTTTGAAATTGCTTTCTAGATTGATACAGATGTATATGTGGGTGAAGAGGAAGAGTCAAAACCATAAAATCTGTAATTTCACTAAGCTAAGTTACTTATTTGAAAATGTTTCTAAATATGGAACACTATTGACTGATCATATGTTAAGTATTATGATAGCAAAAAGTAGAATAGTAGAATGTTATTTGGAGAGCAATGTGGTTTTCCTCTCCTAATGTAATTGTGTAGGGAGTAGAGGAAGCTCCAGGTGAGTGAGTGAAGGATTGATGACATGGACACAGTCGATTCTTAACCTTATTACAGTTTCAAGACTAATTCTTTTCAAACCTAGGTCAAATCAGTCAGTCATTGCATTACTCTTCTCCCTGTAATCTAATGGTCCCTCATCATAATAAGAATAAAATCCAGAAATTCCATTGTAACTTCCATCTGCCTACTCTCCTTATTTCTAGAATCTAGACACAAATTACTTCAATATCTCAAAAGTCTGGTGTCTTCTACTATGCTATGATATGCTTACAGACAGGAGCCTCGCATGACTGTCCTTTGAGAGCCTCTACCAGCAGCTGACTGAGACAGAAGCAGATACTTACACCCAACCACTGTACTGATGTCTGGGAACCCTATAGAAGAGTTAGGGGAAGGATTGAAGAAGCTGAAGGGGATGGTGACCCCAAAGGAAGACCAACAGTCTCAACTAACCCAGACCCCAGGGAGCTCCCAGACACTGATCCACCAACCAAGAGCATACATGGGCTGGTCTGAGGCCCCTGGCACATATGTAGCAGAGGTCTGCCTAGTCTGGCCTCAGTGGGAGAAGACGACCCAAGGAAGGGAAAGGCCTGGAGGGTGGGGTGGTAGCACCCTCTCAGTAGTAAGGGAAGGAAGAATGAGATGATGAACTAAGGGTGTAAGGGGGTAAATGAGTGGAATGTAATTAAATAAAATAATTTTTTAAAAGTCTGGTGTCTTTCCTGTCTTCTAACACTCTCTCCCATTTTCTGTTTGCTTGAAAGATCCTTTCCATTTGCCCAATCTGGATGACTCCCTCTTTCCTAGAACCTTGTATAAATATTACCTGTGCTGACAAGCCTTCCCTGATAGGTATATCTAAATCCTAGTACCCTGCAATACTCCTTCTACAGTTAAGCACCTTGTTTGTTAATGTCAATGTACATGTGAAGATTTATAATGGTTTTATTTTTCTGTTATGTCTCCTACATTAGACTATAAGCACTTGTCACTGAGAATGTCTCAATCTGCTATTTCCTCTAGGTCTAGTTCAGCATCTGATTCATTCCAGCCCAAGTGACCTCTAAATGTTTAATACTTGAACTAATGAATGAAAGGAATTATATGGGACTACGGAGATATTAAGGAAGGAAGGATAATCTGGTAAGGGAGATTTGTGCTCCTAGTTCAAACAATTGATCTGAATTCCTGATATCATATTTGGACTGTGGCTCAGAAAAATGTTTGTGCCTATAAATTGGGAAAAAATATACATGACTGTAGAGCAAAAAATATTTGTGTCCTGAAGACATATGCAAACAGAAAGTTAGCTTGAAAACTGTCCAGCAAAAGCTTGGGGAGGACCTACTTGTCCTTCAAAGGGCAATAGCTAAACTGTTCTTGAGAACGGTCAACTCCCCAGGAGTATAGTCATAATGACCAACATACAACTAGACTCAGTAATGGAGGAAAAGAATAAAACAAGGATGCTATGCTCAGGACTGGTAGTGGAGATTATAGCAACACATTCTTTTTTATTAATTTTTATTTTGTTATATTTTATTTACATTTCAAATGTTCCCCCTTTCCAGGTCTCCCCTTTGGAAAGCCCCCATCCCTTCCCCCTCCCCCTGCCTCTATGAGGATATTCCCCCACCCACCCACCCACTTCCGTCTTCCCACCTTGGAATTCTCCTATAATGGGGCCTCTAACACCCTCAGGCCCAAGGGCCTCTCCTACCCCTGATGACCAACAAGGCCCTCCTCAGCCATATATGTGGTCCGAACCATGGGTCCCTCCATGTGTATTCTTTGGTTGGTGGTCCAGTCTCCAGGAGAACTGGGGGAGGGGGGTCAGGCCAGTTGACACTGTTGCTCTGTCCATGGGGCTGCAAACTCCCTCAGCTTCTTCAGTCCCTTCTCCAACTTCTCTATCTGGGACCTCACACTCAGTCCAGCGGTTACTGTGAAGTGAAACTTGGGTATTCCGAACTTTAGGGCTAATATCCACTTATCAGTGAGTACATACCATGTTCGTTCTTTTGTGACTGAGTTACCTTGCTCGGGATGATATTTTCAAGTTCCATCCATTTGCCTGCAAATTTCATGAAGTCATTGTTTTTAATAGCCGAGTAGTATGACATTTTGTAAATGTATCACAATTTCTGTATCCATTCATCTGCTGAGGGAAATCTGGGTTGTGTCCAGCTTCTGGCTATTATAAATATGGCTGCTATAAACATAATGGAGCATGTACCTTTATTACATGTTGGAGCATCTTCTGGGTATATGCCCAGGAGTGGTATAGCTGGGTCCTCAGGTAGTATTCTGTCCATTTTTCTGAGGGTCCACCTAACTGATTTCCAGAAAGGTTGTACCAGCTTGCAATCCCACCAACAATGAAGGAGTGTTCCTCTTTCTCCACATCCTCACCAGCATCTGCTGTCACCTGAGTTTTGAACTTAGCCATTCTGACTGGTGTGAGGTGGAATCTCAGAGTTGTTTTGATTTGCATTTCCCTGATGACTAAGGGTGTTGAACATTTCTTTAGGTGCTTCTCAACCTTATGAATTTCTTCAGTTGTTGAATTCTCTGTTTAGCTTTGCTCCCCGTTTTTTGATAGGGTTATATGGTTCTCTGGAGTCTAACTTCTTGAGTTCATTGTATATATTGGATATTAGCCCTCTATCAGATGTAGGATTGGTAAAGATCTTTTCCCAATCTGCTGGTTGCCATTTTGTCCTATTGACAGTGTCCTTTGCCTTACAGAAACTTTTCAGTATTGTGAGGTCCCATTTGTTGATTCTTTATCTTAGAGCATAAGCCATTGGTGTTCTGTTCAGGAAGGTTTCCCCTGTGCCCAAATAGTCAAGGTTCTTCTCCACTATCTCTTCTATTACATTCAGCATATCTGGATATATGTGGAAGTCCTTGATCCACTTGGACTTGAGCTTTTTACAAGGAGATAAGAATGAATCAATTTGCATTCTTCTACATGCAGACTGCCAGTTGAACCAGCACCATTTGTTGAAAATGCTGTCTTTTTTCCACTGAGTGGTTTTAGCTTCTTTGGCAAAAATCAAGTGACTGTAAGTATGTGGGTTCATTTTGGGTCTTCGATTCTATTCCATTGATCTACCTGCTTGTCACTGTACCAATACCATGCAGTTTTTATCACTACTGCTCTGTAGTACAGCTTGAGATCAGGGATGCTGATTCCCCCAGAAGTTCTTTTGTTGTTGAGTATAGTTTTTGCTATCCTGGGTTTTTTGTTGTTCCAAATGAATTTGAGAATTGCTCTTTCTAAGTCTATGAAGAATTGAGTTGGAATTTTGATGGGGATTGCATTGAATCTGTAGATTGCTTTTGGCAGGATGGCCATTTTTACTATATTAATCCTGCCAATCCATGAGCATGGCAGATCTTTCCACCTTCTGAGGTCTTCTTCGATTTCTTTCTTCAGA
>CM052722.1:108650651-108691088 GCA_028551405.1 Uromys caudimaculatus
ATCTTGTTGACTCTGTTGTTAGCTGATCTTACTCTGTCTGGTTGTGGCCTGCCCCTCCTGCAGGTCTCTGTGTCAGTACTCCTTGAAGACCAGCTCTCTCTGAGAGGTGTTTGGGTTTGGAGAGCTGTGGCACTGGGTCTGATCTCGGTCCCTGTGTCTCTCGGGTTCGGGGCAGTTCCTGGTGAGCTGTGGGGCGTGTCTTTGGCCCTCTCCTGGCTTTTCCGAGCTCCTGAGAGGGATCTTTGTCCCAGCGCTAATTAGCTGTGGAGCCCTGTGGCCCAAGCTGAGGTTCCCGGCCGCTGTGGGGCTCGTTTTGCCCCCGCTCGGGGCTTTTCTGCGTTCCTGGGAGAGAAAATTTTCTCCCGGAGCTGCTTGACTATGGAATCCTAGTGTCCCAGGCAAAAGTTTCCTGCCTCAGCCACCCGCTGTTGGGTTCCGGGGGGGGGGGGGTGTTTCTAAGCCCGCCTACCTAGATCCCTGTGTCTCGCGGGTTTGGGGCAGTTCCTGGTCTATATATGTTTTCATGTATTCATATCTTTCAATGATATTCTCATCACAGATTTTTTGAAAACAGCAAAAATCATCTAGACAAGTTTTGTGAATTGATTTATTTTATATTTTGATAAATGTGTTCACTGTCTTATTTGGGCAACAATTCCTATTTATGAAACTGTCACAGTGTTGTCATTTGGCTCAGTAAAGCACATTATGACAATCTGAATTGGTCATTAAAAAAAACTGGATTGCTTCATAATGTACTGATTTCCCCATCACTGGAGAACTCTCCATGCAGACGCTAGCCAACCTCTGACAGGAATAAACTCTTTGCTTTACTGAAATCATAAAACATCTTTTAAAAAGGTTCTTAAAGCATCTAAGACTCTAAGCACACATGGCCAAATAATATGATTTTCTATTTGAAAAGCAATTGTGTTTTTAAGGTTGTTATTTTATATTTTTACCTGGCACAAGACATCTGATATTAATGTTTAACAAATTTAGATTTTGGCAACAATATCATATGTAGGAAATTTATATAATGATAATTCATATAAGTAGTCTTTCTTAATATTATAAAGGGGGGAATAGGGAGGAAGGAAAGGATAAGGAAGGGGAAGGGCAGAGGGAGGGAGGGAGGGAAAGAGAGAGAGAGAGAGAGAGAGAGAGAGAGAGAGAGAGAGAGAGAATGAAGCCCTGAAGTTGATTTGCTTTCTACTGACCAGCTGGAATTCTACATTACTATTCTTTGGAATTAGAAATTTTCTTTGAAGAAGAGTTACTTTCAGGAAGCTGTATGTATTTTTTCCCCTGTGGAGTATAATGCTGTGGTCGTTCTCTTGAAATACTTGAGAGATTTATTGTTGGGGGGCCTGTTTTGTCAATTTCGTTGGATAGTTTTAGCAATATAAAGTGTCTGGTTTTCTAGGTGAACAGTGATGAGAACACTGTGAAGTTGTTATGCACACGTGACAGAGGGAAGGTTGGGGAAAGATCCCTATTTTGGACACCTTTTAAATTCAAACTTGGCAGTCACCATCTAATCTTGGTTAGAGCACCCTCTTTGCCAAACTCTATAATCTTGGCCCCTGGTTACTATTCAGAGAAAATTGATGGGGAACTAGGGATATCAGGATAGGGTTCATTAACCCAGTGCTGGCCTTAGCATATTTCAGAATCTAAAATGACTTAACTCTCTGCATTCTGTATTACATCATAGGTTCTGCTAATACTGATTGGGCCACTGTGCTATCATTGTAATTTTAGAGTGGAATAAACTGATGCTCAGATAAATGATGTTCTCAAGGCTACACAGATATACCAAAGATCTAATATTTTAATCTTGACCTGTTTAGCTCTGAAGATAGGTTGTGACCACATTTGTTCATTAATTATGGTTCTGATGATGTTTTTATCCATTTAAATCACCATTGTGAATTGATTACATTTATTGGACAATTTTATAACATGACAAAAGCAATATATACATGTTTATATGAGTGAGCAGTCTTTATAAAGATGGTGTCTCTAAGAGACAGAGAATGTGAGAAGCTCCAATAGCTCCTGAGGCTGCTCGAGCAGGCCTGAGTCTCTAAGATACTAGGCAACACATAATGAGTTCAGGTACACCAGAAATCCACAAAATGGTGTTAAGCCCAGGTGTTGCCTGCTTCTTGTGTTTTGTACACACACACACACACACACACACACACACACACACACACACACACACACACACTACCAGGGCATGCTGTTCCTCACATGCATCCTCACATGACATTGTTGAGCACTATTCGAGCTCTAGGGAAACACCTCACATTTCTCTTTCTCTCTCTCTCTCTCTCTCTCTCTCTCTCTCTCTCTCTCTCTCTCTCTCTGTGTGTGTGTGTGTGTGTGTGTGTGTGTATGCACCTGTGTATATATACATGTGGAAAAAAAGATCATCTGATAGGAAAATTCTATTTGTCAATAGATTGTAACATTGATCAACTGATCAGAGGTAATGAATACAAAATAAATTATATTTAAAATAAAAAGGAAAACTAATTACATGGTGGTAGTTATAATATGTATTAACTTGCAACTGTACTTTCTGAATACAGGAAGCATTGTATCTAAAAGTCTTACCTCTGAAACTAAGTCAATTTTGGAACATGAAACCAATGAAATGAGAAAAAAAGTAAATTTTCTTGGGTATTTTGTTCCTGAAAACAGACATATCTAGTTAGGTCAGTAGCTTCTTCTGGTGTTGAATGATGTGTTTTGAAATTTTAACTGTGCCAAAGAGATAGGGGATAAGAAAAAAAAGTGGTGAAAGACTTCTCTTACTCTAAATTACAAAATGTTGCCAATCATTGCTTCCATATCTGAGAATAGGACCATATCTAAAAGATGGCCAACTGTACACATAACCACTTACTACTACTGAAGTTTTTCAGAGAAGTAATTGGATGTCTCACAGGAAAAGTGGTGCTTTTTAAAATCAGGGAGGAGAATGCAGAGGTACAAATCAAGTAAAGAAAGTGCTCACAAAAAGGGACCTATCATGACTGCTCTTTGTAACACTCAACAACAGCGGAAAGAGTCAGATGCAGATATTTGTACTCAACCAATGGGCAGAAGCTGCTGACCCTGTGGTTGAATTAGGGAAAAGCTGGAAGAAGCTGAGGAGGAGAGCGACCCTGTAGGAGGACCAGCAGTCTCAACTAACCTGGACCCCTGAGATCTCTCAGACACTGGACCACCAATGAGGCAGCATACATCAGCTGATATGAGGCCCCCAATACATATACAGCAGAGGCCTGCCGGGTCTGAGCTCAGTCAGAGAAGATGCACCTAACCCTCAAGAGACTGGAGGCCCCAGGGAGTGGGGATGTCTTGTGCAGTGGGGGCATCCTTGTGGAGATGGAGAAGGAGGTATGGGAGGGTGGACTGGGAAGGGTACAAAATCTGGACTGTAAAAAAAGATTAAATAAAATTAAAAAGAGAGTGAGATGCAGACTAAAAGATATTACTTGGAAGGTTGTAGGAATACAGGACTGTGGAAAGATACTATGAATGAAGTTAATTGTGTTACTTTTGATAATAAAGTGTGTCTCTGTGCTGGATATTCTGAAGTCTTGCATTTAGTATTCTCATAAAATGTATTGCCAATATTCATATATCCCATAATAGAGTCCTTATAGATTTCATGTTGCTGAAGATAAGTTCAAAATTGAAAAAAGGAATTGAGGAAATAATGCATTTGGAATTAAAATTAAAATTATGGGCATATATGGTTTATGGAAAGACACCTATGCTCAGCATATGAGAGTGTTCTAGCTTGTTTTTGGTTGCTGTTATAAAACATTGACCAAAAGCAGCTTGGGAAAGGAAAGGGTTTACTTGGCTTACACTTCCATGTCATAGACTATCACTGAGGGACGTCAGGGCAAGAGCTTAAAGCAGGAACCCGGAGGCAGAAAACTGAAGGAGATACCATGCAGAAATGCAGTTTACTGGTATCCTGTCTCTGGCTTGCTTAGCTACCTTGTTCAGGTCCACCTGCCCAGGGATAGCAAGGTTCACAGTGACCTGGGTCTTCAAACATCAATCAGCAACTGAGAAAATATTCTCATAGATATGGCCCACTAGCCAATATGATGGTGACAAATCCTCACATGAGATCCCTCCTCAGAGCTAGTTTGTGTCAGTGGACAAAAAATAACCAGCACGTTCTTACCCTTTGCAGAGCACAAGAGAACTTTGTGAACTCTGCATATCATTTCCTCTAAATATTTAAGTTATAAATCACAGTAAAAGACTATTGAGTGAAATATGTTACCTTTCTACTTTGACAAAAACACCTGCATAACAATTTTGAATGCCAAGACCCAATTCAGAATTTTTACACTGTTAAGAGCTGTGCATCAAAAGTGAGAGTAGGCTTTCTTCTCATTCTAGTTTCCCCCTATACCAGGAGGAACCTCATTAAAAAGCATGTCCCCACCCTAGGCTGTGTCATCAAGCCCATTCTAAATGGCTGTGCTTTGGTGAACCCTCATTTGTGGGGATTTACAAGAGTTAAGGTGTGGCTTGTTCCAGGAAGAAAGATCTCAAGGAGATGCCTGAATATGCTGTAGAATCTGGCTGAAGGATTCTTGGGATTCTTGCAAAAATTGCCATTTAAAGAGTTGGTGGTGATCCCCAGGGAAATATATACTCTTTGTTTCATGGGGCCTTCATTTCTGGGAAAGGATGTAATCAGAGCATTGCCAGATCAGGATTCATTATGTAAATCAGGATGACGAATTGGCAAGGCACAACAACAACAAAACCCAGCTACAAATCTGCTGTACTTAGTTATAAGATATGGACTTTGCTTATTCAGATCTCCTAAAATGATTTAAGGGAAATATATGTAAGTGTCATGCAGTGCCCAAACTAGGTAGGGAACACATCTGTCCCAACATCTGATGATGAAAACAAATGCAATCAGTGTATGACAGATGAGTCCTTATAGGATCTCCTATTTGTAAGCCCCACTGAGACATGTATCACTCTTAACAGGACCTGGGCAAGTAGAAGGAAGAGCTTGTGCTGTGTCCAGAGTCTCTTAGGAAATTGAAGTAGTCTTTGGTTTGAACCAGAGAGACCCACTGGGATTCATTTTAGGTAGTGTTGTGCCATAATAACCTAAGGATGGGTTCTGAATGTAGCTAGAGAAACGTGAGTGCACCTGAAAAAAGTTTTGTCAGGGTGACTCTGGGGAGGTTTAGTTTGGAGAAATAGGTTCTGGCATCTGCAGATAACTGTGATGCTCCTAAGGGGTACCTAGGGATACAGAGATTAATTCTGTAATACCTTCTGAAGCCTAAAACTCATAGTCCAGAAACCAAATTAGTCTTTTTTTGCCATCATTTTCTACTGAAAAATGAACCTTCACAGTACCTCATTACTAGTGAGGCCACACATGTCAATCAAAAATGAGAGAGCTATTTCCTCCACAGAACAGGAACCCATGGGTTTCTGCCTTATTAATGAGCTTCATTGACCTGAATTGGGCCCAGAGAGGATGATAGATTTTGAGAGATTTGAATTTTTCCACTATAAATACATTTAGTAACTAAACAAAGTCACGATTAAAGAAGCAAAGGATGGTACTCATTCAGACTAACAAGTTACATTTCTTCAGACCAAGAAATTAACTTTATAGCTTATTGTTCTATTGGTAAATGATATCACATCAAAGACTGTTATTGTGTCACATGTCATTCTCAGGATAATTGTTTTATAATGAACATTATTGCCAAAAATGGTAGGCAAGAAGAGCTATCTTAAATATTTTCTTTAAAAATATTTATTTATTTATTTGTTTTTTTGATGCAAGAGCAAGAGGACTTTATTGTTCCAGCGCTCTGAGGTCATCTGGCACCCGAAGGAGAGAGAGAGAGACCCTGGGCGCCCATTTGGGGAGTTTTTATACAGTTTCCAGGGGTGGAATAGAGCATCAGCAACTAGGTACAATATGACTGGTGGAATAGTGCAACCTTTAAACTGATTGGTCTTTAGGGAATGAGGTAGTAGGGGCTTAATCAGCCTCTCTCTTCCAGCCTACGAGCTCCACTGACCTCTTCCTTCTGAGAGGGGAGGGGTCTTCATGTTCTGGGGCCCAATGGAATTTTCCAACAGTCCTTAGTTAGCTGACTTCCTCATTTTCCCCTTTTCTTGGTGCATGCTTCACTCCTGAAGCTATTGCTGGATGGTATTCTGATAGCTCATACTCCTGGTCTTCTGTATCTAGCTGTCCGTGTCTCTGCTTTAAGATCATTAGCTATACTGTACCTACGTGTTCCCTAACAAAAGCGACTAAGCAGTTCAAAATGTAGGGGCCAAAAATCAGAAGTAAAAACAAGATGATTTAAGGGACCTATCAGGGAGGAGATCAGGGTGGTGAACCAAGGAGAATTGCTAAACCAGGATTCAAACCAACCTTGGGCTTGTTCTCTTTCTTTTTTCTGCTTGGCTACCCATTCTCTCACCTTGGCCACTGAATCTTTAACTACCCCTGGAATGATCTCCAATATATGCTTCCCGATGTTTCACACCCCCAAGTAGCACAGAAAAAATGGTTGGCTCCCTAACACTGATGGGCCTGCTGCTGGCTTCTCCCATCTTGGGGGCACACATATATGGGGGTTTCTTGCAGGACACTCCTCAACTTTGGGTGTCTGCACCCTAAGCCCCACCTTCCAAGACTGCTTCTGGGACACAGTTTAGATTTACAAGTCCCTTGTCCCCCACATTCGGGCAATTCTTACCCCTTTGTCTCCAGAGCAGGGACACCCCAGAAGTCAAGGCCCACAGCTAAATCATAGAGATCAAAGACAGAGTCCAGCCGCCAGATACAGTGCAGGTAGTGGACCAAGCCACATCCCAAGTGGCTGAGGGCACCTGCCCAGTCACCCTAGTAGGGTTGTGGGTGCTGCTGAGGCTCAGCGCCAGAAGATACACCATAGCCATCTCATGGTATCTCTGGCCTTGAAGAAGGGGGTTGCTTGGGTGTCTGGCTGCTATCTAGTTGGGGTCGGGTGCACATGCTGGTCTAATGTGAACCCAGGCAGTTACTCCATCCACTTTAACAGAGGTCGGGGTGGTCAACAACACCAGGAACGGCCCTCTCCATTTTGCTTCCAAGTTTTCAGCATGATGCCTCTTAATGTATACCCAGTCTCCAACTTGGTACTTGTGTGGAACCTCTGGGATACCTGTTTTATATACAAGGCACTAAGTTTAGGCCACAATTCCTGGTTGATGATCTGGGAAGCTTGCAACTGAGCCATAAGATCCTTGTCAGCCTGAAAAGTCACTCTGGAGGGGATCAAGAGCCAGGGTCAAGGGAGTGGGAGTCCCATACAGGTTCTCAAAAGGGGTCAGGTTAAAATGGTGGGGAGTGTTGCAGGCTCGGAACAGGGCCAAGGGGGGGTGCCACCCAGTTGGAGCCAGCCTCCAAGGTCAATTTAGTGAAGGTCTCTTTTAGGGTTCTGTTCATTCCCTCTATCTGCCCTGAGCTCTGGGGATGGTACGCACAATGGAGCTTCCAATTAGTCCCCAGTATCTCTGGCAATCCTTGACTTATGTTAGAAACAAAAGCAGGACCATCATCCAATCCAGTTACCTGGGCACTCAGAACCTTGGAAAAATTTCCTCTAATATCGTCTTGGCTACCATGGTAGCTGTTTTCTGCTTTGTGGGGAAAGCCTCAACCCATCCATAGAAAGTATCTATAAATGCTAGAAGTTATTTGTAACCATATTTTCCTGGCTTAACTTCTGTAAAATCGACCTCTCAATATACTTCAGGCCATTCTCCCCTAGGTCTTTTGCCATGTTTACGCTTGGCTGCATAAGCATTCACTTGCTGGCATACCTTACACTGTATTACTATCACTCTGGCCTAAAACCCGAGGTCCATTATATATACTTTAGATCCCTTAACTGCTTGGACAAGCTTTTTATCCCCTAAATGAGTCCATCTGTGCATTTGGCCTAGTAAGTCTTTTGCTTGCTTTCTGGGGAGTATAGTTTTCTTTCTTGTGTGCGCCATTGCCCTTCCTTCTCTAGGTGATAGTTGGTAGGGTGGCTAGCAATCTCAGTTCTTTCTTCTTCAGCATATTCTAAGTGAGGTCTTCCCTTAGTCCAGTCCCATTTCCCAGCAGATGTCTCTTGCAGGCCCATAACCTGGATAGGCTCTTGCATAGCCACTTCTTGAGCCACTAGATCTGCCTGGTTATTGCCCTGGGCCACTGAGTCTCTTCCTTTCTGAAGTCCTGGGCAATGAATAATACTCACAGTTGCTGGCTTCATCAGGGTATCCAAGAGATCCAAGATTTCCTGTTTGCTTTTTATTTCTTTTCCATCTGATGCAAGCAGTTCTCTCTCTTGGTATACAGCCCCATGGACGTGGGCTGTGGCAAAGGCATACCTGCTATCTGTGTAGATGTTAATTTTCTTGCCCAACCCAAGTTTCAAGGCCTTGGTGAGGCAATTAGCTCTGGTTTCTGCACCGCTGTGCCGTGGGTAGAGGTTCCACCCAGATGACATTTGTGCCATCTACCAGGCAGCACCAGTTCGTCTCTGACCAGCATGGAGAAAACTGCTCCCATCTGTAAATCAGGTAGCCTTGGCTCCCGGCAGAGGTCAGTCGGAGAGGTCTTTTCTCCACCCATGTGCTTTCCTTTTGGGCCAGTTAGTTGTGGCCCATTGGGCAGGAAGTATATCTGGGCCCCCAACTTGGAGAGTCTTGCCCCAACAGAGGGTAGGGACAGTCTGAGATGACTCTAAATGAAAGGGATACCTGGCCCATCCCTAGGTCCACTGTTCTTCAGGTAGTCCATGAATACATTTTAGTGCCAGTGGCTTCTTGGACCCAAGATCTTTTCTTGAAAACGGGGCCATGGGCTTGGAAGAGGACCAAGTGCTGAGCTCCTGTGCCCACTGAGAATTGAGTGGTTTTCCCCTCCACTCTCAGAGTTACCCTGGGTTTGGGGAGGGGGTCTGAACCCTGTCCTCCCTAGATGCTGTCTTCCCCCAGGACTAACACCTTCGCTGTTTGGGGATTTCCTGCCCTCAGCTTCCGTTTGTTAGGGCACTCTCTGGCCCAGTGGCCTCTCTCCTTGCAGTATGTGCACTGGCCCTTTTCTGTCTTTCTTCTCTGCTTTCCCTAACTACTGTAGCCAGGACTCTCTGTAGATTCCTTCCCTGTCACTTTTCTTTCTTTCTCTCTCTGCTTTCTCCTCCTCTGTCTCCCTGTTATGGTAGACTTTCTCAGCAACCATTAAATCCCTCAACCAACAGCTTATCCTGTAAGTCTTTCTAGCTTCTGAAACTTTTTCCTGATATCTTTACTAGCCTGGTCTATAAAAGCCATTTTCACAGTAACTCTGTGCTCCTCACTGCTGGGGTCATAGGGTGTATACTGACGGAATGCCTCCATGAGTCACTCTAGAAAAGCAGCAGGCAACTCATCTGATCCCTGTCTAACCGCATGTACCTTGGTCAAATTGGTGGGTCGCTTTGCAGCGCCCTTGAGACCTGCCAGCAGAGCCTGGCAGTAGACCTTCAGGTGCCTCTTACCTTCTGCTATATTAAAGTCCCAATCAGGTCTAGTCGGTAAACCTGCTATAGATGACAGCCTGGTCAATTGATGGTGCCCTTGTGTCTGAGGGGACATTCTTTCTGGCTTCCTGTGTTATCTTCTCTTGCTCTTCAATCGTGAAGTGCACCCTCATGAGTTGTTGGATATCATCACAGGTGGGCTGATGAGTAAATAAAAACAGTCTAAAAGAGATTAATCGGCCCCTTGGGATTATCTGAAGGAGGGGAGTTATTGGGCCTTCCAGTTGTACAAGTCAGTCAAAGAGAAGGGTCAATATTTCATAGCCTGATTGCCCTGATTTAGAGGCCCATATGCCCTCAGTGGGAGAGCCACCGTGGTATCAGGGGAAGTGGCTCTCAGACTTTGGGTCCCCATGACGGGACAGGGAAGTTGGGGGTCGCCTCCCACTCCTCCCTCTGGTAAAGGGGGTAAAACTGCCCCAGTCCCATATGGGTTGAGGATTCAGGGACCAGTGCTGGTGCTGGCAGGGCCATGGGGCCCAGAGTAGGGGGATATGGAGGAGGAGGGTCTTGGAGCAACAGGTCTGCTGTTGAAGGGTTTTAGGGGATTGACTTCTTCTCAGGTCCTGATCCCTCCTCCCATGCTTCCTTCTCGACAGCCAGAACCTGTGAGGGGGGGTCTTGGGGGAAGAAAGGTTCTTATCTATGGGGGGGTCCTCCACTAGATTCTTCCAGGTAACTACATAGGGCACTTGGTCTGGGTGCCTGAGGGATCCTGGCCTAAAGACTCTTTCCTCTACTGCTTTGATCACATGCAAGTCGAAGGTCCCTACGGATGGCCACCTTACTCCTAAAGTGGGTCATTCAGAGTAGCAGAGAGCAGCTAACTTTCTCTTCTTTACTGACAAGTTTTCTCCTCCAGTGTTTAACTAGGATGTTTAACAAGGTAGATTCAGTCTGCCCCATGTCCAAAAATGTCAGTCTAAGTCCAAGAGCACAAAATGAGATAACCAACACCAACAAACACAGAGAAAGACAATCAACACACAGACAGCTCACCCCATCACAAGCAGGCATCCAAGTCCAAGAACACAGAGAAAGATAATCAACACACAGTTTGCCCCTACCATGGGTGAAGTTATAGACAGTTCACTCCTTCCATGTATGCAAAAACCATGTTATAGCAAGTAGTCCTCTCGATTCCCTCCAGGGAGGCAACCTGAAGTGTCCTCCAGACTCCCAGAGGTTGTGACATTAAGGCACATCTGCCCACCACACTTGAGCCTTCCCACCCCAGATGCTTGCAAGCAAACCAAAAGTTCAAACAGACTTACAGACTCAGACTCTGACAAACAGCAAGACAAACAACTGCAGTACCTACTCAAGCTGTTCCTGTTCCCACAAGGGGTCTCTTCCCAGCCAATGCTCCAAATGTAAGACTCTGCTGAGCCTTAGCTACCAGGGGCCCTCTGAGTAAGCCAGGAGGAGCTGGGGATCAACGCAAAAACAAGAGGAATTTATTGTTTCAGCTCGATGGGGTCATTCTGCACCCGAAGGAGAGGCGGCGACCAAAATGTTTATTTTTATTTAATATTTTAAACTTATTCTTTTGACATTTCATAAATATGTACAATGTGTCTTGATCACATCCATCCACAACTCGCCTCCCACAATACCTGGATCCTCTCAACACATACCTCTTTTATCTCCCTGTTCCTTTCCTCTGTTTTCTTAACAGACTAGGTCCAATTAGTGTTGCCTGTATGAGCAAGTGCAACCTCAGCAGTTACGTCCTTGAAGATCCCCCTTTCACCAAGAAGCCATAGTTTGCCAATATCACCATAGCTGGGAGATCCTCAATTGTACTTTCCCCACCCACATTGGAATTGTTGACTCGATTGATTTTGCAAAGTACTTGGGCATATAAGTACAGCTATTGTGAGATCATGAGTATAATGATGATGCCATGTCCAAAAGACAGTATTTCATAGCAGCCCTCTCCATCTTCTGGCTCTTACAGTCTTTCTGACCCTATCTTCCATAATGTTCTTTGAGCCTTGTGAGGGTTGCTATAAATGTCTTGTTTAGGGTTGAGCACTCACCCGCGCTCATTCTCAGTACTTTGAACAGTGATGTGTTTCCATATTGAATGCTGCCCAATGCAGAAAGAGGTTTCTCTGACTAAGTTTAACAACATGATCGTTTACCCAAATAAGTGTGTTAGGTTCTAGAAATATGAATAAGAATGAATTGAATGTGTAGATTGTTTTTGATAGGATGGCCATTTACTTTTTAAATCCATGAATATGAGAGGTCTTTCTATCTTCTACTATCTCCAATTTCTTTCTTCAATGTTTTACATTTTTAATTGTAGAAAGCTTGTGTATCCTTGCTTAGTCTTATTGCAAGGGTCTTAAGGTAATTCATTAAACTACATGCTTTACATTTCTCTGTGTAGTTTCTTAGATCTATAAACTTCTCACTTAGAATTGCTTTCATTGCATCTCATAGGTTTTGTTATGTTGTATTTTCATTTTGATTTGCTTCTAGGAATTTTAAGATGTCTTTCTTGCTTTCTGCAAGAACTCATTGGTCTTTTAATAGATTATTTAACATGCATAAGTTTGTGTATGTTCTAGATTTTCTTTTGATGTTAATTTTTTATTCTTATTCCATTGTGATCAGACAGAATACAAGAAATTATTATTATTGTTTAAAATTTCCTATGTGTTAAGACTTTCTTTGTGTTCTAATATTTAACTGATTTTAGTGATAGTTCTATGAGCTGCTGAGAAAGGTGCAATCTTGAAGTGTTTAAATAGAATGTCTTAAAGATATATGTAAAGTCCATTTAATTTATGCTTTTTTATTCTATATATCTCTATATTTGTAAGATCTGTCAGTGAGCTACTAGTACACTAAGATTAATATTTGACTTTACATATAATAGTATTTATTTCATGTAATTCAGTGTACCTTTGTCCAGGATGTCTATGTTTAGAATCATAACATCCTATTGATAGGTCATTTCCATGAAAATTTAAGGCAACAAATAGATGGCTTCTAGGTTTTGATATAATTTACTAGTCTCAGTGTTTTGACTGAAGAATTCAGATCATTAATATTAATATTCAAAGGTGAGTATTGATTCCTGCCATTGGTTGATTTTTGTAGTTCTTGGTTTTCTCTTCCTCTCTTGCTATCATTCTAGTGTGGTCATAGGAATTGATTTAATTTCATAAGGCTGAAGTATTCCTTCAAGTATTTTTTGGAGCAGTGACTTGGTGATAAGATCCTTTACTCTTTATTTATTTTTTTTTTATCATGGAAAATTTTAGCTTTTCTTTCAATTATGGCAGAAAGGTAGCTTTTCTAGCTATGGTAGTCTGGGTTGCCAATTGCTGTCTTTCAGGGCTTAAATATATTATCCTAATACCTAGTTTCAGTTGAATCACCTGCTGTTATTCTGATGGATCTGACTTTATATGTGACTTGGTGTTGCTCCTTTCAACAGAATTGTCCTTGTTCTGTGTATTTAGGGTTTTAATTGCAGTATGATGAGAGGATGTTCTTTTCTGGTCTCATCTGTTTGGCATCCTAAATGCCTCCTGGGTCTGAATTAGCATCTCTTTTCTAACTATGAAAAGCTTTTTGTTGTGATTCTTTTAAAAATGTTTTCTAATCAACACAATTTTTTATAGGCCTTGAAGGAAGAATTTCAACTCCATATGGAAAAAAACAAAAAACCCAGGATAGCTAAATCAATCCTGCAAAATAAAATAACTTCTGAAGGTATTAGCATCCTTTACCTAAAGCTGCACTACAGAGCAACAGCAATAAAACCTTCATGGTATTGGTATAGAAGCAGACAGGTTGATCAATGAAATTGAATCAAAGACCCTGAAATAAACCCACACACCCATGGACATGATTTTTGACAAAGAAGCCAAAACCATACGATGGAAAAAAGATAGCATCTTCACCATATGGTGCTGGTCTAAGTGGATTATCTGCATGTAGAAGAATGCAGATAGACTCATAATAATCATCCTGCACAAAACTAATGCCCAAGTGGTTCAAAGACCTCAACATAAAACCAGATACACTAAATCTAAAAGAACAAAAAGTGGGGGATAGCCTTGAACTCATTTGTACAGGAGACAACTTTCTGAACAGAACACAAATAGCTCAGGATCTAAGATCAACAATTGATAAATGGGACCTCATGAAACTGAAAAGGTTCTGTAAGGCAAAGGACACTGACAATAGGATAAAATGGCAACCTATAGATTGGGAAAGGATCTTCACCAACCCTATACTTGACAGAGGGCTAACATTCAAAATATATAAAGAACTCAAGAAGTTTAGACACCAACAAGCCAAAAGAATCCAATTAAAAATATGATAGAGAGCTAAACAGAGATTTCTCAACAGAGGAATCTGAAATGGCAGAGAAGAACTTAAAAGAAATGTTCAGCATCCTTAGTCATCAGGGAAATGCAAGTTAAAACAACTCTGAGGTTCCGTCTTATACTTATCAGAATGGCTAAGATCAAAAACTCAAGAGATAGCGCATGCTGATGAATATGTAAAGCAAGGGGAACACTCCTCCATTGCTGGTGGGAGTGCAAACTTGTACAACTACTTTGGAAAGCAATCTAACAGTTTCTCAGAAAACTGGAGATAATTCTACCTTGAGACCCAACTATACCATTCCTAGGCATATATCCAAAAGATGCCCCATTATACCATAGGGAAACATACTCTACTATGTTCATAACAGCTCTATTTGTAATAGCCAGAAACTGGAAACAACCTCAATGTCCCTCAACTAAATAATAGATAAAGAAAATGTGGTACATCTACACAATAAAATACTATTCAGCTATTAAAAACAAAGACATCATGTATTTTGCAGGCAAATTAATCAACTTTACAATATCATCCTCAGTTAGGCAACCCAGAGCCGAAAGACTTGTATGGGATATACTCACTTATAACTGGACATTAGCCATAATGTGCAGGATAACTATTCTACAATCCACACACCCAAATAAACTGGGTAATAAGGATAGTCCAAGGGAGGATATGTGAATCTTACTCAGAAGGGGGAAATTAAATAATTATCAGAGGTGGACGGAGAGAGCGAACTGGGTAGGAAAGGCGGTGAGGGAATGGAATGGGAATGGTGATTAGGTGCAGGGAGAAGAGGGGTGGGAGAGAGCAGGTTGTGAGAACAAAAATCAGGGAAGGGGCATCTCTGGTGACTGGAGGCCTGGGAAAGGGAGGGTACAGGAAGTCTATGGGTTGACCCAAGCTGAGATTCCTACCAGAGTGGGATATAGAGACTGAAGTGGTCACCTTCTATAGCTATGCAGGACTTCTAGAGGAGGGAGGGCGACCTCGATCCAAAACCTTCAATCCAAAATTTATCTTGTCTACAAGACATTTAGGGATAAATATGGAGCAGAGACTGAGGGAACAGACAACTAACAGCTGCAACTTGAGACCCATCCCATGTGAGAGAGCCAATCCTTGTGACTATTACTGATGCTCTGCTATCCTTGCTGACAGGAATGTAGCCCTCAGAAGCTTCATCCAGCAGTGCATGGAGGAAGATGTGGAGACCCACAGCCAAACATCAGGTGGAGTTCCAGGAGTCTACCGGAAGAGTGGGGGATAAAAGTTGGTAAGATGGAGGGGTCAAGGATACCATAAGAAGATCTCCAGACTCAGCTAACCTGGGACCATGGGCTCACAGAGACTGAACCGCCAACCAGGGAGCATGCTAGAACTGAACCTATTCCCCAACATTTATAGAAGATGTGCAGCTTGGTCTTTATATGGGTTCCCTAACAATTGAAGTGGGGGCTGTCTCTGACTCTGTTGCAGGCCATTGGATCCCCTTACCATACCTGGACTGCCTGGTTGGGCCTCAGTGGGAGAGGATGCTCTTGGTCCTGCTGGGACTAGATGTTCCAGGGCAGAGTGATACCCAAGAGGAGGGGGCAGTGGGGGTAGGAATTTGTAAGGGTGGAAATGAGAGAAGAGGAGAGAGGGGGATGGTGATTGGGATGTAAAGTGAATAAAATACAAATTATTGAAGAAAAATGTTTTCCATGCCTTTAGAACTAGATGCTTCTATTATCTGTAGATGTCATCTTTCACATCACATATGTCTTAGGATTCCTACTGCCATCTTCTCATTATTTCATGTTGTCTTTGTAAGATTGTTCTAGTTCCTTACCCTTGTCTTCAAGCTCTGAGATTATGTACTGATCTGGATTTATTCTACTGGTGAGACTCCATTTCAGCCTGTTATTTCTTCAGCATTTCTAACTCTGTTGATTTCTTTTATGTTGTGTATTGCTTTCCTTATTCTAATTAGCTGATTGTCTTTTTAATATAGAGTATTTTTCACATTTATTTCTTTGCACGTACTATCTTTATTTTGAGCTCACTGTCTATGGTTTCATCTAACATATTCTTACCAGATGCCATTATTGCAGGGTGAGTAGGTTTTGGAGGACTTTTGGTGCCTTGTTTTTATGTTTATGTCACTGTGTTGGAGTTTACATATCTGGGGTTATTTTGTTTCTTGAGATTTGTTCTAATGTGCTGTATTCTTTCAGTTGAATTAGTTTTAGTGTTCAAGAAGAACTTGGATATTGTAGAGTTGAGGTGCTAGTTCAGCTAATAGTTCCTCAGTCCAAAAATTCAGGATGCCTTGTGAATGCTCTATATTATTCCCTGAGTAGAATTTTAACTGTGAAAACAACCACAGCTGTTGGATATTGCCACTATGCAAATGTGTACTTGCCAATTAACCACAATGGCCCCTTTCACTTCAATAACTATTGGAGGATAAACAAACAAGGATAGTATGGACTATACTGGGGTTTTAGTTACTAAGATTAGGGCTGGGAAGAAAAAGAAGTGTGTGAGAACAGGCGTTAAATACTAGATTAACTTTTAACAAAATCAAGGTGGGTCAGATAGCTGGAAGGGAAAAGTTGGGATACCTTTCGGGCTGTTTGATTTCAGAGACTGTTGAAGCTATAGGTTCTAATTAAGAAGTGAAAACAGAAGGGGAAAAGATGAAGAGTTGTAAGAATCAGAGGGAACAATGGGCGATGTGGCTAGGAGAGAGAGTAAAAACTACCTTGTAGTATCGATGAAGAAGCACACACAGCCATCCTACAACCTAACTGAGCATATACAAGCAAAAATAAAATCACCCTGAGACATTTATGCAGGAGTGAGTAGTAAATAATCACAACTAAGAAATAAAATGATTACGTAGCAAGTGAATTACTGGCCCAGCTGCGCTAAGTTCAGAGGTGAGGGTCTCATTCATTCTTATAAATACATGATCACACTGAACAGGTTATGGGAGGGTCTCTACTTCAGTCCATACACTTCCGAAGGAGTTGAATAATATATAGAGGGGAGTCTGTTCCTCTCACTCTGGAATTTGCTATGTAGTTTTAGCTAGCTGAATCAAGAATTTTGAGACAATTGAAAAAAGGATAGTAAATCAAGCAAGCAGACAAACAAACAAACAAACAAATTGTTGTGAAGATTGCTGGTTGATTTATTCCATTTATTCCTCTGTCCTCTCCTCTAAGTCTCTCTCCTTCTCTTTCTCATCCCTCTTGTGTTTCCTCTCATTTCTTTTCAATCACATTGGTTCCTTACCTCTTCCTCAATCCCATTTCCTTTCCTTTTAATTCTCAAGAATTTTTTGCTAAAGTTCTTATCCAGTGTATCTAAATGTATATTAATATTTCCAGAACCCATTTTTTAATCAAGCATCGACTTTTATGTAATGGCACGAATAAAAAGAATGCAATTATTTCCAAGGAAACATTAGCTGAAAGCTCACTGCTCTCCCTCTTCACTCATACCCACCCTGAGATGCAGGAACAAGCTCTCTTCTGCTATTTTACACCTTACATTCTACATGTTGTGTTGTTGTTGTTGTCATCGTCGTCATCGTCATCATCATAATTTCTTCTTCAGTTTCTTATCTTTAATAAGATCCTTATAAATTGATATTTTTACTGTAAAATGTTCATTGCAGAAAATCTAGAAGTTACAGGGAAAAGCATAAAGAAGAAAATGAAATGTATCTTCAAATCTATATATGCTGTTCTTTGTTTCTCCGTATTGAACAGGATTGGAGTCAGTGCGCCTGGCACTTGTAATCTTGCTTCTGAACAGTGTAATAAATAATGCCACATCCTTAAACTTGAGACCACTTAAGTGCTTCTGAGAATAATACATCAAATCCTTTATTGTTAAATTTATTTTCACATTTTCTAGTATAAATAAAGCTTTCACATATTTCTATGTAAAAGTATATAATGATTTCTACTAAGTGCCTGTTGTCTTTAACTCATTTTCTTCCCCTCAGTTCTAGATGAGGCCTCATGGGGGAGCTGCTCTCTCACTGTAGATATGCCAGAGCTGTTGTCTCTAACAAGGACTGACCTTTACAGATTGGAATGAAACATGACTTTTGCTTCAGAGACAAAGGTTCCCGATTGCTATTTTCCT
This sequence comes from Uromys caudimaculatus, assembly GCA_028551405.1. Lineage (NCBI taxonomy): Eukaryota > Metazoa > Chordata > Mammalia > Rodentia > Muridae > Uromys > Uromys caudimaculatus. Next base: position 108,668,804 of record CM052722.1, read on the forward strand.
GCAAGTGTCTTTATTTTGTTTTCCTCAAGGAATCAGAGTGTAAGTTTACATTTTACTTTAGCAAAATTAAATCCCCGAATAAAAACCAAGGTGTTTGTTGGAAAAGATTTTACTTGTTGAACATTGAAATCAAGGATAATTTCAAGTGTTTTTTCCCCACCCACAAATGGGTTTTTCACAAAATGTGTTTAGAAGCATTTCATTATAAATTAATTTTGTTATAATAGCAACTTCTGATTTATACCTTAAAATGTTTCCAGGATCAGAAAATTAAAATGAATCTTGTGGGCTAATGTGTAAATTAATTTATAAACACAAATCTCATTTTTTTAAGGTTTCAGGAGAAAGCAAATAGAAGCTAATTTGATGTACCTTGCTGCTGCAAAAATGTATTTATCCAGCATTCAATCAGCTGGATATTTCTATGAATACATATTTTGGTGCAGCTCTAAGTCAGTGAGGCTTATTGCTCCTATGGATGTCCCAGAGCACCAAAGAGCCTCAGTGCCCACTGAATCATACAAAAGAAACAACAGTTTTGCCTAAATTGACCCTTACCTTTAAGCAGACTGTTTTTCTGGGTGTATCTATTTTTTTTTTTCTGTTTGATTTACCTTTTTAAATAGGACATTTTATAAGATTTCAGACTACCTGGTTTATGTTCCTCTATTTCTAATTGGTAAAACTGAAATCTAGGAAGGGAAAGGGTTTTCTTCCTGGGATAAACAGTTAAACAACTGTGTTTATGGAACACTATGGGGTGCTGAGCATACGTTCTGGGCCACCAGTGAGGTAATCTTATTGAGTGAACTGGGTCAGTGCTTTTTCAAAGGGTACATGTCTGTCAGGACAAACTGTTTGAAAAGTATTGACATATTTATTTCATAATATTTAGTTTCTCATCATCCTAAGGTCTCCTATCATAATATGAAAAGATTTTTATGGACCAGTGTGATGGCTCAGTGGGTAAGGGTACTTCCTGCCAAGGCCAACACCCTTGAGTGTGATGCCCAAGACCTACATGGTAGAAAGAAAAAAAAAACTCCAGCAAGTTGTCCTCTTGCTTCCACTTGTGTCATGGCATGCTCCATCCTAAGTAAATAAATAAATAAAATTGAAATAAAAAAATAAAGACAGAAAAGATCATTCTTTGCTTACGACTTAGTCCTCAGACTTAATGCTCCAGAGAGAGGAGTCAGCTATCATTTAACAGAAGTCCCTCCATGAAAGGTAAGAAGAGAAAGCACACTCTTTCTAAATGAATTCTTGACAGAGAAGGGAAACTGATGGATAGGAAGATGATATAAATCCAGGAGCTTGACCTCCCCCTGTAAAAGTTCAAAACCTAGAGTCAGGAAGCTATTACATAATCAAACCCAAAAGGCACAGTGCCTTTTTACCTCTTGCCTTGTTGTAAGCTCTACAGGTAGTGCACAGGCTGTACACCAGCAGCAGTAGAGGAAGGGGAAGGCAGATAAGTATGTAAACTTGGCTCTCCATTGCCTACACATGTCTGTCACTGGTCGAGAAGTTTCCAGATATCTGCTGTTCTGGATAGTTTTATGTCTGCTGTCAAGGCTAGAGTCATTTGAGAGAAGGGAACCTTAATTAAGAAAATGCCTCTGTGAACTGGCTTCAGGAAAGCCTGTAAGGCTTTTTTGTTATTTAAAAACAACCAAAAACCAAAAAAAAAAAAAAAAAAAAAAAAAACCCAAAAAAACTTTTGAGACTGTTTTTTCCTTTTAAGGTAACCTTAATGCTGTTAAATTCACAAATATGCAAATGTTTATTACCCAATATTAATTATCTAAAACACACATTGCAAAAATGCAAATATCAATTCTTGCCACATGTTATCATGGTTTTGGAAATGGGAAGAATAGATTCCTCCTTAATTGCAAGCCGTAGGTGTTACTTTACAGTTAACTTTAGCAAAATTCACACAAAATAGTAATTAATAATGGTCTTCTTTACTCGCTAACTCACAAGAAAACACCTTCAAAACTGCTGATTAGTGGTTGATAGGGGAGGGCCCAGTCCATTGTGGGTGGTACCATCACTGGCCTAGTAGTCCTGGGTTCTATAAGAAAGCAGGCTGAGCAAGCCATGGGGAGCAAGCCAGTTAGCAGCACCCCTCCATAGCTTCAGCATCATCTCCTGCTTCCAGATTCCTGTTCCTGTCCTGTTTGAGTTCCTGTCCTGACCTCCTTCAATGATGAACGGCAACATGGATGTGTAAGGCAAGCAAAACCCTTTCTCCCCAGCCTGCTTTTTGGTCATGGTGTTTCATCACAGTAATAGAGACTCTAATTAAGACTTCAGTCATATAGAAAAGTCAGACTGTGTTTACAGGTAGGCACTTTGAGATTATATCACAATAAAATAGATTGTATCTCTTTGACATGTTGACTGCATTCATTTTTTAATGAATGTATTGCATGGCTCTTTCTTATTACCATGAGAGGTGTTTATGATGATATAAGAGGGAGGGGTGCTCAAAGGTTCCAAACAAAAAGGAATGATGATAATAAATATTGGTACTGCTGAGCCATCTTGCTGGTTTCAGAATTTAAATGAAAATAAAAGAGAGAATGGGATTTTTTTTTATCAGTTACCTTGGTGATTAACAGGGGTCCTTGTTCTTTAGATAGCATCATTAATCAAGTCTTAGAATTTTTAAGTGTCAGTGTTTAAGTAGATACAGTGGAGACTCTTTTGGTGTAAATGAACTGGACTACAGGTACCATTGTTCATTGGATAAAAAAAAAAAAGCAACAGCTCAGAATAACAAGGGTGAATAAATAAGTAGACTGTATTAATTAGCAATTAAATGTGGAGTTCAAAATATAACATCAACTCTTGCTGAAGTGACCTTAACAATGTAGAGTATGATGCAGAGGTATAATATAAGCTGAGATATTGAAACTATGTCTTGTGTATTGTGGAACCATCCACAGAGTAGTAAAGCTTTTAGTAGATGGTAACAGTGAGCATGGATTCAGAGCAAAGGGAACTCCATGGGCTTTATGCACAAGATCATCAGCTGTCATGGCCTGATGCTACTTGGACTAGGATAAAAGTTATTATTTTTTAGGGCCCCAGAGTCCAGATAAGATTGTAGAGCCACAATCTAGTCCAACTCTGTAGAACTTAGCTTGAGTTCCAGCTGGTCTCATCAGTCCATTGTATAAAGTTGCTTCAGAGTGTCTAGTCACTCTGCAAATGAGGAAATTTCAATTTCATTGTCCTTACGTTATACTTCCTTAGGGATATTATGGGTTTCTGATTAATGCTTTCACAATATCCAAGGCTGAGAGCAAACTGTTTCTCTTGGTGTCTTATCCAGTCTATCACGAGCTCTTTTGTAGTCTAGTTTTATTCTCACAGAATTTCCTATATCCTTTTGTGGCCCCACAGGCTTAGAACTATAACCACTATTCCTTTTCTGACTAATAGAAATAGATAGCTTCCAGTTTCCTTTACCCCACTTCCCTACCACCTCTCTCAATGCCATCTCTTCCCCATGTATCTTTTTCTTGTCCATGACTAAGAAATCAGAATTTTAGGAGGCCGAGGTCACCAAGTGTACACCCATCATACAGTAAAGTTATCCTTTGCCTTGTAGCGTAGTGTGGCTCTATCTGGCTTTGGAGGAAGTCTGTGGGATCTTATAGTATAGAGTCAGTATCTTTGTGTTCTAAATTTATATGTCACTACTTTCCAGATGTTTGGTGTGGCTTTGGAAAGAGGAATGATGAAAGTAATCTTAGCTAGGAAAGGTCACAAATAAGCAAGGGCCTTCAAAATCCAAAGTTTCTTTTTTTGATGTTTCCTCAAGAAGTCAACGCTCCCTAGTACAAACATTTGTAGCAACCTAGTTCTATTTTTTTTTTTTTTTTTGGTCTTAAAACAGTTGCAATTGTAATATTGTGCCTCCCTCTCTCTAACTATTTAGATTATAAATTCCATTAAGATCAATACTACTGGGCACAGGCAGAAGCAGCAGCAGCAGGCCCACTATTGTCTGCACCCTGCCAGGCTGCACCCTGCTGGGAGCCAGAATAATGTCAGTGGCAAACATTACCACTGAGGGCCATGTTGACTTCCAAAGTCTGTGCTTCAGCTTTAAACCACATCCATAGGGCCATGTTTGGGTCTGAGGCTGTATTGCAGCCAGTCTGTTGATGTCTGTGGTCCAAGTTACCACCAAAGGCAACGTGGAGGTCCATAGGCCATGCTCCAGCCAGCTGCTACTTGAGGTCATGTTGATATCTAGGGTTGGACAACTTTTCAGGTTCTTGTTTGGGTCCATGGTCCTACTGCAGCAGAGGGCCATGTTCATGGTCTGTACTGTCACCAGAAACCATGGAGGTCCATGATCCATCCTACCATTGACTATGAAGAGCAAGGAGGCTATTTTGCTGTGATTTTGATGACTGCATATGCAGAGTTGAGAGAGAGGGACATGGAAGGCTTCTATGACAAGCCTTATCCCTCACTGTACCCACCCCCAAGGACAACAGCAACAACAACAACAACAACAACAACGTAATAGCCTAGACAGAAAGTTGCTAAAGAGAACTCTTAAGAAGTATGATGGGGGATGGTAAGTCTGCCATATGTCCCTCTCTCTTTTTTTGTTTTTTTAAAAAAAAAGCCTTTTCTTTTTTTTCTTTTTCTTTTTCTTTCTTTCTTTCTTTCTTTTTTTTGGGGGGTGGGGTTCGAGACAGGGTTTATCTGAGTAGCCCTGGCTGTCCTGGAACTCAGTCTGTAGACCAGGCTGGCCTTGAACTCAGAAATCCACCTGCCTCTGCCTCCTGAGTGCTGGAATTAAAGGTGTGTACTACTACTGCCCGGCCCATGTGTCCCTCTTGATCCCCTGAGGACAACTGGGCACATTCCTCCTAAAATTGGCAGGGGTTACTACTGCATTCATTTATGTCTGTCTCACACAGGGCACCTGTGTATCCAGGCCAGCAGTGATAATTACAGCTGTCAACTGTGTCTTCATATGTTGTATCATTGTGACACAGCTTTGACCAACAATGAGGCATCGAAGTCTTACAGTGTGTCCTTGTGAATTCACTCCCCGTGTAGACACAGTGGTAGTTGTTCCCTTTATCCACACATAGACATCCATGGAGACATGGTCGACTAGAACATTCATCAAAGTTGAGTTCATAGTGGTCTCCAAGGAATCCAGGTAGATAGTCACAGAGGCAAGCCCCAAAAGCATCCTGACATGTGGCACCGTGTAGACACAGCTGGGATCCATATTCATCAACTTCCAACTCACAGTTCACACCACAATACATTTGAGGACAGACACAGATGTATCTTCCTATCTCACTGAGGCACACAGCCTCATTCATTCGGGAATCAGAAACACATTCATCTACTTCCAAGTTACAATGCCTGCCTTGGTATCCAGTCACACAGAAGCAGGAGTAACCATTGATTCCATCCTGCCACACAGCTCCATTATGGTAAGGGCTGGAAGCTCACTTATTGTGCTTCCAGAGACTGAATCATCAACCAAAGATCATACATGGGCTGGACCTAGGCCTCCCTGCACACACACACACACACACACACACACACACACACACATATATATATATATATGTAGCAAATGTGCAGATTGGTTTTCATGTGGGTCCTCCAACAACTGGAGCTAAACCTGTTACCTGCCAGTGGAATCCATTCCCTTAGCTTGGCTGCCTTGTCTAACTTCAGTGAGAGAGGATGCACCTAGCCTTATAGACTCGATGTGCCAGGGTGGGGGGATAAACAAGGGTGGCCCACTCCCTTATCAGAGAGGAAAGGCAGGAGTTGAGGGGGAAGGGCCATGTGAGGAGGGACTTGGAGGAGACTGGGGGGTGTCTGTGACCAGGAAGTATAAACAAATTAATGGAAAAATGTGTGATGGGGATGCTGAAGGGTAGCTCTCCATAACTTATGGCTTCTGATGGAGATGTAGGAGGGGAATGACTCCTTCTACTTAAGTAGCAGGTCACTGAAAGTTTGACCATGCTCCAGGGATTGCATAGATAACACAAATTGAACTATTTTTCTCTTTGTTTCTTCTTATGTTAACTTATTACTTCTTTTATGGGAGAGGTCAAAATGGGGGGGGGAGGACTTGGAAGGACTGGGAAGGGATTGTGATTGGGTGCATGATGTGAAACTCCCAAATGTTATGTAGAAAAAAAGGTAAAACTAAAAAAATGAACCAGCTCTAGGAAAAACGAAAAAGACAGTTTTTTTTTTAAGAAAAGGATAAAGAATACTGTATCTTGTTAAGAAGAGTATGATACTGTCTAGTGAAAGGCTTAGCACATAGTCAGCACTCAATAAGTGTGCTATATGCAACCATTGCCTTCTTTTCAGAGTCACAGAACTATATAGTATAAAGCTAGGGTCTGCAGTCACTTAAACCTATGATAATTTTTAAAATCCATTACAAAGTATCTAAATGGTCAATAGAAAAGTTCTTCATTTTAAAATTCAGATTCTCCATCTGAGAGTCGAATACATTCACTGAGTTGTAAGAAGCCTGTGGAAACTCTTGGCACTGACTAGGTATGAAACAACAACCGAGTGCTCCCCCTTTCTAGGTTCCTTATTATTTTTATATGTACATGTTTGCCTAGTTCAAAGGACTACATAGATGTTATATTAGTTTCCCATAGCTATTATAACAAAATAAACACACTGTAGTTTATTTCATATAATTCAACTTTATTCTCTTTATTCAACTTTATTCTGGAGGTCAGAAGGCTAGATTGAGACTCACTGGATGCTCAGGGTGGGAATGATTCTGGTCCTTCCTAGAGGCTCTAGGGGAGAACTTACTGGCTTTTCTTCTACAGCTCCTAGAGGTGCCTACAGTATTTGGCTCATGAGTTCTCCATCACATCACTTAATTTCATCTCTTATTCTGATTCTGACACTGGGGCTCTCCTCTTTCACATCTAAATGTTCTTGTTATTTCATTAGTTACACCCACATAATCCATGTTACAAAACTTTCAATCTTAAAATCAGCAATTACATCCACAGAGAATCTTTTAATCAAATGGTATAATGAAGTCACAAGTTTTGGGGTATTAGCAGACACATGCATGTTTTTAACCGTATAATTTACAAAAGTTATAGATCTGTTGTGATCTGCATTTAAGATGAAAATAGGGGTCTAAGGAAAGATAACTCCTCAACTAAGTCCAAAGTTTCCCTGTAGTCCTTGAAAGAATAGATATATAGCAAAGGCAGCTGGACAAAGACCAATAAGTATCAGAGGCAGAGTGCTAGGGTGAGGACTGAGATGACATATTGCCAGTCAGATTTTGTTTCAAAAACAATTTTGAAAGCAAAGAACAATTTCAGGAATGTTTATTGGCCATCTAGAAATACCCAGATGTGTGGTTAAAGGAAGGACTGTAACAATCTGGCCAACTGAGAGTCTACAAAATTATCTTCCAGAGAAATGAAAGGGCAAAACAAGACATGCTAGCAGACAAGACCCAGAAGATTATATATAAAGGTGACATACAAAGATGACATGGAGTTTTCTGGGTGTAATAAAGATTCAATCCTTCCTGACAAGGTTGGTCTTTATCTGCCCGCCAAACACAGAGCATTTACTTTGCTTCCACATTACTGGTAGAACACTTTAGATGTCTGTTTCAACTTGCTGTAGGCATTCCTATATATGTGCGACATCAAATCATAGGATAGAGATATCCTTTTATTCTGACCTGTGTCCCATCTCTTTCTTTGGTCTGTATAACCAAAATAGGATTTTTTCACTTTGTTCTAGATTTCTGTATCTCTTGTTTTTGCCTGAACTCAGTTGGGTATAGGGCTAAATTACTTCTTGTTGTTGTTTTTTTTCCTCAATGAATCCTATATCAACAAATGTGGCAATGTGTAATGATGACTTTAGTTAAGATTTTATAGCAAACATATGAGAGGGCATTCATACCACAAAATCACCAGCAAAATATGAACAATTAGGACTGATCATTTCAGCTATCTCTCAGTATCCCTTCCACATGCCAGTCTACCTTTGATTATTGACTCTTTGTGTCTTTTGTTCCACCTTATATAGCTCCCATTTTCTCTAAAGCTGGAGGAGTCTATATCAGGATAGCAGATGCTTTCTCTAGGAGCCATGTCTGTGATGTGGCTACAGGCTTCAATGGGAGTCACCAGAAAACATATCCCCAGCCTCAATCTTAATTATGCCATATGTTGTCATTAATATTTGTCTTCTGAACCTCCATTTGTAGTACAGAAATTTTGAATATGATTGAAAACTTTAATTTCTCTCTTGAGTTTCTCTTTTCCTCTGTCTTTCAGATTGTTGTTGAAAATCTATTCATAAAATTGGACTAAGGAGTATAAGCAAGTGAAGGAAGCTGAAATGCAATTGAAGTCTCCAGAATTCACTAGCAGCCTTGTACCCCAAGAAATTCCCAGCACCTAACTACAGAATCTTCTTCTAGGCAGACCATACACTAATTGAAACCTATCCAGGCTTCCTTAGCTCTAAACTAGGAAGTAAATAATAATTATTGATGCCAAATACGAAAAAGGGAAGAGGATGATTAAATATCTCAGGTACCAGTTCAGCACTGTTAGAAAGTGACCAGTTCTAAATGCAGCAGACTGCTCAGAAAACTCAAGTGTGGCTACTGCTAAAGTTTTGACCACCTTGATACCACCATCCTAGCAGACTAGTAGATCTCAGTAATGAGCCCAAACCAGAGAGGCCATAAAAGTTACCATATAAAGCTAGGAAGGAAGACAGACCAGAAATTCATCTTGCCTTGCTCAGTCAAAATGACTGAGAAGAAATAAAAATCTATATCAAAGGCAAGCACATAAACCTTAGATTCTCTCCTGTTTGTGTGCATGGATTTTATTTGAAAAATTAGCGATAAAATCTTCATATAACTAATAAATAGGAACATTAGTGATAGTTCTTATGAAAGTGACAGGAAAATGTCAGCTGATGGAATAGGAGAAAAGCCATTTTGAGTCTGTCTTCTCTCTGGTCTATCCTGAATTACCCCAATAGGAACACTATATTAGAATGTGTGATATACCACGTGCATAGCAATTTTTAATAGAAAAAAAAGTTCTTGTTAAGGAGATAGTTACTTCTATTCCTTTAAAATAGAAAGCACTATGGCAACAGACAAATACAATTTGCAATAACCTTGTGTCCATTACTATTTGGCTAAAAGCAACTGGAAATAAAAATGGATAAAAGTAGGGAGAGTGCTATCAATGCATTTGAGCCCTAATATGAATCTGCCTCATCATTTTATGACAGTGCTTCTTCAATTTAATTATATTCTTTTATATTACTTAAAAAATGTGAGACTGAAGGAAAATTCAGCAACTTGGTCAAGGACTCATATGGGGCTATTGAGCCATCATGAGTAATTTCCACAGTAACTGCAGAGTAACTCTTCTCTTTTAGACACATGGACACAATGTAAACTTTCTACAGACAAATCTGTGTGAAGATTTCAGAGTGTGGGCAATAGTAGCAGTTTCTTAACAGTAATAGCTATTTTGAAAGTCAGTTAAATGCTATTTAAAAATAATACCACCCCAGGCCTCTTTCAACATCTATACCAGCTGTGTATAGGGGTTACTGAGTCACTGTTGGGACTATACTTTTGTAGCAAAATGAGTGTACTCTGGACTTCCTAGGCACTGATTCCTTAGTTGGCAGGAGCTCAGATTACTGAATTAGATCGTAAGGATATAGTTTAGGGTAAAGTCTTCCAGACTGATGGTGTATACTTTAGGGGGGTCCCTATTTTCTACTTGTCACAATTCCTGTCTAACTTGAATGGTCATAGGCTCCTAGCAAATACATCAGTCTGGCTAAGCTAAACTGAGTTATTTTCTTTCATTGGAACTATTTTCTTTTCCATGAGCTGAGATGGGAAATCTGAGAATGAAAACATGTTTCTCTACTGCTTTGTTATTAAACAAGGAGCTAAGAGAGAACAGCTTAGAGCCTGGAGAAGAGAAGGTAGAGATAGGTCTCAGGACAGGCAGTTAACTCTAAAGATGAGAAAGACTGCCAGTCCAGGGACTCCATCTCTGCAGCATCTTCTCTCTGGGCCTATGCTGTTTTTTATTACCTTCCTAAAACTAAACATGCTTCTAGAAGGTAGTCCTTTTGTCACAAAGCCCAGAAACTAAAAAAAGGAAAGTCCTCACTACTTTCCCAATTTAGCTTTAAATAATTCTTTGATTAAGTCTTCCCTGCAAAAGATTCCATGGAATTACAAAATTCCTGAAGCCCTTTGGTGGCATAAAGGACCTGACATCATAACAGGGTACTCTGTATTGGGAATGCGACTCAAAGCCTTACCCCATCTCAGTCACTAGCATTCCCTAGTTGTAGCCATTTTGTAGCTCCTACAAGAATCTGGAATGGGATAAACTTCAAATTGTTCCAGGTAAAACTGGCCTTAACATTTTCTGTTCATAGTTTTGGGACCACTAAATAGAGCGATTACACATTGGAATTTCTAAGAATTGTTTTTCATCCTATCTGTGGGAAATGTAGAGTTGCTTCCCTTATACATTTCTCCAGGGAAGTAAAATTAAGCAACTTGAAAAAAGAATCTCATTTATTTCACCATAATTTACTATTAAACACACAGGGAGTTCTCTTTAAAGAATTAAATAAAGATAAATACTCTAGAGAAAATGGAACCATCCAGTAGAAGAGCTTTCTTTTTTTTTTTTTTTACAAGAAATAGAATAATTTATTTTTAATATAGTATTCAATAGCAGCAAAGCTGTATAAATGATTGATAGACATAAATATTATTTAAAAAATGGAGATAACAACATATCCTAATATGAAATTAAATGTTATAACATTAAGCTTAGTTTTCTAAAGTAAAGTTTGGTGGGCCATACCTTTGAGAGTTATGATACAGCAGTGGGCTTTAGGCCTGCTTTCTACAAAACACTCTAAGCAACTCCATTTATTTTCTTATGTGGATTCTGGGTCTCACAGATATCTTGCCTTAATTTCTAGGCCAGGACACTCTGTTACTTCTCTTCAAAGTCTCTACTTAGAATATCAATTGGAAACACTTTATCAGAAAAACTTCCAGGTAGCAGTGTTATTTGGGTACCAGACATTTCTGTACTCACTCTCAGAGTTTGTTCACAATACTTTGGCTGTATGTTTCATATGGAAGTTCTTCCCACCATGTTTTTTCATCCTGAGGAACAAAGTCTTGCTGATGTAATCCTGGGTTTTACATAACACTTTGCACCAATTTAGCAAAGAACATATTTCCTTTAATATAAAGATTAATTGAAATTAACAAAGTTCAATTTTGAGTCCACTTGATATGTCTTCCCTTCTCTTTAGTTTTGCTCATTTGTTTCTTTCTTTGTTTCTTCCCTTCTTTCTTTCCTTATTTATGCTGATGATGGAATCCAAAGACTTGTGCATGCTAAACACCTACTCTTCTGCAAAGCTTTATCTCTTGCCCCTTCAGTTCCTCTTCTCTGACAGTTTTTATGTAGACCTAAATGCTGAAAAGAAAAAGCTCTTTTAAACTTTGCTCAAGGTACACTTCTTTCTGTAGGGCATAAATAATTATTGGAATCAAAGTCATATTGATATTTCACTTTTCATCAAAAGTTAGATATCAAAAGCAACAGAAATTCTTAATTTTATATAGAGATTAAACCACAGATTATTCAGGAGTTATCTGAAGGTTGGTTATACAGTTTACAAATTTGATTACTTAGAGGCATCTAGTGTGTACTTAACGTGGGTGCAAATGATTGTTTTCTGAATAAATACACAGAACTGAGCTAAAATCTTTTATAGTTAGTATATCATAAATGCATTTACAATTAGTACTAGATGAGTGAGATAATAAAAACTCATAATAAATTGTTTCATCTTATGAATCTTATGAAATTATCTCTTCTGTCCTTTGAAGGTAATACTTTTTAAAAAAAAAAAACCTTTTCATTGGTTCTTTGTGAGTTTCACATCGTGCACCCCAATCCTATTCACCTCCATCTCTCCTTGTACCCGCCCTCCACCTTGACAACTCCCCAGTGGGGAAAAGTCTCACTGAGGAAGGTATAGTGCGTTCAACAGAATACCCTTTTATCTATCCTTCTTTGCTTGCAAATGTTCATTGCAGTGACTTGTTGGTTTGGTATGAAGCCAATGACTTCCTTCTGCTACTCTATCTGTGGATACTGGAACCTCACCGGGACTCCTCTCAGATGTCTTGTTGCTGCACTGTGTGATAAAGATACTGTATATTTGGATCTGAAGGACTGAATGGCCCCTTCACATCCTCTGGCAGTTCATCAATGCGGTAGATGTTGGGATAGGCCAATTCAAAGTTCTGCATCTGGGCCTGAGAGGTATCTTAGCTGGTCAGCCCACCAGCACTCCTACTCTCATGCCTTCTGGGGCTAGCTCACTAGCAATCCCTGCAACCAGGGCCAGCTCTATCCTGTTCCCTAGGCAAGGTAGAGGGCCTGCTCTCCTCAGTGCTGCAGCAGGTGAGGGGCAGAAACAACTCTACTGTTCTCACGACCCTGTTGGGGTCAGTTCTACCCCACTTCCACTGGTGGCGGGGGCAAAAGGGAAAGGAGGGGATCTCTCTCTTGCGGATACTACAGTACAGCAGACAAGAGGCAGGGCCAGCTTTCTGACTTTCATGACCCCATGGGGCAGGTCACCAGTCTGCTGCAGGTAGTGCGGGGTGAGGAGGGTAACTCTCCCTCATCCATGCCACCTCACAGGAGAAAAGTGGTAGGCAAGTTCTTCCACACTTGGATCCTTGGAGACCAGCTCACCTGTAACTCTGGCGATGTTCAGGGTAGCTCTCCCAATTACTGTAGCTGGCTAGGGGCAGGATCAGCTCTCCTGTTCTCCTGTTTCCAGAGCCAGCTCTCCCATGATGCTTAGGTGATGGGTGGGGCCAGTTCTGAACATCCCTCAGATATCAACATGTCCCTGGGTGCCAATCAAGACCAAGGACATCTGCCTGGCCTTTGGTAGTAACAGACCCCTGCTGCTGCAGGGCCATAGACCCAGTTGTGGTCCCAGGCAGCATCGCTGGCTGCTCACATCAGGCTTTTCCTCACTACTCTCAAGTTTCCAGTTTTGTCTCTCTTCATTGTGCCCACTTCCATTTTTTTTCTCTTTCTCTTTCACTTCTCCACCACTTACTTGTTCCTCTTAGTGGTGCCCAGGGTCTCTGTGTGTCTGGTGTCATCACAGGAGTGGTTTCAGAATTGCAATGCACCATTTGTGTACTATAGCATCAGGTAGGGGTCATCTCAGGCATGGTCTGCCCACCAACCCCCCTCCCAGACCTGTTTGGTACCAAACTGATGGTCATCTTAGGCTAGCTCTCTGTCCAGGCCCCATGGCACTGGTCTGGTGGTAGTCTTAGGTTTGCTCCTTGCCCAGCCAGCCCAAGAGTGGCCCCTTGCAAGGATCACCTGTCTTGGACTCACTCCTGCCCAGGGCCCATGGTTTCAGGTGAGGTTTTTCTAGTCTCTGGCTTGTTCCCTGTCCTGGGAGTTGCCAGACTGGTGATCATCTCAGGCTAGCCCCCTGTCCAGGCTCCCTGGTTCTAAACTGGTGGTTGTCTCAGGCTTGCTTTTGTCAGGAAATGTTAGGCTACTAAGCATAGACATAGCCTCTCTCCTCTCTGCCATCTACTGATGCTGTGTGACAGAGGAGACACACGTATAATGCTGCTAGGGTCAGTTGAAGCTAATATTTTTGAAAATTCACCAGATAAAATTATATATAAACATTAATATCTTTATAATACATTTCGTTAATTTTTAAAAATTATGGTCATCATTTTTGTAATACCTTTATAGTGTTCTTTTTATTTTATTCTTCAATCTTTTTTTACAGGCCAGTCTTTATCCCCCTCCTGGTCTACCCTCTGACTGTTCTACATCCCATACCTTCTCCACCCCAAACCCCCTCCTCCAAGAGGATGCCCCTACCCTTTACCCCACCCCACCAGACCTCACCACTCCCTGAGGCCTCCAGTCTCTTGAGGGTTAGGTGCATCATTTCTCACTGAGTCGAGACCCGGCAGTCTTCTGCTGTATATGTGTTGGGGGCCTCATATCACCTGGTGTATGCTGCCTGGTTGGTGGTTCAGTGTCTTAGAGATCTTGGGGTTCCAGGTTAGTTGAGATTGCTGGTCTCCCTATGGGATCATCTTCCTCCTCCTCAGCTTCTTCTAGCTTTACTCTAATTCAACCACAGGAGTCAGCAGCTTCTATCCATTGGTTGGGTGTAAATATCTGTATCTGACTCTTTTGGCTGCTTGTTGGGTCTTTTGGAGGGCAGTCATACTAGGCTACTGCCTGTAAACACATCATAGTATCAGTAATATTTTTAGGCCTTGGGGCCTCCCCTTGAGCTGGATCCCTATTTGGGTCAGTCACTGAACCTCTTTTCCCTCGGGTTCTTCTCCATTTTTGTCCCCGCAGTTCTTTCAGACAGGAACAATTCTGGGTCAGAGTTTTTGACTGTGGGATGGCAACTTCATCCTTCCACTTGATGCCCTGTCTTTCTGCTGGAGGTGGACTCTACAAGTTACCTCTCCCTGCTGTAGGGCATTTTATCTAAGGTCCCTCCCTTTGAATCCTGAGACTCCCTTACCTCCCAGGCCTCTGGTACATTCTAGGGGGTCCCCCCACCTCCTTCCTCCTGAGGTTGCCTGTTTCCATTCTTTCTGCTGGCCCTCAGAGCTTCAGTCCTGTCCACCCTCCCAATACCTGACCATGTTCCCCTCTTCCCCTCCCTGTCCCTTTTCTCACCCAGGTCCCTCCCTCCCTCCTGCCCCCATGATTGCTTTCTTCTCCCTCCCAAGTGGGATTGAAGGATCTTCACTTGAGCCTTTCTACTTGTTAATCTTGCATTCTGTGGATTGTATCCTAGGTATTCTTTACTTTTTTAGTCCTTTTCAAGTCCATTAACTTCCATAGCCTTAATATTGACAATGGAAAAAATAGTGCTGAACATGACACTTCTACTCTTATTTCCATGATTTTAAGTCCCCAGCGAAATATTTTGTGGTCATTGACAATGCTGAATTTGTGTTTTTATGTTAGTATAGGTGTCAAATCCTGGCTTACAATGGTCACAAATGATGTCCTTTTCTCTATTACCATTTTTGAATTTTCATTTTAAAAAACAAAAAGCCAATCTCTAAATGAAGAAGTCCAGATAGTGGCTTTTTCAGGGATGAACTACCCTGATAGGTTATCCAACCCCATTTGGTCATCACTGAATACCTGTATACATGAGCAACACTAAATGAGCTCAGCTGGTTGAATTTCTATATGTGTAACAATAATAAAGAGAGAGGTCATGAGTTTGAGGGAGAGTGGAAGGACATGGAAGGAGTTGGAGGTATAGACGGTGGAGTGGAAAATTATATGAATCCATGTATGAAATTCTTTTAAAAATAAAATAAAGAGCACATGTAATGCCCAGTATCTAAAGATTCTTAAGATGAAAAGTTGTCACAGAGAAAATCACAAAAGAGTGAACTGCAGGTAGAGGAAACAACATGAAAAAGGACTAGGAGTTGGATAATTGTATTCAGATAACTATGATGCATTTACAAGTTGTTTAGAAGTCAGGACTAAATTAGGAAATAATTTACTGAGAAATTTTTGTCCCATTCTGGAAAATAAGTGAATTCTGTCTAGATGTGGGGGTTGTCAAACTATGGTCCCAGAGCCAAGTCTAGCTGCATACTTATTTCTGCAAATAAAATTATATAATATGACAAAGCTCATAAATTTGCATATTGTCTATGGCTGTTTTCATGCTAAAAACAGCAAAATTGAGCAATTATGATACAGGTTACATGGCCCATAAAGTTCAGAATATTTGCAACATGACGAGTTATAGAAAAAAATCTCTGTAAAGGGAAGTTGAAAATGAGCAGAGGTGTGATAAGGTAAAATAATAACTGATGGTAATTATTCTAGGAGTTACAGACAGGGAGCTTGAGAGTGAATGATCAGGAAGGAAACTTTTGAGTAAATCTGGATTTTGGAACATGAGGTAGAGACATTGGAACATAGAAAATACATGTACAAGACATTGTATGGGTAGATTCAACTCCACTTGAAAATATTTGCCATGTGGAGGATTAAAAGAAAAGAGATCACTGGGGATTTACTCCCAAGTCACAAGCTGGATGTTGCTGTGAAGGAAAATAGGTCACATAGTAAGACTATTATATTTAAGAAGCAACCTGAGCATGACCCTGGATGTGTTGACTTTGCTATGCTGGTAAAATATCAAGGTAGAAATGTTTAATGTACATGAGTCTGGAGCTCATAAAAGGGAGGCGGATCAGATTCTAGGAAATGAAAGTTAGCAATACGAGAGAAAAATCTGTTTGTGTCAGCACATATTAATTATATAGTTGTGGGTTTCATTATGAAAATTTTGTTTAATGTGATAACATCTAATTCTGTATGTTTCCTATAAATGATGTAATTCTGTTCTTTTAATGAATGAGTAATACTACTTTGTCATCCTGACAATTCTATTGTGATTAGCATGTAAGTTGATTTCATTCATTGACTATTGTATATAGTAAAATGATAACAACAATTATGGGTATCCTAGTATCTCAATTGTACAGTGATTTTGATTCCTTCGGGTATATTCTTAGTAGGATATTGCTGTATTATATAGCAGTTCTATATTTAGTTTTAAAAAGAACATCCATACTAATTTCTATAGTAGTTGAACTAATTTATTTGCATTCCTACCAACAGTGTATGTTTCTTTTCCTACTTATTGTCAGCAACATGTTCTTACTTCTTGCTTAGGGTGAAATGATATACTAATATGCTTTTGATTTACATTTCCTTAATAACTGATGATGAATTCTTAAATAAGTTTATTAGCTATTTATACTTTTTGATAAGTGTCTTTTGAATTCATGTGTTCATTTATTGATTAAATATCTTGTTCTTTTGGTGCTAATCATTTTCAGTTCTTTATATATCCAGGATGTTAATCCTTTATTGAACCATAGTACAATAAATGCTACATTTAAAAAATCTATAGTTAGCATCATTCCAAATGGGGACAAACTGAAAGCATTTCTCCCAAATTCGGGAAGTAGATAAGGGTATCTATTCTTACCCCTCTTATTCAATACAACACATGAATTTTTAACCACAGCAATTATATAAGAGAAAGAAATAAAAAAGGATACTAGAAGGAAAAGAACTTGACACTATCTCTATTTGTAAATGATATGATCCTAAAGAATCCATCAGAAGAGTTTTGGACCTTAGCACTTTCAGTGAGGTGGTGGGATACAGGATCAATACAAGAAAACAGCAGCTTTACCAAACACTAATTACAAACACACTGAAGAAAAAAAACAGGAAAGCAACCAAGCAACTTCATCAATTATAGCCTCAAACACACACACAGACACACACACAGACACACACACACACACAGACACACACACACACACACAGACACACACACACACAGACACACACACACAGACACACACACACACATGCATACATCGAGGAATAAACTTAACCAAGTCAAAGACCTCTACAGTGGGGCTGGAGAGATGGCTCAAGGGTTAAGAGCACTGATTGCTCTTCCAGAGATCCTGAGTTCAATTCCTAGCAACCACATGGTGGGTTACAACCATCTGAATAGGATCTGATGCCCTCTTCTGGTGTGTCTTAAGATAGCAACAGTGTACTCATACAAACAAACAACCTCCCCAAACAAAACAAAGACCCTCTACAGTGAAACCTACAAAATAAGAAATAAATTGAAGAAGACAGTAGATGTTGAAGAGACTTTCCATGTTCATAGGTTGACAGAATTAATAATGTGACAATAGGTGCATTATAAAAATTTACTGAGATTCTATGAATCTTCACTAAAATTTCAATGGTTTTCTGTGCTGAAATAGACAAAAATAATTCTAAAATTTATATAGAGACACTAAAGATCCTAAATAGCCCAAACAATCCTAGCCATAAAGAACAATGCTGGAGACATCACAGTACCTGATTTCAAATTATCCCGCAGAGCCTGAGGAATGAGAACGACATAACATTGAGACAAATAAATGCAAGAGACTCCTGAAGCCAAATGAAAAAAAAAATCAGTATTCTGAGAAGGGAATATTGGAGCCTAACCATGTTTGAAATAGAATAGAAAAGGAAACAATGAAAATAAATCAAAGTGGCTGAAGAGTTCTAGGAAAATCCATTGCTATAATGTGTTCTGGAGGCTAAAAGAAGACATGAAAGCATGAGCATCTTGTCAGCAGAGACAGCAGCTTCATAAATGTGTAGGAAGATGAGGAATGACATACTAACTTTAGATTTTGCTTAACTCAAAGACTTTCAGAAAACTGATTTGGTGAAAAGTACTATGTAAGCCAGACTTTTACTCACAGATGGTAGATTATATGGCCAAGATAAGGAAGTCTGATTGCCTGGAATGTCAATAAGACATATTGACCGCATGATGGCAGACTTCTAAAACTCCATATGTGTACTCAAGGTGTAAGAAATCTCCCCTTATCAACAAAGTGCCTGTGCAACTGACATACATGTAGATGCTGCACAAAGCTATTGAATTGACTTGTGTACAAGAAGACTGGCCCTGACAAACATCTTTCTTCCAAGAGACTCCTACATTTCAGAAATCTTGAGCTGTATTCATTTTGTAATATTGTGAACTATTGCTTGGGGCCTTCACATGTTTATTGCATCTACTGGAAATAGCTGATTTTCTAATCTGCCTTGCTTAAAGGCCAAATGGGTCAGATTGCATTGTGCTGGTCACTTGAGAACAAGAAAGAATCAGTTAGTTGGGTCATAGAAAAGCAGACAGCATAAACTGCCATTAAGCAGCATAAATTAAAGTTGCAGAAGTTATGAGGAAATGATCACATGGGAGGCATAAGACAGCTGAATTTATATCCCAAACTCAGATATTTTCCTGGCTTTAAAATTGGAATGTCTGAAGACTGACTATTTCTCCAGAGAGTCAAACCGGGACTGATGGGGTGGGAAGGCGGGGGAGTTACAGGGAAGCAGAATTTCGCCTTACCATATGGAAGAGCTTTTAGGCTTCTAGGCCACACTATTCCAGGAATTGCTTAAGCATACTAATTGGAAAGCTAGTGGTGACTTAAGCTTTGGTGTGCTCATAGAGAGCCAAGTGTAAGAAGAGCATGGGGCTGGGAGTTGGAGTTATTAGATAGATAAGGTTATCCACCTTTCTCTGGGCCCATTTCCTTGTTTGTAATTTGAAGACATTATATTAAATGACCCTGGAAGGCCCTCCAGCTCTTATAATCCAAGATTCAATTCTGTTAGCAAGACACAGTAGTATAGTGCTTGGGGGGGAGCGCAGCAGTTGGATTCTGATATTTCATCCTTTTTCTTCTTAAGAGGAACTTTTATGAGGGAGATCTTTTTATAACTCTTTTCCATTAAAGCCTCAAAAACAAGGCATTTCCATAGGATAATAGAAAAATTCTTTTTCCATTTTTTTTTTTTGGTGAAAGTTGAATACTGATAAAAACAATATGAAATAGGAGGGAAGACCACAGACTTGAAGAACATCCAGGTTGGAATGCCTCTGACTCTTCTTGGCTACGACCTCGGCCAACTTGCTTACTTCTAAAGAGTCTCAGTTCACATTATAGGAACACTTGAGAGGAACATGTCAAAGTTTTAGAAGAACCAAGGAAGACCTGGATATTATTTTAATTTTATTTTGGGGCTATGTGGAGAGGGGAGGGATAAACAACATATGAAGTACCTTCTTTCATGAAAATAAAATTAAGGGAAGTTCCTTATCTGTTTTTTAAAGTATTTGAAATCTTAAAGGAAAAGGAAGTGCATGGGGGAGAGGGGACAGGGAGGGAGAGAGGAAGACAGAGACAGAGACAGAGAGAGTGAGATTCTAACAGCTGTTGAGGGCAATGTCACCTTCAGATTTCAAACTTCATACTTGCAACTGCATGCCCTTTGCTTTGCATCTGTATCCTGAACTCTTGCTAAACTTTCTTATTAATGCTAGGATCTTTCCCCATTTTTGTAGTTTGAGATTTCCTATGATGATAATGGACTCTCATGGATTGGGGTTGTATCTCAGCTTAGAGCCATTTCCATCACCATTACAAAAAGCATGCTATTTGTAAGTAGAGATTTAGGTTTTCATTTTGTTAAGATCTAAATGCCTGATATTTTATTTTTTCCTTCCTTTTTCTCATCACATGACCCAAAACTTGTACCATTATGTCAGATTGGACTCTATATTCACAAATTTGTCACAATTACTGAAGAATGGATGCAAACAGTCAGTTATTGCATTTGCCCACCTTAAATTTATACTGGCCTTTCCTGGTCCTCAGGCCAGAAGCATGCAAACTTGTCCTAAGAGAGAGAATTATGCCTAGGAATCCCTGGGCAGTTTCTTTACCTTCCTCTTTCCGGTGTTTATAGTTCCTTTCTCTATAGGGAAGTGTAGGTGAATCACTCAGCTCAGCACTCAGAAACACTAAGCACTAAGCATATGTTAGCTGCTATTATCCTTCTTATTTATCTTATTCTTCTTACAAGGCAGATCAAAGCTTTGCAGACTGTGACAGCATCTATTCTGATAAAACCATGACACTGACAGGCCTAGAGAATCTTTATTCTTTAGCTTGTTTACCTCCTTTCTCTTTTAGGAGGAACTGACTTTCCCTGTGACAGAATACATACTCCTACTCTTCTCTGGTTTATATCCCTAGGAATAGTTAAGTAAGAGGCAGGGACCTATCTCTTATTGGTCTATTTACAGCCAGGACTTGTTTAGAGAAGCCAGCACTCAGTTTTTGTTGGCTCAGTGGCAATGCTTTGTACAGGGAAACTGACCTAAATTACACAAAGGAGGCCATTTTTGCTTGTACCTCACTGCTTAGGGCACTGTAAAGCGAGCAATACATAAGATTGGAGCACTCTTTGTCCAAGCTTAGTTGTATAGCCATGCTCCCATGCCGTGCTTTTGTCTCCAGCTCCCTTGAGAGGGCCTTTTGTCTGGCCTTCTTGCCTCTTTCAGCTAGTCATCATTTATGCAGACAGTTTCAGAGCACATTCAACCTCACCTTTAACTCTGACCTGCTGGATTTGATCCTTTTCTTCATCTGTTTTGCAATTTTTACCCTTGTATTTCACTTTCCCATTTCTTTTTTTTTCTTTGCAAATCAGTTTCTTCTGCATTCAAAAGACTTTTTTTTTGATACTTTATTTACATTTCAAATGTTTTCCCCTTTCCAGGTCTCCCCTTTGGAAACTCCCTATCCCCTCCCCCCTCACCCTGCCTCTATGAGGGTGCTCCCCCACCCACCCCACCCACTGCCTTCTTCCTTCCCTAGCATTCCCCTATACTGGGGCATCTAACACCCTCAGACCCAAGGGCCTCACCTCCAACTGATGGCCCACAAGGCCCTCCTTAGCCACACATGTGGTCAGCACCATGGGTCCCTCCATATGCATTCTTTGGTTGGTGGTCCAGTCTCTGGGAGCATGGCGGGGGCTGACCAGTTGACACTGTTGCTCTCTCCCCATGGGGTTGCAAACTCCCTCAGCTCCTTCAGTTTCTCCAACTCCTCCATCTGGGACCCCATGCTCAGTCCAACAGTTGCTGTGAATTGAATCATGGGTGTTCTGAACTTTTAGGATAATATCTGCTTATCAGTGAGTACATACCCTATTTGTTCTTTTGTGACTGAGTTACCTCACTCAGGATAATATTTTCAAGTTCCATCCATTTGCCTGCAAATTTCATGAAGTCATGGTTTTATAGCTGAGTAGTATTCCATTGTGCAAATGTACCACATTTTCTGTATCCATTCTTCTGTTGTGGGACATCTGGGTTGTTTCCAGCTTCTGGCTATTATAAATATGGCTGCTATGAACATAGTGGAGCATGTGTCCTTATTATATGTTGGAGCATCTTCTGGGTATATGCCCAGGAGTGGTAGAGCTGGGTCCTCAGGTAGTATTATGTCCATTTTTCTGAGGGTCTGCCAACCTGATTTCCAGAGTGGTTGTACCAGCTTGCAATCCCACCAGCAATGGAGGAGTGTTCCTCTTTCTCCACATCCTCGCCAGCATCTGCTGTCACCTGAGTTTTTGATCTTAGCCATTCTGAT
>CM052722.1:108691588-108718749 GCA_028551405.1 Uromys caudimaculatus
TTTCTAAAGAAAAGGGGAATCATCGGAAATGTAAATAAAATATCAAAAAAAAAAAATTTAAGCTAATAGCAAAAATGGCTTGATTCTTAACATTACCATTTATTAAATAATAAAAGTATTTTTCAGTTTATAAAAAAAAAAAAAAAGAAGCACTTTGGATGTTACTAATACTAAATCACATGCCATTGTGAATTTAATTAAATTTTTAACATTAAGATCAATATCTAAGTGGAGTTTTTTTTTCAAACTAGCTATACAAATGGAAAACAACTAGATCTCAGTGTCACTATAAAAACATTAGTTTAATAAACTTAAGAAATCTGCTGAGCAGAAATGTACTTTGATCTGTGGTGCATATTCAATTAATAAAGAAGTAAATGTCTACCAACCAAAATAGCAAGAACACATTTTAAAGGCTTTTGAGATAATTGGTGTGTGTGTGTGTATACACAGCATGTGAGTGCAGCCAGCACCCGCAGAGGCAAGAAGGAGGTGTCACATTCCCAGGAGCTGGAATCACATGCAGTCTGGTACTCCCATTGTGGGTGTTGACAACAAAACTGGGGTCTTCTGTAAAAGCAGTGTCTGTTCTCTACTGCTGAGCCTTCTGTCTATCCCACATACTTTTAAATTTACAAATATTTTATCTGTTCCTAATTATATTTCAAATCCATTTTTAAGAAGCTAAGTTCACAACAAAAGTATTCAAATGCCAATATATGTTTCCTAAATTTGATGGCCATCTTGAACTACATTTTATGTACTTTTAATCATTTTTAAAAAAACTCACTTTAAAGCCCACCTAGGAGTCATATAAAACTCATATGAAATCCTTATGAATCACTCATCAAATGTATCTTGGTACAACTTGTTTAAAGTAAGCTAAAATCTTAATCTGAGTCTTAAATTAAGAGATTGACAAAACTTCACATTGTAAAATGTTTAGTGATTTTTATACAAAATTAATTTTTCAAAAGATACTAATACATGCATTTTCTTTGAAAGGGCTTTTTAAAAATTATTTTATTTATTTACATTTCATATATTGTCTCCCTTCCTTATCCCCCTCCATGATTCCCGCACCTCATCCCCTCTCCCCTTCGCCTCTAAGAGGGTGCTCCTCCACCCACTCGCCTACTCCCACCTCAGCACTCTAGCATCCCCCTTCTCTGGGGCATCAAGCCTCTATAGGACCAAGTGCCTCCCCTCCCACTGAAACCAGACAAGGCAGTCCTCTGCTATATATGTGCAACATGCCTTGGACCAGGCCATGTATGCTCTTTGGTTGGTGGCTTAGTCCCTGGGAGCTCTGAGGGGTCTGGTTAATTGATACTGTTTGGCTCTTCTTCCTTCGGCTCCTTCAGTCCATCCCCTAACTCTTCCATAGGGGTGGCCTTCCTCATTCCAATTGTTTGGCTGTATTTGCATCTGTCTCAGTGAGGTGCTGGCAGAGTCTCTCAGAAGACAGCTGTCTGTAAGCACATCTTGGCATCAGCAATAGTGTCCTGATTTGGTGTCTGCGCATGAGATGGATCCCAAGTTGGGACGGTCTCTGGATGACCTTTCCTTCAGTCTCTGCTCCATTTTTGTCCCTGCATTTCCTTTAGACAGGAACAATTCTGGGTCAAAAATTTTGAGATGGATGGGTGGCCCCATCCCTAAACTGAGGGCCATGTCTACCTACTTATTGGAGGTGGTCCTTCAGGTTTCATCTCCCTACAGTTAGGCATTTTGGCTAGTGTCATCCCCATAGGGTCCTGAGAGCCTCTCATGTCCCTGGTGTCTGGAACTTTCTAGTGGTTTGCCCCTCTCCTCAACTCTTGCAGATGCATATTTCTATTCATTCTTCTGGCCCTCTGGGCTCCTCTCCTGTCTCCCTCTATACCTGATCCTATCCCCCTTTTCCCCTCCCCCTCTCCTCTCCCATCCAAGTCCCTCCCTCCCTCTGCCTCCCATGATTATTTCGTTCCTCCTTCTAAGTGGAATCGAAGTATCTACTATTGGGCCTTCCTTCTTGTTAACCTTCATATGGTTTGTGAGCTGTATCATGGATACTCTGAACTTTTTGGCTAGTATCCACTTAGTGAGTGCATGCTGTACATGTCTTTTGGGTCTGAATTACCTCACTCAGGATAATATTCTCTAGTTCCATCCATTTGCCTCATTTTTAATTTGATTAATATATTATGAACATTAGTAGTATGGTATCAATAAAGTCTATTAATTTGCATTGCTTAAAACTGACACAGTTGAGCTGAAGAGATGGCTCAACTGAGTACTTGCTGCTCTTGTAGAGAAGCCAGGTTTGGTTTCCAGTACCCTTGTTGTATGACTCAGAACTGACAGTTCCAGGAGACCCACTGTTCTCTTCTGGTTTCTGCAGGCACCAGACATGCACATGATATACATGAATATATGAAGGTACTCACACATATACATAAAATAAAAAAATAAATATATACTTTTAAGGAAGAACAAAACTGGCAAATCCAAAAAAGGTATATATACAACTTGACAAGTTTTGTCTCACAAAAGTCTATGTTAAAGAAAGCATGACAGAAAGCCCAAAGTCAGAACCCATAAAACATTGTATTAAATATTTACAAAATAATTGTGAAAAATAAAATTGAGATCATCTTCTATTTAGCAGAATTTTCTCTGAACTTAGCAAACACTGGCAGCCATGGAAATATGAAGGTGGAAGTGTTAAGAAAGGATCAGGAGAATGTTGTCAGGAATTCAGAGGTACTGACATGCAAATAAAGATTCATCAGACGGGACCAGAAATGGCTCAGTAAATTTGGTCTATGTACAGGGAGTGGCAGAATCATGGAGAACAGATCAATCCTAATGACAGATCTAAAAACTGCAATGGAAGATAGTCTGGGAGAAGATTTTAGAAGTTCACATTGACAAAGGCATGAAAGACAGCCAGAAGATAGCATTCCATGAAAAAGGAGATCACAAGTCAGGATTAAAGCCAGGAGATATTATTATTTTGCTAGATCAAAATAGCCATGCTGTTTTTACTTGAAGATGAGAAGACCTTTTCATATACAGGCACTTACAGCTGGTTGAAGCATTCTGTGGCTTCCAGGAGCCAATATCTGTCATTGAACAGGAAAGCATAATCCTCACTTCTAATCCAGGTTAGAATGTCAAGCACAGAGATACAAAATGTTTGCACAATGAAAGTATGCCAATATATTGTCAACCACGTGAAGAAAAATGCCTAATCACTGAGTCTAAGTTAAGGTTTCCTGAAAAGGTTTTCTTTGTCTGCTGGAAAAACTCCTTGCAGAGAGGAAGGAAGTAGAAGTACCTAAAGAAATGGATCAGATAGAGCTAGTGAACCTTGATCCAAATCAGGAAAAATAGTGCCATTATAAAAGAGAAACACAGCCGGGCAGTGGTGGCGCACGCCTTTAATCCCAGCACTCGGGAGGCAGAGGCAGGTGGATTTCTGAGTTCGAGGCCAGCCTGGTCTACAGAGTGAGTTCCAGGACAGCCAGGGCTACACAGAGAAACCCTGTCTCAAAACACCAAAAAATAAAAAAATAAAAAAGAAACACAAAGATGATAATCACCACCCCAGAGGTGTGCTCCATGTCAAACCTCTTAAAGGGGCCAGTGAGTGGCACTTTTTATGAAGTAGGAAGTGTTAAGGAAATCTATACATACTATGCTCACTACTTGGCTATTGTTTTTGTTTTAACAATAGAAGTGTTTTAAAAGTTAGATGAAGGATAGATACAAATATAAAAGCTCAAAGAATACTTTATAGTGATCATTGGATGGCATATTTAGTCCACATTCAATTTTATCTAGTAACATACTTTATACTTGTGTTTTAAACAAAGATCCAGTAAAACATGAATATATTTTTAAATATGGATTTCAAAATAACTTTAGTTTCTCTGTTCAGTAGAGATGAAAAAGGCAAGCCCGAAGTTGAAAAATAAGTGTGCAGTTAGAAAACAGGGCTACTAGAGGATGAGTTTCCGTAAGAGAGTCAACACTGAGAAGCTAGTTAATGGAGTGTCAAGGAAGCAAAAGATGAGAGGTGCACTGCCTGATGAGAGGACAAAGGCTGAAGGAATCATTTTTGACAAGTGAAATCCTTTGCAGGGGTATTTTGTTAACAGGCATCAAACTGTAAGGGGTTGAGCACAAGTGAAGTGTAGAGAATAGTCCTTCCATAAGTTTCGCTTTCAAATGGCGTAAACAGACTAGGTGGACCGAATATTCTCAACTTCTTATCATTGGAAACTAGTTCCATTTCCCCTCTGCTCAGTAGCACTATTACCCCAAGACCATGTTTTAAAATGTAATTTCCTAAATGGTTGTTAAAAATAACAGGGCTTGGAATTTTCTGAATCAGGGTTAGCTGCTCATTAGACGTCTCAAACTCATAAACAAAGGCTCTCTCAAAGAGAACAGGTGGTAGACATTGAAATAAACCTTGGCAAAAGGGAGGAGACATCTGTTTCCCTAAGGCACATGGGAATAAAGAGACAAAACAGACACTTAGACAAATGCTGGCTCCCAGAAGTGAGTGAAAGGAAGCTGAAAGAACATTTTTCAGAGGAGCTGAAGGTACCAGTGTGATAAAAGCAAGGAAGGTAGACAAGCTCTGGAAATCTGAAACAGAAGGACAACTGTCGTGTAAGGTCAAAATACCAAGGCGACTTGTTTCAATTTGACCTCTCTTTATTAGCACTTAATATGCTCCAAGAATTCTAACAGACACTCAGTTACAAAGACACACATGCCAGGCTGCACCTCCTTTCTGATAAAAAGTGGAAATTCCCTTCCATGACATTACATTCCTCTGCATTTCCTTCTGATTTTCTGCTTTTTCTTCCCCAACTCCTTTTATGGCCCCATTACTTTTCCTCTGTGAATACCTTGAATCTGTAGATTAAATACAAGTGCATACCAGCTTCTATCATCAGTCATCTTCTCTTTTTTCTGGGTAGTCGTGTTTTCATATTACATCTAGCAAAGGCTTTCTGTCTCCAAGCTTCTCTCAAGGCATGCACTAGTGTGTGTAATGAAGGGAAGCAAATGGATATTTAAACTCGGAATTGTGCCCATTTGCCTCCTAGGTTGTATTGCTTATGTCATCAGTGAAATAACTGTCTATAATTCTCCCAAAATATATATTTGTATTCCCAGAAGATATATATCAATGGGAGCAGAGAGGATCATCAAGTCTTTGAATATGTGAACATGTAATTAATTGCATAACACTGTAGGAGGCTTGATTTTATTTTGCTATCACTGGCTATTGTTTGTTTCTCTGTGTTGCTAGGAAGCACTCTGAAAGGGAAAGGGGAGAGGGTAAAATCATTCAGAAAGATGCTGGAACTCAGGTTGGCAGAAATGGCTAAGGGCCAAAGAACAAGGATACTGGCTATTGTTTTATAAATTATAGTGCATTGCTGCTGCCAAAGTCCTTTTGCTCTCCACAAAATCGTGGGTCAAGTCCACTACCTACACAATGGCCTTGTTTGACTGGGTTTGGAGCTGAGATTTTTGTGAAAATTAAAGAAAAGGGACTTAGTTCAACAGCTGGAATGATGTGGCACAGAATCAAAACAGGAAGATTATCCATCAGGAAAAGGAATTCTGCATGGGTAGAATTGAAGTCTGGAGCTATGAGAGAAAACATTAATAATTCCCTCAAGAATCCATAAAGACATTTGTAAGACTCTCACTGCATATGCTATGTAATGTGAGCTATTTCAGTTTCAAAGTTAATGTGTCTCAGTTGATGCTGTTTATACATTTATTCAACTAACTGAAGGACATCCCTGCTTAGAGACTTATGAGATATCAGCTATACTTTTGCACGACTGACCTCAAGTTCCCCTTCCACAAAGTCCTAATCTGTCCCAGCGGAAGTTTTCTATATTTAATAATTGCCAAGTAGCACTATTTATCCAGCTGCCCAAATTTCTCTTCCTCACCCCTGTCCTACCATGTTCCATCAATCACCATGGCTTAATGTTCCAACATCCATGATATCAACCTTTGCCTCCCTCTGTCGACTTCCTTAGTATCAGCTGTGAACACTCCCAGCCAAAGCCTCACTAATCTCATGGCTTCTACTCCTACTTTCTCATAGCCCTTACTCTACACACCAGACAAAGCAACAGAGCCAGATCTTGTCACACCCCTACACCACATATTTGTGAGATAAAACAGAATCCAAATTCCTTATGTCTTTCATGACCTAGCTCCTGTTGGCCTTCATCATGGTACTTTCTCTCATTTGAATTTTCCATTTCAGTCTCCAAAAATTACTTTTCTTTCTCAGACTACTTCAAGCTATTCCTTTTATATCTTGAAATGTACACAACTTTCAGTTATAGCCTAATTGCCAGTTCTTTCAGAAAGGATGCCCGTACTTTCCAGCTCTGAGTTATGTGGCTATCCTATAGGTTTTCTTGGCGTCTGTTTATTCCTCTGTTATATTGCTTTCTATGTTCCTTAAATTGTCTGTTCATCTCTCTCTCTCAGGTTCTCAGATATATGACCCTATCATCTAGCCCAAAACCTGCTTTACATATAGTGTTAAATAAATATTTCCTAAGTTAAATACTATGAATGAAATGGGTTTTTTGTTTATTAGTTGCATTATTTCAACTTTATTACCTTGTAAGCAATATATTATCACCTTGAACCAAAACTTTAGGATATTTTCTCATTTAAATTCAACATAGAACATGTTCAGCATGTCAAGTTTTATTTAATTTAAATAAGACCTAAATAAAGTATTCTAAATGTCAAGTTTTAAACACCCATGGAAGAAATTCAACATACAAATCTCTTTAAAAGCAGTATAATAATAATTGTCCCAGAAAAGGTCACTTTGTTAGTTGTCCTTTAATAAATATAGGACATTCTGCTTTGCACAGTAGAATATTTTACATTCATAAATGTTGTGCTAAAGTCCCAGAAATACTTAATACTCTTAAGTGGATTAAACATGCCTCCTATGATCTGATTTATATGGTGAATGTGCCAAGCAAATCCTTTCTCTACAGAGAGAAGAGATTGTAAACTTCAGTTGAACTCTGATAAAATTATCAAATATACCTACCTAATGGATAATGAATTAATAAAAATTTGCTTTAAGCTCTTCTTATGATATTATCAGCCAATGTTTGCAGATATGTTAAGTGTAGCAGATATATCCTGAAACCATACAGCTTCCTAAGGCATTCACTAGATATTTGTTTAGAAAAACAGAAGTACATTAGTTGTAAGGGAGGAGTTGATTTATAAGGTATTTTAAAACATCTTAAATTTTAAGACTGAATCAGTATCATTTTACACTAATCATATGCTAAAATGAAACTCTTCTACAGTGATTTACCTAAAACAGTATTACAAATATTTTTTTGTCTTTCCACTTCTTTTAAATTTAGAAACCAAATTTTCTCACATGGCTCACAGTGAGTTTGATTTCTCAACCAATGCTTTGAAGTTCGACTCAGAAAACAATGTATAATATGTGTAAAATGATACTTGTGATTAATTTTATAGTGTTGTATGTTTCTATCCATGATAGTGAATTAAACTCTTTGCACTAGATCAGTCTTTAACACATCAAAAATATTAAATAGCTCCCCAATCCATGATGTCACTAGTTTTAGCCGAGTCTTTCATTCAAGGAGAAAGAATTTTTTTCATTTAGAGATTTGGGGTTTTTATCTTATAGTTTATGCATTATCTTGCCTGGAACTTCCCTGACACAAAAGTTCATGGCTAGAAAGGAAGGCCAAGAACCCAGAACTGTAGTAACTGACTTAGCATAATCCCACCATAATACAACATATTTGGCAGTCTCTGATTTGTCTTCCAAGTCCTGGTGCCCTGTGATAATAAATTTTATGGTCTATATTGCTCTAGAATATGAAAAGAAATGAAAGGAATCCCCTATCACTGATATGTCAACAACACTGGACCAAATCTGTTCATTCTTCCCTCTCTAAAATACAAACTCTTAACATGCTTGATTATAATTTTCCAATGTACAAACATCAATTAGTAATCTAAAAGATGGTTTTCAGACTATGAGGGAAGGAAGTATAGAGAGGTTGTACGGGCAAAAAGAAAAGCAGGTAGAGATTAGTATAATTAATAAGAATAGTGGTTTCTTTAAATAACTATAGCAAGACAGAGAATGAATTTTCCTAGGCAGGTACCAGAATTCAGAGTGACAATCTAGGACCTTTGGGTATGACTAGTCCCATGACCCTTTTAACCGTTCCTGAGAATACTATATCAGGACACAAAAATCATTAATTGTCACTGCATTAGTCATGGTTCTCTAGAGTCACAGAACTTACGTGTAGTCTGTATATAGTAAGAAAATTTGTTTATGACTTATATACAGTCTGTAGTCCAACTCCCCAACAATGGTAGCAGCAGCTGTGAATGAAAGTCCAAGGATCTAGCAGCTGCTCAGTCCCACAAGGCACACAGGCAGGCGAAGAAGAGCGAATCTTCCTTTTTCCAATGTCCTTAGGTAGGTCTCCAGCAGAAGATGTGGCCCAGATTAAAAGTGTGTACCACCACGCCTGGATCTGGGACTTGCTTTGTCTCAGGCTGACCTTGAACTCAGAGATCTCCTTGCCTCAGTCTCCTGGGATTAAAGGTGTGTACTACTTTGCCTGGGCCTAAGCTTTTCATGGCCACTATGCCTCAAGATCTCCATGCCAAGATCCAGGTCAGAAACTTGTATCTTCCAACCTCAAGATCTGGATCACAGGTGACCCTTCTAATTCTGGATTGTAGTTCACTTCAGATATAGTCAAGTTGACAATCAGGAATAGTCACTACAGCCATTTTCACCCTGAAATGTTGAAGAAAGGACCAGTATGACATACTCTGCTCAGTGTAGAAATGCATGGTCTAATGACCTAGACATAATACAGGCTAAAATAAGCCACATTTTGTCACTTAAGTGGTAGGATAGCCACCTAATTAACTCATATATTCATTTTCTAGCCAGAATTTGACATGCTAGGCATTATGAGGAAAGTGAGTGACTTTTGTGAATTATGACATATTACTGTAATTTGAAATAAGGAACATATATTTAAAAGTATTCTGTGCTTATAGACCATAACCATGGAAAGTAGACATAAAGTCAGTTTGTATAAATCATCCATTTCATTAAGTTATGAACTGAGTCTATGTTGTGACAAATTCCTCCTAAATCAAAGCAATTATCTAGGGGCTAAATTCAGATTGCTGTATTACTGTGATTGTACATAATAAAACAGACACTTTAAAAGGTTTTGGGAGTGAAAAGGGAAAGAGAGTAGGGAAATCACTGGAGACCAGTGTATTAGTCAAGTTCTCTAGAGTAATAGAACTTACAGAATGAAACTACATATATAGAGAAAGGGGGTTTATTAAAATGACTTACAGGCTGTTGTCCACCTAGTCTAACGAAGGCTGGCTATGAATGGAAAGTCAAAGGGACCACTTATTGCTCAGTGCATTAGCTAGATGTCCTAGCTGGTCTTCAGTATGCACTGTATTCCAGAAGAAGCAAACTAACACCAATGAAAGAATGGCTATATCTTAGTCAGTAACAGCTTCAGTATCAAGGAAGAATTATTGTGGGCCTTGGTGCTCACCAGACAACAACTGTTCATACAGAAATAATTTACTCAAGAAACCAAGCATCTATCACAATGTTTACTGTTAACTATTATTCCCCATTAGGAGTAGTAGACTTGATATGCAGATGGTGTCATGCAACCTTTGATAACACCCCAATTACGAGTGATTAGTAAAGGACCATGATATTTGGCTTTTACAAGACAGTAATCATTCAAAACCCTTAACTGATATGAAGAAAAATTAGAAGACATACATTTAATAGATTGATATTATCATAGAATGAGCCAGATCAGCTCACTAATAAAACTGTTTTGGGTGGGTGTCTATGGTTACCATGTCAACTTAAGGAAAGTATTATTGTGGCCATGGTGGTTATAATTTCCTTCTCACACGCAGTTCAAATGCCATATGTGATATATTGATTCAAGGTGAATTGTCCTCTATAGTAGGAAAGTAAACACATTAGAAAATAGATTTCTTCTGTATCTTTGGGCAAGCCAGTTTCCCAGTGTAATACATCATAAAATGAGAAAATTCAATACCAGGACTTCTAAGGAACTCCCATTTGGCTTCTAACAAATACTACAATATGTCAGAAAGAAAGTCTCATGACTAGCAGTAATTATATCTTGACATGTAAGTATATGTTTTCCATGGCTATTCTATCATCTTACTTATACTCTCAGTCATTAATATTTCCATAACTACATGGTATAGACTTGAGGTATCTGGGACAAAATGTCCTTCATAACAGATGAAAATAGGTTTGCTGGGTGTCTAGATGGGGCTGGTAACATGCCAACATTTAATGGAATTTCCAATTGTTCTGATGATTTTATGAAAAGATTAAGAGTATCTTTTTTCATATTGCATTTTATATTCCCTTCCCCTGGGACACTCCTCAGTCACCTTATTTGTGGGTCAGTCTTATTTTCCTTAGTAACTCACTGTTGTGGATTGCCCTGGTGCTGCTTGTATTTTGATGCTAATTCTGCTTCCCTAAGAGGGGCTGCCTCAGAGGAGTGAATTAAGTACTCAGGTGACTTCATGTGAACCTACTTTCTATTTTAACTTGTAAAATACAAGCTGTGTGCCTAGATTGGGCAGATCTACCATTCCACCACTATATTCCCCAGCTATGAGATCCCTTGTAACTTTCAGTTTCTCTAGGCCACGAGCTTCTGCTTCATTTTCCTTCCACCTCCTTTTCTTTAGTCTTCCTCTCCTTCCTCTCCTCATTTCCTCTCCTCCTTTCTCTCCCTCTCTTTCTAAAACTCTTAGCTCCACCTTTCCCTTCCACTGCCCAATCACCAGCTCTAGCCTTTATTTTACAAGTTAAAATGGGGAGAAGGTTCAATTGAAGTCACACAAGTATGTGATTCACTCCTCCTCTGAGGCAGTTCCTCTTGGGGAAGCAGAATTAGCATCAAAATACAAAC
The DNA here is from genome assembly GCA_028551405.1 of Uromys caudimaculatus. NCBI lineage: Eukaryota > Metazoa > Chordata > Mammalia > Rodentia > Muridae > Uromys > Uromys caudimaculatus. The sequence continues at coordinate 108,702,673 of CM052722.1, forward strand.
AGCACCAGGGCAATCCACCACAATTCACATCTCAATTGTATTTCAGAAAGGGTGAAGAAAAACTGTAGCAACTCTATTCTCAGCTCATTCTCAAAGGATTAGAAGGCGCCAGTCACATAGAGACCTCCTTTTGTCCACCATCCATTTCAACTCTCCCTTTACAAAATGAACAAATTAACTGTGTGATACCAGCATACAGGAAAGAGTTCATGAGATAATTATATCATTAAAAGTTTATACAATGTCAATTTGCATAAACACTAGTTTCTTAGCTAGCATTTGTTTTAATGAAAAATTGAAAGAAAAAAAAAGAACTTTGAGTCTTCCCCAAATTGATCAGCATTAGCAATTTGCCAAACATTTGGTGGTGCTAAACAGAGTCAAAACATGATTCCAGAATTCTTCTGAAAGTTTTTATATTGTGTTTTCATTTCCAAATATAAATTGCTATGATTCTTAGTTATTCTAATGTCCTGCACTATATATATCACAGTTGAACGTAGTTGATATCTTATCTCTTTTTATTTAGAAGGAGTAAATATAAATTCAAATTTAATTATTATTAATACATACATTAAAAAGTTTTCCAGTTTACCAAACCCTATCCTTTACAAATGAAGAAACTGAGTCACCAAGAAGTGGTAAAGTAAATCATTCTATTTATTAATGTTTAATATATTTTGTCCCTGAGGAAATGTTTTATGGTACTGTCAATAACTCAAGGACTCACCACATAAAGTGACAGTATTCCATTTTAGATTCTCCTTTTATTTGTTTGTTTTATATTATTATTGAATTATTATTGATTATTATTTAGTATTGTGTGCATATGTGCCTATGTGGGGGGAGTACATTGCCACAGCATGCTTGTGGAGGCACAAGCATAACTTTGTGAAGTCAGTTCTTACATTCTACCTTTACATGGGCTCTAGGGATTGAACTCAGGTTTCAGGATTCCATAGAAAGTGCTTTTACCCAGTGAACCAGCTTTCCATCCCTAGATTATCTTCTTAAATTACTCAGATATAAGTAGAAGGGAAGAGGTTTCTAGTACCTCACCCATCCCTGGTAAAATAATAAACATTACTTGAGTATAGCTCTCAGTAAAGCTACTTTCTCTCATGGTTTCTGTCCCCACACAATACAAAGTGACCATGATCAGTCCTCGACAAAATATGATGATCAAATCCAATGTAAATAGGATTCGTTTCACTCAGAAATTATAAGAATTGACAAATGGAACTGTAGAAAGTAAGAAGTTTCTCTCCAACGAATACAATGATTACTAGAATGAAAAGAGAACCTCCATAATAGTAGCCAACCTTTTCTTACTTCATATTTAACAAAGAATTATCATCTAAAATATATGAAGAACTCAAAACACTAAACACCAAAAATACAAAAATCTTTCAAACAATAAATAGGCCAATGAACTGATCCATTTTCAAATGGAGAGATATAAATAATAAATAAATATCTAGGAAATTTTGCATACATGCTAGAAACAAAAGACATACAAATCAAAACTGTGTTAACATTCCATCACATCCAAGTCTGCATCAAGTAAACAAAGAAGAAATACTTGTAAAAAGCCCAAAAAAGGCAACCTTGTAGACTCCAGATGGGATTCAGCCGCTATGGATGTCACTAGGGAGCTCTCAAAAAACTAAAATTATAGCTACCATGTGATAGAATTCTACTACTTCTAAGTATCTATCTGAAGGATTTCGGCATACTACAGAGAAACTTTCATACATGCTTGTTCCTGTACTACTCAAAAAAGCCAAGATATTGAACCAGTGTTCATGTCAAGCAACAGATGACTAGATAAACACTCTCTCTTCCCCCCCCCACACACACATACAGAGAGACAGAGAGACAGAGAGACAGAGAGACAGAGAGACAGAGAGAAGGACAGAGAGACACAGAAAGAGACATATACATGTGTGATTATTAAACCAAAAAAAGGATATATGCTGTTTGCTGGAAAATGGATGGTATTGTAAGACAACATGAAAGCAAAATATGCTAGAGAAAAACAAGTATTACATGCTTTCCTTCATATGAAGAATCTAGGCAACAACAACAACAAAAACAAAAAAACAAAACAAAACAAAAAAGACAACAGGGATCCAGGAGAGAAGAACGTAAGATATGTGAGAGAAATGGATGACATGAATATGATCAAAGTAAGGTTTGTATATGAATATATGAAGTTGTAACAGTGAGAGGCTCAGTTTTTAAAGTGCTTGCCTTAAAAGCATATGGACCTGAGTTCCATCAGCATTCATGTAAAAATCTAGACCTGGTAGCACATGATTATAAGCACAGTGCTGGGGAGACAAATACAGGTGGATTCCTGGGGTCATGGCCAGCTATCTTAGTCTAATTGTCCAGCCCTGGGTTCCAGAGAGAGAACATACCTCAGCAATTCCTGAGGTTTTCCAGAATCTCTACATGGACACACACATATGCATGAGCACCTACACATATAATCACACACACAGTGTCACAATGAAATTCATCATTTTGTACAATTGTTATGCACTAATTTAACTGAAGAAAAGAAAGAAAGAAAAGAGGGGTTGGGGACATGGTGGAGTCGGTAAATTGTCTCCTTAAAAAGAATCAAAACCTGATGTTAGATTTTAAATACATAAAAGCCAATAGTGGTGGGTGCCTCTAACCCCAGGGCTGAGAGGCAAAAAGAGATAGAGCCCTGAAGCTCACTAGCTGGCAAGCTAATAAAATCAGTGAGCTATAGGTTCAGTGAAAGTTTCTGCCTCAAAAGGGAAAATTTTGACTCACTTAGTCTCTGCTAGTTGGGGCTTGGGTTTAGGTCTTTTCAAAGACTAAGCAATTTTGCTCGGAGCTAGTTCTTGAGGTTTCTGCCTATCGCCATGGAGGAGCTATCAGAGAAAGACAACCCAGTTGAGGATCCAGAAACTCCTCAGACGAAAGATGAAGAGGACTCAACCAATGATTCAGAAGTCCTACAACCAGAAACACTAGTAAAGGTCATGAAAAAAGCTAACCCTGAACCCCAGTACCAAGTGGTCGGCACATTGTTGCAGCCTCTGTCACCGGATTGAGAGCAGACCTGTGGAGAACAGAAGTGAAAAAATCTTGAGGGTAGTTCAAAACGCCTTTCCCAAGAGAAGGATCTGCTCGTTGTTGTAGGTGCTGAAATATCCTATAGCAACGATGAGATTTGTTCAGATTGAGCAGAGACAAAAAAAAAAAAAAAAAAAAAAAAAAAAAAAAAAAAAAAAAAAAAAAAAAAAAAAAAAAAAAAAAAAAAAAAAAAAAAAAAAAAAAAAAAAAAAGAAAAGAAAAGAAAAGAAAAAAAAAGGCTTGAAAGCAATGAATATAAAGGGAACAGTGAGCCATTCAGCTGTCTCTGCAGTTTCTGCTGTTTTCAAAGATGGGATCCTTCTGAGAATGCTAAAATCAGGAAGAATTAGGACAGTTTAAATTGTACACTGTTCTTGCTGCTAATGATGCCACACAGCGGATGTGAAAGTTGTTTTTTGTTTGTTTGTTTGCTTGCTTGCTTGCTTTTTTTTTTTTTAAGATTCCAGTTTTTAATCAAAAGTGTCCTTTTCCACCTCCAGGTGACATGATGCTCTTCACCTCGTGGGACTGATGTGCTAATTGGAGAAATCAGAGAATCTGTATGACAAAGAGTCAAGCAAAAATACTACCTCATTGAGCCTTGGCTTTTCACTTCTCCTTATTGAAGGGCTAGAATTCTCTGGACTTTTCAAAAAAGTAGGCTGCTTTTGCAGAGTAGAAGCAAATCTCGCCCTTCCCTACAAGGACTGAGTGAGAAGTTTTCAGTTGATCCATCCCTTAGCTACCCAAACACTCTTGAAAGCATCCTCTCTTTAGAAAGCAAGAGTCTGGGCAGGGTGGCCATGGTGGATATGGTAGCTACAAACAAAGTGGAGAGGTGTCCCCCTCCTGACCCTCATCTCAACTACCCGGCCACTTTAGCTGAGTCCCGGCTAACACACCCCAACTCCACCTCTTTCTTGCAGGAGCAGTTTTAGTCATGCGCTGGCCCTGCCTTGCCTGAGTGGAATATAGGAGAGGACCCATGGGCTGAGGCTCAAATCTGCTCAGACACATTCGAGGACCTGAGGAAGTGCTCTGGCCTCAAAACAGAAAGCACCCCTGCTTCCCACCACCCCTTCTAGCATGGAGTAAACTCTAGCCCTGTCTCCTGCAGAAGCAGATGTTGGATGTTGGCAGGCAGGGACCGCTTACTGGGGCATTTTCTGTTAACTTTAACTCCCGCATCAAGTAATTCTTCTGGTACTGCTCATTCCGCTGTTTTCTAGTCTGAAGTCTCTTCTTTTTTGGATTCTTTAACACCATCTTCTGATTCAGCTCATTTGCTATGTTCAGTAGACGAATAGGAGGACCATCCGAGAGGGAACTGTCCAAGCCACTCGTACTGGATTCAATGTCAGACAAAGGAATGTCACTCCAGTTTCCTTCTAAATCCATATCTTGTCCAAAATTATTGAACTTTTTGTGGATTTCCTGTTGTAAAAGCTCCTTAAGCTCTTGTAGACACTGAGTGTACTTGGTTTGGTCAGGATCACAGAAATCCAGAATAGTGTCACAGACGTGATAACCTAGAGACTTCAGGTCTTCAATGGTAAAGTGAGTGTCTCTTTTACTACCCAGGGTAGAACCGCCGAAGGGCGACTTCATGGTGTAGCTGTTGGTGATGCCCATCTGCCACATCACAGCTCTTCCTGTTCCTTCTTTGCATTTTTGGACCTTAAAGTTACAGCTGTCGAAAGACAACTTGTCTGGTGCATTCTTGCTCAACGTTAAAGGAAAGACCCGCTCATGAAGCCAGTGCTTGCGGTTGTTGCTGTGACAGCCGTACAGGAAGATGTTGTTCCTGCGGCTGTGCCATGGAGATCACAGTACAAGAGAACCTCTCTTTCCTCCAGAAGTCTTTTGATCATGTTCTTGGTGTACCAAATGCAAGGGAAGGAATCCTTCAGAACAGTTTTATAATGCCTGTTCAAGTCCCTTCCAGCCAATGAACACCGATAATTCCCCACTATCACGCCATCTGGATTTAACATGGGAATCACCTTGAAGACAAAGATATCCCTGAGGAGCTGGGCATCTGGAGAGTTGCTAAGGATGAAGTCCAAAAAGCCATTCATGATCCAGGAGCTGTTACTTTCTCCAGGGTGGACTCTGGCGCTCAACACCACAGCTTTCTTTGCAGCTGCCTCTTGAGGGGTCCTGGATGGATTGGTGATGGTAAGCAGGTAGACAGTGTTCCCGGCTAAGCTCCTGCATAAAGCTCGGAGCTTGCAGAACTGAGACTGGATGGGGTTGTTTGCTATGGACAAGAGATAGCATTGCAAGTCAGTGTAAGTGTATGGGTAAAAGTGTGCAAAGAAGCAAGTGTCCTGGTCGTGAGGAAACTGAATGGTCCAGGTGAGGCAGTGTAAGGGCTGCTGCCCATCATCCATGTTGTTCTTATAGTACTTGATTTCATGGCCCTCTCTCCTCCAGCCAATGTTGTAGATGGCAGCATCCAACTGAGAGTACATGAGAGGCTTCATCCCCACTGCGTAAAGGCTCTTGGGTTTCAGCAAGTTCACGATCGTGAAGCGATAGGTAACATCTTTTCTGGTGTTCTGAACTCTGAGTGTGCTTGTCAGTATAGAGGTCAGTTTGCAAGGTGAGTTCATACTCATAGATACCTACTCTGATGACTTTCTGCAGATTCCCACTCTCAAACCTTGATTCAAACAATAGATTCAAACAATATTATCCTCCAGCCCTTGCAGGGTAACAGCAAGATCCTTGATGATTCCTCGTTTGCCTCCTACTCTGGAACTGGTGAAGTAGGTACCTTCTGTGGGCACTAAATCTAGCTGGTACACAACTGTACCTTGTTCTTCTCCCACAATCTCTGGTACCCTTCCGTTTCCCGTAGGTTGGTAGAAATATTCTGGTTGAAGTGGAACCCACTCAATGTGATGAATGTTTTCCTTGATGACCTCACATTCTATTGGCCATCTTGGAGCCTGCAATGGCCCTCTGCCAGAGAAACATGGGAAGAGTTCTCGAGGTTCTCCAAGACATGGGTTTACTTCATCTAGCTCATCATAAAGAAGCTGCCTGCTCCTAAAAAAATGGCGAGCTCAGCAGAAGTGAGTATAGAAGCATCTCTTTTTCCAAGCTGTCTGAGATGAAATCATCTCTTTCTCCAAAAGTGCCATTCAACAGGTACCGAGGGCTGTTCCTCCAAACACGCTAATGAGTGGCTGAGTTTGGTAGGCTGCTTTTCTGAGCTAAGAATAAGTGGTTTAGTTCAAGTTGCTTGTCAGTTGGCTTGGTAGCTCTGGTGCTGAAGTCAATATTAAAACCCTGAGCACTCAAGCTGTGACTTTTATTACCAATGTCCATCACAGGCTTTTTATAACACATCCCATTTTTAAAAGATCTCTCAACATTCCAGTGTATGCAGAGGGAGAATAATTATTCCCATTTGACCAGAGAAGAAAGAGAGTAAAGGTTAAGACCATTGTATAATGGAATAGAGGGCTTGGAAGGCAGAAAACCAGTGTCTCTAAGAGGTAGGAGAGCCAAACCCAAGTGAAGGCAGGTACCAGAGTGGGAGCAAAGTACTGGGGCAAAAGCTTTTTAAAATTTAAAATACAGGTCTCACTATGTAGCTTTGACTCCTGGAACTCACTATGTAGACCAGGCTTTCAAACTCAAAGAGATCCAAATACAGGGATTAAAAGGTGTGTGCCACCACACCCCGCTTCCAAAGCCTTTTTGTCCTTAGGATACTTATTGGATATGACAAACTGAAGCTTTCTCTTCAACAGATTAGTAATAAAGTAGAAATGGTTAATAATAATATGGAACAAGGTTGCTAGAATTACAATCAATATTCAGCTGGCCATTGTGGATAGCTGAAGGTAGCAGGATTGTGAGGTTGAAGGCAGTTAGACTACACGGCAAGACTGTCTCAAAATGCCAAGATTTGTAGATCTAGTTCAGTGGTAGAACACCCACATAATATGAGCAAGGTCAAGGCTTGTGCCCTAGAACTACTAAAGTAAACAAGAAAAAACAACTATTTATTGTGGTGAAGATTAACCTGGGTTACAAATGGCCCTGTCTCAAAAGATTAAACAAAACAAAACAAAAATTGCTGGGTATTGTGGCTCACACCTTAGTCCCAGCACTAGGGAGGCAGAGACAGTCAGATCTCTGAGTCTGAGGCCAGCCTGGTCTATAAAGCGAGTTCCAGGACAGCCAAGGCTACACAGAGAAACTCTGCCTCAAAAAACAAAAAAAACAAAAAAAACAAAAACAAAAAAAACAAAAACAAAAACAAAAATAAATCAAATAACCCAGGACTAAACCAAACCAAACCAAGCACAACACACAAACAAATAAACAAACAAGCTCCTCAGCTGGATCCTTGAGGCCAATATAGTGGAAGGAGAGAAACAACTTCTGGAAATTGTTCTCTGACCACCACATATAAATAATAGTATGTGCACACACACACACCTACACACAGAGAAGAAATGTAATAAAAGTCAATTTCCTTGTTGTCTTTTTGTAGCTGAGGATGATTGTGAACTTCTGATACTCCTGGTTCAGCCTCCGGTGCTTGGACTGCAAGCACTTACTTCCAACCCTAGCTTCAAAAAACTTAAAAGTTAAAAAGACAGCATGTAAGACTAGAGAGATGGCTCAACAGTTATGAACACTTATTGCTCTTTCCTCGGACACACATTCAGTTCCCAGCACCACATGGTGGCTTACAGTCACCTGTCACTCAAATTCCAGGGAGATGACACACTTGTCTGGCCTCTAAAGGCAGCAGGCATGTACATAGTACATACATAAACATGCAGGGTGTTGGCATTCTTTCTAAGCTCTGTCCAACAGTTACCTGGCTGTCACCAGGTAGACCTGGCTTGCTATAAAAGGGGCCGTTTGGCCCCTCCTCTCTCTCTTGCTCTCTCTGTGCCTTTCTCTCTGACTCTCTTCTCTCCTTGACCCTTTTCTCCTTCCCCCTTCCCTCTCTCTCCACATATTCCTGGCCAGCCTCTCCCCTGTCTGTCTGTCTCTCTGTCTGTCTGTCTTTCTCTGCCTCTACTCCTTTCTCAACTCCCCTTCCCATGTCTCCAAATAAACTCTATACTACACTGGTTAGATGACTGGTACCTCAGGGGAAGGGACTCCTCAGCATGGGCCCACTGAGGCACCCCTCCCACCTCACCATACCTGGCTCTATGAAACATATCCCGGCTTTCTTTTTATAAAACACACCACAGGGGAACACACCATGCTGGTTAGTTTTATGTCAACCTGACACAAGCTAAAGAGAGGAGGAAACCTCAATTAAGAAAATGCCTCTGTAAGATCAGCCTCAAAGTAAGCCTGGAGGGCATTTTTTAAAAAATTAATGATTGGGTGGGTGGAGACCTCTGCCTGGGCCACCAGGGGTCCACAGCCAACGAGTGCCAGGAGAAAGCTACCCTCCCAGGAGCTTGGAGAAGCCATGAGTGGGGTTAAGGGGAGCAACATCTCTCACCCAGACCCGCCCAGAACCGGTGGGATCCAGGGCCAGAGAACCCGGGGGCAGGAAACCTCTGAACCTCCTGGTTTCCATCTGTGGGTGGAGACCTCTGCCTGGGCCACCAAGAGTCCATAGCCAACGAACGCCAGGAGAAAGCTACCCTCCCAGGAGCTTGGTGAGTGGGGTTAGGGCGAGCAAAACCTCTCACCGAGACCCACCCAGAACCGGCGGGATCCAGGGCCTCGCTTGCTTGCTTTTTAAGATTAAACTTGTTAACCTTTAAAATATATAGGATGTGTGACGTTTGGTGAATGACTTAAATTTACCCAAAGAATCGAGAATGAGTTAAATTATTCGAACTTTAGAAGCCTCAAGTCTGGCCGGGGCTGAGGAATACTGTAACTAGAATTTGAAGTAGTTTGGTTTAGAAGGTAATTGGAATAGATCTTTGGTTTTCTAGTTTGCAGAAATTTGTAATAAAGGCAATTTTGTTATCTTGAAAAAAAGAGAAAAGTTTATATCAATTATGGAATGATAACTAACATTGACCTCTAGCCTTTACATGCTTGTGTGTACTTGCACATGTGTTCATATTTCTTCATGTACACACAGAGACACACACATGTACATGTGCTTACATAATGAATATAGATATAAATAAGATATAGAAAATCAAAATTAAAGTAATATATAATCCTATCACTTGTGGCATAAATAGGATTAACACTTACAAAATTTCTAAGAGTGATTTGAGTCAATTCCTATTAATAATATCAGTGACATCAGATGAATGTATGATGTTTAATTTAAAAAATATTTTTGTAATATGGTATATACCATATTCACTTACATGTGAATATTAGCTGTTAAGTCAATGATAACCAAGCTAATATCCTTAGAAATACAGAGATTATTTATAGAATAAAGGTTGAAAGGGGACAGATCGATCTTGTTAGGAAAGGGAAATAGACAGTTAGAGATGCATTAGGGGCTAGAATGGAAGGATCAAGGAGGAAGGAAAAGGGGGATAAGGGAGAGAATAGAGCTAAAACTAAGAGCCATATGAGGGGTAGTATAGAAACCTAGTGCCTTAGAAGCTTCCTGAAATAGATACATATATGAAAGTAAATAATGGGTGAGACAAAGCCCCAACTAGTCATCTCTTGTCACCAAATGAAGCTTCCAATACCAATATTGAGTTATATCTACTTGTATTGTTCTCCTTAGGGTCCCATGGAAATCCCCAAACAATCCAGTCTGTTGCCAAGGTATGAGTTGTTCTCCACAATATAACAGCAGGGACCCATGCTAAAGACAACATCTACAAAACACATTGAACATGTGGACATTAAGCTAGAGCCTTCACCCCTATATTCTAGCATCTTTGGTACAAAAAGGGACTCTGAACACTGCCAAAAGAAGAAAAATCACAAACCCAAACACAAAACCTTGATCTACAATGCTTCCCTGCCTACAAGATATGCTAGTGCAATGATGGCACAAAGCTTGTGGGAGTAACCAACTAATTACTGATTAGTTTTATGGCCCTCTCTATGAGAAGGAACCCACACCAGACACTGTTGGGTGACCAAAAACCAGAGACTAAATAGGCTAGGGACCTAGGGTAAAACAAAATACTACTGTTCTTAGAAAAAAAGAAAGAAAGAAAGAAAGAAAGAAAGAAAGAAAGAAAGAAAGAAAGAAAGAAAGAAGGAAGGAAGGAAGGAAGGAAGGAAGGAAGGAAGGAAGGAAGGAAGGAAGGAAGGAAAGAAGGAAGAAAAGGTAGTGATAAAATTATACCTGCTGTGCTTATTGATCAGTGCCTTGCTCAGCCATCATCAGAGAAGCTTCTTTCTATGACTTATGGCAACAGGTACAGATATCCACAGCCAGATAATATGCAGAGAGTGAAGAGGCCTTGAAGCACTCAGCCCTATATGGTATGACTCCATCAAATCTCTCCCCTCAGAGCTCAGGGAACCTTATAGAAGAGGATGCTGAAGGAGTGCAATGAGCCAAAGGGGATGGATACCAAGAAAACAAGACCCTCTAAATCAACCATGCAAGGTTCATACGAGCTCACAGAGTAAGAAGTAACAGTCTGCATAGGGCCTACAAGGGTCTTCACCATGTCCTGTGAGTATATATTATGGCTTCCATTTTAGTGTTTTTATGGAATTCCTGATATATAAATAAATGAGTAGGTCTCTGCTTCTTGTGTCTTTTCTTGGACTCTTTTCCTTCCATTTGTTTTGCCCAATTGCAGTGTTAGTTTTTGTTTTATCTTCTTGTATTTCATTTTATTATTTAAAATTTTCATTGTCTTTCTTTTTTTATTTATTCTCTCATACATCACATCCCAACTGCACTTTCCCCTTCCTCCATTTCTCCTAGTCTCTTCTCTCTCTCTCTCTCTCTCTCTCTCTCTCTCTCTCTCTCTCTCTCTCACACACACACACACACACACACACACAAACACACACACATATCATACCTCTGTTTTCATAAGCATGTTCCAGGGAAACAGTTTATGTTTACCTTGTTGAGAATTATATCCCCTATTATATCTTATATGGTCAACAATATAAGAATAAATGCATTGTAAAAAGTGTGTACTCCATAGAAGTGTTGCACTGAATAACCAATACTTTCTGGGATCATTAGTGCAGAGATATTCATAAAATAGAATACACATCACTCAGAAAAGTCACTATCCTGTAAAGGACATTAAATGCATAGATAGTATGTAGTATGACTCTCCATATGAAAAATGAATTAGTTCATGATGAAATATAAACCATAATACATAGAAATGAATCCATTTTAATGTCATTTATTAAAGAGTCTGTAGCCTTGAAGAACACTACACACATAGTTTTAAATACAAAATGTCAACATTGCTTGCACTGTTGAAAAGAAAGCCATCAGTTCTCTGCCTATCCACGACTTGGGAAACACTGAATACTCCACAATACTACTGGCAGCCAGAATAAGCATGATTGTCAGTAACACTCTTCTTAATGGCTGCTATTCTAACTGGAGTAATTGCAACTTTCATTTCTCCTATGGATAGGGAAACTGTATAGATTTTTTTAAATATCATACATTTCCTTTTTGTGAACTGTTCAATAGACTGGGTTGTTTTATTGTTGCTTAGCTTTTATAGTTTTTCATATATTGTGGATAATAATCCTTTATCAGGTATATATCTAAAAAACATGGCTAGAGGAATAAAGGGAATTAGTTGGAGGGGTAGTAAAAGTAAAGTAAGCAGGAACAGAGCAGGGAGAGTATGCTCAACATTTAATATATCTGCAAGAAATTTTAAATAATGAATATTAATTCTAAAATCATTCACACATTTTTTGAGATTTATATGCAGTAGAAACATAAGGACAAGAATGTTTCTCATACATAATAACCATTTCCACACTATTTAATCAAAATGTACTATTAAGCTATGAAGTAACATAACACTCACCTGTAAAAATTGTAGTCTACTCTTAAATGCAAGTAATCAAAGTAGTATGGTTCACAATTTACCAGTTTCTCACATAGTTCTTCCATTAAAAGACAAAAGGTGACATTAAGATATATAAAGTCCACTTGTCTAAATACAATTTAATTTTATGCATAAAAATTATCTTCTTGTAAATTTGAATTTGATTAGTATAATTAATCTAATTTTCAGAAAAGAAATGGCTAATATTAATGGTCAATGACTGAAGGTGTGAACCTTAAAGGCAATATTCCTGTCACAAGTCTGTAATCTGTGACTTCCTACATTACTATGGGTAACATGTTTAGCATATTCATCCCTTAGTTCAATCACCTATAAAATAGGAGACAATAGTGATGGCCTCACAAATAGATTGAAAGAATAAAATAGACTACACATCACTAAGAAAAGTCACTATTCTGTAATAAACATTAAATAGGTAGATAGTATGACCCTACATATGAAAAAACAATTAGTTCAGTATGAAATAGAAACCATAATACACAGAAATAAATCAGTTGTAATGTCATTTCTTTAAGAGTTTATGGCCAGATTGAAAGAATAACATGAATGTACAAATAATTAGAATCTAAGGTAGGCTTCTTAATTCTCTAGTAAGGATATATCATTTACAATTTTTTGTTGTTGTTTAAAGGTGACAAATCTAGTCGTTTATGTAGTTGAGTGTCATTTAGGCTCCTGGATTCAAAGAAAAATCTTCATAAAGCACCTTCAAGGACTTTGAATGAAGAGATCCCTAATCTATCTTTTTTCTTGTCTTTCTGTGTGCCCCGCTCTGTCAATGTATGTATCTCTGATTCTCTGTGAGAGTGAGTGTGTGTGTGTGTGTCTGTGTGTGTGTGTGTGTGTGTGTGTGTGTGTGTGTGTGTGACTCCTTCCCCTTTTATAAGGATTCACTGTGAAAAATTCACTGTTCAAAGCAGGAATCACTTATCCATAATTAGCCACCAATGACTAACCTTTCCTACTCACCTTTGTTATCATTCTACTTTTAGATGAAATTTTTTTCCTAGAAATAAGTTTACTAGATAAAATTTTATGCACAATTTATACTTTGGTACTTGTTGGTAAACTGTTCATTACAAGTACTATATTGATTTGTACTGGTATATGGAACATTTCTCTAAAATTTTCTCTTTTTTTTGATACTTTATTTACATTTCCAATGTTTCCCCCTTTCTAGGTCTCCTCTTTGGAAACCACCTATCCCCTCCCCATCCCTACCTGTATAAGGGAATTCCACCTCCCACCCACCCACCCGCCCACTCCCATATTCCCACCTTGACATTCCCCTTTACTGGGGCCTCTCCTCCCCCTGATGGCCAACAAGGCCCTCCTCTGCCACATATGTGGTCTGAACCATGGGTCCCTCCATGTGTATTCTTTGGTTGGTGGTCCAGCCTCCAGGAGGACTGGGGGGTCAGGCCAGTTGACACTGTTGCTCCCTCCATGGGGCTGCAGACTCCCACAGCTCCTTCAGTCCCTTCTCCAACTCCTCTATCTGGGACCTCACTCTCAGTCCAGCAGTTACTGTAAAGTGAAACTTGGGTATTCAAACGTTTTAGCTAATATCCACTTATCAGGGAGTACATACCATGCTCATTCTTTTGTGACTGAGTTACCTCTCTCAGGATGATATCAAGTTCCATCCATTTGCCTGCAAATTTCATTAAATCATTGTTTTTAATAGCTGAGTAGTACTCCATTCTGTAGATGTACCACATTTTCTGTATCCATTCCTCTGATGAGGGACATCTGGGTGGTTTCCAGCTTCTGGCTATTATAAATGTGGCTGCTATGAACATAGTGGAGCATGTATCTTTATTACATGTTGGAGAATCTTCTGGGTATATGCCCAGGAGTGGTATAGCTGGGTCCTCAGGTAGTATTATGTCAAATTTTCTGAGGGTCCACCACACTGATTTCCAGAGTGGTTGTACCAGCTTGCAATCCCACCAACAATGGAGGAGTGTTCCTCATTCTCCACATCCTTGCCAGCATCTGCTGTCACCTGAGTTTTTGATCTTAGCCATTCTGACTGGTGTGAGGTGGAATCTCACACTTGTTTTGATTTGCATTTCCCTGATGACTAAGGATGTTGAGCATTTCTTTAGGTGCTTCTCAGCCTTGTGAATTTCCTCAGTTGAGAATTCTCTGTTTAGCTCTGTTCCCCATTTTGATGGGGTTATTTGGTTTTTTGGAGTCTAACTTCTTGAGTTCTTTGTGTATGTTGGATATTAGCGCTCTATCAGACATAGGATTGGTAAAGATCTTTGCCCAATCTGTTGGTTGCCGTTTTGTCCTATTGACAGTGTCCTTTGCCTTACAGAAGCTTTGCAATTTCATAAGGTCCCATTTGCTGATTCTTGATCTTAGAGCATAAGCCACTGGCGTTCTGTTCAGGAAATTTTCCCCTGTACCTATGTGTTCGAGGCTTTTCCCCACTTTCTCTTCTATTAGATTCAGAGTATCTGGTTTTATGTGGAGGTCCTTGATCCCGTTGGACTTGAGCTTTGTACAGGGAGATAGGAATGGATCAATTCGCATTCTCTGCATGTAGAACACCAGTTGAACCAGCACCATTGGTTGAAAATGCTGGGTTTTTTTCCCACTGGATGGTTTTGGCTCCTTTTTCGAAAATCAAGTGACCATAGGTGTGTGGGTTCATTTCTGGGTCTTCAATGCTATTCCATTGATCTACCTGCCTGTCACTGTACCAATACCATGCAGTTTTTATCATTACTGCTTTGTAGTACAGCTTGAGGTCAGGAATACTGATTCCCCCAGGAGTTCTTTTGTTGTTGAGAATAGCTTTTGCTATCCTGGGTTTTTTGTTGTTCCAAATGAATTTGAGAATTGCTCTATCTAAGTCTATGAAGAACTGAGTTGGAATTTTGATGGCGATTGCACTGAATCTGTAGATTGCTTTTGGCAGGATGGCTATTTTTACTATATTAATCCTGCCAATCCATGAGCAGGGGAGAGCTTTCCACCTTCTGAGGTCTTCGATTTCTTTCTTCAAAGACTTGAAGTTCTTGTCATACAGATCTTTCACTTGCTTGGTTAGAGTCACACCAAGATATTTATATTGTTTGTGACAATTGTGAAGGGTGTCATTTCCCTAATTTCTTTCTCAGCCTGTTTATCCTTCTAGTATAGGAAGGCTACTGATTTGTTTGAGTCAATTTTATATCCGGCCACTTTGCTGAAGTTGTTTATCAGCTGCAGGAGTTCTCTGGTGGTGGTTTTTGGGTCACTTAAGTATATGATCATATCATCTGCAAAGAATGATATTTTGGTTTCTTCCTTTCCAATTTGTATCCCTTTGACCTCCTTTTGTTGTCTAATTGCTCTAGCTAGGACTTCAATTATTATATTGAATAGATAGGGGGAGAGAGGGCAGCCCTGTTTAGTCCCTGATTTTAGTGGGATTGCTTCGAGTTTCTCTCCATTTAGTGTGATGTTGGCTACTGGTTTGCTGTATATTGCTTTTACTATGTTTAGGTATGGGACTTGAATTCCTGATCTTTCCAAGACTTTTATCGTGAAGGGATGCTGAATTTTGTCAAATGCTTTTTCAGCCTCTAATGAAATGACCATGTGGTTCTTTTCTTTGAGTTTGTTTATGTAGTGAAGTACATTGATGGATTTCCGGCTATTGAACCATCCCTTCATACCTGGGATGAAGCCTACTTGATCATGATGAATGATCATTTTGATGTGTTCTTGGATTCGGTTTGCGAGAATTTTAATGAGTATTTTTTTGCATCGATATTCATAAGGGAAATTGGTCTGAAGTTTTCTTTCTTTGTTGGATCTTTGTGAGGTTTTGGTATCAGTGTGATTGTGGCCTCATAGAAGGAATTGGGTAGTGTTCCTTCTGTTTCTATTTTGTGGAATAGATTGAAGAGTATTGGTATTAGGTCTTCTTTGAAGGTCTGATAGAATTCTGCAGTGAACCCATCTG
>CM052722.1:108719249-108730526 GCA_028551405.1 Uromys caudimaculatus
CAGCTGCAGGAGCTCTCTGGTGGAGTTTTTCGGGTCACTTAGATATACGATCATATCATCTGCAAATAGTGATAGTTTGATTTCTTCCTTACCAATTTGTATCCCTTTGACCTCCTTTTGTTGTCTAATTGCTCTAGCTAGAACTTCAATTACTATATTGAATAGCTAGGGGGAGAGAGGGCAGCCTTGTTTAGTCCCTGATCTTAGTGGGATTGCTTCAAGTTTCTCTCCATTTAGCTTGATGTTGGCTGCTGGCTTGCTGTATATTGCTTTTACTATGTTTAGGTATGGGCCTTGAATTCCTGATCTTTCCAAGACTTGGTTATTTTCTTATTTATGTTTTTGTTTCATCCTTATCTTGGTGAAAACAATTTACAAAAGATTTTTTATATACAATCTTTCATTTTTTAGTGAAGCCTATTTTATTTCACAGATATCGTTTTCCTTCTTTAAAAACACACATTTAGTTAGTGAGTGAGTGAGTGAGTGGGATGGATGGATAGATAGATAGATAGATAGATAGATAGATAGATAGATAGATAGATAGATACATAGTTTATTGTGCATACCCACATACAAGTATGGAGGTCATAGGACTACTTGTAGAAGTCAGTTATCTCCTTCTACCATGTGGGTCCCTGGGACTGAACCCAGGTTATCTGGCTTGGTGGCAAACACCTTTATCCATTGAAAAACTTTGCTAGCCAAAGATGTTATGTCTTTTAAATTTTTTCTGAGGACATTTTATTGTTGTTACTGTTTTTTTTTCTTTATTCAATGCCTAAATTGTTTCTATTTTTACAAAATATTCTTCTCTTAGCTGCAGTGGGCTTTGTCCTTTGTACAATTCTCACACGTGGTTGCTCCTTTACGTTCTGTAGCATATGTGTAGTTGACAATGGTTTTCTTTGACATTTTCTAGGTATATGTTCTCAACAGGCTATGAATAGGCATGAATTTTACCTTTTTAAAAATGTTTATCAACCCAAATAGATAATACCCATCTTAGCATTTGTATTAGTTCCTTTTCTGTTGCTGTGATAAAATACCATGACCAAAAGCAACTTATAAAAGAATTTATTTTAGCTTATGGTTCCAGGAGGTGGGACTTACTGATCACATCTCCATCCACACACACAAAGAGGGGACAAGGCTATAAGCCCTCAAACCCCATCAGTGACATACTACTTCCTGCCAGACTGCACCCACTCAATGTTCCATAGTATCCCAAACACCACCACCAACCTAGGAGCAAATATTCAAATACAAGAGCATATTGGGTGATATTTGTCATACTATCAAGGAATTTTTGTACTATTTTAAATTTGACAAATGCCAACCTTTTATAAGTCACAGAACTTGAGCCAGGTAGTTGAGTTTCATAGTTGAGAAAGAAGAACTTTAATGTTTATGATTACTTTTTTTTTTGATACATGGTTTCTCTGTGTAGCTCTGGCTGTCCTGGAACTCACTCTGTAGAACAAGCTGGCTTTGAACTCAGAGATCTGCCTGCTTCTGCTCCTGGTTACTGGAATTAAAATCTTGTGCCACCATTGCCAGGCTTATGTGCTTACTCTTTTAAAAGAAGTATTATTTTTCCCTTTGTCCCTACCTCTGTCACCATGGCTATGTGTATGACAGGCTTCGATTCAGAAAGAAGCAGAAAGCTGTGGGAAGAGTTTGAGGAAGAAGAGCAGCTATCTCTGTAGTTACAGTTTGACTTTTTAGTTAATTTCTTTTGTGGTTTGTCCCAGAACCCCTTCTTCCTTCTGCATCTATTGAGTCTGAATTTGGTGTGTCTCTTGCTCCCTCTGCTATATATTTGAGGTTGGCAGTTCCCTTTATACTTGTTTATTTGATCCTGTCTCTTTCGTATCACCAAGAGCTCCTCATTATTTATGCCCCTCTTCTGGTAGACTCCCTTTTTGTCAGCATTAGTATTCATCCACCAAATATTTATGGACCTGCTATCTTTGATCAGTCACTACTCTAGGTACTAGAGCTATAGCTACAAACAAAACAGAAAAAATCCTGATTCATTAAATTATCCTTCAAGCAGTAAGAAACAGAGAAAAGCACACTATTAAAGTGCTCAACTTATCAGATAGTGGCAAATGCTTGAAGAAAAAAATGTATCAATGATGGAGTAAGTTTCTGTTGGATCATATGATAGGGAATGATATTTCAGTATTAAACTAAAAAGACTTCAAGTTCAGATTAAAGAGCATAAAGGTAGTAACTGTGGCCAAAGAAATCCAAACAGAAATAAGTAAATAGATTATCCTAAAGGAGGGATTGCCTGATGCTCTGTACAAGAACAGAAATGATGCTACTGTAGCTTTGCTTGCGTGTCATTATTTTAATTATTCCATGTAATTTAAAACAGATAAATGAAGCAAATTATTGTTCTCTGTTGGCCCACTTGATTGAAACTTTCATTTGTAATTTCCTGCTCTGATGGATTGTTTTCATTCTCCATACAACTCTCTTACAATGATCAGTCTCCTTTTAGTTCTGATTTTGCCATGTGCTGTGCTGTGTTGTGCTATGCTGTATCCAGTCAGCACCGACTTACAAGAACTAACTAATATTAATATTCAAAAAATTTTTGCAAGCTTGGTGTTAAGCAATTGATACATTGAACTTTGTTATGGTGGGGATTATTTTGCATATATTTAAATCAGCAAATCATGACTGTTTTCTACTAAGTAACTAATTTCCTTTTTCTCTGCCTCCCTATCTCCCCAACTTTCTCAAAAAAAAATCAATACAGCAACAGAATCCCCCCCAAACTAATAAAACAAAATAATACTATGCCCAAAAAGAAAAAGAAGAAACACCAACCTGTAATCAAGTGCTCTCTCTTTCTCTCTCTCTCTCTCTCTCTCTCTCTCTCTCTCTCTCTCTCTCACACACACACACACACACACACACACACACACACACACACACACACACACACACAAGCTGGAATCCATTATATGTTGGTCAACTACCACCTAAAATGAGGCCCTCCTTGGAGTAGTTGATATACCCAGTGTCACTCCATTATAGAAAACTGATTTTTCTTTCTCCTAGCAGGTATAAATGACAGTTCAGTTCAGTTTTTAACCTTTATCTAGTGGCTATGTTTTCATTCATTTTTAAAATATAACAAACTATCATATCATGCAATTTTCATATGTATGCGTGTCATCTCTCAACTTAATACAAAAGGTTTCTTATGAACTGTGATTTTTGTACAATCAAAATATACTTAAGAACTATAGTAATAGATTGGTGACAGCCATCATGTTTAAGGGTGGGTTGTCTTGGAATCAGATCTTACAGCCAGGGGAAATGTAGGTTCCTATGTCATTTTCTCAAGAACTAACAGCCTTTCCCTTTCTCATTCCCTTTCCTCCTTCTGCCACACCTCCCCTCTCCTTCTCCATCCTTTGTCCCTGACTATGTGAGAGACCACCTTGAGAGTAGAAATTAGTTATAATACGGACACAGATTCATGGATACAATTCTATTGTTGGGGTATGCGGGCTGGGCTGCAATTAAAAGCAGATGGTGCTTCCATTAGGGAATGAGCTGATACCTGGGAAGAGAAATTAGATCAGCTACCAGTGGGGGTTGAGTAGGAGACCTGAGTAGCTAAAGCAAGTAGGATCACTAGGAGCATGTGCTTCAGCCCACATCGCAGGTATCTTAGTTGGATTACCATCTTTCACACTAAAAGTCTCAGAAAGATTTAATGGAGTACATAGCATTAATATTTAATAATAAATCCCACCTAGCTTCCATGCTGCTAGAATCTACCTCCCACCAAGTTCCTAGTTACTAATTTCTGTTCCATCTTGGCTGCTCTAGACTCAGTTGAGCAGCACTCTGGATGGCATCCGCTTGGCCCCCTTACATGGTGGCTTGCTCCTCTCTCCTGTCCACACATCAGGCATGGCATCTCTGCTCTCATCCTCCCTTCTCCCTCATGGTCCCAAGCCTGGGAAAACTAACCCTCCCTCCTCCACAACTATTGGCTGCTGGCATCTTTATTTACCAATCAGAATTAACTGGGAACAGGTTCTCAGAAGCTGTGTGTAGACCTTCTCATGCAAACTGATTTGAGGGAACCAATTAGCACTAGAATACAAGCAGCTACAGGAAAACAACTATTTCTTGAATATTTCAAGTGCAATGGTAGAATGTCTGTGATATATGTGTATTGGGGAGGGAGTATCCAACTGGATATTCTATAAGCTCTGCTGACAAAAATGCTTGGGGGTTGCCATTACATTTGTTTTTTCCAAGATCCATGTACCAATATCACTGGCATGAATTTAGAAGGAGCAGAGGTCATTGTTTTAACTGCCACTCAAATAGGCAAATGAGAATGGGGTTCAGTTTCCTTACAGACCTTCCTGGTCCAACCTATATGGTCATGAGAGAAAAAGAAGTGATGATGGTACCCTTTATATGCACATTTGTTAAACATCAAAGTTGGGGGAAAGTGGGTTATCTCCCAGCTGTCCCTCCTCAACAAGTAGCAATCATTGACTAAGCTCTTATTTGCTTTGTTTCCTTTCACTATTATTTTTCATACTTCTATTTCTCTATGCTATTTGACTTTTCTATTTTTTGCTACTTATTCAGTGTATTATTGCTAACTTATCATTAATGTATTTGCTTTTGTTAATTTTTAAACAGCCTACTTTATATTATCTTGGCTCCTTTGCAATCTATATTAGTTGAAGTTGGGGTTATTTAGAATTATGTATCACAATAGTAAACATTTAAGGGTTTCGTATCATTCTACTGTGGTCTACTTTCTCTTTATCAAGTGGTAATGGGATCTACCACTCCAAGAGAGTCTGTAAAAATGACCCAGTATGCAGATCTATAATTCACTTAGAAACGCATACATGATGGTACATACTTGCAGTTTCATCATTAGGGAGGTAGAAATAGACAAACCGCTAGGGCTCACTCAACAGTCAGCAATATGCAGGGCAATGAAAATATCACCACACCCCTCAAGGTGGTGTATGGTGATGCTCAAGGTTGTCCTCTGACCTCCATGTCAGTATGTATGCGAGTGCACCTCCATGAACCAGAACATGTGCATGCACTAGCATACCCATGAATACATAGTATAAATACTCGCAAAAATAGAAGACTGTCCACTAATATGACCCTCATGTAAAAAAAATAGCCATCCCAAGAGATGAAAGATGGAAACCAGAGGAGGGGTTGGCACAAGGAAAAATGATTCCTTCAAAATTTGACAGCTTCTCAATAACCAAACCCAAAGACATTAAATTGGTTGAAATGTCCCAAGCTCTAAGCAAATAAAAACAAACAGATTAAACAGATGAATGAATAAGTCATTCAAAATTTGGATGAGAAATTCATCAAGCAGATTCTTTAAAACTTGAACTTTTTATAGTAAAAAATTCAATTAAAAAAACATCAGTATAAAGCAACACCAATAGATTACAACTATCAGAATAAGAAATTAGGATTTGAAGACAAGTATCACAATCATAGGGCTATAAATAAAACAAAAATCACAAACATAACTTTCAAGAACTCTGGAAAATTATTAAGAGACCAAATCTACAAATCATTTGTTTATAAGAGGTATGAAGATGATATGAGAAGTAGAGCCATAGAAGACCTATTAAGGAAAATTAGAGGAAAAAAGATCCCCAAATCTGACTTCCACAGGCATGCCTTGGCACATGAGACACCCCGCTACCCTATAAACACATGTCAGAGACTCGGGGTGAAGGAGGAAAAGAGCGAGGGGAGAAGGATGGAAGGAGAGAGAGGGAAGAGACACATCCACACAATAATAATAAATACTTCTTCAGGGAACTGAGGGAAAAGGTCAGTCAGTAAAATTGCACAAACATGAGGAACTTAGTTCCATTCCCAGCAACAACAACAACAACAAAAAATGTGAAAATCCAGATGGCCAGATGTGGTGACATATGACTGTAATCCAGCACTGGAGCGGTAGAAACAGGTGGATTCCTATATCTTGCTGCCTAGCAAGCCTTGTCTACTTGGAAAGCGCTGGGTCAGTAATAGATACTGCACTCTCTCAAAAAATAAGGTGGTCAGCAATCAACAGATATACCTGAGATGACTTCTGACCCAAATCTCTATGGCCCAATCCTACATACTGCAGGAGATTCAAAGTTCTGCCTACATTCTTTCCCATGGCTTTCCCTTTTGTGTCCTGGCTTTTGCTTCCACTTCCCTTCTGAAATGGAAGTTTTCCTGATGTAATGACTGAAATTTATAGTTCTCATTTGCATTGGTGTTCTCATCAAAAAGTCATTTGGCCAGCTGCTTATTATTCTTTCTTGACATTGCTTCTTCAGGGTTTTAATGTGGGTTGGCAGGGATTTTCCACATCTTTTATGTTGTGGTTCTTCTTTTCATAATAATAATTTGTTCTTCAAGTTATTGTTCCCATACAAACTTTATTAAAAATAGCAGAGCTGCACTTTCAATACCTTTCCTGAAATATTGTCAGTTCAATATTCAATTTCATCATTCAAAAGTGCTACCTTACACAAAGCACTAAAACAGAAGTGCAAGTCAGCCAAGTTCCTTGTCATGTTGTAACAAAAATGGCCTGTCTAGTTTCAAATCACATGTTTTTAATTTTCCTTCTGAGATCTTATCAAAATGTCTTTTAATTCTAGCAGCATTCTCTTCAGGTATTCTCTGAAAAGACCGAGCCTTTTCCTTTTTCTCTTTCTTCTTCTTCTTTTAAAGAAATTCCTTTCTTTTTGAGCCCTCACCAAAATTATCCTCAATAGATAATTCATGTCCATCTAGGCATTTTCCAACAGGTGCTCAAAACTCTTCTGATGTCGGGGGTTGGGAGGGACATTTGAGGGATGATGTGGAAACCTAGTGCAGTGGAAACTTCCTGGAACCTATGAAGGTGACCATAGTGAGGACTCCTAGTAATGGAGAATATGGAGCTTTAGTTGGCCATCTTCTGCAACTGAGCAAGATTTCCATTTGTGGGACTGGCACACCAAAGCAACCACGTAAATCTTCTACCTACAACCTGTCCTGACTGCAAGATGTGCTGGGGTAATGGTAGCTCAGAGCTTGTGGAACTGACCAACCAATGACTGGAGCAACCTTAGGCCCACACCGGGACAATGCCTAGATGACCAGGATTCAGAAGCTGGGTGTTCAGAGACCTAGGGTAGAACCAAACATGACTAACGACAACAACAAAAAAAAATGATTCCTAATGATATTCTGCTATACCCATAGGATTAGTGCCTAATACAATCAGAGTCATCAGAAAAGCTTCCCACAGCAGCTGGTGGGAACAGATGCAGAGACCCACAGCCAAACATTATGCAGAGCTCAGGGAATCCAAGAGAAGAGAGTGGAGGAGCCAGAAGGATAGAGGACACCAGGAAAACACCTCCCACAAAATCAACTAAGCAGGATTCATAGGGGCTCACAGAGACTGAACCAACAACCGGGGAGCCTGTATGGGCCTATGCTAGCTTCCCTACCTATATGTTGTAGTTGTTTAGCTTTAAGGTTTTGTGGGACTTCTAGCAGTGAGAGTTGGGGTGTCTCTGACTCTTGTGTCTCTTCTTTGGACCCTTTTACTTCTACTGGGTTGCCTCATCCAGCCTTGATAGGTTTGTGCCTACTCTTACTGTACCTTGTTATGCCAAATTCAGTTCATATCCTTGGGAGGCTTGTTCTTTTCTGAAGAGAAACAGAGGAGCAATGGATCTGGAGGAAAGGGGAAGTGTTGGATGCAGATAGGGGGTACTGGGAGGGAGAAGAACCTGTGGTCAGGATGTATTGTATGAGAGAAGAATAAAAACAACAACAAACGGCTGCTGCTCTCTACTCACTGCCTCATTCACAAGCTGCCTACACATACACATTTTTAGGTATTTTATTTTAACAGTGGTCCATTTAGCAAAACCTGTGTCACCTTAGCTCAAGCTGCTGAAAAAATACTCAGGAATTTTTTTTTATATAAAATAGATCTGTTCCTTATTCATCTCATTTAATTACCTAATCATCATTATAACATAACTAAAATTAAAAATAACAAATACTTTATACATGCAAAAATTATGTATTATGTAGATGTTACCTTTACCACTACATAGTTATCAATATTATATAGATAATAGGCATATTTAATAATAGCATCGATTTTATAGTACTGTACTATGTATATAGGATGAAATGAATAAAATTTGATAAATTAATAAAAGAAGGAAGGAACAAATATACAAATGAATAAATAAAAGAGACTAGACTGGAACTCAAAATATTTATGAATTATTAATTGCCAAAACTACTTACTAGAATTAACACAATTAAAGCATTAATACTTTTGCCTGTAGGATAAGTGAGTGCTTTCCCAAAGAGATAACTTAGGCATAAAACAAAATTAAATACTATCCTTCTGGTCCATCCATCTTCAGGAGCAAGCACCAACTAATAAAAATCATTTTCCAAAGAATCTGGCTCACAACCATCATAATTTGCCCTCTTAGAAACCAATATCAACTGGGAAATCATAGAAATTATGAGATGCTAACAAAGGAATGACAAGAAGGCCAAGGGAATTCAATGAAGAGCACAGAAATAAGCCATTGCACATGTAGAAACATGACATATAACAGAACTGACATAGGAAAGAGAATAAAAAGGCTGTTCCATGAGAGTTGCTAAAATGATCTGCTATCCATATGGGAAAGTAGTGAAATTGTACCTCTACCTCACATCATACAAAAATCAAGACCAGATGTTCCAAGAACTTAAATTTGAAAGGCCAAACTTTAAAAATTCCAGAAATAATACAGAAAACATATACCTCAAATGGTGGTATAAACCAAACTTTGTTGAACAAGGCAGAAATGGTCAGAAGATAAAAAAATTATACATGACAATTTTAAAATCAAAATATTAATGACAATATTGAAAAATTAAATATGTCATTAATATATACATCCAACAAATTATTGCTATAAAGAAATTAAAGAACAATAAAAGTTATTAAAATATATACATACAGATTTCACAGATGAAAAAAGGTGACCAATCAAAGTAACAAAACTATATTGGTAACCAAAGTAGTACAAATAAAAATTACAATAAATACAAATGTTTTCATCTTTGATATGACCACAATCAGTGTTTACTAATTCTGAGATAATGGTCACAAAGAAATAACAGAATTCTTATACATGTAGGAGTAAAAGTTGCTCTCAATATTTTAATTAAGATTACTTAAATCTTGTTTTAATTAAGATTAATTAAGAATAATATTAAAATATAATAATAATTATATTTTTAAAACAATTTGACTGTTCTACTTAGTTACAGCTGTAAGTAACATCAAACTATTTAACTGCCAGTAAATTATGAGCAATGTCATAGTAAATTTTCTGCTTTCACCACAAAATATTGAAGAAACATTATTAAGCTCCCACTCTTAAAGGATCAATGCCATAGCACCAGCTTTTGCCCAGCCATGGGAAGATCCTAGTAACAACCATATCACAATGGCAGATATTCCTGAAAGAAGGTTTCGAGAAATGTTCCAAATTGTTCTGTAACATCTAAGTCTTACAAGATCTATGCAGTTTGAGAAAACCTGTTTTAATTTTTTCTGAGAGTGATTCCCCCAGAACCTTATTATATTCCTCAATGCCCTATATTTCAAAGTTTCTACAATGTAAACACACAGCATTGAGAACCAAGCTTCGAGCAAATAAATTTCTAAAGGACCCATTGAATCCATACCCAAACAACACCAGGCACCAACAAATTAGAATGGATGTCAACCTATACCCAATCTTAGTTGGGACTCATTTCTGTTAATAAATGTGGTAGAAACTCTTGTATATAAGTACCAAAAGAGTGCTCAAAGCGCTTCTGTGGTATATTTTGTACCATTCATTAACAATAAATGTGTAATTATAATGTTGTTTTCAAACAATGGAGTACTTGACAGTTCTGAGAACAAACTATAGCCACATATTTCAATATGAATTAATCTAAAAATATAAAGTTGGATAAAACAAGCTGATCTCAGAAAAACAAAAGTAGTAATTATAAACCACATGATTCATTTCATATAAACATCAAAACTGGAAAGAATTTCATTTCTACCACTGTGCTTCAGGAAATAGTATCTATTAACTAACCTCTAGACATAGAGTTTCAAAAGTAAAGACTTTAGAAGCCAACCAGCCTAGTGGTATGTGGATGGTGAAAGGAGGGGAAAGATATAATGGAAGCATTCTTATCTAAGGTATGAAATAAAATATTTACATTCACATAATTGATATCCTTACTTTTGCCGTCAATATGGCAATAATAATTGGACTGACTGGGTTATATTTTTTTAAGATTTATTTATTTCAATTTTTTATATACTGAGGTAGATTTTATTTTTTATTTATTTTTATTTTTTTATTTTTTATTTTTTGATATGTTATTTACATTTCCAATGTTTCCCCCTTTCTAGGTCTCCTCTTTGGAAACCACCTATCCCCTACCCCTACCCCACCTCTATGAGGGACTTCCACATCCCACCCACCCGCCGCCCACTCCCATATTCCCACCTTGACATTCCCCTTTACTAGGGCCTCTCCTCCCCCTGATGGCCAACAAGGCCCTCCTCTGCCACATATGTGGTCTGAACCATGGGTCCCTCCATGTGTATTCTTTGGTTGGTGGTCCAGCCTCCAGGAGGACCAGGGGGGGTCAGGCCAGTTGATACTGTTGCTCCCTCCATGGGGCTGCAGACTGCCTCAGCTCCTTCAGTCCCTTCTCCATCTAGGACCTCACTCTCAGTCCAGTGGTTACTGTAAAGTGAAACTTGGATATTCCAAACGTTTCGGCTAATATCCACTTATCAGTGAGTGCATACCATGTTCATTCTTTTGTGACTGAGTTACTTCGCTCAGGATGATATTTTCAAGTTCCATCCATTTGCCTGCAAATTTCATGAAGTCATTGTTTTTAATAGCTGAGTAGTACTCCATTGTGTAAATGTACCACATTTTCTGTACCCATTCCTCTGATGAGGGACATCTGGGTTGTTTCCAGCTTCTGGCTATTATAAATATGGCTGCTATGAACATAGTGGAGCATGTATCTTTGTTACATGTTGGGGCATCTTCTGGGTATATACCCAGGAGAGGTATAGCTGGGTCCTCAGGTAGTATTATGTCCATTTTTCTGAGGGTCCGCCACACTGATTTCCAGAGT
>CM052722.1:108730626-108766201 GCA_028551405.1 Uromys caudimaculatus
GTGGAGGAGTGTTTCTCTTTCTCCACATCCTCGTCAGCATCTGCTGTCACCTGAGTTTTTGATCTTAGCCATTCTGACTGGTGTGAGGTGGAATCTCAGACTTGTTTTGATTTGCATTTCCCTGATGACTAGGGATGTTGAGCATTTCTTTAGGTGCTTCTCAGCCCTGCGGATTTCCTCAGTTGAGAGTTCTCTGTTTAGCTCTGTTCCCCATTTTTTGATGGAATTATTTGGTTTTCGGAGTCTAACTTTTTGAGTTCTTTGTCTATGTCGGATATTAGCCCTCTATCGGACTTAGGATTGGTAAAGATCTTTTCCCAATCTGTTGGTTGCCGTTTTGTCCTATTGACAGTGTCCTTTGCCTTACAGAAGCTTTGCAATTTCATGAGGTCCCATTTGTCGATTCTTGATCTTAGAGCATAAGCCACTGGTGTTCTGTTCAGGAACTTTTCCCCTGTACCCATGTGTTCGAGACTTTTCCCCACTTTCTCTTCTATTAGATTCGGTGTATCTGGTTTTATGTGGAGGTCCTTGATCCACTTGGACTTGAACTTTGTACAGGGAGATAGGAATCGATCAATTCACATTCTTCTGCATGTAGACCGCCAGTTGAACCAGCACCATTTGTTGAAAATGCTGTCTTTTTTCCACTGGATGGTTTTGGCTCCTTTGTTGAAAATCAAGTGACCGTAGGTGTGTGGGTTCATTTCTGGGTTCATTTATATGAGTACACTGTAGCTGTCTTCAGACACACCAGAGAGGGCATTAGATCCCATTACAGATGGTTGTGAGCCACCATGTAGTTACTAGGAATTTAACTCAGGACCTCTGGAAGAGCAAGCAGCCAGTGCTGTTAACCTCTGAGCCATCTCTCTAACCCCTTACTGGGTTATTTTTAAAAATGGTAAAGGGCACAAAGTTGGAAGAGTACTGTTGGGCTGAATTTCAGGAGAGTTAGACAGGAAAATAGAGGGCAGATATGGTCGCATTTCATTGTATATGTGAATGGAGTCCTCAAGACCAGGGATTATCAGATCAGGGATCTTTGAAGGAAAGAAAAATAGAATATAGTATTATAAAGAGATAAAGGGTGGGGGTGGGACTGCAGGCCCCGAAGGAGATAAGAACACCACAGGAAGACCAACAGAGTCAACTAACCCAGAAACTTGGGTCTAAACCACCAACAAAAGAACATACAGGGGCTAGACCTAGGTCTGCCTGCATATATGTACCAGATTTACAGCTTGGTCTTCATGTGGGTACTGAACAAATGGGACAGGGGCTATCCCAAAAGCTGTTCCCTGTACATGGGATATGTTCTAGCTGGGCTGCCCTGCCTGGCCTCAGTGGGAGAGAAAGGAAGGGCCTAGCCTTAAAGAGACTTGAAGTCCCAGGGTATGGGGAATAACCAAGGGGGTCCTCTATACTCTCAGAGGAGAAGGAGAGGGGGGTGGGAGGAGGGACTATGTGGGCGAGGGACTAGGAGATGGGGCAGCAATCAGAATGTAAAGTGAACAAATATGTTAATGGACAAAAAGAGAGACAAAGGAGAGACTAGGAGAGAAGGATTAAGTGGGGACAGGGAGGGAGCACATGGTAACGGAGAGAATCTAGGAAGGGACAACTAACAGGAAAGGGCTTTTGAAAAAACAGTTGAAAACCTGTACTGTGGAGGCTTCCTAAAACTATTTATACAGATGGAAGGAATTTAAATAGAATCACCATAGAATGGGGAAGAGATTATATCTTATGGCACCAAGTAAAACCTCCATTTTCAGGAATGTGTTACAGCTTATTGACTTCTTGCCCTAAGTGGTCCCATAGACACCCCAAACATTATATCCATTACCATGGATATTGGTTACTCTCTACCACCTGATAAGGTCCTATTGCTGAGGACAGCACTAGCTTGTGTCAGCAACAATGGAGAAGTCCAGCTGGTGCCCACCTAACATCACTTCTACTGACTCGTGTTCATGGTGCTGGTGGGTACTTTTCACAGTACCAGAGAAGAAAGGTAGTCATCAATATCAACCAGATGCAAGCCCTACTATCTGCAACAGTGACTGCCTTCAAGATACAATGGTGCAATTGTGGCACTAATGTTGCAGGAATAGTCCATCACTTTTTGATTGGATGTAAGACACAGCATTAGATGGAGCTCATACCTGATACTGAGAAAATGGTCAAGAACCTGAGATTAGGTAAGTGATGGGCTTGGGGAAAAACATGAAACCCAGTACTACTTTTCTGATAAAAGACACAGCAATAAAATGACATCTAATAATATATTGCTCTACTGCTCAACCCCCATCAGAGAAGCTTTACCTTGCAGTAGATAGGAACTAACACAAAGACCCACAAGTGGACAATGTGCAGAGAGTGTGACACATTGGAGCACTTACCTCTAATTAAGGCATCTTACTCAAAACCTTTTACCCCAAGGCTCAGGAATCATGTGGAAGAGGAGACAGAAAGATAAGAGTCAGACGTGCAGGATGATTCAAAGGAAACAGGAAAAGACAAACAGAAAAAACAAGGCTGACGCACAAATGAAGTCACAGAGACCTGTATGCAAGTTCAAACCAGACAAAATTCTATCACTATGAAGAAGCTGATGCAAAGTCTTATCCCTAACCAAGAAGCTGTTTGCAATTGATACATCCTGGTAAAGGGAAAACCAGCTTTCTCCAGTGGAATATACCAACCAGACTCCAGGGCAGGCCCACGTCCAAGAGCAGTGGCCAACACAAAACCAACTGAGTGGAGGGTGGGGTAGGGAGACTCTGTTTCATTTGTTTTGGTATTTCTTTGTCTTACTGATTTTTGTTTGTTTTTGTGCAGTTTGGGGGATAAAGAGAGAGAAAAGATGAAGTTGTGTTGGTAGAGAGGTGGGGAGGATCTGGCAGGAGTTGAGGAAAAATATGATCAAAATCTATTGTATAAAAAATTTTTAAATAAAAATGCATTATGGGAAAAGAAAGAGCACAAAATTAGGAGGAGACTGTTGGAGGTGAATCTGGAGGAATTTAGACAAGGAAATAAGAGGCAGATTATATATATGGATGATATAGAGGAATTTTAATTCAACAACATGACTGCTCTGGCAAGGGATCACATTCAAAGACCTAGTTCTGTGTGATTAGGCTGGACTGCAGACACACCTTTAATCCCTCTGGATGGAATATAGACAGACCTTATTACACAGCTTTAAGGCAAAATTAGTTTGTAGAAGGAAACAGTCATGTTTGAAAATGATATGTAATTGAGGAGCAGACAACGTGCAGATCAGAGAAAGATTCAACAGAATGAAACAGAGATACAACTCTTTAAAATATTGATTGGTTGGTTGATGGATGGATTGATTGATTTGCATATCAAACACTGCCCCCCCAGGTCTTCCCCTCACACATCCCTTATCCCCCATCCCCTTCTGCTCTGAGAGGGTGTCCACCATATCCTCCCACCCTGGGACATCAAGTCACTGCAGGGCTAGGTACATCCTCTCCCACTGAAGCCAGACAAGGCAGCCCAGCTACAACATGTTCCACATACAGGCAACAGCTTTTGGGATAGCCCCCACTCCAATTGTTGAGGAAGTCCCATGAAGACCAAGTTGCACATCTGCTACATATGTGTGGGTAGACCTACGCCCAGCCAGTGCATACTCTTTGTTTGGTAGCTTAGTCTCTGAGAGCCTCCAAGTGTCCAGGTTAGTTGATTCTGTTGGTCTTCTTGTGAGATTCCTGTCCCCTTCAGGACTTTCAATCCTTCCCATAACTCTCACAAGACAGCACAGGAAAGAAAGAGAATCTATTTAAGAGCAGCACAGGGAAAGAGAGGGAGTCAATTGGGAATCAATTCAGTCAGTGCAGTTCATGCAGTGCAATTGAGTTTGTTAGTGGGTTCTGTTCAGTTTGTGTAGTTTGGGCCATGCAGGGCAGTAGAGGCAGTTGAAGCCAGAAAATAAGAAGGAATCAGATTAGAACAAATTGCCAGAGTTAGTTTGAGGCCAAGCAGAGCATTCAGTGAGAAACTGAGAGAAGCCAGATTGAATCAGTCAGCTTGGAGAGGAGTTTGAACCAGAACAGCTAAGTTGAACAAGCCAGCCAGAGTTCAGAAAGAATTAGAAAGGGTGAGCTTATTCAGTAGTAAGTCTCTGGGACAACAATTACATTCTGTGAATAAAAGATGCTTTTACGGATGAGATAATTAAGAATAAAGAAAAATTAATATTAAAATGTTTAAGTGGTTTGACTCTTTATGTAGAAATGAACATAATTACATCAAACTGGGTATATCATATTTGTGAGAATATAGTATATTAAGATATTTAGATTTTTGCATATTTAAAATGTACCTATACACAATTTTGAAGATTATTACTCACTTAAACAAATATGTTTCTAACTATCTTAGTGGGTATTCGATTGGGAAAGCTCTTTATGGATCTTAGACCAAGTACTTGCTCACAGATGGGGATGGTGGGAGCCGTGCTAAAGGATATCAGCTTCAGTAATAGGGTACCAGATGAAACTGGGAAAGGTGTTTAGATGAGCAAGACAATGGTGCAGAATCCAAGGCCTAAAATTCACAGCATAGAAAATAGTACCCAGTATTAAATTTCAAAAGTACACAGTTCAATGGAAGTGAGAGTATAAACTATAGGGAATAGCCCGGGACAGAAATAGGTACCTGGAGGAATCAAAAAACATGGCTCTGATCTAACACTAGGAATTGTAAGTATTTACTAAAGCTAGGCAGATCTGGGACCCTCAGATAAATCATATAGTCCCTTCTTGTCAGAATAAATAAACCATGGTGTGTATGTTCCTGACCCTATCAGTCTAAACATAGTGTCCCTTCCCTACCAAAGAACTGTCAGAAATCTGCAGGGAAATAGGAGTTAGTAACAACCAATTACCATCATAATTACTGGTGTTCTTAAGCACTTCATAAAGTACACAGGGATAAGCACTTTAAATATGTCATCTTCTTAATTCTCAACAAATCTTAGGATGTAATACTATGATTGACTTTATTATATAATCAAGGAATTCACTGAGGTAATGAAGGTCATGTGGGACAGAATTAAGGTTTTCAGTTTGGGCTGTGATTTTACACTCCATGATCTTCAGCACTGCAATGCTTCTCCTAATTTTTGCTAAAAGGTTACTTCTGGTAGCCTCAAGTTACTGATAATATCCCCACACCATCGGCTAATTTTAAATTAAATTAGAACAAATTACCTTTTAAGTCTGTAAGCAAACTAGCACATTAATACTGACTGTGGGAGGGTTTGCTAATTATACTTCAGTTTAATAAGAGAGGCAAAGCTGTAATTTGAGCTCAGCTTGTCTTTGCAGGTCCTCTTGTGGTAGATTTCTACTACTGCAGTTTGGTCTTGTTCACTCTCTTACATTTCTGAAGATTTTCAACTGAGGGTTGTAAAAGATACCAAAAAAGTCAGCATTTAAAGGCCTGGAAATGTTAGACTGGAAAATAGATTTATTTGAGAAGAGCATTTTATTGCTTTACTTAAGGGATGATGTTAATAGCAGCACGCCACACCACACACTTCATAGCAAACTCATCTTCTAGATTAATATTTGCTTTGATTTGCAGCTCAGGCTTCCTAGCTGGAAGGATAGCACTGTCCAGTGTCGTCTACATAATCACATGTGGCTTTTGAGAACTTAAAATGTATTTTTAAGTAATTCTACTACATCTTATATAGTTAGTTTATATTTAAATATCCTATTTAATTTTTACTCTTTTATATGATTGTTTTTCACTGCCACCCTGACAACTTCCTAGCTTAGTTGCTATGTGATATCTAAATTATATACCAAATGTCAGGTATTTAATATAAAAAGGAGTGTCAAATATATCATGAAGAAGGTTTTTGAGACAGGGCCTTGTTGTGTAGTCCTGAAACTTGGTTTGTAGAGCAGACTATATTCAAACTGGATGCCTCTGCCTCCCAAGTTCTGAGATTAGAAATGTGCCACCATGCCCAGCTCATAAATATTTACCAACTATATATTAGTATATTTCTATCATGCTTCTCCAAGTGAAGGATAATTTAATTTTTAAAATTTTTACTTATGAGCCTGGCAGTGGTGGTCCGTGCTTTAATCCCAGCACATGGGAGGCAGAGACAGGTTAATCTCTGTACTTTTGAGGACAGCCTGATCGACACAGCAAGTTCCAGGACAGTCAAGGTAACACAAAGAAATCTTGACGCTCCTAAAAATGTTTTACTTATGTTTTTACTTGTTGAAGTATCTAGATAACTTTCTTACACATGAGGTTTATATTAACCTTTATTTTTATGGGACAATGCTACATTAAATATTAATGAATTCTGGTAGAATGTAAGAGTTAAATATAAAATTTGCTAAAATCATGAGAATTATACTGATTTTCAGGAACATCTATTGAAAAGGTTGTCAATATTCTCTCTAATTTCCCTCCAATATATTTTACTTATTCTGTTTCCAATATTCATTTTATTAATTATTTTGCCCCATCCACATGTTTTCTTCCACCTTGCCCCATTCATTCTAAATTTTTGTACACTGGTCTCTTTTGCAAACTTCCAGCATTGCTTGATAAAAGTGAAGTGTTTAGGAATATGCATTCCTACTTTCTTATAACAGGTAGCACTCACCGTCCTGTCCATTATTCTATACACCTTGCAAAATATTCTAAAATCTAGGGTTGACATCACTGGATAGGACTTCATATAACATATGTTTCCCTTTGGATAACCTTCATTATATTTCGATTGCATAATATTCGATTAGATACCCCCATGGTTTGTTGAAACAGCCTACAGTAGCAGAATACATGTTATTTTACTATTAAGTATACATGTAAGGGTAGAGCAGACTAATAGAGTGCTGAGTACTGACATTTGATGAGGAGAGACTTGTATAAAGACTGTACTATTATGCATTCTTCTGACAATGTCTCAAAAGTCTGTTTCCTTGAAGTTTTTCTTCTCATTCTCCTTCGAACTGTCTTTTGTAAATTGTATTTATCTGTGTGAGCTCAGATCAGAAGTCAACTCACAGGAGTCAATTTGTCTTCCACCATGTGAATTGAACTCACGTCGTCAGGCTCAGCAACAAGTGTCTATTCACTGAGCTATACTCACTGAGTTAGCTTGCTAGCCCTCTCTTGAACATTTCCCCTTTGGGATTGGGAATTTTGTATGGAATAACAGAATTTGAGAAAACAATACATTGAAACTATTCAAATAATGTAATATTGTTGAAGGATTATATATATATATATATAGATATATATAGATATATATAGATATAGATATATATATATATATATATATAGAGAGAGAGAGAGAGGAGGGGGCAAATTTAAACATAGGTGTAGATCTGGAGCTGAAGAAACCAGGAAGGAGAGGTACACATACAGGTACATATAGAGGGGCATCCATTAATTCAGTAGCATGTGTGTGTATTATATGCATGTGGACAAGAGGGAAACATATGTAAATAAAGTATCTATCACTCTGTACATGTCAAATAAATATTTGTTAAATGAACCAATAAAAAGTTAAAAAGTGTGTTTGTACATAGACCTGTATGTACTTATTTGAGTGTTAACATTTTTTTCTAGATTTTCTTACTCAAGTTAAACTATTGTGGCCATTTTTAAAGCTTTCTAGTAAAAGTTTTTTTTCTTCTGCAGCAAAACTCCACTTCAAATATTAAAAAATCCTATTTTTGAGAGCAGTCAAAAGTGGCATGGGGCTGTGAAGGAAGTTGATTGGGCGGCCTAAACACCAAAAGGCAAGTTTTCCCTTGCTCTATGCTGTCCATGGAGTCTTTTAAATGGCTGGCTCTTCTTTCAGGCTGTACACTGATTGTTTTAGGCATAGTTACACATGTCAGCTTCTACATCAATCAACAAATAATCAAAACTTAAATCTCTGTTTTCAAGTCTTCTGGTATATAACATTGGGGTAAAACAAAAAGGAAGGGGTCCATCCCTTAAAGAAAAAGTAATACAGAAAATAGGAATCTTTCACATTGCAGAAAATGTTCACTGCATACAGAGTTCCTTTAAATAGCTTGCTCCCTCGGTGCCCTTAAGATGTGACTGGATTTTCCAAAGTGTATGTACACAAAGCTCTTCAGGAAAGCGCATGTTTTGTGAAGTGAGAGACTCTGTATTTAGAACCAAATTTAAGCTGTCATTGTGTGCTTGCTGATTTTTATCAACTGCATGCACTAAAGCCTCGCTAACGAAGAATTAAAAAGCAAAATCCTTCTGCTGCTTTCTTTTCAGTAACTATGTACAGAAGTCATCTAGAGTTTCTTGTATGAAGTCCTTAGGCACTCCTCTTAACAGGGTGAGTACATTTTATTCACAGTCCTCCATTCATTTCTGTAAGAAATTGTGTTATGACTCATATCAGATCAAAATTCTTCAAATCTCTCAGGAATCATGTGTTTCATTTGTTAATTAGCTTTATTTTCCCAGTGCAGTAGTCATGCTTATATGTCTATCTCTGAGGAAAATGTGTTTCTGAGGTGCATATGTACTACTGCTCACTATTGTAGGCAGAAAGTCAGAGCACAATGTAACCCACGTGCAGTGCTGGGGAAGAAAAAGATTTAAAGCAGGAACACTGGAAAATGTGAAACAGAAAAAGTGGTGCTCCTGAGGGAGTAGTCTTGCTTATGGCATGCTGCCCAGAAGCTGCTGTTCCTTCCTGGCTAAAACCATGGGGAAGATGAAAAGCTGAATCCAACGAACAGAGGCGAATTGTGGTGGGAAACAGAGCTTCATGGAAGTCAGCAGTTTTCAAGCCTGGGATGTCCAGTGTGGGAGCAAGACAAGCCAGGAGTATACACGGCTTAGCTAGTGGCACCTGGACAGAGCAGGACTCGGGGAAGAAAAGTGTTCCCAGTGAGAGTGGGACTTTTTAGGCACATAACTGAGGAAATGGTTTCTCAGAAAGAATACTGGACCTAGTCTCACCTTTTGAAAGAAAAGTTCAGCATCAGGAGAGGATGCACACACACGAAGGGGAGAAGCATGCAAACAGCAGCAGGCCTAAGAGCAGCCACAGAAGCAGCAGCAGCAACAGAAGTAGAATCGCAGCTGCAGTGAGCTGCATCATAAAACATGATTGCTCATTGAGATCCTGAAAAGGTGCTTAAGGAATCCAAGAGAAATCCAAAGCAAGGAGAGCAGGCTGGAGCTGTCGCTCAGTTTTTGCGTGCATTCCAACTGTGTGTGAGGCCGTGGGTTTGATCTCCAGAAACACCAAAAAATAAAGAGCACATTCAGGGAAGAGGATAAAACGAAATAAAACTGCGACCTAGCCTACCATGGCAATATTTTATGATGCTCTGGGGCATGAAATAATGAACCTCAATGGGATCAGGTAAGACAGAAACAGGACCTAGAAGAGTGTGCCTGCTATATTGGGATACACACTTCTTGACAGCCAACTCTTCAAGTAACCATCCACAGAGAATGCCTTCCCAATAGACACTACTCCCTTAAATTATCCCTATCCCAGGTACCTCTCTGGTAGATCATGATTTCAGCTGTGGGGTCACGCAGGCCAACTCTTGCCTGCAGCTAAACTCACTCCAGTCAAGCTGGTGCCAGCAATTGACCCAACAGGTCACAGTTTTCCCCAAGGGAGGCGACACCTGGTTTCAGAAATCTCCCATACCAAGTTCTTTTGCATTCCATAGGCTTGCTTAGTGAGCCCACATCCACTACAACTGTCAGAAATTTTCAAGCCAGTTTTCATCTCATGACCAAAACCATAATCCTATAATCCTTGAAAACTATTCGGAACAGATACACCCTACAGGATAGGATCTGACACAGCCAGGCACCTGCACGCCAGCCCGTGCCTCAAAACATGAGCTTCCTAAACACTATGGTCTGATTAGGGAGCCCTGTTTGGTGCAGTTAACCCTTTCATGCTGACTAGAAGCCTAGTGAAACCTTGGAACTGTTGTCATTAAAACCCTTTTTGCTGGAGTATAGGTTGCACTCAGATAAAGGATGAATAAATAATGTTTGATGGAAGAAGTATTCCTTTCTACAAAGATTACTGGAAGCTGACTCAAGCACCTGAATAAATACTTGGAAGGTAATATTTCCCATTGAGAGAGCAAAGTGATTTGCTTTTGGACAAGTTTTGGATTGGGAGTTAAAATAGAAAAGTAATAGTTTCTTCCAGTTTATGGAATTTGTTTTGGTTGAAGAATTTTTTGTGAGTGTGATAGGCATGAGTATTTTTAAGTTTTACACCAAATGCTACTTGTGTTTAATCCTAGATGGTTTTGAATTTTGAAAGTTCACCCATTACCTTGAAAGACTACTGAAAATAAAACAGAAACTCTTATTAAATATAGGATAAATAACAGTCCATTTGGCTGGAAGTACAACATATAAGGCATAACCTGAACTTGGAAAAAGAGCGAAAAGAGCCTCAAGCCTTCAGTTAAACAATCCTAACTAAAGCTGTGCACTTTAGTGGGCCATAGGTGGGGAAGCTGACCTCTGATTTTTGACTCACAGCTCTGCTTTTGAATTGTGATCGTCAACTGATTTTGTTACCTGGTTTCCCCTTAAAGTCTTAGTCTCTTTCTAAAGTGGTCAGAAACACTGGGGAAGTAAATAAAGAATGAGAAGTAGGTTTCAGAAGAAGAGGAAGAAGGAGGAGGAGGAGGAGGAGGAGGAGGACGAGGAAGAGGACGAGGAGGAAGAGGAGGAGGAGGATGAGGAGGAAGAGGAGGAGGAGGACCCAAATCAGATAATAAAATGTCTGAAGCAGAGCCACAGGAACTGGTGAACCTCAAATACCCAATACTACAAATACACTTCAAGCTAGGATCTTCACAGAGTGCTTCATAGCTTCATGGAGTTGCCTGGTTCCCTATAGATCAACAGTAAGAACAGTTCTCACTAAGTACTTCTCAGAGAGTCAGCCAGTACCTGTGCTTCACTTCAAATTGAGTACTGTACATCTCTAAACCTTTCTTATTATTCAAAAACGTAAGAAGAGGGAAATCTTCAATAAAGCCACAGAAATGCCCAAGCGGCTCCTGACAAGATAGTATTGTGTGTACAAAATGGATGAAGATATCATGTCATATCTTAAAATCTCCATTACATTTGAGACCTCTTTCCCAAGAATTAAATTGAACTTCTTCTATGGTACTGATTCACTCCATGTAGCACTGAGGAAGAGTTGGTCATAATCAAAGGGACAGTTACTAACAATTGTGAATGAAGATGTAGAAAAATTGGAACTTTTAGACCCTATTAGATGGGGTGTAAAATGGTGAAGCTGCTTTGTCAAAGGGCCTGGCTATTGTATAAAGCATCAAGACAGCAAGCCAACACTATAGGGAATTCCACTCATAGGTGTTTACTAGAGAGGACTGGAAATAAACATTCTTGCAAAATCTTGTGGACCAATGTTCATAGCACTATTCATATTTCTCCAGGGTAAATACAAGTGAAATGTCTACTAAATAAGGAATAGATAAATATGCATCCTATCCATGCAGCACACTAGTATAGGTACTGTACTATTAAAAGATTAGGTACTAGCTGGGTGTGGTGGCACATACCTTTCATCTCAGTACTCTGGAAACAGAGGAGAGAGGATCTCTGTGAGTTTGAGGGCAGCCTGGTCTACATAGCGAGTTCCAAGACAGCCAGAGCTATATAGTAAGACTCTGACTCTTAAAAAAAAAAAAAAAGAAAAGAAAAGAAAAAGAAATGAAGGGAGGAAAAAAAAAGAGAAAAGATTAGGTAATAATCTTCCTATATTGTGGATGGACCTGAAAAAACATGAAGAGAAATAAAAGTAGCAAGCCATGGGAGGCCACATGTTATGGGATTTATGGGATTTCTTTTTATTAAGAAAAGGAAGATAGGGCAAACTTGTTTTCTGTTATATTAGGGATCTTAACCAGTATCTGGGGAAATTGGAGCTTAGAACAATAGGGAGTGATAGCTGTTTGACACTGGTTTCTTTTGGTGGTAATGAAAGTTTGTAAAAGTGATTCTGGTGATGTTTTCCACAACTTTGTTAATATAGTAAAAGCCATTTAATTCCACAGTTAGCATGAGTGAATCATGTGAGATATGAATCGCATTTATATCATTGATACAAATGAACATGTGGTTTTTATTTCAACCACCATATCTGTTTGTTGTTGTTGTTCTTTTTTAAATTAAATATAAATTACATATTTATATTTAAGTATATATAGTTACATAATTATATAAATTAAAATTATATATATGTATATGTATATGCATATATGCATATATATATATATATATATACACACACACACACACACACACACACACACACACACACACACACACACATATATATATATTCACTTTACATCCCTCACACTGCCCCCTCCCGGTCACCCTCTTCTACAATCCTTCCCCTCATCTCCCTTCCCCTTCCCCTTTGAGCATGTGGGAGCTCCCCTGGATATTCCCCCATCCTAGCACATCAAGTCTCTTCGGGCCTAGGAGTATCCTCTCCCACTGAGGCCAGACAAGGCAGCCCAGCTAGAACATAACCCACATACAGGCAACAGCTTTTGGGATAGCCCCTGCTCCAGTTGTTCCACATGGAGACCAAACTGCACATCTGATACATATGAGCGGAGAGGCCTAGGTCCAGCCTCTTTGGCAACCAGCATATTTGCACGGCCATTCAACATTAAATAATTTTACTCCTGGATTTCTCAAATTTCTTAAGAAGTACTGTTTTGAGTTAAAGTCAGTGATGTACCTATGTATGCTTGTTTTAAACAATGCTGACTAGGGCAAAATTTGATGTTGTTTACTATTTTTTAAATTATTTTATTTATTTATTTATACACTTTACATCCCAATATCAGCCCCGCTCTCCTCCCAGTACCTCCTCACACAAATCCTCCCCCATTCCTTCCTTATCTTCTCCTCTGAGAAGGGGGATACCCCCTGAGTATCACACCCCCCCCCCCAGCACATCATAAGTATAGAACTAGGAGCAACCTCTCCCACTGAGGCCAGATAAGGCAGTCCAATTAAGGAAACCAGGATGTTGTTTAATCTTAACAGCAGAACATGTTAGTAATTTTTCACAATACAAAATATGTATATTAAGGCAACAGGTAAATATGTCTTGGGATATGGAAGACTTTTTTCTTTGAAGTTTTAATGTAGAAAAAAATTCTCAGTTACAAAATAACACCTTAGCATAAAGCATACATAATATGAGAAAATGCAAATTATATAAGAAAAAAGAGCCAGTCACTTTATCTCTACCCACAACACAATAACTGTTACCATTTTTGTTAATCTCCTCCTTGTTGTACAGTGCATATTTTTCATATAATTGTGAGCACATGTAGTACATCAGCATGTATCCACTATCTGCTTTTATTACAGCTTTGAAGAATGAGCTTAGTGAAACTTAGACACTGATCTGTCTCTCAAACTTCCTCCTCCTTCCCTTCTTATTTTCCCTAGAACTCAAAACCATCACCAAGTAAGCCTGAAGACAATGAAACCATTAGGAAGCAAGCTAACAGAGCAGGCTTGGAGTGTCTATCATCTTGAAGTCCCCATCCATCACCACGAGACTTTCTGTTGTCTCTCCCAGGGTTATATAGAATGAATCAATACCACAGCAACAGTTCAATTTCATCTTTGCAAAGAAGGTCATGAATACAAACAAAAAATTTAAGAAGCCTCAGCCTGCTTCTAATCAAGTATTACCTGTTTGTCATCTCACAGGGGATTTGCCTGTTGTAGTCTTGTTAATGCCTGACACACAGAGTACAAAATGAAAAGTTATTTTCATATTGCTAAGGCATGCTACTAATAGTTTAAGAATATGCTAAGTCAGAGGTTGTATTTTAAAAGCCAATGATCCTAATTGTATCAATAAATAGTATGGAGTCACTTTAAGCCATTGGACTATTTATTCTAAGGTCCCAAGCCAAAAGATGGCATATAGGTCCATATATAGCTTGCAGATCTAATGAATGGAAAGAGGTGCAGTAGAAAGGAGAGAGAGAGAGAGAGAGAGAGAGAGAGAGAGAGAGAGAGAGAGAGAGAGAGAGAGAGATCTTGTTGAGTTTCATTCTGAGCCACTGTGATTGCTTGGAACATGTTCATTTGTTGTGCAGATGTGTTCATTGGAAGAAGTGCCATTTGACATTACAACTAAAAATGCTTGAGGGAACATTTTCAGTGCCAGTCTAACACACTGGCACTGAAAGATTTACCAAGCTTAGTTTACCAAGACAAAACCAAAGAAGTTATTGAAGTGTTTGATAAATGCCAGACTTAAGGAAACTTGCTAGTAATACCCTAGTGGATCTTAACTCCCAATTTTGTCTTCTATAATTTCATTCATAAAATGTCTTAAAAAATATATCTCAGCCCTGTATAAAAATGACAACAAGGTGTAATGGAGGCACCTTAATTCATTTGCTTTGTTCCATCTGTGATTAAAAGAATTATTAGGATAAAGCCACAAAGAAGTGGATTATTCAAACCCTGTGATATCAGTCACTAATAGCATCCTGTGAGAGAAGCACTCCCAATAGCTTGGCTAAACAGTATGATGTCAAATTACCAAGGATTGTTAAGCTAAGAAAAGTAAAGTGAAAATATGTGAATTTTGAATCCAAAGGTCAAAAATTATGAACAAATCTTTCAATCCGTACTCTTTACTGGAATGAACTAATGTTAGTCAGTCCAATAGAAAGAAATGCATGCTAAAGAAGAAGAAGAAGAAGAAGAAGAAGAAGAAGAAGAAGAAGAAGAAGAAGAAGAAGAAGAAGAAGAAGAAGAAGAAGAAGCTGGTTGTCCTCTGAAAGGCTCTGCCAGCACCTAAGACAGATGCAGATCCTCAGAGCCAACCATGGGACTGAGCCCGGGGACCCCAATGGAAGAATTAGGGGAAGGATTAAAGGAACTGAAGAGGATTGCAACCCCATAGGAAGAACAACAGTATTAACTAACTGGATCCCCTCAGAGCTCCCAGGGACTAAGCCATCAACTAAAGAGCATACATGGGTGGGGCCATGGCTCCAGCTACATATGCAGCAGAGGATGGCTTCATCTGGCATCACTGGGAGAGGAAGCACTTGGTCCTGGGGAGGCTTGATGCCCCAGAGAAGGGGATTCTAGAGGAGTGAGGCAGGAGTGGGTGAGTGGATGGGGGAGGACCCTCTTGGAGGCAAAGGGGAGGGAGAAAGGGTAGGAGGTTCGTGAAGAGGAGACTAGGAAGAAGGACAACATTTCAAATGTAAATAAATAAAATAATTAATAAAAATTTTTAAAAGTTAAAAAAGAAGCTTGACCTGCAGTGAGCAAATGGAGGCTGGTAAGATGGTTTGGGGATAAAGGTCCTTAATGACCTAAGTTGAATCCCTAGAAGCCACATGGTAGAAAAAGAGAAAGGACTCTGGCAAGTTGTCCTTTGACCTCTACACTTGTGCTGTGAAATACCTGTGCTCATGCAGACAGACAGACATTACAAAAATAAACAGATTAGAATGTTAATAGATAGATAGTTGATAGATATACAAGCCAATGGGTTTTTTAATTTATAAGTCCCATTGAAAGGTGAACTTTAATTGAATATCAAAGCATCCATGAGTCCAAGTGAGCAATAGACCCAATCCAGAAAAGATATTTGGAAGATGGGGAAAATATTGCATCATCACAGAATTATTTACACACACGTGATCTTGCAGTTTCAGGCTTACTGCAAAGCAGGATAGGGTGGAGATCCAGGGCATTCCATTTGATTAGGAGTGAAGA
This sequence comes from Uromys caudimaculatus, assembly GCA_028551405.1. Taxonomy (NCBI): domain Eukaryota; kingdom Metazoa; phylum Chordata; class Mammalia; order Rodentia; family Muridae; genus Uromys; species Uromys caudimaculatus. The sequence continues at coordinate 108,746,485 of CM052722.1, forward strand.
GAAGCAATTTGGGAAGTTCATTCTAAGTTTTTGTTTGTCGTCATCCTCTGCCAAAGACAGATGACATTAGATGAAAACATATGGAGAGAGGCTTTTCTAAGGCTCAGGTAGCTTGTATATTTATATAGTTTCCCATTATTCCACAGGGATAGTTGGTTGCTAAATTAAAGCGATTTCTTGTGGAACACAGAAGCTATCCATCCCTACATTAATCCACTGGAGATATCATCCACAATATAGAAAAGAGCTTCATAAACAGGCCAGGAGGTTTATCTCCTCCCTTCGTAAAAACTACCTCTCCAAGAAAATTTAACATGACATGATTTGTTCCATGGTTGACAAATCTCTCTGTTTTTCCTATGTTTAGGAGTAAATTAAATTTGATTCTTCTTTTCCTTTGAATCATTCCCTCCCCATTCTCAGAAATCAAACAGAATACCATCCCAGCTACCTCATTATTTTGTCTATATTTGTGTATCAGATGTGGGACATGCACATGCTACAGTGATGTGAAGAAGTCAGAGGATAACCTGTAGGAGTCTGTTATCTCTTTTCACCATATGATCCTGGAAATTATCGTAATTATGAGTCTTGGCAGCTATCCTGAGGGCCCAACTAGTTTGGATTAAAATAAAACAACAAAAGATCAAGAAGGATATAGGAAATATTATCAATATTTTTGAAGAATAGAATAAGTTTCTATGAACAAAAAAGAGAAGACAAAATATGAAGTCAAGGATATATGAACATAACAATTAAATTTTTTTGTATGTTAAAACAAAGTTGCAAACACAAAAATAGGGAAACATTGCTTAAAATATGTGACACACAAAATAAAGTTAATAAATAAAATGATGAGTTAGTCAATAATTGCATAGTTCTTTACCTATTTATCTGTCAGATTATTTGTCTTTCTGTGTTAAGTTTTAAAGTCTTTTGTATACTGACAATATTAATCGTTTTGCATATCCCTGAGACATGTCTCTATATAATTATATAGTGGTAAGGGTGACAAGTTTCCACTGGAAAAGTGGAGAGCTTCTCTTATATTATTATACTTGTACAAACTTACAAATGAGTTTACACATCACACACTATATACAGTTGTCAAATTAAATTTAAGGGGGCGGTGTCAGGGGGCGGGGCCGAGATGCTAAGGGACCCTCCCAGGAGCTGCGCTGCAGAGAGGGCCATACTGTGATCACTGCCTCAAGCGCTTGCTAGGAGTAGCCCTGCGACTCTGCTTCTGCCATGATGATCCACAGCTTTCAGAACAGTCACCAGGACTTCTCTTTTGGGCCTTGGAAGCGTCCAAGACCCACATCATGAAGTCTGCAGATGTGGAAAAGTTAGCTGATGCCATCTCTCCCTACAATGATGTTTGGAGACAATGTTCTAAGGATCCAGCATGGCTCTGGCTTTGGAACAGAGTTCCGTGCTACGGATGCACTGAGAAGTGTGAACAACTAACTACCAGAGCATGCTCAAAGTAGCTTGTGCTGAAGAGTGGCAGGAAAGCAGGACGAAGGGTGAACACTCCAAAGAAGTTATTAAACCATATGACTGGACCTATACATCAGATTATAAAGAACGTTGCTTGGAAAATCTCTTAAGTTAAAGGTTTTAACTACCACAGATCATATAGATACAGACAAATTGAAAGCCAGAGAACATACTAAGTTTTTTGAAGAAGTTCTTCTGTTTGAAGATGAATTGCATGATCATGGCGTTTACAGCCTGAGTGTGAAAATTAGAGTAGTGCCTTCCAGCTCTTTTCTGCTATTGCGTTTTTTCTTGAGAATTGATGGGGTGCTCATCAGAATTAATGACACAAGGCTTTATACCATGAGGCTGACAAGACCTACATGTTACGAGAATATACATCCAGACAGAGCAAAATTGCTAATTTAATGCATGTTCCACCTTCCCTCTTCACGGAACCTAATGAAATATCACAATATTTACCAATTAAGGAAGCAGTTTGTGAGAAACTAGTGTTTCCAAAAAGAATTGATCCTAACCCTATGGATTCACAAAGTACAACCTCAGAATAAAATGTGATACAGCATATTCTCCATGTGGAATCTGACTGGATACCTTGGCTATTTGTAGGGGTATTTTTATTATAAGAATTAATTTCCTTGCTTATGCACAGATTTTTTTTGTAGCCTTAAAGGAAAATAAAAGATTGTTGCAGGCAGGTTCCACTTAACTCCTATTTATACTGTCTATTTTCAAGTTCCTACTCCAGAGAAATACATGCTCTGGAGCTTAATTTGGATTCTTAACTCATCACAAATTGTGACCTCAGGAGCGATATGTATGTGTCTCATGAGGGGCCGTAATCTGCACCCATCCTGAAGCATCATCTTCTACTGTGAAGAGGCTGACTTGTAAATGCCATCAATGAGCCCAATGCCCTGTGAACTTCATAGGATTCTGGCTACATGCTGATGTGTTACTCTGGCTCTTGGCTCTGGGCTTTCTGATGTTAATTCACACTTCTGGAGAGTTGTGACATGTCACCTACAAAGTTAATCTTGTATTATTCATTAGTTGGAGTTTCTGGGAAACATACTGTGTGTGTGTGTTTGTACACAGATTTATTTTTTAAATCTTTTCGGGGGCTGGAGAGATGGCTCAGCAGTTAAGAGCACTAACTGCTCTTCCAGAGGTCCTGAGTTCAATTCCTAGCAACCACATGGTGGCTCACAACCATCTGTAATGGGATTTGACGCCCCCTTCTGGTGTGTCTGAAGACAGCTACAGTGTACTCATATGCATAAAATAAATAAATCTTTTTTTTTAAAAGGAACGTTAAATCTTTTCATTTACATGTCTTTGTCTCTGAGTAGTGTTAGATTACTTATTTTGATAATTCACTGTTAAAAATTGTGGAGAATTAAAATAATTGACTTTTTTAAAAAAATTAAAGAGGTGAGTGGTGGGGAGGAGGATTGCTTCTGAAGATTGTATTGGTGTATTCTTATGAGGAGTACCAAGGTGTGTCCTTAGGCATTTCTAAATATGACATATGCCATTTAATATTTATTTGTCCAAGTGTCTCTTGTAAGAGGAGAATAAATAATCAGGAATTATGTAAAAAAAATTAAATTTAAATAAAACACTCAGAATATGTCTTACCTATATAAGATGTGATGGTGAAATCAAGGCAGTGGACAGTTCTACATCCTTTAATACCTTTTAACTTTCTTTTCACAATTAGTTAGTTAGTTGGTTAGTTAGTTATTCAATCATTTATTTATCTGGGACGATGAAAGTCCACTATACCACAACACATATGTGGAGACAGGAAGACAACATCCTCTCCTTCCACCATGTGGGGATCCAGGAAACAAATTCAGGTCACAGGATTTGTGGCAAGTGCTTTTCCTCACAGATCCATCTCTCCAGGTCCTCTTTTAGCTATTTATTTATTTATTTATTTATTTATTTATTTATTTATTTATTTATTTATTTATTCATTCATTCATTCATTCATTCATTCCTTTCTATTTTTTTAATGAAAAGTCAGAGTTTATTTCTTTTTAAAATTTATTTATTTATTCACTTTACAACCCAATATCAACCCTTCCTCTCCTCCCAGTAGCCCTCTCCCTGCTCCACCCCCATCTGAGTGTCACCCCCAGTAACACCACCATAGCCCCACCCATGTACATGATGTCACTGCAGGAATAGGCACATCCTTTCCGAGGCCAGACAAAACAGTCCATTTAGGGGCGGGATCTGCAGGCAGGCAGGCAACAGGTTCAGGGACAGCCCTTGCTCCAGTTTTGGGGGACTCACATATGTGCAGGGGGCCTAGGTCCAGCCTGAGCTCACTCTATGATAGGTGATTCAGTCTCTGGGAGTCCCTAAGGGTACAGGTTAGTTGACTCTGTTGGTCTTCAAGTGGAGTCCCTATCCTCTTCAGGTCCCCCAGTCCTTCTCCCAACTTCCATAGACTACCCAAGCTCCATCTAATATTTGGGCATGAATCTCTGCATCTCTTTCCATCAGTTGTTGGGTGGAGCATCTCAGAGGACAATTATACTAGGTTCCTGTCTACAAGAATAACAGAGTATCATTAATAGTGTCAGGGATTGGTTCTTTTGATCTTAGCTATTCTGATGAGTGTAAGGTTTCTCAGAGTTGTTTTGATTTGCATTTCCCTGACAACTAAGAATGACTAAGAACATTGAACATTTCTTTAAGTGCTTCTCAGCCATTCGAGATTCCTCTGTTGAGAATTTTCTGTTTAGCTCTGTATCCCATTTTTTAATTGGGTTATTTGGATTGTTGGTGTCTAACTTCTAGGGTTTTTAAAATACATTTTGGATATTAGCCCTCTATCAGATGTGGGGTTGGTGAAGATTTTTTCCCCAATCTGTAGGCTGTTGTTTTGTCCTATTGACAGTGACCTTTGACTTACAGAAGCTTTGCAGTTTTGTCAGGTCCTACATATTAATTCTTGACGATAGTGCCTGAGCCATTGTTGTCCTGTTCAGGAATTTGCCTCCTGTATCAAAGATTTCTAAGCTATTCCTCATTTTCTGCTGTATTAGATTTACTGTGTTTGGTTTTATGTGAGGTCTTTGATCCATGTGGACTTGAGTTTTGTGCAGCGTGATAAATATGTATCTATTTGCATTCTTCTACATGCAGACATCTAGTTCGACCAGCACCATTTGTTGAAGATGCAGTCTCTTTTCCATGGTATTATTTCAGCTTGTTTGTCAAAAATCAAGTGTCCACAGGTATGTGGGTTGATTTCTGGGTCTTTGATTTAATTCCATTGATTGACTTGTCTGTTTCTGTACCAATTCGATGCATTTTTTTATAGCTAGTTCTCTGTAGTACAGCTTGAAGTCAGAGATGGTGATATCTCCAGAATTTCTTTTATTGTTCAGAATTGTTTTTAGCTATTCTGGGTTTTTTGTTTTTCCATATGAAGTTGGGAATTATTCTTTCAAGATTTGTGAAGAACTATGTTGGAATTTTGATAAGATTGCATTGAATCTGTAGATTGCTTTTTGTAAAATGCCCATTTTCACTATGTTAATCCTATAGATCCATAAGTAAGGGAGCTCATTCCATTATTTGATATCTTCTTTAAATTTCTTTTTTTCTGTGACTTGAAGTTCTTGTCATACAGATCTTTCACTTGCTTGGTTAGAGTTATACAAAGATATTTTATATTATTTGTGGCTATTGTAAAGGGTGTTGTCTCCCTAATTTCTCAGCCCAATTATTATTTGTATAAAGGAGGGTTACTGATTTTTTTCTTAGTTAATTTTGTGTCCAGCCACTTTGCTGAAAGTATTTATCAGCTGTAGGAGATGATCATGATTTTTTTTCAGTCCATTTATATGGTGGATTACATTGATGTCTTTTCATATATTGAATCACCTTCATCCCTGGGATGAAGCCTACTTGATCATAGTAGGTGATGTTTTTGATGTGTTCCTGGATTGGGCTTGTGAATATTTTATTGAGTATTTCTGCATCAATGTTCATAAGGGAAACTGGTCTGAAATTCTCTTCCATCGTTGCGTCTTTGTGTGTGTTAGGTATCAGGGTGACTGCGGCCTCATAGAATGAGTTTGGCAGTGTTCCTTCTGTTTCTATTTTGTGGAATAGTTTGAGGAGTATTAGCTCTTCTTTGAAAGTCTGATAGAATTCTACACTAAAACCATCTGGCCCAGGACTTTTTTGGTTGAGAGACTTTTAATAACTGCTTCTAGTTCCTTAGGTGTTATAGGACTACTCAGGTAGTTTACCTGATCTTGATTTAGTTTGGTAATTGGTATCTGTCTAGAAAATCATCCATTTCATTTCAATTTTCCATTTTTGTGGAATACAGGCTTTTGAAGTAAGACCTAATGATTCTTTGAATTTTCTCAGGGGAAAACAGCCAGCAGTTGGGGCCTCTTTTAAATTTTCTAAGCACATAATAATTGTATATACTTATGGGGTACAGTATTATATGGGAGGGGAATTTCTAGGAAACTTTGTTTAATTGATTAAAATTACAGAGGGTACATATCTTATTTGCTTTCTTCTTTCTGCTTTGGACAAAGAAATGATGATTAAAGCTAGGATACTCAACTATAATCCACTGGACCAACACCAACAACTTTTTTACATCAAAATACCTATTTTGTGAAGAAAAACTAATTTTATTAAACAATTGTTAATGGGATTTCCATTTACTTTACCCCACAAAACATTTCTTTTGTATCTTTCTTCTATGTTTAAGCAATTCACCCACACAAAAAGAGATACAAATATTGTTTCATTTCAGTGATGGTGAATTCTTTGATGCAACCTGACTTAGAAAGAGATATTCAGTTACCTGATACAATGTTACTCCTGAGTGTATCTGAAAAGGTTTGTTCAGGAAGAGATTAGCATTGAAGTTGGTAGATTGAATAAAAAGATTGTTCTCACCAATGCAACTGGGAACATTAAACTTTGAAGGCCTTAAACAAAACAGCAAGGAAAAAAATGTCTATTTCTCCAGCCTTAGAACTTTGTATCAATTACAACACTGGGTTTTTCCTGAACTTTCGACTTGTAGATACCAAACCATAACCCTTACCAACCTCCATGATCCCATGAGAAAATTGTGATAATAAATCTCCTTCTATGCAATGATGTCATTGATTTTAACCTTATATAAAACATATATAGTTACAACAATATATCAACCTTAAAGCATTTTTCAAAGTGAGTTAGGCAAAAATGGTCAAATTCTGCTTGGTTTCACATTCATGGACTCTCTAACATGTTGCAGATTATAGAGATAGAGGAATGATGGTAGGCAGGGACTGGTAGGATGCAGATGAGTTAAAAGGCATTGTTTAATGGGTACAGGGTTTTAGACAGGAAAGAAGAAAGAGTTTGGAAAATGTAAAATGGTGATGGTTGTATAACTGTGTGAATGTCCCTGACACCCCTGAACTGCACAGTTAAAATGGCAAAGACAGTTCATTTTATTCTATATATATTTTACCACAGTAAAATCAGGGGGAAAACACTGCAATCAGTTTTAGAAATTTAAAACTGGCTACATTTTAAAGGTTTATTGTATCTTATTAATGGTGGTCCATGGTGTTTCTGAGTATGAAGAAAACAGATCTTCTCATGCACAGAGGGAAGGGTAATCTAAATTGGTCAAATCACATTAGAGGAAAAGATAGTCAATTGTAACCAAAAGTCTTAAATATTCATGTATTTAAATACACTGATTCTACTTCTAGGAATACAGCCAATAAAGTAATTAAAAAGTGCAGACAATGTTTTATGTCCAAAGATGTTCATAAAAGCATTTTTTCCTAATGCCAAGTAATAGGAAGTAACATGTTTCCAGAAAAAGGTTGCTTTAAATCGACTGCAGTGCAGACTATCCAAGGGATGTTGGTTCATTATGATGAACAACAGGGTAGATGTATAGCTGTGTTTTTGAATCACCTAAGGAGATGTTTCAATTTATAGTACCAGTTATACCTCAGATGTCTTAAATTAGGACATCTGGAGGTGGGACTCAGACATCAGTACTTTTTAAAGCAATCCCCACCCCCACCACCTACTGATTCCACTATGCAGCCAAGCTTAAGAACCACTTGTGTGGACTTCTATTTATTGACACGAAAAAATATATAAATATTCACTAGAATTTGATGATAAAAGCAGATTACAAAAAGATCTTGTAGCATGAGCTTATTTAAAAATATAAATGTGTGGAACTTTTGAGTAATGATGATGGATTGAATGCCCAAATTCGTTTTTACTTCCTCCTGAAAGCCCAGTAAAACAACAATAAAAATATTAATTTGCAAACTTTTAAGAAAAAATAACCATAAGGGGAAAACATCCATGCAACCTTGGAAGCTAAAAAGCAATTCAGTGGGAACTTAGAAGTAGAGCTGAATTTCAAAGCCATAGTAGAAAACCCTAAGAATGTAATTTAGAGCTCAGAAGCCCCAGAACCTCTGTATGGAACTATGGGAAAAATTGCCACAACTGAAGAATGTGTTTCCAATTTAAAAGGGACCACTAGTAAGTGCTCAATCTAGTGGATAAAAATAGAGCCACATAAGTTACATCCCTGTGAAGTTTTAGAACATTTGAGTGAATGTCTTCTAAGTTTGTTAGTTTTGTTGTTCTCATATTTTCTTTTGGAAACTTCTAATGCCCCAGTGATGAAACAAACCATTGTTCCACAGTTCTACGCCCCGTGTCAGGAGGATACACTCCTTTACAGTTGGTCAGTGATTCACATTACACAAATGAAGCTGCAGTCAACGCTTTCTCAGAAAATGAAAGGTATCAGGTTAGGAGAGCTCTTCTGAACCTGTAAGCAACAGCACAGCTAGTGGAAACCATGTGCTAGAGGCCTGCTTGTCTACAAAGTTAGCACTAAAGAAGTGGGGGAGAAAAGCAGAATCAGATCTGAAGTGAGATTAATTTAAAGTGGCCACCCAGGTTATATGAGCCAACTGATAGTCTAGTTTGCATAAGTTCATTTGAGATGTATTTCTGTCACTCAAAATCAGGAGTCTTGACTAAATAAAGGGGCTGGAGAGCTGGCTCAGCAGTTAAAAGCACTGGCTGCTCTTCCAGAGGACCCAGGTTCAGTTCCCAGCATTCATATGGCAGCTCACAACTGTCTATAACTCCAGTTTTAGGAGATCTGCATCGTCACACAGATATACATGCAGGTAAAACATCAATGCACATAAAATAATAATAAATAAGTCACTTAAAATGTTTTTTAAGGGTATTGCATGAGTATGTCAAAGAACCATCATATGAGATAATAATGTAGCAGAACATACCAACTTTATCAGTTTCTCCAAGACAAATTCCAATATTTGAAAGCTTTTTTAGGGCATTCCAAAAATTCATATAAAAAATTAAAGTCTTCTCACCATAAGATTTACTCAAACATCAATGAGATCTTTGGCGTGGTTTGGTTTGGTTGTTTATGCTTTGGGTTTTGTTTTACATTTTTTCTTTTATTGAAAATGAATTCTTTTCTTATGATACATCCTGATTATACTTTCTCCTTCTACTACTACTCCCAGTTCTTTGCCACTTCTCCTCCCCATCAGATCCACTTTCTTTATGTCTCTCATTGAAAATACCCAAATAAAATATAGTGAGATGAAGCGAAAACTATCATACTGAAGTTGGACATGACAAGTGAACTGGAGGAAAAGAGTCCCGAGAACAGGTATAAGAGTCAGAGACCCACTTGTTCTCATAGTCAGAAGGCCCATAAAATGCTAAGCTAATAGCTGTAATACATGCTGAGGGCCTGAGACCCACATAGGCCCTATGCATGTTGCTTCCATCTCATTGAGTTTATATGTCACTTGCTCAGTAGATTCAGAGGGCCTTGTTCCCCTGGTGTCCTCCATCCCCTGCTCCCCCGACTTTTATACTTTTTCCACTTCTTCTTTTCTTGACCAAGGGGATCCCAAGGAAATCCCCAAACAACACAGGGTTTCTAAGATAAGTTTGCCCTTTGCAAACATCCAGTGGGACCCCATTGCTGAAGATAACATCCACATGGAGAACATGGAGAAGTCAAGCTGGTGCCTACATGGAGCCCTCACCCAAATGTTCTAGTGTCTTTGGTAGACACTATCCTGTAGACTACCAAAAGAGAAACATGGACACCAACCTACCCACAAAACCTTTGACCTACAACAATCTGTCCTACCTGTATAATTAATGGTGGCATACAACTTGTGGGAGTAACCAACCAATGTCAGATTTGACCTAAAGCCCACTCCATCAGAAGTAACCCACATTTGACACTGCTTGTGTAACCAAGGACAAGTGATTAGTTAGCACAGAGCAAACAATAAAATGATTCCAAATGATAGTCAGCTACAATTATAGGTCAATGCCTCATCAATGAGCTCTTTTAAGGAATTAGAGGTCCTATAAATCCGCCAAATAATTGTCCATACCCAAGTTAACATTAGTGATATAAGAGTTCATTTTTTAAAGGCAGTGTTAATTCTAAGACAGCATGTATTCAAAGATACATGGTACTGTGTATGTAAATGATGTACTTACATCCTGAAAGCAATATAAAAAGAAATTTATAATTGTTTTCAAAGATGACCATTTGGTATTGGATAACTAATTGCTGTGCTCTTCCATAGGAAGATTTTTTCCTCCCATTTCAGCATTCCATGGCTGCCTATAATACTTTGTGTAGGGCTGAGGACTCTTACACTTTCCCCTGACCTGTTATAACAAGAACGGATATATGGGAGGCTTTGAAGGGAAAACAGAGAATGGAGAAATGATATAATTATATTATAATCTCAAAAGATGAAATAAGTCCTTAAAAAACACACTTGATAACTACTAACATTTACCATCTATAATTTAAAAATATATATTCTCATCAAGGCATATTTTCAGAATTAACGGAAAATTTTCAAAGTATTGTTATTGAAAACAATTTTATATGAAATTACAATTGTGGAATTTGTTGTTTAAAAATACATTATATGTATTCATGTTTTGTCTGTATGCATGCCTGTCCCCCATGTTTATGCCTGGTGCTACATAGGCCAGAAGAACATTTCAGATCCCCTGGTAGTGGAATAACTGACAGTTGTGAACCACCATGCCACTTAATGTGTTTTTCTTGTGATGTTCTCTTTTAGAAATTGAACCAAGTATTCATTTCTCTTTATGAAAGAAAGGGAGGCAATAAAAGAGAGAATGAAGAGAAGTGTATGTTAATTATAATTTTGATTTTTCAGAGTGAATGTAGTATAATAATGATTCTGGCAAACTATGCTTCCAGATGGATATATTCTAAATTTGGTCTGAATAATCTCGTGTGAGTGTGTGTGTGTGTATGTGTGTGTGTGTGTGTGTGTGTGTGTGTGTGTGTGTGTGTATGTATGTATGTATGTATGTAGGCAGATAGGTAGGTTGGTATGAATGAATGTATTAGTGGGGAAGATCCCACAAGGCCTCCACCCTACATAACGAATTAGAGGCAATTGAGGAAAGCTGCCATCAGGAAAGGTGGCCCTCCTTAAGGAAAGAGCACACCAATTTATTGTTCATTGACAAGTTGTCAGCTCCGAAAACATGCATACAAATTGCATTGTATGGACTCGACACGTCATATTTGGGAATAAATATATGTATATACAAATATATGTAAGAGCAATTAAGACAGTCTATGAATTTGAAAGAGGGTGGTATGTGGGATGCTTTAGAAAAAGGAAAAGAAAGAGAGAATTGTTTTAATTAAAATACAATCTCAAAGATAAAGTCAAGCCTTCTATGAACCCTGCAAAGCCCTGAAGACATTCTCCAATGCTGCCCTGTAGTGTCACATGTTTAGCCAAGACTTCTATGTAAGAAATAAACAAACACAGATACCTCAAAAGAAAAGATAGCAAGCTTTCTCCTTCTATAGGTTACATAGGCTGCCAACAGAATTGTGACCCAGATTAAAGGTAGTCACTAAAGATCCCACCTCTAAAGATCCAGACTAAAAGGAGGGCTTCCCACTTCAGATAATTTTTTTTTTAATTTTTTGATACTTTATTTACATTTCAAATGTTTCCCCCTTTTCAGGTCTCCACTTTGGAAATCCCCTATCCCTCCCCCATCCCCCGCCTCTATGAGGGTATTCCTCCTCCCACCCACCCACCCATCCATTCCCATATTCACACCTTGGCATTCCCCTATACTGGGGCCTCTAACACCCTCAGGCCCAAGGGCCTCTCCTCCCCCTGATGGCCAACAAGGCCCTCCTCTGCCACACATGTGGTCCGAACCATGGGTCCTTCCATGTGTATACTTTGGTTGGTGGTCCAGCCTCCAGGAGCACCAGGGGTGAGGCCAGTTGACACTGTTGCTCCCTCCGTGGGGCTGCAAACCCCTCAGATCCTTCAGTCCCTTCTCCAACTCCTCCATGAGGGACCTCACACTCAGTTCAACGGTTACTGTGAAGTGAAACTTGGGTATTCCGAACTTTTGGGCTAATATCCACTTATCAGTGAGTACACACCATGTTCATTCTTTTGTGACTGAGTTACCTCGCTCAGGATGATACTTTCAGGTTCCATCCATTTGCCTGCGAATTTCATGAACTCGTTGTTTTTAATAGCTGAGTAGTACTCCATTGTGTACATGTATCACATTTTCTGTATCCATTCCTCTGCTGAGGGACATCTGGGTTGTTTCCAGCTCCTGGCTACTATAAATATGGCTGCTATGAACATAGTGGAGCATGTGTCTTTATTACATGTTGGAGCATCTTCTGAGTATATGCCCAGGAGGGGTATATCTTTACCAATCCTAAGTCCGATAGAGGGCTAATATCCAATATATACCCAATATATACAAAGAACTCAAGAAGCTAGACTCCAGAAAATCAAATAACCCCATCAAAAAATGGGGGACAGAGCTAAACAGAGAATTCTCAACTGAGGAAATTCGCAGGGCTGAGAAGCACCTAAAGAAATGCTCAACAACCTTAGTCATCAGGGAAATGCAAATCAAAACAAACCTGAGATCCCACCTCACACCAGTCAGAATGGCTAAGATCAAAAACTCAGGTGACAGCAGATGCTGGCGAGGATGTGGAGAAAGAGGAACACTCCTCCATGGTTGGTGGGATTGCAAGCTGGTACAACCACTCTGGAAATCAGTTTGGCGGACCCTCAGAAAAATGGACATAATACTACCTGAGGACCCAGATGATTTAATTAAGTAAAAATACCTCCCAGGCGCATGAGCTCTTGGGTTTTAGTTAATTCTAGATGTAGCCAAGTTGACAACAAGAATGGCCAGCACATTCTACCCCTTGTCCATTTGACACACACTCACGTGTCCTTATGTCATGCCATTCGATTTCCATGAAAACAATAAGTAAGTCATAATCACACCTAACATGACAGAACTTTCCCACATACAATCCCAAATGTATAATATACTTAACTAGGTCATAATTATACCTAGCATGATATAACTATCCCTCATACAACTACAAACACATTATAAATTTAGAATAGGTATCACTGTCCCTTGAGGGACATTCTTTTCTTTTACTATCTTAAACTTAAATAAAATAGCCATTGATATTCCCTTAATTGATGCTATATTACACAATAAAGAAGATGAGGAAAGGAAACACAAATATCTGTACAGACACAATCTTAACACAATATGACAGAAATTCTCATATCAATTATAGTTCTCATTTCTATAGCTGGTCATATGGCCTTAGCTGGTTTTTATAACTGCCTTCCTCTATTACCCATTCTGTATTTCCTCCACCCTCAGTAAGCACCTCAGCAGGTTTTGGCCTTTTTTCTTGAGTGCCCCATACATTCATTCCTGAAGGCTATGTGCCTTTTGTCATCTTGCCTAGATTAGGTTTTTGTAGTTTCCCATTGGCCTTAATCACAAGACATTGTAGCACTAAGAGATGCCTTAAAGCAGTGGTTCTCAACCTTAATAATGCTGTGACCCTTTAGTACAGTTCCTTATGTTTTAGTAAACCCCAATCATAAAACTATTTTCATTGTTATTTCACAATTATAATTTTGCAACTTGTGAATCATAATGTAAATATCTGTGCTTTCCAATGGTCTTAGATGGCCCCTGTGAAAGGGTTGCTCAACCCCCAAAGGGGTCATGACACTTTTGACACTTCTTTTTAACTGTGAGAGTTTCCATATTAAACCTAGAATCTACACTCAGTGGGCCCATATTTAATAAACTAAGCCTGCTCCAGTTTTTAGTTCCTTCCATCATTATCAAATCTGTCCTTCAAATCTATCCCTTCAATCTATCCTTACACAGATTCCCCAGACTTGTGCTTAAAGGAATTTGCAAACTCAATAAGTTCTTTAGTAGTATAGAACATCTCCTCATGGACTATACTTTTTCTATCTTCTCTCTAGGAGACTGCTTAGCCTTAAATCTGGTTATAGGTCAATTGGTGTGGGCCCTGTGGGACATCAATATTGTCTTGCCTAGTATCTCCTTCAGAGAAAGTCACTGCTGGTTTAGCAGATGATGGAGGATTAATTTCCACAGTCAAAGGTGGAAAAGGCAATGGAGAGGGGGTGGAGAGGGGGTGGAGAGGGCTGAGAATACATCTGAGGAGTAATTCATCCAAATGATATGAAGTCAAAGGATATAGAAAATCCTGACAAAAAGCCACAGATTTCAAATTCCTCACACCCCAATTACACTATTCCAAATCAAACCTTTTTTGTTATTTTTCTCTTATTATTTTTGTTATTTTTCCCTGCAAATGTGGAGGATATGCCTATGCTTCTATTTTTTGTATTTGTATCTGGCAACACCCTTACAGGCCTCATAGGAAAGTTGAGCACTTTAATTCACATGATCCCTCTGGTCCCCATATATCTTCCTGACTTTTGATCTTTGTTAGTTTTAGTTCTCATCTAGTAACCTAGGTAACATTAAATACTGTATTAAGAGCTCTACTAATTTTTGAGAGTATTGCCAATAGAATACACATAGAAGCAATAATGACTACCTCAAAGATGTCATGTGAGCAGGGTCCAATATTTTAGGTGTGTGATCTGTGAAGATGCAATTCTACATGGTTCAATACTGTGTTATAATTACTTTTGACATCCTTTACTCATTAAAGATACCTTAAAATGGAAAGGGATGCCTTGCTTTTGGACTAGTAGTGTGTAATAAAATGTAATTCTAACTAAAGTCCCAATGGGTGTTCGTGTGTGTGTGTGTGTGTGTGTGTGTGTGTGTGTGTGTGTGTGTGAAAGAGAGAGAGAGGCTGAGATAGAGACAGAGACAGATGTTGGGAATGCCTTTCTCAGTTGCTTCTACACATTATATTCGGAGACAGGTTCTCTCATTAAACCTGGAGCTCACTGTTGCAATTAGGCTAGATGTCCAGTGAGCTTGGGAGGTTTCCCGTCTCTGTGCTTATGTGTATGGGTACTGTGGATTTGAAATCAGGTCCTCATGGTGGCATAGAACTTAACTCACTGAGTCAACTCTGCAGCTCCCCAAAAAGATAAATTGGTTCCTTTTCTCGTGTGTGTGTGTGTGTGTGTGTGTGTGTGTGTGTGTTAATCGGGGTCTCTTGTAACTCAGGCTTACAATGTAGATGAGGATGACCTTGAACTTCTGATCATTCTTGCTTCCACTTCCCAAGTGCTTGGACTTTAAGCATGCACTATCACACCCAATTTATGTAGCAATGAGTATTTTACCAGCTGAGCCACATCCACAACCCAAATGGATTGTCCTCTTTTTATTATTCTTTAAACTTTCATATATTTAAGAAATACATTTATATATTCTGTATGTAAGGCTTGCCTTTGCCTTGTTGCATGTGAGAAATTGCCATAAAACAACAATGAATGTGATGTGTCTGGTATAGGGACAATGAAAAGAACAATTAAATGGAATGTAGTATTGAAAAATGAACCTATGAATATATAGAAATTCTACATGTCAGTAGTGATAAACAGAGATAAGGTAGGTTTCAGTGAATACTTCTGAGATAATTAGATACTATATGATATAGCCTATTAAAAACAGTAGATGCTAAACCATAAGTTCACATGAAAATGGAAAACTTCAAAAGATTTAAAGTCCAGTAATAGTTTATTATGTAGAAAAGAAATACATTTCATTATAACCCCTTACATAGTTAACCATGCAAAGTAAAAAGCTTGATAGTGAGATAGGCCAACCAAAATGGAGATGTTGACAAAACCAGAGTAGGCAGAGACTAACCCTGAAAAGTCAATCTTATTAACTGTTCATTTAAAAAACAAATGCAAACTAGCTATTCACAAGTCACAATTTGACAGTTTACCTATGGTACACCTGCTAGATAAAAGACATACATCTCTACAACTTGGTACTCACAAGATTAAAAAAAAAAACACAAAAAAATATAGTTTTAAAGAAGGGAAATGAATGATATGAAAATAAGCCAGGACATATAATAACAATCAAAAATATTTGGTGAAAGAAGAAACAAGTTGTCCTAACTGAAGAAATGAAGGTGAGACTGATTGACATAGGAACATGTGCATTCTGGAAAGTCAGGTAAGGGGAACTTAAAGTTGAAATCTACATAACTTTAATTTCCTGTAATTCCTAAATAAAATGATATCTTACAATGTTTATATTTCATGGCTCAAACACCTACCTCACTTGCCTTGATGCTTAATTCACTCTGGCCTTTAGTCTGAAAAATGTGAGGATATAGGTTAAGAAGAGAAATAGCACATGATATGACTCATTTCTAAAGCTATGTTAGACCTCGGTTTGTTTCTAGAAATTTCCAAAAGAAAACATAAATATAAGTATGTGTGTTCATAGAATTAAGTCTCACCAATTAAAATTTATTGAACACCCACTGTTGGTCTAATGACATTATTGGTGGCACTTATTATAGTGAGACAGCTAAACAAAGTCTGTATCTCAAATCAGTGGTATGTCCATTTCAGGGTTGAGGGAATCTAAAGTCCCAAGTGCAAACATGGCTTGGATACTTGTACTTCTGGATCCACACTTCCTTCAGGGGCTTCATCATTATAAATGGTCTCTGCCATCTACCACACTTACATATTGCCTTCTGTTACAGGAAAAATCATCCTAGGTTCACTGGGATTCCAGGAGAAATCATATATCTTGGCAATGAATAAACAACTTTAATAAAACATCTTCTGGGGACTGTTTTTTATTCTAATGGAAAATATCCATCTACTCAAATATAACATGATGCCTCGTATCTTTTGTTTTATGTTTTCCTATCTTGCTTTATATTCATTATTTATTTTTGCATTCTGCTTACCATTTTTCCTTCCTCTGACACAGCTATTTCTTTACTATTTATTTGATTAAGATAAGGAGTGTTGCTTCTATCAACATGTAACATTCTTTTTCTCATTTTTCCCATTCCAGTAAGATGAAACATATAGGATATTTTCACTCCAGTCTATCTTCCTCTCCTTGTCCTTTGAAAGGTTTTTATTTCTTCTTACTGCCCATCTTTCCACATAACCTTGCATGTGGTCCAGAAACAATGTACTCTCTGTTTGATAAAACTTCATGTTAAATCAGTACAACAAACCACATACAGAAAGGAAAGTACAGTGCAAGGTATAACTAATCAAAGATAAACTATAAAACGTTTAGAAGGTAATATAGAAAGGACACTTTTCTTCCCTGGATAAGTGTGGACATACTTCTTTGATGTCCTTTTTCTATCTGTATTATATCACTGGCTGCTTCTGGGGCCACATACAAAAGGAACACACTGTGACCTAGCAAGGGGAGAAAGAGAGGGGATCTTAAACTTCTCGCTGAGGTCCCACATCTGCTGTGTGCCCAATCCCAGAACTCCTATCACACTGTCAATACAATAGATTTACCTTCAGGCCAACGGGGCCCACTTAACACTCCTTCCTATGGTCTCCAACTGATGCTTCTATTGTTTTGGTTAAAGGTACACCAAAACTCTTTATCTGCCCATTCAGAAACGACAACCAAAAGCCAAGATGTTAAAGCAAATAAAACATGCGAAAAATAAACTATTATCCCCACTCCCAAGGAACTATTAAGTAACAGCTATCTGGACTTGGAATTTCCCCACGCCTCATTTTAAACTCATTTACCCAACTCATTTTAAAAATAAAATCATTAAGCATGTGATTTTAATTTTCTACAGTTATCAAATAAAGAAGTACCTTTAAGTCTCAAAGTCATTACACATAGGATGCAGAAAACACTCTAAAACACCATAAACTTAGTGACCAATTGCTCAGACTCAAAAATAATCTAAACATTGTCTGATCTATCTTCCCAGACATCAACATGGATCCTTTCACCTTACAAGTAAAATTTTACACAGAAATTATTTTAGTACCTTTAAGGAGTGGAAATTTACATCTCATTTGCATATATTTTGGAGGGTTCTATTCTATGCAGAAAGTCATTCCTGAATTCTTGAATTTTGAAAAAATACAGAGTTCACTTTTATGAATCAGATCCAAGTTGCTTTGAAGATTAAAAAGTTTTAATATATATTTGAATAGAGATACTCTCAACAAAAAATCTTTAACTTGAATCCATTCCTCCTTGGCCTTCTTTTTCTGGAAAAGTCAATAAAAAGAAAGATTTAAAAATCTGTATTAGTATTACTATTATAATACACCACATTTCGAAGGGCAGCTATTTAAATCCTCTGAGTGAGAGACCTTTGAACAACAAGCCTTAAATGGATGTCTCCGTCAAATCCTTCCCCTCAGGACTCAGGGAACCCAACTACAGAGGAGGTAGAGTAAGTGTAAGAGCCAGGAGAAAAGGGCCTCTAAATCAACTGAGTAAAGCTCATATGAACTCAGAGACCCAGGCAGCATGCACACGGGCTGCAAGAGGTGCACCGGGTCTTCTGTGGATGCCATAACATGGGATTCCTGAGTGTGCGGAAAAGTGGGTCTCTGATTGTTGTTCTCTTGGGCTCCTTTGCTTCTGTTGGTTTGTCTTGTCCAATTTCAATATGATAATTTTCATTTTATCATAGTTTCATTTATTTTGTTATATATAGTTTTTAAATGAATGAATGAATACCTAGACATCAGGGTAAAGGTTAAAAACTGAACTGTCGGGATCCCAACAGCGGCGGCTGAGGCAGGAGACGTCTGCCTGGGCCACCAGGGTTCCATAGTCAAGCAGCGCCGGGAGAAAGTTGCTCTCCCAGGAGCATGGAAAAGCCCCGAGTTGGGGCAAAACGAGCCCCAGTGCTCACCGATTCCGCCCGGTTTCCGCAAGCAACAGAGACTGAGGGACAGGAACTTCTGGCCTCCATCGGCGGCCAGGGACTGCAGCTTGGGCCACAGGGCTCCATAGCCAATTAGCGCCGGGTGAAAGATACCCTCCAGGGAGCTTGGAAAAGCCTGGAGTGGGCCCAAGACAAGCTCCACAGCTCACCAGGAACTGCCCCGAACCTGCGAGACGCAGGGACTGAGGTAGGCAGGCATAGAAACCCCTGGATCCCAACAGCGGCGGCTGAGGCAGGAGATGTCTGCCTGGGCCACCAGGGTTCCATAGTCAAGCAGTGCCAGAAGAAAGTTACTCACCCAGGATCGTGGAAAAACACCTCTCAGAAAGAGCTGATCTTCAAGGAGTATTGATACAGAGGCCTGCAGGTGAGAAAAGCCATAGCCAGAAAGTAAGATCAGCTAACATCAGAGTTAACAAGATGGCAAAAGGCAAGGGCAAGAACCTAAGGAACAGAAACCAAGGCCACTGGCATCATCAGAACCCAACTCTCCCACCACAGCAAGCCCTGGAGTCTCCAATACGCCAGAAAAGCAAGACGCAGATTTAAAATCATTTCTCATGATGATGATAGAAGACTTTAAGAAAGAAATTAACACCTTTAAAGAAACACAAGAGAACAGAGGTAAAGAACTAGAAGTCTTTAAAGAGGAAACACACAAATCCATTAAAGAATTACAGGAAAACACAATCAAACAGACAAAGGAAATAAACAAAACCATCCAGGAGCTAAAAATAGAAATAGAAACAATAAAGAAATCACAAAAAGAGACAACCCTGGAGTTAGAAAACCTAGGAAAGAGATCAGGAGTCATAGATGCAAGCATAACCAACAGAATACAAGAGATAGAAGAGAGAA
>CM052722.1:108766701-108832520 GCA_028551405.1 Uromys caudimaculatus
CATGTAATAAAGACACATGCTCCACTATGTTAATAGCAGCCATATTTATAATAGCCAGAAGCTGGAAACAACCCAGATGTCCCTCATCAGAGGAATGAATACAGAAAATGTGGTACATTTACACAATGGAGTACTACTCAGCTATTAAAAACAATGACTTAATGAAATTTGCAGGCAAATGGATGGAACTTGAAAATATCATCCTGAGCGAGGTAACTCAGTCACAAAAGAACGAACATGGTATGTACTTACTGATAAGTCCAAAAGGTCAGAATGCCCAAGTCTCACTTAACAGTAACCGCTGGACTGAGAGTGAGGTCCCAGATGGAGGAGTTGGAGAAAGGTCTGAAGGAGTTGAGGGAGTTCGCAGCCCCATTGAGGGAGCAACAGTGTCAATGGGCCTGCCCCCCCCCCTCCCGGTCGTCCTGAAGTTTGGACCACCAACCAAAGAATACACATCTATGCATCCATGGTTCATACCACATATGAGGCAGAGGACGACCTTGATGGCCATCAGGGAGAGAGGAGAGGCCCTTGGGCCTGAGGGTGTTAGAGGCCCCAGTAAAGGGGAATGTCAAGGTGGGAATAGGGGCAAGGGTGGGCGGGTGGGTGGGAGGTCAAATTCCCTCATAGAGTCAGGGATGGGGAGGGGATAGGGGGCTTCCAAAGAGGAGACCCAGAAAAGGGGAAACATTGGAAATGTAAATAAAGTATCAAACAAAAACTGAACTGTCATTTATACCTGCTGGAAGAGCGAAATCTGTCTCCTACAGTGGAGTGAGTGACACACAGTATATCAACAACTCCAGGAAAAGCTTCATGTTCATGTTCAGAAACAGTTGACCAACATATAATGGACTCCAGTGGTGTGTGTGTGTGTGTGTGTGTGTGTGTGTGTGTGTGTGTGTGTGTTTGTGTCTGTCTGCCTGTGAGTGTGTGCGTGTGTGCTCTTTTTGGTGATTTTTAAAATTTTTTTCTGTTTGAGTTTTTTGTTTGTTCGTTGTTTTTGGTTTCTTTGTTTTCTGATTTTGTTGGGCTTTTGGTTTTGGAGGTTTCTCTTGTATTAGTTTTTGCTTGTTTTGTTTTTTTTTTTGAGAAAGAACTTGAAGTTGGGCAGGTAGGGAGGAGGAAAGGATCAGGAAGAATTTGAGGAAGGGGAAGAATATGATCAAAATATATTTACATTTAAAATTGTTTTAAGTAATAAAAAATTAAAAATCCTTGCCTTCATAATCTCCATGTTTCATGTCATTTCTATGAGCATCAGCTCCATGGAACTCAAAGCTTTTTTATCTCTGATGTCACCCCTTCCCAGTTCTTCAAGCCTCGTGTCCCAGCATCTGCATAGTGGCTTACAACCTTCTATAACTCAAGTTCCAGAGAGTCCAAAGCCCCCTTATACTCTCTATGGGCACCAGACATGCATACAGTTACATAGACATACATGAAGGCAAAAAAAAAAAAAAAAAAAAAAAAAAAAAAAAAAAAAAAAAAAAAAAAAAAAAAAAAAAAAAAAAAAAAAAAAAACATGCACACAAAAATTAAGCATAAAAAACTCACAAAATGGAAATACTAAGCCAGGCCTGGTAGTACACACCGTTAATCTGAACACTGTGGAAGTATAGGAGGTAGACATCTATGAGTTCCAGGCTAGCTAAGGCAACACAGGATCTTTTCTCTAATATCAAAACAAAAAAGTAAAAATAATAAAAATTTCAAACTAAGGTGGCTGGGGAGATGTCTGGGTTGGTAAAATGCTTGCCAGGAAATAAGAAGGACCTATGTTCAGATCAGCAGCACCCATGAAACAGCTGGGTGCCCATACCTCCCTGTAACCGCAGGCTTTGGGATCGGAGGGAGGTGAATTACTACGGTTCCCTGAGCAGACAATCTAACGAAGACTCTACGCTCCAGAGAAACGCAGAGACTTTCTCCAAAAGAGAGGAGTTGCGGAAACAAGGGGCATCCACCGCCTTCCACCCCACTCACTCACACATCTATGTTGTACACTTGTGCACACATCACACTCACAGCGAAAGGGTGAAGACTAAAACAAAAAGCAAAAACCAAAAAAAGAACTCAGATGTAAGATACTACCCTAATTCTGTAACTAGAAAGAACTAGCCATGATTGGCAAAAGCAGCAATAATCTGTACTATAGTATAAGAACAGATGCATCATTTTCATCCTTGCTTTGCCATCGAGGCTGAGAGAGTACTCCTGTTAGTGGCACTTTCTCTGAAGATCAAAGAAGACAGCGGATTGGTTGCAGAATCTAGAACCATCCTTCTCATCTGAGCCTTGTGTCATCATCACCTGAATAATTTTAGTAACATGGATGCTTCCTTTCAGGGTGCTATCTACAAAAACAGCATTCTTCAGGTGTTTCAAATAACTTAAATCACTTCAGAAAAGAGTAAGTTCCTTCTACACCAACTGTCTGGTATCTTAGAAAGCACAGGTTGTCTTTATAACTGGTCTTACCAACCCAGTCCTTCAATCCGTATGTACCTTCAATCCATAGACTCAGATCTTTAATCCTCAGAGGAAGATTTTCTTTTTTAATTTTATACAATTTACTCTCTATATTTTTCCCCTAGGAATCTTACCAATTTTCCTATTAAATTTCCTATCTTTCATTCAAATATCCTTATTATTCATGGTGACCTTCTCTCCATGTTTTATATTTTGAGTTAGGGTTTGGGTTATAATGTTTTAATCTCAACAGTGACAGTTCTGCCTTTTATTTTGGCTATCAAATTATCCTTTTAGTTGCTCTCACATTTTCTAAAATGTTGTATGTGCCTTTCTGTTCCAAACATCCTATGCCTCCCAGCAAGTCTATTTACCTGGATGTGTCTGATAAATTTCTTTCTGACTGCAGAATCTGTGAGGTGATTGTTTATACCACAGTAACTTCACTTTGAGGGGACTTCAGTTCTGGACTTTAGAAAAGTATAATGTAATGTAACTTCAGTTCCAGGCAAGGAGAGGCTGATCAAGAAGAATCCCTGTGAAACAACACTATAGAAAGACATAAGTTAAGTAGAAACTAGACATACCTTCCCTCCTGATTTGTTTCCTATTGCTGTGACAAAATATTCCAACCAAAAGCTACTTGGGGAAAGGACTGGTTTATCTGACTTACACTTTCAGGTCAGCTCACCATTGAAGGAAGTCAGGACAGGAATTCAAGGCAGGAACCTAGAGATAGGAACTACAGCAGAGGTTGTGGGGGAATGCTGTTTAGGGGCTCGCTCCCCCATTGCTCCCTCAGTTTTCTTATATAAGCCAGCACTACCTGGCCATGGTGATACCACCCACAGAGGGCTGGGCAGTCCCACATCAATCAGTAAAACCCTACAACACTTGCCTACAGGCAATCTGACAAAGACAATACCTCAATTGAGGGTCCTTCTTCCCTGATGACTTCCCAGTTTGTGTCAAGGTAACCAAAATTAACCAACCTCTCATTTTGACAAGGTCCCCCCCCCCCCCAGGAAAATCTGCACAGCATTCTCTTCCTTGGCCCAACGATCTGGGATGCTAATACCCACATATTCCTGCAGCTCATGAAGGAGAAAATTCTCTATCAGCTTACTCCTGAAGAATCCAAGGCTTGATGTGTCCCCAACAATTGGAAGTTCCAACATCTGTTTTCTTAAGAGAGGTAGAGAGATTAGAATTGAGAACTATGTATCCAAAGTATCTCTTTTCATTTGCACAACTTTGTAATGCACAAATATTAAACTATAAATTGTCTTCAAATTTTAAAACTCTGCCCAATTTTCCCTCCAGTTTTATTAGAAGCATTTTCAGATTTATTACCATAAAGAAGATTCTGATTTTAAAAAGCTACAAGATTTGTTCCATTTTTTTGTATTTTTATAGCTTTCTCAGAAGATCAAACTGTCAGTGATCAGATTAAAACCAGCTCCCAGCCTCAATTTTGAAGAATTAATTTCTTTTGAATAATTAATTGGTCAGTTTCTATGAATAATAATGGTCCAACCAAAGAGCATATTATTATTTTCTTATTTATGTGACAAAATTACCATTTACCAGGTGAAAGTATTATCAAATATAAATCTTTCAAGCCAAACTGACTTTCATTTTCTTCTGTTCTTCAGTATATTGTACTTTAGTCAGCATTCATAAGTCAAGTTTCAGTACTAAAGGAAACCATCAAATAGCAATCAATTCTGCTGCAAGGCTTAGTGACATACATTCTTGTGTATATTTATTCTCAGTCATATCAACCTAGATGTAAAAGTAGGAGTCAGAATAGCAGTGCTGCAGTTGTATTGTTCTGACCGTGTATATAATAATCCCATATAATTCAGAGGATATTGTAGTCTCTTCTGCTTTTTAAAACTAATTCTGAAGAGTTCCCTAGTAATGATGCTTCATGAGTTCTCCTCTGATGGCACTTTCTAGTTCCCTGTTCCTATTCTGATAGCTCTTACCTCTAAAACTCTATTACTACTGCCAGATAAATAATGCCTGGCAATATCTCTGTCTTCAAATCATACCAGTGCTGCTATCTCTGTCCAGGAATCCCTAAAAGAGTGCACAAGCCAAGCCGCTGCCTGAAGGAATTGAAGATGCATACTCTTACTAGTTGATTCAAAAATACTTGGTGTCAAGTGGGAATATGGGAATGGGTGGGTGGGTGGGTGGGAGGTGGAATTCCCTCATAGAGGAGGGGAGGGGGAGGGGATAGGGGGTTTCCAAACAGGAGACCTAGAAAAGGGGAAACATTGGAAATGTAAATAAAGTATCAAAAATTAATTAATTAATTAATTAAAAAAAATACTTGGTGTCCGCTCCACTGCTTGGAGAAGAGCTTAGGTCAAGTACAAGTGATGCCTTACACAGCATCTCTAGCTGTTCCTCTTAGATCTTGAATCCATCAGGAGGCCATGGCTAGGGAGCCAGAGCACAATCCGAATGGCAAATGCCACACCAAGTTTTGAATCAGTCTCATTGTCCTAAGGTACCCTTAATTCTAAACCACACGTGCCTGACCTATCTATTCCGGATACGGTCTTTCACGATAGGCTTCTCATCTCTCCTGAATAATAAACTTATGTCAATCTTTTTCTTCCTTGAGTCTTCTGGATGTAATTAGATATCAGTTGTGAAAATATCATAAGAATATATCAGAAGGTTTGGATGCCATCGGTTCTAACTATAGTTGTTATCATTTAAATGCAAATATACTGCCATTTAATATTTTCCTACAGTAAGCATTATCTTGTTTTTTTTTTAAGATGGGGTCTGCACCTCCTAGACAAGAGCTCATTATGCAGCTGAGGATGCCCTTGAACTTCCGTTCCTCCTGCTTCTACCTCTGTGCTGGGCTGGGTTTAGAGGCATGCATCTAAAACATTGCATTATATTTTTCGAATATCCGTTTTAAACGAGAGGTCAAATCGAGGTGATAGGTTCAGAGAAAATGACATGAAAGAAATCCAACGTTAGCAGTGTCTGGAAGGGCATTTCAGCTAGGATTGAGGAATAAAAAGGCATAGAGGGCTCAAGTTACAAAACCATGAAATATAGAAGAAATCGATGCAGAGACAACAAACAGTTATTTAATGGAAGATAGGGGCCAAAGTGGGGCCAGACATGCTGAAGTATAGGCGTGGGAGCAGATGTCATTTATGCTGATTCTTCAATATGTATTCATTCATTCACTTACTCATTCATTCAATAAATAGTCAGAAACCATCTACTGTGTTCCCGACATTGGTGACACAAGCACATAAGCAATAAATAAAAGACAAATCATTTTTTAAAAATTAAGTTTACATTCTAGTGAAAAAGACTAACAACTTGCCTGATATTGTCAAGACATCAAAGAAAGTATCATGATTGTGAAACTTAGAACGTGAGGCAGAAGGGATAAAAGATGCCAGAGTATAGAAAACATTAAGACTTGAATAAATCACTATTTAGCTTTTACCAAGAAATCTTCTCAGAAACCCATTGGAGTGTTTTGGGTGGCAGTGTGATCGGTGTGGCACATAAGCAGGGCTGTTATTTTGTGTTGGGACTTGAAGACAGAGTGGCTACAGGAAAGCAGGTGAAGAATGAAAGCCTGGATAGTGCATGAGTGGTCAGAGGTAGATTTTGGACTCTGAAGAATTTGGTATGTGATTAGGATTGAGAAACCCCCAGTGTGAGATGTAGAGTATGGCCCCACCTCAGAGAAATCTAAAAGATGAATGATAAGGCCACAACATATCCCTGTAGTGAGGACAAACCCCAAACACTTTAAATCTACCTAAAGTACATGGGTGAATAAGACATTTTTCTGCCTAGATAGTACTAACAGTCCAATGAGAAAAATAACTGTAAATGAATAATTCTACTGTATTGTAAATGACAGTAAAATATTAACCATCCAGAGCCTGTTCTATAAGTAGTGCAAAAAAAGAAACAGGAAGTATATATACACAACTCTGTAAGAGCACACTCACACACAAAATTCTTGCCATGGTGCATGAAGACAATTCCAAGAGTTTTCATGACCCTGGGAATGGTGGCACATGCCTTTATTCCCAGTACTTGGGTGGTAGGAGCAAACAGATCACCACGTGTTCAAGGCCCACCAAGGCTAAATACTGAAATGCTGTCTCAAAAGAAATTTTAAAAATACAGATTTAATGGTAGCAGTGAGAAACAGATTTATAGTCCGTAGCATCTCTGTATATGCAAAAGTCATACACATATACTATCTATTTTATGGCCGACTTGGTGGGACATGCCTTTTATGCCATCACTCTAGAACTAAAGAAAGAATAGGGAATTCAAGGATAGTCTCTTTTAATTCTGAGTTCTGGCCAGTGTGCCCTACAAGAAAATCTGCCTTAAAAACACTATCTTAAACTATTAATGATATGTCAAGCATTACAATTGCTTTCTAGAAGAATGAGACAAGTAACATACACAATAATGTGAGCAAAAGAGGGGCATATGAGAACTAATGGTGATCATGCTGAGAATTGAAAGAAACATTCAGTCAAATATTTGCATCTGAAGTGAACTAACTACACAATCGGAGTCTACCTAATAACTTTCAGGGAAAGAAAAGGGTGTAGAGTATCATGAAATCATAAAACTATGACTTAGGACAGAGACCTTTGGAGAGCACTGATGTGTTTGAAAGCCCTGAGCAAACTGCATATCTTACATTTAGAAGCTAGAATCTTCTCAATCAATATGTCCCCTTTTATTACACTGGAGTTAAAGCTAATGTTATGCCCCATCTGGTCTATGGTGAGATTTGTAGCCAGCCCTACCGGATTCTTAATATACTGTGGCTACTCCTGAGAGCTGAGTTCAATGGGTCATTTCTGTTTACCATAGCCTCAAGGAATGTGGCCCTTGCTCCACTGCCTTTAAAGCTGGAGTTCCAACAGCATTAATATTTTCCTGGCTGGGGCAGGCTGAGAACTGGAAGCCTAACGTGTTCTTCATCTTAGTACTATGCCATCTGCCTGGGGCAACTCACCCTTCCTCTTTCAAGTGCACACTTCCAAATAAGTCTTCCTTGTCACATTCCAGCTGAAATCATCTTGCTTCTGTGCTCACTTATCCCACACCACAGACAGGTTCATATCCAACTGTAAAAGATATAGCCTCACTTTAGAGACCTCATCACAGTTGCAATAACATATTTATATTTTTCTTCACGTGTGTATGTGTGTGTGCATCCATGTGTGTGAGTATGGGGACACATATGCCGCAGGACATGTGTGGAGGTCGAAGGACAACTTCTTCCAATGCAGTCCTTGCCTTCTACCCAGAGACAGAGTCTCTCTTTTTGTTCTTCGAAGCTGGATAAGGCACTCTGACCTGTGAACTTCTGGGGAATCAACTTGGTGGCAGTGCTTACTTAGGCACCTAAGCCCAGCTTTATATGGATTCTAGGAATTCAAAAGTTCCGAATTTCATGCTCACATAGCAAATGCTTTACCACTCGAGCCACCTCTCCAGCCCCACATTTACAGTTTTCAGAAGTTGAATTTTGCCCATCTACTCCTGTAGGTTCCAATTTCAACAATGACAGTCTTTTTGTTGCTACCTCGCCAAAAACTCACTAGTACTTAGAACAGTGTTTGGCACATGGTAGGCATTCAATGAACTTCGCAGTAGGATGCAAGCCTTCTGGATTAAGGGAGCATGGGTCAGGCTGGATACAAGCCGAGTACAGAGGCCAAAGGCTGGGGGGGTGGGAGGGGGAGGCTAGGCTTGGTTCTGCTGTAGAAGAAAGAAAGAGAGCTGCATGGAAAGGACACAATGATGTACATAGACATGTCCCATGACTGCTTTACGGATGCTCTCCCTCTGGTACAGGGTGCACGCAGAAGAGGCAGAAGTCAACTGTAAGGAAATTAAAAAGTGTTTTAACTCTCTCTGTGTGTCTGTCTGTCTCTGTGTATCTGTCTATCTATCTATCTATCTATCTATCTCTCAGCTCTCTTTATTACGAATTCCAAGTAAAAGTATGAACAGAAAGCACGCAGGACAGCACTGTCTGAGAAAGGGATAACATTTTCTAAAGTTCTGGCACACCCCGTTGGCCCTTAAAAAGTACTCAAAAGTTCCCACAATACTTCTCCATATCGCTAGGTAGTAGAGCGATTTATTTTGCATTCTGGCCGCAAGATCCCAGAAGTCGGGGTCAGTGTGGTTATCACTGCTCCTACATCAAAGTGTTCTCCAATCGAATTTATCACTTTTTTTGACTCCCCTCTAGCCACGACTTCCAGTTTAGTCAGGTCAGGTCCCACTCCAGTGCGGTGAAAAATCTACCCAAAGCCCCTACACTTCTGGTCGGGCCCTATTTTCGGCAACTGGAGGATCTTTTCCCCGTCCTCGCTTCCTCTTGTACGGAAAAAGCCTCTAGTGCCTGCGGCTGGCCACAGGCAGCACGACCAGTTACAATCCTTTGCTCTTTCCCGCCTTTTAACAAGCGCGCGCCAAAGGGTCCGCCCAGTTACCCTGAGGCAGGTACTCAGAAGGGCGCATGCGCATGGTCCGCTGCCCAGGAGGAGGCGAGGGCGGAGCGGAGGGGGCGGGGCCCATGGGGGAGGGGCTGCGAGGGTCACGTGGTGTCGTTTGACTGTTTACAGGAGGCGCGGCAGAGCCCTCGGCCTCAGTCAGTCAGGCGCTAGGGAGCGTTTCGGTTTCACTTCCGGTGAGGGGCCGCGCCTGAGAGGGCGGGCAGAGAAGCCAACGGACGGCGAGCGCGGGCGGTGGCAGTGACGGCGGCGCCGCTGCCGGGGGGCGTGCGGTAACGCGGCGGCGGCGGCGGCGGCGGCTGGGCCTCGAGCGCCTGCAGCCCACCTCTCGGAGGCGGGCTCCTGGCGCGAGGACGGACGAGAAGATGGAGGAGCTGGTGGTGGAAGTGCGAGGCTCCAATGGCGCTTTCTACAAGGTAACCGGCTACCGGACAGGCCCGGTCCTCGGCCTCCCTCCCTCCCTTGGGTCCCGGGCGGCGGGCGGGCCCCTGAGGCGCGGCGGGAGCGACGGGCTGTCGGTTGTGAGGGAGCGGCGGACTCGGGGCCTAGAGCCCGCCTCAGCGCTCCGACTCCCGCCTGAGGCCCCAGCGCCCAGCGGAACGCGAAAGGAGCGCGGGGAGCTGAGGGCGGTTGAGCGGCCGAGTTTGCTCAGCGGAGCGGGAATGCGAGGACAGGGGATCCGGCCGTAGGGCCGGTGCCGCTTGAAGTGGCGGCAGCGGCTTAGTCCTGCTTTCCCAAATAATCCTCTGCCAGTGGGTTCGGGGCCTGACAGGCGGGGAGCTGTGAGGGAACCGGGGGCGCCTCAGCTCTGCCGCCTCTTGCCCTGCCGGACAGCCACTCGGAGCCTAGGGCTCCGGGGTTTCGGCCCACAGTCCGGACTTTGGAGAGCTCCCCTGTTCTGGGCGAGGGGTGTGGAGGGAGTAGTAAGAAGTGGTCGGTCGGCAGCCCGGAGTCACAATGGCAGCTGCTCCTTAGTGGGCTCTTTGTGAATTCCGAAGGAGGGCTTTAGACCTAAAAGTTTCTGAAAGACCATGACATCTGAGAGAGCCCTGAAAACGCTAGCCAAAGCCCATATCCACGGCCTCCTAGCCTCGTTGTAACTGGGAGAAATTCAGGGATAAGCATGTCGCGACTTCTAAAAATATTACAAGTTTGCTTATTTTACATTTTCCTTTGTGTTTAAGTTCTCAAGGAGCCGAATTGGTGCCACAGAACTTGAGGAAATTAACGGGGACTGTAGGATTGCTACTGAATTTTTACCAGGACGGTTTGGAATGTTTGTTCTGTGCGCTGAAGTGCATAAACTTGAGTAGATTCGATTTGACTTTTGCGGTGTTGCAGTGGGCTGTATGCTTGAGGTTGTAACTAGGCATCATGGAGCTACTGAGGTTTTTATACCAATGAGTATCAGGTAACATCATATATTTTTAAAGGAACTCTAAAATATATGTGCTGTGGTGTGATTCTTGATACTGCATAAATGTAGATCTAGCAATAGTATAAATTCTCCTTTTTTGAATGTTTATAAGCTCTGTAAGGTCCCACCTCACTAGAATATTTTACTAACAGGGTGCACGTGGAAGGAAGCATGGAAAATAGCTTTAGCCATTGTCCAACAGTTTTAAGGTTATTGTAGAATAACTTGAACATTTCAAATGGAACATAGTAGGCTAAACTCAGGAAAGTGACTTTAGTAAATTATGCTTTTATCAAGTTTATGGAGACATTTATTGGAAGATAAATTTCGTGAATGAGGGAAATTTGTAAAATACTAATTTATACTAAAAATATCCTTTTGTTGTAGTATAGAAGAAGACAGAAAGAACACATCATTTATGTTACTAATTTTACCAGTGCAGTTTTTTTCAATTTGCTGTAATAAAAAATATTAGAGTTAGTTTTTCTTAGTTTTCATTAGGTTTCTAGGTTCTAGAATGACAGTTTTAGTTGCTAGAGTTGGGGCACTGAGACACAGATGAACAAGGGATAATAGTTAAGTAGTATTTTTGTTCATCTCTAATACCAGCTTAGATTTGAGTCCACTGTTAGTGGCTTTTAATGAAGTTGGCTTGCCATTGAGGGCAAGTAACACATCCTACTCTTGAAGGATTTATTAGCCCCAGTAATTTTGCTTGAAAACTGACTGGAATGTTTTTTAAAAGTGCTCTGTTTTCACTATTAATCCTTTGCTTTTTACTTGGCTTTGTTTTTCAGCAACTTCTTAATTTGAAGGTGAACAAAAAGAAATAGGTTATGAATTATCCTTTGATTCCCCGAGGGGGACAAGTAGTGCTTTTTTTAAATGTATGTAGAAGAATTGCTATTGTGTTTAAGTTTGGTTTGGTTTTGTTTTTTTAAGTTTCAACTGATCTATATTAAGGGAAGGATACTGACTATACTGAAAGAGGTTTAAATTTTACATCACTTAGAATATTGACTGTGAACAGGAAAAATAAAGTGGAAGTATGCTGAGTCGTTTTCTGGTGAAATTGATGACAAAGATGAGAAGTAAAGACCATTATGGAAAAACTAGGGACCTTGTTCATTAAATTGGTAGAAATAAAAATTTAAAGCGAAGTAGGTCAAATTCAGTATAATTCTGTCTTCGATTTGCTTACTAGAACTACTGTATTGTGAAGGATAGTTGTACATCCCCTGAGCACATATAGTTTTCAAAATAACTGTGAAGAACACATATTCCGAATGATTTGATTCTTTTTCTAAAAGATCACTAAAGTGAAGATTTCAAATTCACAAATCATGCTTCTGGCATGGTAAGGGCCAACCAGTTTCAATTTGGATTTTTTTCTTTTGGTGTTTAATTTTTAAAACTATTAGATTTATTTGTGACTATGTGAGGGTGAGTGAATGCTTATTTACATCCCATGCCACACTTGTCAGAGGACAACTTGCAGGAGTTGTCTGTCTCCACCATGTGGCTACTGGGGATGGAACTCAGGTCTAGAAGCCTTTACCTGCTGAGCCATCTTAAAACCTGGCTCTTTTTTGGTGTTTATTTTTTAAAATTTGAAAATTAGACTTAGCAGTCACCAGGGCTTCTACTTTTAAGCTTTGTTTTTTTCTTTAACCTGGAAAAAGTTGGTCACATGTACTAGTTTTTGAGCCCTTCAGACATGTTATATTTAAAACCCGAAGAAACTTTGATTTGTATCTCACATGATCTTTTAAAAGCATTGCTTAAACCAGTAATGTTGCAAAACACTGCTGTATATCGTTATTCAAGGTGCATCTGCCCCATGTAGTTTTTTTGTGTACTGCAGTTTGGGTATGTTGAGAATGATAATGCATTAACTTCATTTTGATATAGAATGTGTGCCATTCAGATGTGAGAGTACTCCATATGCAAAGATTTCTAAGTATCAAAATTAGTAAACCATGCTATAGATATATACAAAACTTTTAAATTTCAGATTATAATGGCTAATATCTATGTGTAATTATGCAAATTCACAAATATATTGTCATCTTAGTTTTAAGCTCCCCATCTGAGAATAGACTCCTATTATCTGAATATTGTTACCATATATAGTAGTTTATTAATGTACAATAATATGCAGTCAAGAAGTTTTTTAATGCCAGGTTTTGTGGATCACACCTGTAATCCCAGCACTTGGGAGGCAGAGGTGTGTGGATCTGTGAGTTCCATGCCAGCCAGGGCTACATAGTGAGACCCTGTTTTAAAAGGGGGGGTGGTAGGGAGTGGTTGTTAACAAAGTCTTTAGTGCCCAGCCTATATATCATTTTAGCTACATTGGCTTGTAGAAATAAATGTTTTACTGCAAACTTTCACAAGCTTTAGAAATTTATAAGCTTATATAAAGCTTAAACTTAAATAAACTCATATTCCTGGTTTTCTCTGAAATCCAGCAGTCTTCAAGTATTGTGTTAATTTACATATTAAAGAAATGAATGATGTAAATTAACACATTTTATCCTCCCAAATCTACATACTCTTTGTAAGATTTAGTGTCTTTGTGGATGTAACACCCCACCTTAGAAATGTGTGATTCTAGTTCTGTACTCACGTATTCTGATAACCTCAAAATTACTAATTTTGTGCAAAATTCTGTGTAATGTAGTACTTCGGAGTTCAGGTTCTGGCCCATTGTGGGAGATGATTGGGATCCTGATTATGGTAATAGTTACCAAGTGTGCAGTCTTAGACACTACTTTACCTCTATTAACTTCCTCCCACTGTTTTAATTTATATAAGGGGTGTAGATATATAGGGAGATGAGATAAATAATTAGTGCTTGTCAAGGTGCTGAAAGTTTTGGATCTGGGATTTGAAATCAGACTTTGACAATGAAATGATAAAATTCAGCTTGAAGAAATAAAGTAGATTCTGTTTGTTTCCCACTTTTCAGTTCCATTATAATCTTTGCTCATATTTGTTACTATGACATTGCCTTAGCATCCCATAACTTCAGTTGTTGTATAATCTTTTTAAACTGTGGACACAAAGATGTCATTAATCTCTAGTTTATGTATCAGTGTTCTTTTATTATTAACCCTTCTGATTTGAAATATTTCTTATTAAGGAAAGATAAGGTTACAAATCTTTGACTCTGCTGTGAGGCTTGCTTTTGTTAGTTACCCTAGGAACTCACTAAACCTGAAAAACTGTAACTTATATGGACAATATATAAACATCAGGAAAACAAGTCAGTGGATGCTATTTTCTTTGTACCTGTTGTCTTTGGTCAGAGTGAATCATATCTTTCTTAGAATTTGTGGAAGAACTGTTGTTTTATTGTTCATTCTTTTGTATTGCTAGGGCCTACATGTGAAGTGGAGAGAATAAAAATTCACTGTATATATGAAGCCTTGGGTTTGAATCGTACATCTTATATGTCCCTGTAATTTATCTCTAGGAGGAAAGTTTTATTTTATATGTATGAGTGTTTTACCTACATGTATGTCTGTGCACCAAGGAAGTGATAGAAGACGGTATCAGGTCCTCTGGGAATAAATGTACAGATTGTTGTGAGCTGGAATGTAGGTACTAGGTTTTTTAACCCCTAGTTTGATATCTTAAAACTTAAGATATGTGAAGAAGTCATAATAGGGGAATAAAAGTTTACCCAATAGGACTGTACTTTTTGTCCTTTGTGCACCAATTTAATACAGCAGTGTTTGCATTAGATCTGGTTATCGTATATCCTCAGGACTGTGGCTTGGCCCAGTTGTCATTAAATGGGGGGATGTTATGATGACTTAAAATTTCTGTTTTTCTCCCTGGCAACCTTAGTATGTTTGGTCACTGCTTTTTTTAATCACTTTTTTCAAACCCTAAAACCTTTTTTTTCTTCCCAGAGTGAAAGTAACCATTATTATTTAGTAATTTTGTAGGACTATTCCTTTCTTGTTCTATCTTACTTTTTAAGCCTTTATTTGACCATTAAGACTTTTATTTAGTTTCCTAAATAGCAGTCTTTGGATCTGTCATGATTGTGAGTAGAAAGTCTCATCTCTCCTTAGGAAAACATTAGAGCTATTGAGTGACTGACATCCTGTGGAGAACTGTAATCTTTAGTCATGCCCTTAAGAGCTTCTGGTTTGATAGCCCCCATTAAAACCTTTTTTAAAGTATAGAGGGAGAATTTAACATTCTGAAATATAAAAGCATTTATAGTTCTGTATCTTTTATGAAAATTACATATGTATATAGTTGCATTACAACTTTGAAAGGCTAGTCTAGCTAGGTCCTTAGTTCAAAAATGAGGAGGAATCTGAGGTTCCCAAATCCTGCAGCTATTATGTGATAGAGCCAAGATTTTTGAGCCTATATTTAATTCATAACAAAACTCAATCTCTAAGTTCTCTGATCCCATTAATAGCCCTGTCAGATGAAGTGAAGCTCTTTGGGCATTCATCTAATCTGCCTTTGAATATATCACAGAAATCTTCTCAGCCTGTTGTTTTTACAAACATCAACTTAGCATGATAGGAGAGAATCACCGCAAAATCAAGTTTTTCAAGTTGGTAGATGAGGTGATAGCTTTCTAGAGAAACCTCGTGAATGAGTTAAGAGAGAGTCAGAGAGTTTTTAAAAAACATCATTGGAAGAAGTATGATGAGAACACAGAAAGATATGAAACCTGTGGAGAAGGTTTGCTAAAAGACTTTAGAACTGACAGGATGTATTGTCCTTACTGTGTGTGCAGGGCAGAGTCCACAGATGAGATTCTTATATTTATTTAGTAAAGCAGTAACCAGATGGTATTAAATGCTTTCTATATCAGTTAATATGCAAACAGTGACTAAAATGACTGATTTTGAAACAATCATGCAAATATCTATACATAGATAAATCTCATTAACTCAGAGGCAGTGGCCCTGTTTAGGATGTGATGATTACTCAAACTATTTCTGACACTTTTCATCCAGAATTACATTCTAGGACTGTAAAAACATTTCTTTTTGCCTCTTTTTTTTTTTTTTTTTTTTTTGGCTTTTTTGCTTTTTCTTTTAATTATACCATTTGCAGCTCTTTGGAAAGAACATGTCATTTTTAGGAAATAGGCAAATGTACTGAATGCATATGATTAAACTAGATAATAATTTAGGCAAGTAGGGAGAAATAAGAATACAGCCATATAGTCATAAGACTAAGGCTGAGTTTTTTTATGGTTAGTTTGAAAACTCTTAACGTTTGTAGATGTTTTAAATCAATAGGGTATGCTACAATAGCCACTGATCCATCCATAGCTCTTGAACACTCAAAATGTGGCAGGTGAATGGGTGACTGAATTTAATTGTAATTAATTTTAATGTAAATAGCCATAGGTCACTTCTGGTTACCACAGACAGTACAAACAGCAAAGACTAGCTTTTGAAAGACTTTGCTTTACAAAGGACAATTTTCCACCCAGCTGTACCAAAGTTCAGTTTGCTGACTAAAGAGTTTAACTTTTTCAGTATATAATGTACTGTAAAGAACTAGTGCTGTTATGTATGCTGTGTGCTGTTGCCAAGGCATGCAAACATCATACAACTTTCAAAGAGGATAAGGATAGTAGTTAGCTTTTCCTTTTCTTAGTAAATGAAAGATAATGGAAGTCTTTGATTTTAGTTGACAGTCTAATAACCTTCCCCAGAAATACATTATTAACTTGATATAAGCTACTGTGTGAGGACAAAGGACACCTTCCCCTTTTCCATAATTTTATTCTATAGTATATAAAACCAAGATCCTGAGTGAACAGTTCTCACAACTTATAATTCAAAATTAGGTACATTTGTTGCTGTATAGGACTAACAATCCCTTAGCACACTGGACGCATGCTTGCTTATGAAATAGAGTATATTCTAAAGTATCAGAATTATATTAAACCACAATTGTTCAAATATACTGTAAAATTTTTAATAATTTAAATATACCTGGGAAATAAGCAACATCAGATGAAAAGGAAGAAAATTTGGATTCATCATCATTTAAACCTGTAAATATGAGGATATATTGTTGTGCTTGCTCGCTGCAGCTTATGGCCTCATAGTCTGTATTCCTTCTGTTTAGAGTCTCCATTGTATCATTGGCTTCACATCATCATTTAGGGGCTCCCAATAGGGATTTTATCCCTGATACACATGTCACTTGCCTGGCCTCCAGTATTTCTTTTGCAAGTTGGGTGGGAATTTCCATGATTTTTATTATACATGTAAAAGCTGGTGAATCAACAAGGTGTGCTGCCAGTGCCAAGTTGCTGAAATGAATCCTGGGGAAATAACTTTCTTTGTTACTAGTTTTAGCAAGGTTTCCCTGGTGCTGCTATCTTCTCAAAGGAACATTTATTGCTTGAGTTGTAGGGATATCCATCCACCCCGTCCCACCCCCCACATCATCATCATCATCATCATCATCATCGGTTTAAAATTCTATTCTTCATTCATTGTCTCAGCTTTCTTACTGTTTTTTGTTGTTGTTTTTTTTTGTTTGTTTTGTTTTGTTTTGTTACAATCTCAAGCTGCTTTTCGTTAACTGTTTTTACTCTTGCTTCTCCATCCTCTACTGTGTTTGGCTAGTTCATCCTTATACTTCAAGGGTCAGTAGAAACTTCACCTTTCCAGTATATCTTCCCTTTTCAAAATAACAGCACTACCAAAAAACAAACCTTATACCAGAACCAGGAGAGGAACATCTTAGGCAGCAAGCGGTCCACTTAGTAGATGTTCATTGAATTCATTCTAAGTATTTCCAAGATAATAGTGCATAAACTAAATTTAACTTAGTTGTAGTTTCTACCTGAATTGAAACCTAAAAAGCAAATAGAAGATAGGTAAGTGAAAAAGAGGGAAAGGACAATAGAGCACTTATGGATAAGTTACAGGCTTATCTTTACTGCTAAGCATATGGTTCTAGAATAAGTTTCTTATTTAGTGTTGTACTTATTTGTATTCCTAAAGCCTAATATATACTACCTGGCAAAATAGATATGGTGAAGAAGGGAACATCAGAAACTGATTTTTCAATCAAAGATCCATTTTATTCTTAAATATCTCTAAAAATTAATTTAGATGGTCTTCAAGCTTAAAAGTTAATTTATTTGTGGTTTTTGTTGCAGGCATTTGTAAAAGATGTCCATGAAGATTCTATAACAGTTGCTTTTGAAAACAAGTAAGTTTCTCACTGTATAATCTTAATGTTGAAGACTTTTAATGTTTTATACCCATTCCTTTTTTCCTCATTTTTTAAATTGAAGTCTGGTTTAAGTGTTTTTTCCTATTACAAAATGAAGTTCCCAGAGAGCTCAGTATTAAATCAATGGAAGGCCCTCTTTTGCTAATGACTGACTTCAGAGTTCTTTACTATATAATCCTTAAGTCCATTTGATTTTGAAAACAAAAAACACATTCTTCTCAATGAGCTGAAAGTTTTAAACAGTTTGTAATTTTATTAAAAGTTGACAATGTGGGAATTTATGCATGTTTACAATAAAAATGGTTGTAGGTTTTATAGTGATTTTTTAATTATATGGTTTATTTTACCAGAAGAAATTTGTTTCCTCATTAGGTTATTTTTATTTTTCATATATCTTTAATCAATAATAATGATAGGTAATCTTTACTGTTTTTTGTTTCCAGATCATAAAGCAGTACTTAGAGATCGAGAAATATGGGCTGTATGAAAAAGTCAATAGTATAGATATTATCATTTCATTGGGGGAAGAAAAGTCTAGTCACTAAATTCATTGAGTATTAATAAAGGCCATTTTTAGGTAGCCATTTGAGACTCTGGAGTACATATAAGTTTGGTATTGGTATTAGGATTTTTACTAAAGTGTGGTAAGTGACAGTTATAACATTTAGCTTTTCTCTACCATAATAATAGTATATCCAAAGCAGGCTGAAAATCTGTAGATTAAAAAAGTAGTATAGTGATTGCTTAGACCTGTCAGGAATGTGAGAAAGGCCATAACTAAAGTATAAAATATTTCCTGTTGTGGAGATAAAAACATACTACAATTCACTAACAATAATTATATATTATCTGAGAACATACTACACACTATTGAATTTGTGAATTATATGGTTTATAAATCATGTCTCAGTAAATCTCCCAAACTACAGTCTGTGACACAGAGATACTGAGCACTAAAAACAAATACCTTGCTTCTAAAATATTAAGAATAGACCTGCAATTCACTGTCTAAAAAAATCTGAAGTTACACTGTAAGCTTAGATTCTTTAAGCTATCAACAGGACAAAGTAGTAACCTTTGATGCCTGAGACATATTTAGAAGGATATAGATGAAAGGACTAACAAAATGTTAAATTCTGTTCAATGCTCCAGACTAAAATGTTAGTCTACAAGTTTAAATAATAGAATATCTTTGCCTGAATGTGTAAAGACATAAGTTCCATAATTGCCCTTTTACTTTAAGTATCCATCATTAAACAATAGACAACCATTATATCACATCTCTATTGAAGATATCGTGGGTTATTTGGGGGATCATCTTTTTTTGTATTTAAGCTCTATTATTTTTACTTTTAATTATGTACATGAAAGTATAACTGTGTGTGAGAATGTGCAACAAGAGTGCCGATGTTAATGGAGGCTAGAGGTATCAAATCTCTGGAGCTGGAGTTAGAGGCAGTTGTAAGTTGCCCAACAAGGGTGCTGAGAACCAACTCAGGTTTGCTATAGGCATTATTTAATGCCTAAGCCATGCTTCTAGCTTTATTGCAATTATACTTTTATCTGCTTATTTCCTTCACTAGTAAAACACTGTTTTCAAAAATGGACATTTTGATTCACTACTCTTAGTTTATCCTGTAAACTGGAAACTATTAAGCAGAGTCTTTGTTCTTTGTGTGCTTTTTGGCTTTCCATCTAAAACGGGGGACGAAGGAAGAGAAAGATTCATAAGGAATACATGTGTGAAAGAAAACACAGTATTTCATAGAATAAGATTCTTTTGTTTAGAAAGAATAGCTTAGTTAGGGTGCTTAGTTTTTAAACCTTCTGTATTTTATGTCTTTGAATCTATACTTAAAGAGTTAACGTGATTGTCATTTCTTTGGAACCAAGAAATTTATATTTTGCGTTTTATGCCTTACACGTGAAATGTACCTAACAGTTCGTAACATGTTAAAAGTCACTAGTTATCAATTGGTATAAAAAAGCCATTCTGCTTTATTTTAATTATACTCTTTTCAAATGTATTCATAAGTCACAGGGGGGAGTCAGTCTAATTTCATCACTCAACAGATTTCCACAAATTCTGACTTATTCATCCTCTTGTGCAATAGTTCTTTGTAGAAAGAAAAAAAGGCAATTATTCTTCAACGGTGTTTTATTAAAATATCCTGTATCAAAATATAGGCATTTTATAAAGCTAGAAAGATTACTCAGCAGTTAAGGATACTTGCTGGTCTTACAGAGGACTGGAATTCAGTTCTCAGCACCTGAAACTCTAGTTCCAGGCTATCTGATACTCTCTTCTGGCCTCTGTCCATGCACATTCACAGACACACAGGCACAGAAGTTTTTACACAGAACAGATTTGTTTTCTTAATGGAAAAAGTGACTGCTCTAAGTGATGGAATCATCTAGTGTTCTTATAAAATTTGTTACTTAGTATTTTATGTCTTTGTAAGTAAAAAAAAATGGTGTTTTAAAGCTATTCAGTATTTTAAATTAAGAAATTAGACAATTTAATTGAACTCCTGTAGGCTGTCTCCATTGGGTTTCTATGGTTTAGGAGACCCCCCACCAACCCAGTCCATGCTGATACATCATACCGATCAGCATCCAGCTACCTATGGCAAGAATTGACTACCTCGTGGGATCTAAAATTTAAAGGGGGACAAGTGAGTCGAGAATTGCTAATGTGCTGACTGCCATTTTGCTTTGGGAAGTAGAGGATAGTTACTGTGGTTGATGGAATGTAGTCAGAATTATTTTGCAAGTAGACCTATGTTGATGATATTACTAACAATTGTTAATACTAATTTAAGCATCAAAGGAATTTCTGTTGTAGACTTGGGTTTTAAAAGTCTCAGGGTTAAAATTATTAAAAGAAAAACCTTTTGAGTAATAGTTTTGATGTGTTGTCTTTAGAAAAACTGTGGAAGTCCAGGTTGCTATGCTGCATGTAGACTTCGTTAAAATGTCTGTACATTGCCTTTATGCACCACTCAGCAAAAACTGGCCATTTGAAGGCATTTGCTTCTTTAAACCAAGAAAGAGTCACACTTAACCAAAGTTGATTGCAGCATGTTCACTATTTGCATTAAATACCAAAAGCATGTCAAATAATGATATTTTGTTTATTTGCAGCTGGCAGCCAGAGAGACAGATTCCATTCCATGATGTGAGATTCCCACCACCTGTAGGTTATAATAAAGATATAAATGAAAGTGATGAAGTTGAGGTGAGTTCCCCAAGCCATGAAATATCCAAGGAATGAGGGCATCTGTGTATTTAATTTTCTTTGACTTAAATTATAGCTTGATTTTAAAAGTATTTAAGCTACCCTGAGTGTTAAAGTTGAAATGGACATATTCTTTTGAGTATCCCTTTTAGTTAATGATTTGAAATGTTACATGATACTTATATTTGGCTATTTGGCCACACTCAGGGAATATCTTCTTATTGTCCCAAGTTCCTTTACCCCATTTGTATACCCTTGCCCCATCTCTAAATCTTTGTATAGGTAATACGTTTTATATTTGTTATTATTCTATTCACTTTTTAAGCAAAATGAATTTGGAAAAATAGTTTTACAAAGGAAAGTAATAATTCTAACAAAGCATGAATATGATATTATATGCCTATGATCTTCAGCCCTTATGAGGTAGAGGTTGGAAGATCAGGAATTCATAGTTCATCATTGGCCACATAGCAAGTTAGAGGCCAGTTCTTCATACATGAGAGCCTTACCTCTAAAAGAATTTTTTTTTAAGAATTCTAGAGCCAGGTGTGGTGACACGTGGCCTTTAAATCCAGCACTCAGGAAACAGGCACCTCTATGAGTTCAAGGCCCACCGGTCTATGGTACTAAGTTCTAGGACAGTCAAGTCTACATACAGAGACCCTGTTCCAAAAAAACAAACAAAAAGAAATAATTTTATTTAATAGACTAGTAATCTAAAATTTATTTTAATAGTAGTAGTGAATCTTTCTAGT
The DNA here is from genome assembly GCA_028551405.1 of Uromys caudimaculatus. Classification (NCBI taxonomy): domain Eukaryota; kingdom Metazoa; phylum Chordata; class Mammalia; order Rodentia; family Muridae; genus Uromys; species Uromys caudimaculatus. Next base: position 108,788,389 of record CM052722.1, read on the forward strand.
GTATATTTTTAAAATCTGTATCTTTTATATCACATATATAGTCCAAATGTCCTTTTATAGGGGATACTGTGAACTATCTGCTCAACTATCATTGGAATAAAAGGTGCTGTTGAAGCTTGATCAAAATTATTGTATTTGTGATTCTCTACTCACTGAAAATTGGTTTTGTATTATACTTTGGCCTTATAGTCTTATTTATCTTACAATTTTGTAGTCTCTTTTACCTCCTACTTCCCAAGCCTCATTTTGAGGTCTTTTAAAAAATTCTGCAGGGCTTAGTATAATGCATTTTTTTTTTTACAGTTTCATGCATATTTGTAGTATGAAGAAAGCAAATAAATAGGTACTTGTTAGAGGTAAGCAACGTGAAATTAGGACCTTAAATGCTAATTTTCTGCTCAGGATATCAGGTACATCAAAACAGGACACTCTTCTCCCTTTGAGGTTACTTTCTAGCTGGAATAGCTAATGTCATGACAGGTGAAAGTCATATGAAGGAAGAGAAAGCTAAATGGAAGATAATACAGGGGCAGCAATGGTATTTCAGAGTCTAGTTGGAGGTCTCTAAATGTTCTAACCTGTGTTCTTTTCTCTGCAGTTTAAATGAGGAGTAAATAACATATTATTTAATAGCCTAAAACTGTACTTAGTGTATTCTGGGTTTGGCTTTGCAAGAGATCTTAATTGTAAATACAGTGTTATCTAAACCTCTACAGGCCTTTAAGCTGCTGATATGCTCAGTAGATAGATATGGGTACTTGTTCTCATGGCTGATGATCTGAGTAAGATCCCCAGAACTGGCATGGTAGAAGGAGAGACCAGACACCTGGGGATTGTCCTCTGACCTCCACATGTGCACCCATAACATTACCAAGTAAATAAATGTGTTTGTTCTTTTTCAAAAACCTTCTAGTATCTCCTCCCTGTGGGCTTCTTGCTGTGTTAAAGCAAAGGCCAGTTTATGTGTTTGTTTCTATGGCAAGACTTTGGAGGGGTAAATAAAATCATTTTGTTTTTTCAACTTAGCTGCACCACAGTTGAAGCCTAGTGAGATGCGTCATAAAATTTACCTCAGAAGCTAGTGAGATGGCACAGCAGATCATGGCATTTAAGTTCTACTAATACTTATTTGTTAGTGTCTTCACAAAAGATTGCTTGCTATACATTGCAAATGAACTTGGAGTGGTTTCCTAAGAGATAATTATTAGAGCTGTGTATGAAAGCCAGAAAAGTAGTATTCAGATGATTACCAGAATAGATTTGTCCTTTTTCATGGAGAGGGGGATCCAGAAAAGCAGAGTAGCCTTCAAAAGAGATGAAGTGCCAGGATCCTAGTAAGCTGACTGGTCAGTGAACTTATCTGCTTAGTGAACAGGTACTTGTTGCCTTTGCTATAACTTTGGATTAGTTTTCCTTGTTATAATAAAATAAAATGATGCTAACATGATTTCAGATACATTTTTTTAGATCATTGAATACCTACGGAAGAAAATCTAGTCATGTTATGAATATCAGCTTTTCTCAGGTGTCCATGTCAAGAGTACTAAGTATTACTGACATAGAGAAATAAGCAAAGTGCTTTTAACCGTGAGTTCTCAAGTTGTTTCCAATTATGTATCTTTGTCTAAGTCAACATATATGTACAGTTTGGTTGAAGTCAAATGGCATACAATTTCAAAGACACATATGGATTTTTTAAGATTTCCTCAATGTCTAATGTCTGCTGCTTCTGAATTATGTTAATCATAAATATTCTATTTCATAATTTTTATGTAGGTTTACTCCAGAGCAAATGAAAAAGAGCCTTGCTGTTGGTGGTTAGCTAAAGTGAGGATGATAAAGGGTGAGGTAGGAAAATGCATATTTGTTCATACTATTTACATTTTCTAAACCCACATTTTAATGGTGTCTATTTTTAATTACTGCCTAATTTTAAGTCATTTTATAAAAATGTTTTTATTATAGGTGTACTATATGCTATGTGTTTCTATTGATTAAAGTTCCCCCTCCCCGAAGGTTTATATTTTAAAATGATAGGAGCTGGGCATGGTGATTCATGCTCTTAATCCCAGCACTAAGTGGCTGGGTCACAAAGATCAGAGTTCAAGGTCATCCATAGCTTTATAGTAAATAGTAGGCTAGTCTGGGCTATTATAAGTTCCTGTCTCAAAAAAATATGAAAAGTTATGTACGTTTCCCTTCTTTTAAAAATATGGCTAAGAATGACTTGTTTATTTCTCTCAGTTTTATGTGATAGAATATGCAGCATGTGATGCTACATATAATGAAATTGTCACAATTGAGCGTCTACGATCCGTTAATCCCAACAAACCTGCTACAAAAGATACTTTCCATAAGATCAAGCTGGAGGTGCCAGAAGACTTACGACAAATGTAAGTTGATATACAAAAAAATGCTCTATGAAAAAATGCTGGAAACATGCAAGGGTGTGTATTTTTACAAATATACATTTTTATATACATGTACATATGCATATATAAATTAAAGTATACAGGTTACTACATACATATGTATATATAAATTAAGATACTGTATACAGGTTACTGATTCAGAATGTAAATTTTAAAATAGTATGTTTTGTATTTAAACTTTGGCAAAAGTAGCTTGGTTGCAATAGTGAAAGAAAAATTGGTTTCTTCCTAGTTATATAATCAAGCAAGTCCTGTATTTGTTTAAACTTACTTGATATATTGCTAAAGTGTGTAAATCTACATTGAGTTCTCTAAACAGATTTTTTTCATAAGCTTTTAAGATTTTGAAAATGATAATTCTATCAAAAGTCACATTGTAGACTCGAAAGGTTTTTTTCCTGATGCTTTCTCTATTAGATAAAATATTTTCAGAAAAAATACATACTAAGTTGGAAAAGCCATGTCTCTAATCTTTTATCTCTAATGTTAAACACTTCAGATAAGAGATTAATTTTTAAAGGTGTAGTAAGTCTGATGTGGACTACTACTACCCTAGATAAATGTCATATCATAGTTCAGAATACATAGAAATTCTATTTTTAATTCTGGAGATTATATATGCAAGTAATTTTTATGTTTTCATCTCTATTTCATAGCTGCTCTTCTTTAAAAGAAGAAGAGAATTCAGATACTCTGTAGCTTATCTCCATAATTTTTCAGTTTGCCCATAAAAATATTGACATATGTGTAAACAAAAATCAAGAATTATACAGAAAAGAGTGATTCCCGTAAATGTGGCTTCTTCAGCAATCTAACCCTAACAGCAATTCTTTAATAGCATAACTGTTTAGCCAAATGTGGTACATACCTGTTGTCTCAACACTTGGAAGGTAGAGGCCAGCCTCAGTTGTGTAACTGAGTTTAAGACTAACCTTGGATAACATCATGCATGTGCACACACACAAACACATGGGTAAATAAATGCTTTAAAAAAAATAGCTAGAGGGACACAGGAGATGGGGGTGATGTAGATGCAGTGTTCATGAATAAAATTTTGCAAAAAATAAAAAATGTTTTAATTAGCTGCCCTTTTTACCCTTTATTGTGTCAAATGTTTGCTTTAACTATTTCACAGATGTATACAGTAAAAGAACATAACTTGTAAATAGAGCTAGCATTTTACAATAAAAGAAACTTAGTAAAAATCCTTGGTTCTTAGTGTAATTCTATCTATTGTGCTAGTGATTGGTGATCTTGTTAATGATGAATATGTTTTATTTCTAGGTGTGCCAAAGAATCGGCACATAAGGATTTTAAAAAGGCAGTTGGTGCCTTCTCTGTAACTTACGATCCAGAAAATTATCAGCTGGTAATTTTGGTGAGTGATTTTTAATTGTCTAGTTTGGTTTATTTCATTTGGGGCATTTGCTTTGGTAACAATGTTGTTAACTTTAAATCACTCAGTCCATCAGTGAAGTCACCTCAAAGCGAGCCCACATGTTGATTGACATGCACTTTCGAAGTCTGCGCACCAAGTTGTCTCTTATACTGAGAAATGAAGAAGCAAGTAAACAACTGGAGGTATGTTCCTTTCCCTAGCACTGGTGGTAAGGCTGTCCAAAAATAACTATATGGTTCTCAAATTCAAGTATGGACGGCTTGTTTATTTACTATTTCCTATTTTCCTCTAGTTTGGAAATTTAAATTGTATAAAATATAAGTGTATTAAAATTTTCATGCCTGATTTTTGAAATTACACAGCAGTCATATATTTTAAGGAAATTTTGGACATTTCATTTTTACCAAAAGTTTGTCAGAGATGCTATAAAGTGAGACAATGCTTCTTCTATGTAACATGTTATCATTAAAGTACTGGAGAGTATTTAAATCTCTAATCTTATTCCTTTCATTATATATGTTTATCTCTGTTTAAAAGGGTATAGAACTTCTTCATTCTAATTGGTTGTCATTCTTTAAAACTCCTGTCTTCAGATTCCTGCCAGAAGCTATTTCCCTAACTTACTATTTCGTCTCTTAAGGTGCATTTTATCTACTTTTATTAATTCTCCAATAATTGCCATCACTGTGCATTTATTTTCATTGATAACTATCTAGTACTTCCATTCATCACCATAGAACTAAATGGGTTTTGTTTTAATGTACCAACTCAAGTAGGTTACTGTCAATTTGAAGAATCCCTCATCATTATTCATTTCATTAGGGAGAGTCAACAGTTGATATAGCAAAAGAAAAGGGGAGTTTAAATTGCAGTTTAAGAAAAAAGGTAGTCAAGGCTGTGAAAATTGCCACTTTCCAACTTGGTGTGTGAATGATGAACTCTTAACAGAAAAAGAAAAATTTACTTTTGTTTGCCAAATGGCTGTTGAGGTCTGTTTGATTAGGGTTTTTTTTTTCTCTCTCTCTCTCATTCTTTCTTGATGTCCCCCATGTTCACACTTTTGTGGTTTAGTGATTTTCTCATAACTTTTAGGCCACAGCAGCCTTCTTCATTTCATTGTATTATAAAGATGTACTCATATATCTCTTCTTAAGCATCTAATTCTTCTTGAATGTTCTTTACCATATCTTTGGTTTACATGTATTCATAAATTATCAATGGGAAGAGTGAACCAGGGTAATGAATCAAGATCCAGAAAGTGACTTCTTGGAAAATCCTCGAAGATTTTGTATGCTTTACTATCGTTACCTTTAAAAACAACTATTGTTCTTTTAAAATTGCTTACATTAGATATATTCATTCATTCAAATTATCTGGTGTGTTGAATAATGATAAACTATGTGCATGCCTATTTTCTTCACTACTAATATTAAAGAGGTTCATAAATCCTTATAAGAAATACTCATTTTTCAACATGAGCCACTAATCTGTTTGGTTTTCATTAATGGCATGCTAGAACTAAACATTAAGTTTTGATGTGTTTCTTAAAACAGTGATTATCCACAAATGTGGGGTATCATTGGAACTTAGTTTTGTCATTGCTGAATATTTTAAAGAATTCATCAAGCTTTTGTGGATTCAGATCACAGTCTTACTGACTCTGAACATAGAAGTAATACAAAATTGAGATTTCTGTGTTCTGGGAGTGTTCACTTAACTGCTAAACCACAAACTTTTAGGAATTTTTTTCCTTGCGTTTAGGGGGGAGGGTGGTGTTGTCTTAATGCCACATTTCAGCAGAAGGATGTTTAGATCCACCAAACCTAGTAATATATTATGAAAATGGCACCATTTCTAGAAAAAGTACTTATATATCCATAATAAGTGCAGTGAATAAATTTTTTTATTAAAGATGGCATTTTTAATTGTTACTTAAATTGAATTGAGTCTGTCAGACTGAGTGAGCTGTTCTTAATTGGGACTATTTTGTCTGCTTCTTAATTATTACATTGTGGATATCATTGAATAGCAAAGGCAGCATTGCAAATAGATTTGCAAATATAACCTTGAAAAACTGTCAATAAGCTCTTTCCTGTTAATAACAAAACTGTTTTAAAATGGCATAGACCTTCAGTAGCCTCAAAAGAAATTATGTGTGATTCTAAAGTTTTTCTAATATGACAATTTGTAGGACCCTGATATATAGGGTCAAGATAATTTACATGGCTGACCTAAATGAAATTGTCTTAATAGTTGATAAAACATGTTAATCAGTTGTGCATTTCTCTTCAGAGTTCAAGGCAGCTTGCCTCAAGATTTCATGAACAGTTTATCGTACGAGAAGATTTGATGGGTCTAGCTATTGGTACTCATGGTGCTAATATTCAGCAAGCTAGAAAAGTACCTGGGGTCACTGCTATTGATTTAGATGAGGATACCTGCACATTTCATATTTATGGAGAGGTAAATATTTCATCATAGAATCCAATTGCCCCCCTCAGAGATGCAAACAAATAGTATTTCAAACGCCAAATCTTTAGCCTTGATACTACACCCACTCACTCTTCTTTATTAGGATCAAGATGCAGTCAAAAAGGCTAGAAGCTTTCTGGAATTTGCTGAAGATATCATACAAGTTCCACGAAACTTAGTTGGTAAGTCAGAAATAACTATTGATATATACCACAAAAATAAAATTCTAGTACACAACTTCTATACTAGTTAAATCTCTTCATCACTGAAAAGTGTAATCTGATTAAAGCAATCTTTGAGATGTCGCCTATTCTTACAGTGTATAGAAAATATATACTAAAAGATTATATTTTCAGAAGATATACAAGAAATATTTTGTTAGTTCAGACTTGTAAATGTCTGAAAGGATAATTTTTACCTAGCCTCCTCAAGGCATATTTTTTTTTAATCATAGCATTGAATTTTTTTTCCAAAATGAATAAAAATTGAAGCTTTTATAGTTTGGTGATACTTGATAAAATGATAGCATTCGTGTCAGTTATCTCTCGGTTCAAGATCTGGATATGGCTATCTTAGACATAGTAAGTTTGAAAGATAAATTAACACCAAATGTCTTTGGATTTTATGGAGTCAGTAGTAGCTCCTTATAAATTGATAAATACTGTTTCCTAATCATCACTGTGATGGGTGTTAGCATAGGAACTTTTCACTAGTATTCCCAAATTATTCAGTTGTTTTTAGTAGAACAAACTAAAACCAGGTACAAGTTTATTTTTAAAAATACGTTTTGAATTTATAAATTAATTTGGAGCATACTGCTTCTTAATCCTCTTGTAGAAGTATAAAATGAGCAAACTTCCTATGTATTTTATATATATAGCTTAAAACATTCATAGGCTACATTTTGTCAAAATAGAATTGTAATCATCTTCCAGTGTCATTTAAAATTACTAGCAATAGCGCAACGTTCAGGAGACAGAGACACAAAGATCACAAATTCAATGATAGCGTGGGTTAGACATAGCAAGATCCTGACTCCAAAAAATGCCCAAGAGTCGTGGTATTTTTTACCATTAATAAAAAGAACTTGAAGGTAAAGTACAAATGCTAGTGAAAATTAGTTTACATGTATGCTACAACACAAGAATGTGAACGTAGTGTTACCAACACACATACCAGATCTATAGAAGATACATACATAGCACAGGATGAACTCATGATTATGATAGAACCATGGATGTCCATTAAAATTTATTTGATAGTGCTATAGTAGGCGAAAATGTTTATACATATTTGGTGCCATTGTGACTTTATGTGACTGATTTAGCTCTTGAAAGAAGAGGATTTTCCTTCACTTAACATATATATCAATGTGGTAATTCAAGGTCTAGTTGCTTAATGAAGTGTTGTTATGTGTAGTACCTAGCACAGTTCTGGGCACAGAAGGAAACTCCATGTTCTCTTTTGTTTATTCATAACTTCTTCATTTCATTACATCACATTTAGAGTAAATTGTTCTGTTGGAATTTGAAAGTAACTGTAATATTTAAGTAAACTAGATTCGATTAGATTACCAAAGAAGAAAGAGATTATACCTATAGTCTTGCATTAAGTGTACAGGATGTTTAAAGTTATTTTGCACCAAAAAGCCCATTGCAGTCAATCAGTCCAATTGAGTTTCTTTAGTTTATACTTAGTAAAACAAGAGAATTCTGGTTTGGCGAGGCATGTTACAACACTAGGAATACTGGGCTTGTTCAGAAATCAGTTTTTGTAAGGTTTGCCTGGCAGTAGTTCAGAGTGATGTCTTAATCACTATTACTTGAGTTTTCTCAAATCTCACCTACTGATTGATTGCCTGTTTTTCACAAGCCTTCTTCAGTATGTACACCAATTTATCTTACTTAAAAATTTGCTTGTTCTTTCTACACTTTGACAATGAGTTTGTTTAGACAAAAGTACTTAGGGTAGTTAAGATATTATATTATCTTAATATAAACATGCTAAAATTCTACTTTTCTTAATGCTAATTTACACCTTTATTAAAATCAACTTTCATGAATATGTAAAGATTTTACAGAAAAAAACAAACTGGGAAGACTCCAGGTAGGTTTTTTTTTTTTTGTACGTAATTGCATTTCTTTTGAAGAAGAGTAGAGCAGAAATAATGACAGAGTTTAGATTAGAAATTCTGGTTTAGTGGCATGAGTTTTGTTCTCTACCACTGACGAGACCAAAGAGCTCAAGGTGGAAGAGTAAGGAACCCACACACAGCAATAACATCAGAACTGTGGCTCTGATTATAAGAACTATGAATCCTTCTGGAAGATCTTTTGCTAGTTTGTTATTTAAAATAGCTAGGAAGCAACTTTTCCCTTTTCACCTGTTTGCCTCCTGTAAAGCATAGCAGCATTTCAGCCATGGCTTGTATAAGTACTGTAGGTTCCCCTTAGAATCTGGTATGCCTCATATGTAGGTTTCTAGAATTAGTAGTGCTTAATTTGTAAATTCTTGCGTTACACTCATATGTGATGGTGCCTATGAAAGCAGCCATGTCCTAGTTTTATATATAATTGAATTTTGTACAATGAGGCAAACAGTCAATTGCTATTTATTACTACTATTAGATTTTTCTGAGTTTCAACAGATGTTACTAAAGAATATGTATAAGCCTTTTTCATTGAAGTTTTTGAGTTATCTAAAAGTGTGCTTTACCTATGAATATGCTGTTCTATATTGTGACTAATGCATAGAAATAATATCTGTTAATAACATTGGCCTGAAGAATTTTTCTTCCTTTTAAATATTTAGATAGCTGTCTAAGCTCCTTTGAAACTTAAGAGCATCATTTGCAAATGTACCATACATAATTCTAATAATAGTTCCTATGTATAAATGAGGAAATGTGAATCAGAGCTAGATGAGAATTGAAATTGTCAAATAGCAAATACATTTATTATCCTTCTTTTCCTTAATTCCTTTTGTAGAGCTTTACAGAGTGCTAAATACCACAGTACCAGTGAGTTTAAAGTATACACTCTTATGTGAGATAAGGGGTACTACTCTTTGAATTACCTTTAAAATTTCAAAATTACCCAATCAGTTCACAAGTATTAATCAGCTGTAGTACCTGACCAAATGAGTTTAAATAATGACCTAATCAACGAGACTAATTTATAATTAAACTATCTTCTTAAGACGCTTCTGTTTTGAATCTTATAATCCAGTGTGTGTGTGTGTGTGTGTGTGTGTGTGTGTGTGTGTGTGTGTGTGTGTGTGTATGTATATGAATGTGTAAGATAGTTTATAGTGGAGTGTGCTTGTAGGATTTGAGTGATGTCTTAGAGCCAAACATGAATTATTTATTTTAGGCAAAGTAATAGGAAAAAATGGAAAACTGATTCAAGAGATCGTGGACAAGTCAGGAGTTGTGAGGGTGAGAATTGAGGCTGAAAATGAGAAAAGTGTCCCACAAGAAGAGGTATGTAATAGTGCTTATTTTTCTGGTTTGTCAAAGAGTAAAGCAATTTGTTTGTCTTGATTTTTTTTTTTTAACGTATTAATACAGAGGCTCCTGTATTGTATGCATATAATTTTTTTTTTCTTTTTGTGATACTCAGAACTGAATCCAGGACTTTGAGCCTACTAAGCATATACTCTACTATTGATAATTGTTCTGATTATTGGACATACTTAATATTATGGATACTAGAAATACTATGGATGCTAGACTATCTGTTTTGGTTTGGCTTGGTTTTTGGTTTTTCAAGACAGAGTTTTTCTGTGTAGCCTTGGCTATACTGGAACTCCCTCTGTAGACCAGGCTGACCTCGAACTCAAGAGATCTGCCTGCCTTTGCCTCATGAGTTCTGGGACTAAAAGTGTACGCCACCACCCAGTGAGTATATGTTTTCTAATTCTGGGCTTTAGATAAGTAAATTTAACCTGTATTTGTCTTCATTTTTGATCTTATAATGGGGTAGTCATGAGTTTGCTACTATAAAGTATATATCACTGGTTCAGCCATTAATGACAAAAAGCATGCATAGACAGCCTTTATAAATACTTTTGTTTGAGTGTTATGTGATAAATAAGTTCATTCTGTGTGTGCTTTTTCTGCACATAAGATCACTTCCCCCAACATGACTTTTATAACCCTCGGTCCTATCTACCTGGACATATGCTTACTGGTGTAACTCTTTTAAGTGTTTGTATGGAGTGTGGAAAGGGATAGCATAACCCTTGATGCAATTGTACTCTTACAATACTGTCCAAGCAGAAGCTTATAATTTTCATGTTAACTAGCTGTCTTTTGTGAAAGATTATTTTAATTGAAGTTAAATCCATAGTGTTTTTTAAGGTTTATTTTTATTCAATAAAGTTGGGGAGGGCAGCTCAGTTGTAAGCTGCCTGACACGTGGTGCTAGAAACCAAACTTGGTTCCACTGCGAACAGTACATGCATGCTCTTAACCTCTACTAAAAGCCATCTCTCTCTAACCCCTGATTGGGTTTTTAATTGCATAATTTTTATGCCCTGTAATGTCGTATGTCAAAACACTTTATAGTAATCTATATTTTTAAGCGTCATTGTTACTGGGAAAAGATGAACTTTAAACATTGTTCTTAATATGTTGAATTATCAGATTTCTTTGTAAATAATTAAGTGACTATGCTTAACAAAAAACGTCATTGACACGGTAATGGGACTAAATACTCATAAAACTGGAACTTTTATTTTTGGTGTTTTATCTTTTTTATCAAGGAAATTATGCCACCAAGTTCCCTACCTTCCAATAATTCAAGGGTTGGACCTAATTCTTCTGAAGAAAAGAAACATTTAGATACAAAGGAAAACACCCATTTTTCTCAACCTAACAGTACAAAAGTCCAGAGGGTAAGAATTTGACACCTCTAACCACACTAAAAGTAATTTCTTTGACGCAGATTCCACATTTGGTATTTGGGCTGTTTTCTCTGGTTAGATTTGTAGGCTACTCTTACTCTTATGTTTTCACGTAGGATTGGTACCATATGAGATTACAAAACAAAGTAATGCATATTTTTCAATTTATTCACAGTGACAAATCTTAAGCTGTAAACCTAATGGGGTCACTTTCTTTCTGTTGAGGGTGGACTTTTTTTTCATACTATAACTCCATAAATTTTGCAGGTGTTATAACTCAAAGTGTACCTTCTATTAGATAAGTTAGTTACTTCTTAAAGCCATATTTTAGAAACTGGTTTTCACTATGTGAACTAATCTAACTATTTAGAAATGCATTTAGAAGTCCTGCAGTGAAAGTCCTGCGTTCAGGCTTCTGTGTATCGTTCATAATAGTTAATCACATCACTTGCATTCCTTATACTACTTTAGGTGTTAGTGGTTTCATCAATTGTAGCAGGGGGACCCCAGAAACCTGAACCCAAGACTTGGCAGGTAGGAAACCATTCCTTGAAAAATACATTTTAAGTTGATATTTTAATGTTTATTCCCCTTGTTAAGAAAGACTACAAATGAGCCTCATGGTTGGGGGCTGGTGGAGGAGTGTTTGTGGGTATTTGGATCCACAGCCCTGGGCTAAATCTCAAACATCTTCATTCCACTTAGAAGTTCTTCCCTTACATGTCCAGTGTCATTTTCTACCAGTCTTCCTGCTGTGTCTTACAGGAAGTTTGATCCCTACTGAAGTTCTTGGAATTCTCTAAAATTTATCATAATCTTTACTGCTTCTAGATGTGTACACTAGAAACCCAAGTGTGGGTTTATATTCTACCCAGACTGTTCTTTTTCCTGCATTTGCCTTATCACTTTGACCCTGTTATGTGTGAAGCTTTCCTTGTGTACCTACCAAAGGTCTCCCACCTGCTCCATCTTCCTGTGTGCTCACCCAGAGCATGTTTTTAGATGTTTTCTTGTTGGTCTCTTCAACCGCATTGTAAACTCCTTGATGTCAGGTCCCTTGCCTGGTATGTGAGACTGGCTTATAATAAGGATGATATAACTCAGAAAAGACTAAAAGCAAGAATGCCATTTTATACAAAGAACTAAAACTGCAAGTGAATTGGACACTCATTTCTGGTGGGCATCCCTGTTCTCATCTTAGAAAAAGAGAATCACTTTGTCCTAATATTGGTATTCTATATTTTCAATTTATTCAGATCTTCTGATTAGACACTTGAGTTGTCCCTGGGTACTCTAACAGTTTGTACCATGTTGTAAGAGAAAATAGGTTTAAATGATGTTCTTTAAATTCAGCCTAATTCAATCTATAGCACAGAATTAAAAGCTTCTTTTGCTTATTACTTAGAAAGCATATAGTATTCCATGACTTGATATTTGGCGCTTGGAAATAGTACAGTTAATGCCTTTGTGACTATGCTAGTGAGAAAAGGAATAATATTGGGGGGCACTTTTTATATTGTAGTACAAAAAAAGTCTTTACAAGTTTTCTTCAGCATAATCAGTGATAGTTCAGATAATTACTGCTACTAGGAAGCAGTGCCTTGCCTACTATATAATAATCAGCCTATAAGCAATATTTTCTAGTGGTTCAGTTTTATTCTTCATCAACAATAACATTCTTGTACAAGGATACAGAAAATCCTGTGTCCTTCCCTTCCTATCCTGAACCTACTGTATACTGAATATAAGTAGGGAAAACATCCTAACAATAGCTACATGTTCTAAGAAATGTTCTTTAGGAAAGAGTGACACTTTGCTCAAGAGACAGCTTTCTTGGCCTCCAATACCTTGCCAAACACTTGTAACTGTAATAATATTTACTAGTCATGTGTGAGTACCGATAGCCATGTATTTCTTCAGTAGCAAAATGATTGAACTGTTCTCAGCTTAGAATGTGTCTTACTTGTCCCCTCTCTGTACACCTGTGACTAGGCTTGCCTACTGGTTGTGGTATGGAATGGTTTGGTTTTTTTTTTTCTTCTCTTATGCTCATGAGAAATATAAATATTTAGATTGTACCTTTAAAACAACCCCTATATTAAAGTGGTATATATACATAGAAGATCAAAGCTTTTCTTATGATTGAACTTTGTAAGATTTTCATAATACATTTTTGAAATTTTATGAACTTATTAAATATTATGCTTATGATTTTGCCTTGATTTTTGTTCTTATACAAAGTACTCAGTGTATTTTAATTTAAATTCTAATTTTTGCTCGTGATTTGGATTCTGTTGATTTGATTGGCAAAATTGAGTTTTTTACATTTGTATCCTTGGTATCTGATTTTAAACTGAATTTGATTTAAGTCAGTGAGTAAATTAAAGCATAAGTATTCATCTTGTTTACCATGGTAAAGCTTTGCATAATTTTTAGTTAAATGTTTGTTATTTTGCCAACATTAAATGGTAGTCTTTAAAACAGTGTGATATTTAAGAAATCACTATATTGATCTGCCCTTGGGTTTACATATTGATTTATATTTTAAACAGATGTTTGTGTGCTTATTGCTCACCAGACCCTGTGCTAGGGATTTAGTCATTAAGTTTTTTTGTTTTTGTTTTTGTTTTTGTTTTCAGATTAACCATCACTAGTTCTTTAGGTTCACTGTTACAATTTCTTTTTCAGGGTATGGTACCATTTGTTTTTGTGGGAACAAAAGACAGCATCGCTAATGCCACTGTTCTTTTGGATTATCACCTGAACTATTTAAAGGTGAGGACAGGATGACTTTTAACTCCTAATCTTCTTGTGCTGAATTATTAAAAACTGTATTGTAATCCTTCCAAAACTAGGATCCTTCTAAGCTGTGCATAACAGTATATGACCTTGTAAAAATAATAGATAAAATATACATTGTTTTAGTTTATTTTCTTCTAAAAACTTAAGTTACTTTTTAATTGTAAATCTTAGGACTAATATCCCAGTTCTCAATACATTACTATATTTATAGTTATTCTTCTGTTAAACCCTTAGATTCAATTTAGGTAATGACTGTTATATATATGCATGTATATATTTGAACCTTCTAGCTTTTATGGATGTTTTCCAATCTAAATATTGTGTGTACTTGCCTTTGTTGTCCCTCCTATGTTATTTATCAAGGAAATTCTGGCATTCCATGAAGTCCTCTGTTTAAATATTTACTTTTCATACTTTTCTATATATTGTGTTAATCAAAATATAAACTACTTGTGCTTTCTTGTATATGCTCATCTTACTGATTTTACTGTTATGCCTCCTTTAGCTGGCAAGCTGGGAAGTAGGAACCCAGAGGCTATTAGGAACAAGAGCATGGGATTGGCAATACAACAATGAAGTAGCTCTGTGCTTCTAGGCTAGCCACTGCCCGAGACTAAATGCCTTTTCAATTTCCCTTTGGCCCAAATATAAACTTTAATGAAATGAAATCTTAATTGTTTTCATTGTTATGTCTTATTTGTTGAAATATATACCAGAATTATTCTATAGGTCTTTTTTAAAAGGTCTACAAAATAATCTAAGTTCATTTTATTTATGATACTATCTTAAGATGTGTTTCCTGACTTAAAGAATAAAATGTCCATCAGTCTTCTAGTAAGTAAGAGTGAAAGGAAAAAATGGTGCAGTACCTGGTCATTTCGTTCATTCTTAATGGTGGTCAGTTAATAAATAAAAGTGGGAAGGTTTCATCCAGCAAGGTTTGCATGGGTAGGATGCCACTTTGATTTGCTTATTTATTTTTTGTTGGACAGTGTTTTATGTGCAATCTGTTCTATGTTTTTCTTTATAATCTTCACTAAAAATAATTATTGTGACCTAGATAGACAGAGCTGCATTATATCATGTCCCTTGTTCTTTCAATTAATGCTTTTTCTTAGATATTTTGATTTATTTTTCTCAATTGAATATTTTGTCTGTTACTGGCAGCTGTTTTGTTGCCATTCTTATCATCACCAAATCATCTTTTGGTTGGGTCTAGCATCTCACCAAAACTTACTGCTTTACCTAAATAGAATAACTGGAATACCATTCTCTTACGCAATATCTAGATAACACATTCCATTAGCTAGAAATATACCTTTGCAGGAAGCCACTCATTCAGCTAGTCTTTCCTTTTTCCACCCAGTTTATTACAGACTCTGGTTTAGAGAACAAGTAAAGTTCTCTGTGGATTCTCTAACCGTTTTTACCCCACATGTCAGAACCAAGATTTTGACAACTTAGTTTCAGTGACCTCTTCTTGACTGACACACTGAAGTTTTTCTGTAGTTACAGATCTTATTCCCTGTAGCTAATAAATGAGATGCTCATGGATATACTAGAAAGACAAGGATTAAAGTGATGGATTCGACAGATCCCATGTTGTTGTACATACTATGTATAAGGGTCTATCAGTGGATTCTGGAGTTGATATATATTTTGTTCAACCCAATGTATATTGTTTGTAATACTTGTTTAAGCAGTTTTTAGCATTTTAAGAGTTTTTCAAGGCATGACATGAGAGCTAGGTGTTTTGATGTGAGACCTAGAGGTTTTCCTCCCCTTCATATAAAGGAATGTTTAGTTCATTGAATATAAAGCATGTTTAGTTCATTGAAAATAAGTGATCCACAATTATATAATTATATCCAAAAATAGTACATGTTCTTTTAAAAATATACCCCAAGTACAATACTTAGTAAATTAGAATATTAACTGACAAAATAATTTCACCGAGCTCATTTATGTGTGATTTTTTTTTTAAGGTTAGTTGATTAAACCTTAAATGTCTGTCATTTATCTGTATTTTTATACTTTTTAGTAGTGTTTTAGTCAATCTTATATCAAAAAGTCCCCAAACTAATGTATCTCTGCCTTATCCGTAGACTAATTGAATAGCAGTGCCAAATCACTCAAATTTATTCACTATAACTTCAAAACTGAGTGTTTTTGTTATATTTCTAAGTCTTGACATCAGTAAGTGTATCAATAGTAATCTTTCTTTTTAAGACCATTCAATTTCCTAATAATTCTGGGTTAACAGTGTTTACTATAAATTTAGAACTGAAATTGAAATATTTCCAGTTATTTTTTATCTGATGAAAAGGAGAAAGGTATTACTAAGTAAAATGTCAAATTATTTTTACTGTTATCTTGTATATTTTAAATAGGAAGTAGACCAGTTGCGTTTGGAGAGATTACAAATTGATGAGCAGTTGCGACAAATTGGAGCTAGTTCTAGACCACCACCAAATCGTACAGATAAGGAAAAAGGCTATGTGACTGATGATGGTCAAGGAATGGGTCGAGGTAGTAGACCTTACAGAAATAGGGGGCACGGCAGACGCGGTCCTGGATATACTTCAGGTACAAACTAAGCATTTTCCTCAGTAACTTTATCTGTTCCTAGACTTAATAGCTGCTAATCTCTAATATTCATTAGAATTCCATTATTACAATTTCTCACTACATGGTTTCCAACTCACAGTGGGTCAAATTGTGTTTCAAGAGACATGTAGAGTAAAAGCCCCGTTAATGACACACATAGTTCACAGGGCAGTTGTGAGTTCTGTCCATATTCTAATTGGGGATAAATCTGCTTAAGCCCTTGTGTGTTGATGACCTAAGACCTCTCCTGATTTTATTACTGTATAGCCCAAACTTTTTTCATTTGTGTACTGTGGCTCATTTTTTGTCAGGCATGTGCTGGTCATACTTGCTGGATGGACTGTGTAAATCAGGGGTCTGCATCCTATGGCTTATAAGATGATTTTGAGTGTCATGGCCAAAGTCAGCCATAGGCACAGTCAAGATGTAGGCGAAGTGTCTCTTTGCCTTCCCAGCTCTTCTATCCGTGCTTCTTTCTTTTCTCCCAGTAACTTTCAGTGAAACCAGTGCCCAGCTACGAGTTCCTACTGTCTTTCTTGCTCGACTATGTATCTACTATGTAACTTGCTAATGATGGTATAAGGTATAATCCATCTCACAAATATTTGCATTTCAAAAGGGAACTCTTTAAGATGGAAAAGCCTTCAAGATCCACAGGAGTGACGCTATAATGGTGAAGCTATAATTGCTCATTAGCTCCAACAGAGGAAGAGAGAGGTAGTAGAGGTGATATTCCAGAGTGGGGAAAGACACCTACTCATAAGGCCAACCTTGAACCTAACCCTTAACCCTTCTCCCATCAGTTTGTTCTTTTGACCAATGAATTTCCACCTCACTGTGGAGCTCTTCCCCCCCCACTCCCATCCCCTATATCATTAACCCCCTTAGACATAAACACTTGTTTTATAATGATGCTTTGTTCAGTCATTCCACTGGAGTGGGAGGGAGATTGTGGGCCATGCATCAGGAATGCATATCCCCTTTCGTTGGGGATAATCCCACAAGAACCCCTTCCTTCCCTGAGACACAACAATCATGGTGGCCTTTATTGGCTGCTTTTAGAGGTAGCCAAAATGTGCACATCCTTCTGTCCCTGTGTCTATTAAAAGCTCTCATTATAAAAGTTTTGATTATCAAAGTATTACATTGTTATAGACAATTTTTCCTCTATTGATCACAGCTATTTAAAGATATGGCACATTCAGATCTGAACTTAGACAGCTAACAAAACACCTTTTTAAAAAAAATTTTATAACAAAACTTACTCCAAGTATGGCAAGCCCTTCACTTTGAATTTAAAATTACTTATTTTAAAACACAGATGAGTATATTCTTTGGTAGGCTTCTAAATTGGGAAGAATATTGAATCACCCCTGAAACTTCATCTCTGGAAGCTTCTGTTAACCTTTTTTTTAAAGTCAGACAATGGTATATAACTTTTAACTCTCGATAGGAACTAATTCTGAAGCATCAAATGCTTCTGAAACAGAATCTGACCACAGAGACGAACTCAGTGATTGGTCATTAGCTCCAACAGAGGAAGAGAGGGAGAGCTTCCTGCGCAGAGGAGACGGACGGCGGCGTGGAGGAGGAGGAAGAGGACAAGGAGGAAGAGGAAGAGGAGGAGGCTTCAAAGGTATAGCTGAAAAGTAAAGGTTAAAGTAAGGGCCAGTGAGATGGCTCAATGGATAAAGGTACTGACTGCCAACTGTGAAACCCTAGTTCAACCCCAGGATCCACATGGTGAAAGGAGTGAAGTGACTCCTGCTACTTAACTTCTAGCCTATACATGAGTTGTGGTATATGTGCCTCTACACAGATAAACCCCAGAATAATAAAAATGTAACAATGTTTTTAAAGAGAGAAAAAGATTAAAAGTAAACTGTTAGCTGTTTGAAGCTGAGTAAAAAATCTTGGTAATATATTCTGTTTTGTGCTTATCATCATCATCATAGCAAATGATTACTTTTTCATTTGTTTGACAGAATATTAGACAACCTTCCTTATGATTTATGGAAACTATGACTAAATTCAGAATATTTTTGTTTCTTGTTACCAGAATAGATTATTAACTTGTATAGTTGGAATTGGTAGGCTCTTTGTTACATTTCAGCTTCTATTGTTGATCTGAATGGGGAATCTGAAAATAGAGAATTTTGAGCAAATGTTTTAGAGTCACTAACTGTTAAACATTTTTAAAATATACAGGAAACGACGATCATTCCCGAACAGATAATCGTCCACGTAATCCAAGAGAGGCTAAAGGAAGAGCAGCTGACGGGTCCCTGCAGGTAAATATGGTTTTTAGTATTTGTGAACACTTTGGCAGCCACATTGTAATGTTCAGACTCAGTGGTGGTTCTCCAAACCTCTCAAACAAAATATTGTGAATGAAATGTACTAAATGACCTGAGTCAGGTACCCTCTCCCTCTAACTACAGGGAAACCTGTTGTCCCTATCTGTCTTGTAGTCATGATAGGTAGGGCTTATGGTATCCAGCTTGTTTCCGTGCCCTGTGGCTCAGCTCTTTATTTACATGCACAATCTAGTCCGAGGATCCATTCTCAAGTGAACTAGTGTCAGTGCTTAAACAGTTATTAAGTAATTTCAGGTTTACTCCCTGAACACATCTAGGCACCTTTACTAAGTGCTTCATGTGTATTTTATCTCATCTAATCTTACAGTAATCCACTGAGGTAAGAAGTTTTACTATCTAATTTATAGGTAAGTAAGCAGAAACTGCAGTTCAGCGCCCACAGTTACTTAGCTAGCATATGGTGGAGTGATAGATAATTCATTCAAACTTTGGTATCTGATTCTCAGAACTCATGTTCTCTTTCACTTTATCTGTAATGTTAACTCTATAAATTTTTAAAGCAAGTGTGAGTTCCTTTCTGCCTAGAAACCAATACACTATTAGCTAATTTTAACTCAAAAATGTTACAATAGAATCTTCTGAATCATCCCAACTCTAAGGGAATCTTAACTTCATGGCATGATCCTTTCTGAAGCACCAGATAGAAAAGGCTAATAGTGTTTGCCATTGACACTTAAAATAGTTTATACCCCTTAAAATGTTATTTTTAAGTTACGTTAATCTTCATACCTTCCTGGGATTTTTAGTTCTACAAATCATTGTTTCCAGATTTCCCCTCACCATTCTGTTCTTTGTGATTCAAGTTAATTAAAGTTAGAGAACCATCTGACTCTTCTTACTGAAGTACAAGTTCCTAGACTGATACAAACTGAAATCAAAGATTTATGCTAGAACATTATTTGGAATTCCAGTGTCTTTTGGGGTTTTTTTTCATATATGTATTTTATGTGTACGAGTATATAGGTACATCAGGCATTGAATCCTTTGAAACTGGAGTTACAGGTGATTGCGAGCCACCATGTGGGCACATGGGAACTGAACCCAGATCCTCTGGAACAACAGGGGCTCTGAACTGCTGAGCCATCTTCCCAGCCCCCACTATTTAGACTTTGAAGCAGCTGTAAAGGGAGGTTTCAAAAGGATCTGTTGGAACTTTTGGTATAGAAAAACTTACTGATACCATGATATATGTATAAAGGTGGGAACTAAAGTTTAGCTCATGAATGGCTTAGTTGAATTTTCATTCAGGTGAAGCTGTCACAGGAAGACAGTATTTTTTGTCTCTCTTGGATTTTACAGTTGTTGCAGAATAAGCCATTCTTTTTGAAATACAACGTTATTGTGAGGTGTGCTTTGTGTGTGTGTGTGTGTGTGTGTGTGTGTGTATGTGTATCCATATGGTATGCTGTATACTCTGCCTATAGCATATATATTCTATTAGCCAATAAGAGTAATTTGTTTTGAGTGGTCTCACTATTTTGCTTAGAATATAAAGCTGAAGAATACAAAGTGAGATTTTTTTTTCCTTATAGATTGGACACAATGAGATGGCTACTGTTTTCCAGCTAAATAATACTGTTTTAAAAACTTAAACCAATAAAGAGCCTACCATGCTTTAATTTCTTACAGTTCTATTTTCATCTGCATTCCCCTTCTACTTTTTGAGACAGGATTCCACTTATGTAGCACTGGGTGGCCTGGAACTCAGAGATCCATCTGCCTATTTCCCCGTTTAACATGTGGAATGTGTATTTCAGGCTTAATATTTCTTGTGACGCCATTTATGTAGGATCTGGTGTATATGTATATATAGCAACTATTACTTGTTTTAGAGGAATTAACTACAATAATGAAAGGAGTGTCCATACTAAACCATTACAGAGTGCCTCCAGTGAAGGGAGCCGGCTGCGCACGGGGAAAGAGCGTAACCAGAAGAAGGAAAAGCCAGACAGTGTGGATGGGCTGCAACCGCTCGTGAATGGAGTACCCTAAACTACATAATTCCGAAGTTATATTTCCTCTACCGTTTCCGTAATTCTTACTCCATTTTAGAAAACTTTGTTAGGCCAAAGACAAATAGTAGGCAAGATGGCACAGGGCATGAAGTGAACACAAATTCTGCAAAGAATTTTTTTGATATTGGCTATAATCAATAATCTTCCAGATTGCACAAAAAGATGTTGAAATTTGAAGCATAACTTTTAAGTACACTTAACACTTCAGGGCAGGATTTTACTTTTATTTTTTAAAAATACTAACCAATGATCTTTATTAACTAGGACCATTTTCCTGCATTGGGCTATATAACTCAGCAGTACATTTCAGTCTTTCTGAGTAAATCACATTTGTGATAATCATACTAGATCTCTGTCTTCAGTCTCATATAAAGTCTTCATGAAATGCTGTGCCATTTCATGTCCTGTGTCAGTTTATGTTTTGGTCCACTTTTCCAGTATTTTAGTGGACCCTGAAATGTGTGTGATGTGACATTTGTTATTTTCATTAGCAAAAAAAAAGTTGTATGATCTGTGCCTTTTTTATATCTTGGCAGGTAGGAATATTATATTTGGATGCAGAGTTCAGGGAAGATAAGTTGGAAACACTAAATGTTAAAGATGTAGCAAACCCTGTCAAACATTAGTACTTTATAGAAAAATGCATGCTTTCCATATTTTTTTCCTTACATAAACATCAGCTTAGGCAGTATAAAGAATAGAACTTGTTTTTTGTTTTTGTTTCATTGCACTGAAGTATGACAAATAGTGTTATTGGAAGGGATGTATAATTTTTCTGTATAGACAGGAGAAGAAGTAACTATCTTTTCATTTGGGAGAGGCTAAAGATGTTTTCAGCTACTTGCAAATCTTCCTGGTCGAAAGTTAGTAGGATATGCCTGCTCTTTGGCCTGATGATGAATTTCAACTTAGAAACTTTTTCTTTTGTCCTCCCCAATTTTTGTCAAGTTTTTCATTCATATTTTACATTAAAGCTTATTTTGGGGAGATAGGAAGGTCATCTTCATAAATACATAATAACCCTCAAAAGTATATAGGTACTTTGTCTGAGAAACATTGAAAGCAGGTTAAATGTTTTGTAACTTTGAAATACGAAGTCTAATGTATAAGCAGAACTGAAAAGCAAACCTACAATTGGTTAACAAATAATTCTTCTTTTTTGTCTTTTTTGATGTGTTGAGTCTTATTTTTTGTTTGTTTTTGTTTTTCTCTTTTTTTAATGAATGAAATTTACTGAAGAAAAATATGTGAAGGACCTTCACTCTGAGATGTTATATTTTTCTTAAAAAATAACTCCGAGTAGGGGTACCACTGAATCTGTACAGAGCCGTACAAACCGAAGTTCTGCCTCTGATGTACTTTATGAATTTTTTTCTTTGAATTTTCATTTTTCATTTAGTTTTCCTTGCATACAAATAAGCATATAAAATGGCAACAAACTGCACATGATTTCACAAATATTAAAATATCATTTAAAAAGTATTGCCAAACAGTAATGTTGATTTCTAGTTATTTATTCTGGGAATGTATAGTATTTGAAAACAGAAATTGGTACCTTGCACACATCATCTGTAAGCTGTTCAGTTTAAAATACTGTAGGTAATTAACCAAGGTAGAATGACCTTGTAATGTAACTGCTCTTGGGCAATATTCTCTGTACATATTAGCGACAACAGATTGGATTTTATGTTGACATTTGTTTGGTTATAGTGCAATATATTTTGTATGCAAGCAGTTTCAATAAAGTTTGATCTTCCTCTGCTAAATTGATGTTGATGCAATCCTTACAATGATTGCTTTTAAAATTTTAAGATAGGAAAGAAATCTATAGAAAGTGTTCTGTTACAAATGTAACTGTTACCATTGGAAATTTCACATGTCATAGGAGGTCAGCCGTTATTTACCAACTTTCAAGAACGTAATCTTGTTTAATAAGGTGAAATATCAATAATTGGTACACAGTCACAATGTACCGTTAAAATATGCACTAAGTCTCTTTTTTACAAAGGCTGAATTCAGCAAGGCGCTAACTTGCTTAAATGTGAATTACTAACTTCTAAAACTGTAATTTGATTCACATGTTTTCAAATGGAGTTGGAGTTGATTCATATTACAATATTTGTGTGCAAAATGTGTATGTTTTTCAGTTCAAAGTCATGTTTTTAAAATCTTATTAAAGTTTCAAAAATCTGAAGATTGTTTATCTTATCTAGATGTAAATTTTTATTAAAAAGTTGCACTTATGAAAAAGCAAAATACTAGTCTGACAGATGTTTGCTCCGGTTTTAAATTTCGACACAAATGACAAAAATAATGTGTTGGGGTTGAAGGAGATATTTATCATTCAAAGCAAATGATCATTTTGCATGTTACTTTTTGTTTTGGTGCGTGCGTGTGTGCGCTCATGCATGTATGTATGTGTGTCAACAGAGATCAGAAGAGGGAGTCAGATCCCCTGAAACTAGAGATACAGGTTGCTGTGATCCACCATGTAAGTGCTGGAAACTGAACCCAGGTCTTAATAGAAGAGGGGTAAGCATGCTCTTAGCTGCTGAGCCATCCCTCCAGGCCTGTTTATCAGTATGACAAGAGTCTTATACTGTAACCTAAGCTACCTTGGAGTTCAATGTATAGACTGCTCTTAACTCAAACTCATAACAGTCTTTTTTTTTCCTTACCTCCTGAATGTTGGGATTTAATATGGGTGTGATCCTGGCTTCTATGTCCTTTTAAAAAAACAAAAGTAAAAGTTTGTTTTCTTTCTAAAAGAGGCAGGGGTCAATTTGGGTGGATGAGCAAAAGGTGGGAAAGGCCTGGGAGGAATAGGGAAAACCATGATCCTATGTTGAGACATAGAATTCCAGTAGTATATTATGCATTCACTCATGTCTGTGCATATATCAGAATACCCTGCCATTGAAGAGGCAGGAGGAGTAAGCAGGCCTATGTAGTTTAAAAAGGCTATTTTTTATACATTTTTATTTCAGAGTGTGTGTGTGTGTGTGTGTGTGTGTGTGTGTGTGTGTGTGTGTGTGTGTGTGTGTGTGTGTGTATGCATGCCAAAGTATGCATGTAGAGGTCAGAGGACTTTTTTTTAAATTGATTCTTCTTTCCATGGTGTGAGTCTAAGGGATCAAGCTCAAGTCCTCAGGCTTTTTGGGTGTACCTTACCCTCTGAATTAAAAACTACAACATAAACTAATAATTTATTTGAATTTTTTGCATGAATATAATCACCCCAGGTTCCCTTCCCTGCCTTTCATGTCTCCATACCACTTTTCCCTCCAAAGGCCAAGTGTTTTTTAAACCCATTGAATGAATCCATTTAGTGTTACCAGTATGTTCATTGGAATAGGATCATCTATTAGAGCATGGGTAGCCTGGCAGGGACTGGGTCCCTAAAGAAAACTTAAACTCTTCCTCCTCCAGCAGCCGTCAACTGCAGAGTTCATCAGATATGGGTTGAACTTCCAGCAATGCTAGAATTTTGACTGGTTTGAAACTGAGGCCAGTCTTGTGCCTATAATCAGAGACACTGTGAGTTCATTTGTGCAACAGCCCTGTCTCGTTCAGAAAACACTGCCTTAAAAGTCCTTCCATACCTCTGGCTCTTACAGTCTTCTGCCTTGGGGTAGAGGTATGATACTGATCTCTATCTCCCAGTTAGAGCTGTGTACTTCTCTGCAGTTTGGCCAGTTGTAAGTCTGTATTGACCACCATCTACTATCTATTACAAAAGAAAGCCTCTGATGAGGGTTGAATGTAAAACATACTTTAAGGGGCAGTTTAATACTATGTTCATTTATCAAAATAATAGTACTATATTTTTCTTCTAGAGCCTGTAGTCTACACAGCCACAGGTTCTTTTGAAATAGCCACTTACCAGGTGCAAGTCTTGATTACTCAAAGCTTTACATTAGTGGCAAGGTATAAAAGCCTTTAAAGTTTTCACTTGCCACATGATAAAAGACTTAAGTATCAGAACTGAATGTTTAAAGGTTTTTGTAACCAATTTCTATATACTAGATCCTTGATTACTGGAGTAGATTGAGAAATGAAACATGATTTAAACATCAACAGGTCATTCTAAGGAATCCTGAGCATTAGAATTTATTACAATTATTCAGTATTATACAGAATTCAGATGGTATATGCCGAACAGGAAAATGGAACCCATTTGTTCAAGATCAAAATTACTTTGGTAAATTCTAAGGCATCCTTGTCAGATTTCCCCAGAGATCAGGACATATAAAATACTGTGCCAAAGAACAGTGCTAGGACTCAAAGAATCTTTGTCATTAGAACTTGATAGTACATCACAGATACCACACAATGCAACTGAAGGTAAATAAGGAGAGATAGGGAGCTGGATTCCACATTAGAATAAGCCATATGATGCTGGAGGAGTCATTTGATCTCTCAGGCTGTTACATTCATGGATTAAAGGAGGTTAGCATCCTTATTCCACATTAGTATTCATGTTTTATGTGGAGAAAGCTTCTTAAAGATAAAATTATGACGGGAAAGTTATTGAATTAATGGACTGTTCCTATCCATTGTGTATTGTCACTGCCAAGACACACAGAATTAGATAAAACCACATAAGAGGGCCACACTCCAAATAGGACTGGCATGGAGTCAGTGAAAACAGGCAAGAGAAACAGGTTTGCCTATGGCATTGATCTATACATGGAAAACCCAGGATTTTCAGGAAACTTTCAAGTTTGGTATAACTAAGCCACTTAAAATTTGAAAGTGAGGAGATACATTGAGGATATAAAAAGTCCAACTGAAGTTGAATGTGAGGAAAGCCTTTGAAGAACTATAAACAATCAGATTTGCACTTAAGTGTAGGAGTCCAAAAGAAATGACAGTCATGATTGCCAACAGGGCTTTGCCCAAATCCTAGGCCAATCTAAGAGACTTAAGTGCCTTGCAGTGCAAACGCTTTGACACCCAAGGTTACAATTGCTAGCAGCAGGTGTTCACAGACAACTTTGCTGAAAGCTGTCATCTAGACTCAGGCTGTTGACATGTAAGCCCCAATTTGAATCTCCATATTGCAAGGCTGCCATAGGCCTTGTGCTATGGGCAGATACTTATAAAGAAGCACTTTTGGAGTACAGATGTAGCCAGATATGCCTTCGTATTGGCATGGAAGAATGGAATGAATCCATGTGCTGCTTCCTTCTGACCCTTTGCTAGTAAGTTGTCCTTATTAAACCTTCATTTCTTGTATATGCTATGTGGTTTTCTTTAACCCACTAGTTCTCAGAGGATGCCTAACTGGTACAAACTATTACTTGTCCTTTGGAAACTATAGAAGGGATCAAACTGAACCATACCCTGCATAAATGAGCACCCCTCATAGGACTGGTGGCAATACATGAAGATGAGGGGACAGAGAGGCACTCGGTTAGTGGAGTGCTTACCTAGCATTTCAGGATACCTTGAGTTCTCCCAATACTACATGAACTAAGTATGGTACACAACTAGAAGCCATCTCTCAGGAAGTGATGGCAGGAGGATAAGTTGGAGATCAGTCTAAAGTGTATAAAACCACAAATATATGAGATAAAATCTCTGGTGACATGTTTATGACTTACTACTATGCACAGAGGCTTTGGAATGGTTACCACAGGAGGCTGGTTGAAATAATTTAACCCTTTGTCACTCCCTTACAAGGCTGCCAGCCCTTGTAAATCCTAAGGGGGAAAAACTGCAGGGGAACAAATACCACTTTCAGCCCCTACTCCCACTGAAACAGCTAATGCAACCTAAACTTTGAATTGACAATTGAGCAGTGTGTACCACCCACAGGTCTTAGCATGAAAGTAAGTCATGGCTTGTGGGGCTACAATAACAGGGCATTGGGTTTCTAGACATGGACACTGTACTCTTGAGGTTTGATTTCGTTTTGTGGTGAGCTTACACCCATGAAGTGAAGCCTATGGCTTTAATGCAGTGGTCTTCAACCTGTGGGTCACAACCATCAGAAAACATTATTTCCAGTGGTCTTAGGAACTGAGACATCATCCAATAGCAAACGTAGCAATGAAAATAATTTTATGGTTGGGAGTCACCACAACACAGGGAATGATATTACATAAAGGGAAGGTATTCAGAAGGATGAAAATCACTGCTTTAGTGCACGATTCACTTTTGCCTGGCTGATTTGCTAGGCTGCTGACCTGTGAGGAATGAGCAAATGTGAGTGCAACTGTTTTTGAATTGGGTGCTTAGGGGATTCAGACCCACACCCCTCCTGTTGAGAGTGCTATAAGTTCAATTAGACTGTTCTTGGCCAAATAAGAGTGCCACTATTTCACATTTAAGGATATTCCACCTTGCAGGTCACTGTTATGGTTTGGAGGCATCACAGCAGGGTGACACTATTGGTTGCTTCCCTCCCTTGGAAGCTTGTAAAGTATCCTCTGGTACTATGAAAGCTAGTCCTCAAGGAGGAGACTTTCAGGTCAGATCTAACCTGATCCTATGTCCCACTATAGACGGTGTCTACAGCAATAGGGACTTAACTTCAACTTCCAGGAGGTAACCAAGAGCAGTAGCAGTAGCCTATTTTGTTTGGGGGAGTCTCTTGGACTTCCTGACCAACAACTTGAGCATTTTCATGCCTAGTATTAGGGTTTTTGTTAGTCTATGGCTTGTGGGGGTAGCATCATCAGCTCAAGTGGCACAACTTCATTTAAGCTACACACAGTTGGGAACACACATACACACATACTTATATGTAAATAAAAACATAATGTGATTTCTTTATTATATTTTATTTTTATATTTCTATATTATTTTAAATCCTGACCACAGTTTCGCCTCCTTTCTCTCTTCCTAGTTCCTCCCCCCACATCCACTCCTCCATTTCTTTTCAGAAACAGCCCTTCCAAGGATATCATCCAAACATGGCATATCAGGTTGCAGTAAGATTAGCCATCTCCCCTTGTATTAAGACTGGACAAGGCAATCCAGTAGGAGTAACTGTTTCCAGAAGCCTGCAAAAGAGTCAGAGACAGACCCTGCTCTCACTGTTAGGAGTGACAAAAGAAGACCAAGCTACACAAACATAACATATGCAAAGGGCCTAGGTCAGTCCCATGCAGGCTTGCTGGTTGATGGTTCAGGCTTAGTGAGCCCCTAATAAGTCCAGGCTAGTTGATTCTGTGGGTTTTCTTGTGGTGTCCTCTACCCACTGGCTCCTCTCTCCTCTTCTTCAGGATTTCCCAAGTTCTGCCTAATGTTTGGCTATGGGTCTCTGAATCTCTTTCCATCAGTTGCTAGACAAAGCCTCTCTGATGACAATTGAACTAGGCACCAATCTATGAATATAGCAGAATATTATTAGAAATCAGTTAATTGAGGGGCTTCAAGGGGGGTGCCAGTCATGTTTAGCTCTTTCCTAGGTCTCTAGGCTATCCAGCTTCTAGATCCTGGACACAAGACAGTAGTGGACTTACTCCAGGGGCATGGGTTTAATTCTGAGCCAGTCACTTGTTGGCCACTCAAACAATTTCTGAAACACCTTTACCACAGCACATCTTATAGGCAAGACAGACTGTAGGTTTAAGGTTTTGTGGCTAGGTTGGTGTCCCAACCCTCCTCTGGAAGTCTTACCTATGTACAAGGTGATAGCTGGTTCAGGCTCTATATCCCCCCCATTGCTAGGAGTCTTAGCTAGGTCACCCTCACAGATTCCTTGGAGTTTCCATTGCATTTGGTTTCTATCTTGTCCCAAGATGCCCACCAATTCCAGTTGTCTCTCCCAGTACTCTCTGCCTCGATCCTCTCCTCACCTGATCCCTCCTGTTCCCATACCCTCTCACCCCCACCCCTCAACCCCACCCCCTCCAACCTCAAGATGTCTATTCTATTTCCCCTTCCCAGGGAGAGCCATGTGTCCCCCTCTTGAGCCCTCCTTGCTACCTAACTTCTCTGGGTCTATGGATTATAGCATGGTTATACAAACTGTAAAGGAAGAAGTCTTTATGATATTTTCAAGCATCCTTAAAATGAGTTTTTCTTCACCCCACTCTCTCTTCTTCTGTACTGCCTATGTCGAAGGCTCAGGGAATACCACAGAAGAGGGGGTAAAATGATTATAAGCGCCTTATGACTAGGAACAAGACCAGAACTCGGTGCAGGAATCTGAAGGCAAGAGCTGATGCAGAGGCCAGGGAGGTGTACTGCTTGCTAGCTTGCTCAGGCTGCTTTCTTAAGAACCCAGGACCACCAGCCCAGAGGATGGCACCACCCACAGTGGACTGCACTCTCCCACATCAATCATTAACAAAATGCCTGCAGGTTTGCCTACAGTCCAACGATCTTTTTTTTTTTTTTTTTTTCTGTGTAGCCCTGGCTGTCCTGGAACTCAAGAACAGGCTGGCCTCAAACTCAGAAAACCACCTGCCTCTGCCTCCCAAGTGCTGGGATTAAAGACATGCACCACCACTGCCTGGCTCTACAGTCCAATCTTAATAGAGGCATTTTCTCAACTGAGGCTCTCTTCTCTTCAGTTACTCTAGCTTGTGTTAAGTTAACATAAAAATAGCCTTCACACTCCTCTTCCACAATATTTCCAAAACCTCAGGTCAGAAGAGGGTTGATATAGATTCCCCTTGTACAGTTGAACATGCAAGTTTACTTTTTCTCAGGAATTGGACCAATTATGAGTCTCTGTATTAACTACTACTCACTGGAAAAAGAAGCATCTCTGACCAAGGTTGAGAACAGCACAAATCTATATGTATAAACAATAAATATTTAAAAAGCAGTTTGACAACACATCATTTAGATAGTGGGTTTCTTGCTCAGGCCTATGATCTAAGCACATGCGCTGTTGATCAGGTTTACAGTGCCAGGCCTGAGTCTGACTATATCTCCCTCCCTCCCCCCTTTCTTTCTTTTTTGAGTCAGAGTCTCTCTATGTAGCTCTTGCTGTCCTAGAACTCATTATGTAGACCAGGATGGCCCTTCTAACTGACTGAGATCTACCTTCTTCTGCCTCCAAGTAATGGGATTAAAGGTGTGCACTACCATGACTGGTCTTCCTCTTTTTATTCATAAAACAAATGTATTTATATTGAGCTTTCTAAACAGTACTTTGTCAGGACTGGAGAGATAGTTCAGTGATGAAGAAAAGAACACTTGCTACTCTTACACAGGATCTAGCTTCAGTTCCCGGCACCCATATGGAAGCATGAAGCATGCTCAAAAGCAAGAAGAGTTAAGTTTAAAACCCAAGCACTCATGAAAACTCCATGTGACTCCCAGTGCTCTGGGGACTGACGACAGAAGGGTCAAAGGGACTTGTTGACCACAAACCTAGTTGTAGTTTCAGTCAGAGACCCTGTCTTAAGTTGAAGAGTGAGAGAGCAAGACATTGGTGTCTTCCTCTGGTGTCTGCATGCACACACAGGTGCTCATATCTATATACATATGCACATGTCACACACACACACACACACACACACACACACACACACACACACAATAAAAAGAACAAATCTAACTAGGGTTGGCCAGAGTAAAGGGAACTATTGCAAGCAATTGTTGGATGAATAGAGCAACTGCAAATCAGTTTGGAGGTTCCTCACAACCCAAAAACATAATTGTCATATGGTACATCAATGGTAGTTTTGGATATATTGCAGAAAGAAATCAAATATGAATACAGAAACCATAACCACACTCATAACTTTTGCAGAACCATTCAAAACAGCCCAGAAATGAAATCAGTCCAAGCTTGTTTCCTTCAAAGGTCTGGGAAACAAATCTGGGCAGTTAGCTAGCCCCGCTTCAATACTCACTGCTAAAACAACCTGTTCAAGTATATTCCCTGGTCCTTAATGTCAGGGCACCTGTAATGGTACATTCCAATGCACTGATGACACTTGATAGTGACCTTCACCGAGGAAAATAGTCTCACTACAATGGGTGTCCTCTTGCTTTAAGGGAGCCTGGACCAAGGCCACTGGAGTTCAAATTTGGGGACTGTAGGAACAGCAACAAGGGATATTCTAATAGCCTAATCAAGGAAAACTACTAGCCTCAAAGATCCTGGCTACAACCTGTGATTCTAGCACTTGGGAGGCAGAAGGGAGATCTTCAGAGCAAATTGATTAGCAAAAAATGGTAAATTCTGAGCTCTTTGAGAGGTTTTGTCTCACTAAAGGAAGTGCTGTTTAATCAGGGAAGCCACCTGAGGCCAACATCAGCTTCCACATGCACATGCAAATACGTGCCCACAAACATGCCAACACAGCAACAAAAACGTAAGAGGACACATTCCCATATTAACAC
This sequence comes from Uromys caudimaculatus, assembly GCA_028551405.1. Lineage (NCBI taxonomy): Eukaryota > Metazoa > Chordata > Mammalia > Rodentia > Muridae > Uromys > Uromys caudimaculatus. The sequence continues at coordinate 108,819,713 of CM052722.1, forward strand.
TGTCACTGGAAAATGCAAAGATGAGATCAGGTGTGTTTAGGATGGCATGGGAGAGGAAAAAAATGTTTTCTCCACTGGAGTAACACTGGCTATATTTACATATCCCAGGGAAGGCTTCATTTTTAGGAGTAGTTGTAAATGTAAACTGGACTCTGTGGGGTATGTGTTTGTGTGTGTGTGTGTGTGTGTGTGTGTGTACGTGTGTACATGTACGCACACGCACATGTGCTTTGGTTTGGTTTGTGGGTTGCTGTTGTTTGGGGTGTCTGTTCATTTTAAAGAAAGAACATGAAGTTGGGTGGGTAGATCATGGAGAATCTGGAGTATTTGGGGAAGGGGAAAGAATATGATCAAAATATATGAAAATTCTCAAAAACTAAATAAAAACCTTTAAAACATGAGGAAAGGATGCTGTCTGAAAAAAAAGAAAAAAGAAAAAGGCCCGTGGCCTATTTGTTCTCTTTAGGTATCAGAAACAGTATATCCACACCTAGGTATGTTATTCAAACTTGTGAACCAATTCACCACACTGGTAACCAGATTTGAGTTGAGACCTCTGTGCCTTAAAGTCTCACAATCAATACCATAAAACATTGCCTGCTATTCCCAACCATTCTGACCCCTTGATGTCTTTGTGTCTTTGACTAGTCTCATACCTTGTCCAAAATTCCAATCCTACTTTGGAGGATTGGAGACAAATGTCTATGCTGCTGGGGCATTGAGCACTAAGGTGGAGGTGACAGCCAGTGGGTTGATGCTGACGTCTTAAGAGGTATGATGAGGCTGGTTCAAAGACTGTAAGGAAATGATGAGGTAAGCATCCAGAAACTGGATTCAAGTGCTCCTGCCAGAGGGAAGAACCAGCATCTTTCAACCTTCTAATGTCTCTTATTCTAGAATCTCTTATTTACAGAATCAAACAGAGCACTGGTCAAAGAGAAATGTGAGGGTGAGAGACCCAGCCCTAGCATCAAAGATCAGGCTGTAGAAGGAAGGTTGGTGTGTTGGTTCATTTTTTTCTCAAATTGACACAAGCTAGAGTCATCTGGGCAGAGGAAATCTCAATTAAGAAAATATCTCCATCAGATTGGCCTGTACACAAGTCTGTAGGGAATTTGCTTCATTGACAGTTGATATGCAAGGGCCCAACCCACAGTGGGAAGTGCATTCCTGGGCAGGTGGCCCTGGGTTTTATGAAATGGAAACTGAGTAAGTCAGTATGTAATGTTCATTCATGACCTATGCTTTAGTTTCTGCCTTCAGGTTCCTGCCTCTGGGTTCCTGCTCTTAATTTCCTTCATAATAGAGTATGATTTGAACATGTAAGCCAAATTAGCACTTTCCTTCCCAAGTTGTTTTTGGTCATGGTGTTTATCACAGCAGTAAAAATCATGCTAGAATAGTTCGTAACTGAGAAATGAAATAAGGTGACCAGATGAAGACATGTGAGACGGAAAGGATGCATCCAACTGGCAGCCAACCCAACTGCAAGGACAAGTGAAGGCCCATGCAGTGTCTACTATGTTAGTTTAACTGCCTGCTTTGCCTGAGCTACATACAGGCTCAACAGGACTTTCAATTTTGAGACTGTATACCATATGAAGAAGTCTGCTCACCATAAGAGATGGCCTTTCTCCAGGATGAAAAATACTAGTATTCCATCCTCCATAATGGAATAGTAAAGCAACTGTCATGATGTTAGAAATTCATAGCATAACCCACTCTGCACAAGAGTTGGAACTCCAGTTAGTGCTTTGAGCAATAAAGCAGTCTGCTTTTTGATGAACACAATCTATTTTTCTAAAGAATTATGAGCTTCTGCGGACAGCATTCTCCTTTGAACAGGCCACTCAGGATGAGACTATTAATCAAATGCATGCCCTTTGGAAACCTCTTCCACAAGCCAAATCAATAAATACATATATACTAATCATGTAGCAAAGATTCCATTCTAAAAACAGTGAAGCACCTGGAATTAGAAAGTGAAGTGAACCTGTGTGCCATCCTACTCATGATGATATCTACCTACCCTGTAGATATATGTTCAGTTCTCCCATGGAAACTAAATCATCACAAAAGCTTTTTTTCACATACAAATAAGTCACTGATAATTCTAGAGCCTGTGCTCCTTGAAAAGTTCACAAGCATGTATTTCAGACCAAATATCACACAGCAGAAAATTCATTACTGACTTATATTAGTAGATTGACTTAGAGGCTCCCTCTCCCTAAATGGGGACACAGTAGATTCTGCCTGCTTTGGATCTACTCTCTCCTAAGAGGCTGCAATCAGCACACCTCCTGCTCAACACTCATGGATTTAAGACTCTGACTACCTTTGGCATGCATTGCAATTTCCTGAAGTGGCACAACATGACAATGGAATTCAGCAATACGTCAATGCGTGTGCCAGCATAGATTTCATTGGTATTGCCATGATCCTTGCCACTCTTATTCAGCACATGCAACTGAGTGGTAGCCTATTCGGTGAGTTCAAGCACCAACTACACAGGCCATGTCAACAAGGTCTGTGACTGAGGACACAGCTAAGTGATAGAGCACTTGTCTAAGAGCCTGAGTTCAATCCTCAGCCCTGCATAATCAACCAAGTCAACAAATTCCAGCAAACTTCCCCCTAAGTGCTATTTTGTATGTTCAGGTTCTCTGGGGGGTAGATTCCAAAGCAGAAGTAGATGTGTAGGAGTCTCAAGGGTAAAAATACCTATGATGGACAAAGTGGTAAGTGTCAGAAAATGTCTAGAGAGACTTCAGACTGTGAGATATAAAGGAGAGCCAGAAAGGAAGAGCCTCAACTATAGAGCAGTTAAGCAGTTCCAAGTAAGTTTCATCAAAGTGAATGAGTTCTTATAAGGCAAAAGAGTATGTTCGCAGGGCTGGAGAGATGGCTCAGCGGTTAAGAGCACTGGCTGCTCTTCCAGAGGTCCTGAGTTCAATTCCCAGCAACCACATGGTGGCTCACAATCATCTATTGGATCATTAATTGGATCTAATGCCCTCTTCTATCATAAAATACATAAATAAATCTTTAAAAACAGAAAGAAAGAAAGAAAGAAAGAAAGAAAGAGTATGTTCGCAGCAATGACTGTACAAGTAGCACCACTGTGGTCAACAGTCCAAGTAGCAAGCAGGAAGAATCAACTTGTTTCAGACACAGTAATGGATCCAGAAGGACAGTATCTGGGACTACATGTAAATCAGTTATAGTTCCACCACAGACCACAGTGGCAGACTTTCATGTGTCTCACACTATGTGACAATTACCTTTTTTATTTTTTGGTTTTTTCGAGACAGGGTTTCTCTGCATAGCCCTGGCTGTCCTGGAACTCACTCTGTAGACCAGGCTGGCCTCGAACTCAGAAATCCGCCTGCCTCTGCCTCCCAAGTGCTGGGATTAAAGGCGTGCGCCACCACTGCCCAGCAATTACCTTCTTTTTAAATCCCTACTGCCCATAGTGAATTCCTGGACGTTTTTCCTGCATGGGTCAGAAAAATGTGGATTCAACACCTCTGGCCTCCATGAATACCTGCACGCATGTGCAAATACCTCCATTCAGATACATGCCCATACACATAATTAAAAATAACAAAAATAAATCTTAAAAAAATGAAGCTATCAGTCTAGGCATGGTGGTATATACCTTTAATTCAGGCACAGGTACTTTAATCACAGTAAATTGCTATAAATTTGAGTCCTTCCTGTTCTACTTAGTGAGTTCCAGATTAGCCAGTGCTGTATAGTGAGACCCAGTTTAAAAACTGTCTCCAATAAAGGAATTTCTGCCGTTTAAGGGCAGCTGATAGCTCCCAACTGGTTGTGCATACACACTTCCAAACATTAGAGGCACCTAGAGGGGTAAAGGCATAAATAACCTTTGTCCTGTTTTGCGTTGGTATCTATCTGCCTGAGATGCCTAGAAGTCTTATTGACTAAGATATTCTTGATATCTACCTTAGATTATTTTGGATATTTGGATAACTTCACATCCCAGTAGTTCCCTGTCAACTATGGAGTTCCATGTACATACCTGAACCTTCAGGTAATACCGAGCTCAATTATGTATTATATTCCTTCCATACACTTATCTTTGATATGGTTTAATTTATGAACCATGTATAAAATAAGGTTAACAATTATAACCACTAAAACAATTATGACAGCACACAACTTATGTGAAGGTTTTCTCCTTTCCTTAAAATACTGAAACTCAATATGATGTCATAGGAATAGTTTAGATTAGGGATAAACATAGGTAACTGAAATCATAGAAAATGTAATCTTAGACAAAGGGATACTACTATTTCTAATTATGCACTATGTGTTGTAGCCTGCCTGCTTCTGGGTCAATACTTCAGCACAAGAAGAGATACATATTAGAAACTATTGAAGCTAGTAAGAGGGCTCCAAACTACCCCTAATATAAGCTTTGGGTTCTCCTACTCATCACTTGATCTGTGCTCCATGGATAGAACTCTTAAGCAACATTACAAGATTACATAATGAATTTTGTGCCACTATTTATTATTTCCCTCACTTGGCAACACAGTCTTTGGCATACTGATGAACCCTGTAAACCTTATTATTATTGTGGTTTTCCTAGAAAACCTCCATTTCTGTAATCTAACAGAGCAACGTATGCAGACAATTTAGTGAGGATGTAGTGGAGCAGAGCTGTGCGCTCACTTCACCGTATTCAAGAAGCAAAGGTGATCAACTGGGGACGATTAAACTCTTTAAGAGTATATTCCCAGTGATCTAAGTCCCCTGATTAAGCCATATTTACTAGTTTTATGGCTCCCCAAAATAATGTCAAATTATTAATTCAAAACTGATTGTGCCACTTAAAAGGTCATGTTCTAATCAATTCCCTCAAATCTATCTCTGAAAACGAATTGGGAAAGAATTATTCAACACATGAGGTTTCCTAGTAAAACCATAAGTAGATTGGCTCCTTTGAAACTGTGAGTGATAATCAGTCATTCTTCTCTTTATGTTATTGACAGCAGATTTTTTTTTAACAGGAAGAAGTAGGGCTGTTACTGTAACAGTGTCTAACTAAGTGTTCAGAAGTGTTTGGATCTGATTTGTCAAGGAATAGTAGACAATTTTCAAGAAACAGGTAAGGAAAAAATACAACCTTTGAATGCTTAAAATGAAACAGAACTTAGTAGGTGATTCTATTATCAGTTCAAATGACCAGAATGCTGACAGGAACATGAAAAGACAAAACTGTGAAGTTTCAGAAAGTTAAAAGGGGCTCTGTTGAGAAATAAGTTAGAACTCTGCCACCGTGCTCCATACCCAAATACCGCCAAGAAAGAGCTGGTCTCCCAGAGCACAGACACATCTGTGAGCACAGGTAAGCCCACCACTTCTGCTCAAATTCCTGGCCCAAGAGGGACCCACCCAGGCCATCAGGACACAGGAACTGAGAAACAGCTGGGGACAGGATCCTTCCTGTTTCCATCTGTGCCCCGGAGCTGACCCTCTGCCACAGCCCACAATACCCAAATTCCTCCCAAAGAGAACTGGTCTCCCAAGAGGCTGACACACAGGCTTGCTGGAGGGACAAGAAACAGTCAGAGACAGAAAGGGTTTTGAAGAAGGGGTGTTTGGGAATGTTGAAAGGACGACTCGAAGCCAGTCATGGGTACAAGCTGACAACCTTGTGTTCTGCTCAAGACAGCTCTCCAGAGAATTCAGACAGCTCAGCTTTTGCTAGAAAAAAAAAAAATCTAAAAGCTCTCTGGATAGCTCATGCTTTTTTCTGACCAAAGTCAGAAAAGCTGCTAGAAAAAATTATAAAAGAACTGTGTTCACTCTCCAAGCAATTCTTTCTGGACAGCTCTCTCTTACAGACCAAAGCCCAGTCTTTTATTTATATATCCATTCAGTCATTTACTCCATGTTCCCTTTTGATTATCCCACGAATCAGCATTTTATGACCTTAGCCCCTAGATTCTTAGAAAGAGACAGCAAGTACATTTTTTTTAACATAGCAAATGAATTCTGCCTGCCTTTGTAAGCACAAACAATAAACTTAGCTAGATGGGTTTCTGTTCTGAGATTACCATTTGCACCATGCCTGGACTTAAATTTGCCCTGTCCCAGGCTGTTCTTGAACTCAGGAATCTGCCTGCCTTTGTAATCACAAACAATAAACGTAGCTGGGTGGGATCTTGTGATCACCATTCCCTAAATTTCTTTATCTCCTTCCTTAATATCTTTCTGACAAGCTGACTCATAGTGCAGCTGCCTCTGTTCTTTTAGGTCCATGAAGGCCCTCATATAATTAATATTACATCCTTATAATTTGCATAGTTGAGAAATTGTACATTCTTGAACTCATGGTTTCAGAGTTCTTCCCACAGCCATAAGAACTGCCCTGAAGGTCACAACATTTACCATTTTGCTGAGACACATACACACTTGCCTCCCAGACTCATGCTACTTCTAATTATCACAGAGTCATTAACCTGGGCAGAGAGAACATTTCCCAAAGGAGGAACATTAAGTAAATTATGTACATTATTATACAAACAAGCCTTTTGCCTAGCAACTGTGAATAATTGTGCAGGCCCAGGCCATACTGGCTCTGTTCTAGGGGTGGGAATTGTGTCATGTCACACTGTCCCTTCTGCAGTAGTCATGCAGGACTTGGCATACAATTCTTGAAGTCATAAGATACGGAGAAATGCTGAAGAACTCATTTTGATCACAGAATAGTAAAGCAATGCTGCTAAATACAATTTATGATCCTATATTGAATCTTGAACACAAAAAGATTGTTTTTCTTTTTGAAGGATTCTTGGAACAATGAGCTAGTAAATAAGGTCTGTAGCTTACATAAGATGACAATGCTGATTTCTTAATTTTGATAATTGCATTGTGGTTATGTAAGATACCTCTCTTGCTTTTAGGAAATACATACTGGAGTAGATAATTCCTGATTTAGAGATGATTGGACCAATATTTTAAATTGCAATTGTACAAAATGATACATATTCAATAAGAACAACATTTATTTATTTATTTATTTTTATTTATTTTTTTGGTTTTTCGAGGCAGGGTTTCTCTGTATAGCCCTGGCTGTCCTGGAACTCACTCTGTAGACCAGTCTGGCCTCAAACTCAGAAATCCACCTGCCTCTGCCTCCCAAGTGCTGGGATTAAAAGCGTGCGCCACCACTGCCCGGCAAGAAGAAAATTTAAAAATTTGAGTATTTCTCTTTTCCCAGGCTTGCAATATGTAGTATAGTATTTTCTCATAATATTTTTCAGTGGACTTAGCCACAGTCCCAGCCAGCCATGTAGTGACTGAGGTAATCAACCTATATTCTAAACTGTACCTGGTTGTTAAGCTAAGAGGTCTGTAGTTTAAGTATATTAAAGTTTTTTTTGGGATTATTATATCTTTAACACATAATGGTATCGTTGGAACATGGCTCAACATAATATCTAGGAGCATATGTAGTTTGGAGTATATGTAATTTGAAATAAAAGGCTAAGACAAGGACAGTAAGAAAGAGGCTGGAGAGATGGTTCAGAGGTTAAGAACATGTTTTGCTTTTGCAAAAGACTTGGGTACAGTTCCCAGAACTCATGAGGCAACTCACAAACATCCATAACTCCAGTTCCAGGGGATACAAAGCCCCTTTCTTACTACCAAGGGTATGAGGTATGCATATGGTGCACATACAGAAATGTATATACATACATACATACACATGTATGTATATGTATGCATGTATGTATGTACGTACGTATGTATGTATGTATGTATGTATTATGTATGTAAGGTCTGCATCCAGCACCTAGATGGAACCTGTTTTTCTTAGTTTTTCCTAGTCTATATATTGTAGCCCTTCCCTGAGACCCTGAGAGCACTTGCAATTGGGGCAAATTTGCACACAACTGGTTGGGAAGAGTGGCCGGATACTCAGGTTCAGACCTTATAATACAACTGCTATAGGATCACCCAAGCTCCTGTCCATAACCCCTCACCCATGCTCTGTAAGTAAGCCCAGTAAATTCACTGGATCCCAAAGGGGAACCTTGTGGAATTAAACCTTGATTTGTCATTGGGACCTTATAAAGATTTGAGAGCTCCCCATTCCCTCCCTTCCTCTGCCCTGCCACCTTGTGGTAGGGAGAAAATTCTCAAAACATAACAGGCTACCAGAATGTTAATAGACATGTATTTCCTCCAAATATGCTCAAAGCATGAAGTTTTAGGCAGCCATTGAGTACTCTATAGCATAAGCAATGCATGCATTCTTGTTGAGAGGGCCTTCAGTGTGTGTTGGGAGGATCACTAGCTACCAGTTCGTACAATTTTAAATTTCATTTGGAGTATCAATTTTAGCCTTATGCAAGCCATACAAACTTGATGGACCACAGTTTTCTCACAAATACAGATGTTAACAGTTATCTCAAAGCTTGTGGAGGGTTAACATGATGCTAGAGTGGTGCCTGGGACATGCTCTGTAGTCCGTGAAATATAATTAGTGGTATGAACTGAAGTGCCCAGAAAAAAAGTCACACCAGTTCTCAGCATTCTATAAGGCTGATTGATTAGAAGTCCCATAAATGTGGAAACTTGCAGATTTTGAGCCAAATTATCTTTGACTCCATTCATTGCCCAACTCTGTCTTTGTGCTTTTAGGTAAATTTCCTTGGACTGTACAAACAGACCCCTACCTTTCACTGAACCAAAAGGAAAAGGTGTTAAGAAAGGTTGTGAAGCTGGAAATAGAGATTTCTCCCTTTGCTGTTATCTGCCTACCTTATCTTTCTACCAATGTATTTTAAAGGTGACTTTATTTATGTCTGTCTTTGCTCTGCTATTATAAAACCTCGTGGAATTATTACCACACTGGAACAAGGTATTTTTTAGGTAATCTGAATCTGTGTTCCTGGGTCACTCATATTTGGCTCCAAAATAAAGTATGTCTATTCTCTTTGAAATAAGAGGGGCGTTTTTGCATTAATGCTTTTGGCATCAAAATGTTAGGCTCCAAAATGATTCATTTTCACTGTAACAGTCACTCAACTAGGTACCAGGTACTAGCTTTGTCTCCTTGTGTATAACAATTTTTCCATAGGGAAGCTGAAACATATATCCTATTCATGGATTAGAAGGAATTGTGTTGGCCCTGCCAGGAAGCTACACATAAGGGTTAATTAATCACTTAGGGTTTTGAGTTTTATCATCTTTCTACAAATATTTTGGACAAGCCTGAGACACAGTCATCCTTACTTTGGAATGAGGGCTAAGGGAGCTAGTTGGGCTATATACAACCTTGTCTCAAAAGACAAACGAACAAAACCTACAAAGCAACAATTGATGTGTTTATAAAAAGAGAAAGAGAAAGGGGATATGTTTTGGTGGATGTGTACTCAGGGATTGGGGGAAGGGGGTGCCTCCGTGTGCGTGGGCCCATGCTGAGGCATCCCTTCCCCCTGAGGGACTGGCCACACTGAAGGATAGTATAGAATAGAGTTTATTCAGGTCATGGGGAGGGGAGCTAAGAGGATATTAGAGGCAGAGAAGGGGAGGGAGCAGGGGAGGAGGGAGAGGGAGAGGGAGAGGGAGAAGGGGAGAAGGGAGAAGGGAGAAGGGAGAAGGGAGAAGGGAGAAGGGGAGAAGGGAGAAGGGAGAAGGGAGAGGGAGAGGGAGAGGGAGAGGGAGAGGGAGAGGGAGAGGGAGAGGGAGAGGGAGAGGGAGAGGGAAGCCAGGAGCACAGGAAGAGAGGGAAGGAAATGGGAAATGGGAAGAGAGCAGGAGCAGGAAGGCAAGAGCAAGAGAGAAAGGACGTGATGTTTTTTATAAAAAGATATCTTTAGCATTCTGTCTAAACTCCACCCCACAGTTACCTGACAACAGCCAGGTATGCTCCTCCCCACAGTTGCCTGGCAACAGCCAGGTGGGCCTGGCCCACTATAAAAGGGGCTGCTTGCCCCTCCTCTCTCTTGCCTCTCTCTTGCTCTCTTGCCTTGCCTTTTACCCCTTGCTCCCCCTCTCTCCCCATTCCCTTCCCCCCTCTCTCCACGTGGTCATGGCTGGCCTCCACTTCTCTACTCTCTACTCTTCTACTTCTCTACTCTCTCCCTCTCTCTGCCTTTCTCTGCCTCTACTACCCTCTTAGCTCCCCTCCCCATGCCCTGAATAAATTCCATTCTATACTATACCATAGTGTGGCTGGTCCCTCATGGGAAAGGAATGCCTCGGCATGGGCCGGCTGAGGCACACCCACACACTTCCCCCACACCTCACCACACCCACACACACCCTGCTTGCCTATCCTGCTGAATTTTCTCAGACTCCAATAAAAACTTTCCTGTCCATGAGACTAAGAACCTACAACGAAGACCCAATGGGAACCCATAAAAGAGAGACATTTGAGGAAGTACGTAAGGGGAAGAGAGAGGAGTAGCATAGCAAAGTCTGCGTGAAGTCTTTTTTACCAATTGGGAGTCAAGAATTCCAACAGAATTAGCATTTGTTTATGAGCATTCTCCCTTCAATCATAAACCTGAAATATTTTAGGATCCTCACCAGAAATTCCATTTACCACAGGGGAAAAAAAAACACATGAGCAAACTCATTCCTGCAACCCTGTGCCTTCTGGTTTTCTCTTATCAGATTGGAATCCCCTAAGGTGCTGTGGTAATTACTCTAATTGCAATCATTGAAAGCGCATGCTTTTAATCCCAGCACTGGGGAGGCAGAGGCAGGTGGATTTCTGAGTTCGAGGCCAGCCTGGTCTACAGAGTGAGTTCCAGGACAGCCAGGGCTACACAGAGAAACCCTGTCTCGAACCCCCCCCCCAAAAAAATAAATAAATAAAAATAAAAATAAAAATAAAAGAAAGAGGGCATTTCGACTCAATGAACACAAAAGTTGCCAGCTAGATTAGGACCACTTTAAAATGTAGTGTCTTGAAAAAGCTCCCAGTGAACAGAAAAGTTGGCAACCATTGAACACAGCTTTCCTTAAAATGACTACATATTCTGTTTTTCATAGTCAATAACTAAGATTAATGAAATTAATCATTAGATGCCAGATCTTAGGGGACAGTATGTGAAGGGCATTGAACCTATTTTTAGGGTTACAGACAGATATTTGAGTCTTGAAGAGGCAGATTTAGCTAAATCAAAAGGAGGGGAAAGTGCGCAGAAAGGTGGAGGTAGGATTATAGGTCTCAGGAAGTTTGGCATAAGCATCTGACGGAATAAGAAGGCAGCAAATGCCGAGCTCTTATAAACAAGGCAAAGATATGTGAATCACCAGGGCTGTTTTGTAGCTACATTGTCCCAGCTAGCTGAGGCCAGCACCATTAAGGATCAGGAGTATTGTGATGAGCTAAGAGAACAACTAGGCTCTTGCACAACAAAAAAGCAGACTATTGCTGAAGGATAAGCCTGTGATGTGCTAATGAGCTGTTAAAAGTCTCCCTGGGAAGTTTCCAGTCGGTCACCACTTGATCCTGCCCCAGCTGTAAGTAGTCTTGGGAGTGCTAGAGTATTTGGGAGGTGGAAGATTGACAGGAAGTTGGGAATCTTCAGTTGCTTTGCCATCAAAGAATGAGCCTGTGGAGGACACCCACACCCAGATCCCATGGGGAGCTGCCTTCGTGTTGTCCACACTACGGCAAGTAAACATTGGAAAGTCATTTGTATTCCTGGATGGATTGGGTGGATTCCTTTCTCTGCGCTATTGTTGCTCTATCTGAGGTCAGTGTGTCTTTGTCTTCCCTGAAAAAACCATACAATGAGGGTGATTGCCTCCTGTGGAGAGGAATTAAACAAGAGACTAACACAATCAGATTTGCTTTGCTATCTGTATACAGAAGCCACTGGTGGTAGAGGGATTGAGAAGCAGGAGGCAGTACAAACAGTGTGATAGAAGACAGCAAGCAGTCATTCCTCAGTCAGTTTTCTCTACAGCTAACCCGGTAAGAAGTATTTAAGCACTGCAATAATACCTTTTCATTTTTTAATGTGATGTGGAGTTTTTTTGTAATAAATGAAAACTGAGTTTTGCTCTTAACGTTTTCCAATTAGAGAAGGCAGAGTAGTTTTCTTTAATCAAAGTCAATTGATTGTAGATGTTTAAATACATCTAGAAAATATCTTTAAACAGGGCAGTGCTAATGTCTGAAAAAATAACAAGGCTCTGTGTTTTAGGCAAGTTAGTACCTAAAACTAACCATTTTGGGTAGTTTCAGAGACAGAGAGGTTTTATTGATTCAATAATAAGGTTTGAAGAATTTAGAATAATTGAGAAAGAGTCAGATTCTTTACTTGAGCAAACTGTGATGTGTTTATAAAAAGATAAAGACATATATATGTATTCTGTGAAGATGTGGGGAGGTGTGAGGGAAAGGTGTGCCTCAGCAGGCCCAAGCCCAGGCATCCCTTCCCCCTGAGGGACCAGACACAAGACCGTATAGTATAGAATAGAGTTTATTCAGGGCATGAGGAGGGGAGCTAAGATGGTAATAGAGGCGGAGAAAGGCGGGGGGGGGGGAGTAGAGAAGTAGAGAAGTGGAGGCCGGCCAAGACCACGTGGAGAGAGGGGGGAAGGGAATGAGGAGAGGTAAGAGATAAGAGATGCAAGAGAGAGGCAAGAGAAAGAGAGAGAGGAGGGGCAAGTAGCCCCTTTTATAGTGGGCCAGGCCCACCTGGCTGTTGCCAGGCAACTGTGGGGAGGAGCATACCTGGCTGTTGCCAGGTAACTGTGGGGTGGAGTTTAGACAGAATACTAACATTCCCCCGTTTTGGTTTAA
>CM052722.1:108833020-108869816 GCA_028551405.1 Uromys caudimaculatus
ATTGCCTGCTTGATCAAACCCCACCCAGCTACATTCTTTCTCCTAAGAAACCTTGGTGACCTTGGCCTGGCCCCAGGGCCAGAGGCACAATGTTGCAGGAACTAGAAATGTTTGTGCAACTGACTCGTGACTAACTTAGAACATTCTGTACTTCCCCATAACGCAAATTCCTTCCGTTCCCCACCCCTTTTTGGTTTTTTCCTTTAAATACCCCTGACTTCAGCTGCTCAGGGTCGGACTCCTCTGCCCCTGCGTGGGTTATGAGCACGACCCCAGTGCACTGGCCCCCAATAAACCTCATGTGATTGCAGCAAGGACGGTCTTTCGTGAGTTCTTGGGGGGTCGCGCCATCCCGAGACTTGAGCGAGGGTCTCCCCAGCTCGGAGGTCTTTCACTAGAAGAATGGGGGTGGGGGATGTTTGTCCATTCGTAGGAGAGTTAGCTGTTTCCTTGCTGTCCAGGATCTGTGGAGTCATCCGGTCAGAAGGAACAGGTCCAGTAGAAGCGTCTGTGTCTGAGAGGAGATTGGAGCATCTGAAGGTTGCTTCTTTGGAGCTGCCCGGGTGTAGTAAATGCCTGGACTTGACAAGATATTGAAACATGTTATTATAGGTAGAAAAATAGATTAAGTACATTTGGGAGAAAGAAAAATTTTTTAAGATGTACATTTAAACCCAGCGGAATCCCACCCTTTGGAATGGGTAGTAAGTGGGAACTTTGGGCAGATGTACTTATCTGGATGGAGTCTATTGGGTCCATGAGAGGCAGATCTGAGTGGATTTTCTGTAGCTTATAAGTTTATAAAAGAGATAACAACATGAGTTAACAACATGAACAGTCTTTAAGATGAGCCTTTTGTGGAGCAGAAGGGACAAGATTAAAAAGTTGAAAAAGCTGGATCGTATAGTGGAATGTTTTATTAGAGTCAGGCAAATTTATAGAAACTTAGATAATATTAGGGCAGTGGCATAGCAAGAAGAGGAAGAATTGTATTACAGATATCGATGACAGAGATAGAGCGCAGTGGAAACAGTGTTTATTTTGGTGAGTAATCATCAAATTTTGGCTGTTGGCAATCTTAAGTGCTTATGAGTAATCCAAATAGAGATGCATAACTCAGGGTAAGAAAAACTTAAGCTATAATTAGTACATCACACATTGGGTAGGAAATTATTTAAGGAAGTTTTTCTATATAAGAGAAATAACAAAGGTCTAATCTAGGGCTGCTGATATAGGGACAGGAGAGAAAGATGGGCTTGAGAAGAATTTTTAAGCAAATTTAATAGGCAAAGTCTGATTGGATATGAGTAATACAGAATCAAAAATAGTTGTGTTGAAGGTATCACAAAGGAAAAGAAGGCATTCTTTAGTAGAAAAAGATTATTAAAGCTTAATTTAGAAGTACTTCTAAGTATGGTAGAATATTTGCAGTTTTTTGTTTGTTTTGTTTTTTATTTTTTTAAAATACCATACCGGATGTTTGCCAGGGCCAATCCATTTTGTAAAGCTATAAAGCTGTTAGCTATGGCTATGTGGTCTTGTAAAGTTCTCCCAGTTTGGATGAACTGTGACAATTCCTGCAAGTAGAAGTCATTTGGTTTCTACAACTAAAGTAACTTGTTTATCTAGATTCTTGCCTTGTGGACTGACAGTAATGGCCAGCCAGAAAAGATGTGTATCATCACTAAACAAGTCTTTCATTGACTGTTCACTGGTTACTCCAGCAACAGGTAGGTGGAGAAAACTTTTCAATTCACATCATGTTCCCCTTCCTCTAATACTCTATGGAACACTAATTCACTCTGTCACTCTGCCATCCGAACCTATCTCTCATCTGTGTTCCTGTCATGTTTTTGTCTGTCTGTGGCATTAACAACTCTTCTAATAAATCTCTTACAAAAGAACCACCTAAATCCATGTTCTCCTTGAGCCCCAAATCCAAAATCTTTCATCTGAATCCAAAATCTTTATCTGCCATACTTTTTAGTTCATCCTGGTCTGTCTTCAGCTTCATCCATCACAAACACTGTTCTCATTTGCTCTGCTTAGACATTTTTCTTTTCTTTTGGTGATGCTGGGAACTGAACTCAGAACCTTGCACCTGTTAAACAGATACTCTATCACTGAACTCTAGTCCCAGCCCTCAACTTTATTTTTTGAGATAACCTCACACACACACAGCCTTATTTTTAATATGCCCTAAGCAGCTCAATGGTTGGGCTACTCCCTAACTCCACAAAGCTAACACATACTCCCCTCTCATATTCCTGAGTTAATAATTATTAAATCTATATTTCATCTTTGCTACCCTGAACCCTGCTGGGCAGACCTCCTGGGGCCTCTTCACCTTGTACCTACATGTTGGCTGTCTTTCACGCCTGCACTTTCCCAGTGTGGTCTGTCTCCTAAGCCCATGTCATGACAGAATCTCTTCTTCCTCCTTTCTCAGTCCCTTCCCAGGAATCTTAAAAGTCCCGCCTCTGTCTCCCTGACCAACCATTGGCTGCCTATAACTTTATTGACCAGTCAAAAACCAACTGGGAACAGGCTTCCTTTAGCCCTACATGTAGTAACCTGCAAACAGGTTTTTGGGTAACATACTTAGCTTGAGAACACAAGCCACTTCATTGATGCTCCCTCCTTCAACTCTTCCCACAGCTACATTCCCTCCTCTACCCACCCGACTTCATGTCCCCTATTTCCATCAAGACCAGTTTGTGCTGCCCACATATTCTTGGATGTGTGGCCTTCCACTGGCATATGGTCAACTTATCAAAGGCTACACTCTTAGAGAAAACTGGCCCTCCTTCTACCAGCAGCTGGGAGTTGCCTTTAGCTCCTCTGCTAGAGGTAGGGTTTCATGTCCACCTCTTCTTTCCATGTTAAGGTTTGGTCTGGCTTGAGCTTGAATGAGGCTTTTCCATGCTGTCATAACTGCTGTGCGTTTATATGTGCAGCTGCCCTGCTCCATCCTGATGTATTTAGAAGACACTGTTTCCTTGTAACCATCCACTGCCTGCTTACAGATCTTCCTTTCTCTTCCACAATACTCCCTAAGCCTTTATGTGTGTGTGCGTGTGTGTGTGTGGGTGCAGTATATAAAAATACATTAATGCCTGATCACTCTGAAGTCTCTTACTTTTTGTATCACGGCCAATTTTGTGTCTCTATATTAATATCATCTACTATGTAAAGAAGTTTCTCTGATGAGAGTTGAGGGATGCATTAATCTGTGTGTATAATGGTAAGTCATTAGGGGTCAGTTTAATACCATATCAATTAAGCAGAATATTAGTACTAGGTTTTCTCTTAGCATGTAGGTAGGACCTGTCTAGCCATAGGTTCTTAGTCTGGTAATGGTGCCAGGTATGACTTTCATCTTGTGGAGTGGGCCTTAAATCCAATCAGAAAGTGATGGGTTATTCCTATATCTGTGTCACACTTGTACCAGTTGCCAGGCTAGACATTATTGTAGCATGCTCAGTTCACAGTTGGGTAAAATTGATGATTCCTTTTCCTCTAGCAGTGTACATAACATTTTCTAGCACCTTGAAAGCTAGCTAGCAGGAATGAAGCTTTGAGGTCAGTGCCAGCTTGATTTCTCCATTCAAGCATGTGATGTCTTTAGCAATAGGGTCTTAGTTTCAACTTCTGGAGGATAACCAAGACTATTTGAAATAGTCTGAGATGTTTAGGAGTCTACAGGACCCTACTGCCCAATAACTATAAAAGAAGTAACCCATTTGTGGTACTGGGATTTTTTTAAAAATTATTTTTATTTAATTTAGTTTTTTGTGGGTATACATTTATATTAGGGTTTTATTGCTATGAAGAGATACCATGGTTATGGCAACTCATAAAGGAAAACACTTAATTGGGGCTGGCTTACAGTTAATAGGTTTAGCTCATTATTGTCAGGGTGGGAAGCATAGTGTCATGCAGGTAGACAGACATAGTGCTGGAGAAGTAGTTGAGAGTTCTCCATCTGGATCCTCAGGCAGCAGGAAGAGAGAGAGTGATATGTTGCCTGAGCTTGAGCATCTGAAACCTCTAAGCCCACCCCCAGTGACACACTACCTCCAAATGCCATGCCTATGCCAACAAGACCACACTTCCCAATAGTGCCACTCCCTATGAACTGATTGGGGCCATTTTCATTCAAACTACCACAATGTATATTTGCACATGCTACAGCATGCACATAGCAGTCAGAAGACAAGTTTCAAGAGTCATTTCTCTCCTTCTGCCCTGTGGATTTCGGGTTGTTAGATTTGACAGCAGACACCTATACACACTGAGCCGTCTCATTGACCCACATGCTAGTTTTTTGCTGAGACATATTACTCAATAGCCAATGACTCAATATCACCTTTTCGTATCTTTCACTAATGATGGCAGATTAAATTAAATTATATTTTTATCTGTATTCTTGTATATCCTTTCTATGAATACACACATACACACACACACAAACACACACACACACACATATATATATATATACACACATATATATCCATATATATATGTATATATATATATGGGCTCATCACATGGTTTTTCATGGTATTGAGTTTATTTTACATGTTTTCTTCCTACACGATGTTAGACATCTCAAAGCCAAGGGTCCCAGATTTAGAAGCATCTGATTCTTTTAGAAACAGTAAGTTGAACTTGCTCAGCTGATATTCAACTTGAAGCTCAGGGGAAGGGGGGGTTAAATAATAAGAATTAAATTCTTGTTGAAACAGAGGTGATCTCTGAAGAAAAAAGGAAGTAAATACATAAATATAACATCTGGTATTGGGAGGACCCAGAGCACAAAGAATGGGTATGGTAGCAGCTATCTTAGGGAAAATCTACATTTAGAAAATGGAACAAAGATTATTAAAAGGACAAAATAATCAAGCTTTTCCTGGCAATTTTTTTAACAAAACATATTTACTGTGCAATGAATATGCACCACTAAATACTTATGCCCTGAAAATAAAGCAATAGATGAGTAGTCATCTTTTTTTTAAAGAACTTGAAGGTTAGCTGCCCCTAGTTTAGGGGAGAAGCTAAAAATGTTAAATACTGAAGACTCTTGAGAATAGTTAATAATTCATCAGCTTTTAGATTTGAACATTAGAAGGTGAGCCAGTGAGAAGGCTCAGCAGGTAAAGGCTGGCATGTTCCTTAACTGACATGTTAATGCCATGTGAGATGATGTGAGTGAGATTCCTTGGGCCTTACATAGTGATGGCATTAAAGGTATGTACCACCAATGCCCGACAAATCATCACATCTTGAAAAGATCTCACTTGCTGTCTCTATCTCCCAAGTCTGCTTTTCATGCAAATTGTCCTCTGACCACCACTTGTGCTATGGAACCCCACCCACACCTACAGACAGACAGACGGATGGACAGGAAGAAGGAAAAGGAACAAAAGAAAGAAGGAAAGAAGGAATTAGATAATATGGAACACAGAGGAATGGACTGACAGATGAAAGAAAAATGAAGAAAGGAAGGAAGGGAGGGAGGGAGGGAGGGAGGGAGGGAAGGAGGAAGGAAGGAAGGAAGGAAGGAAGGAAGGAAGGAAGGAAGGAAGGAAGGAAGGAAGGAAGGAGAAAGTTGGAAAGCAAATGAGAGGGATGTGACCAGTTTGATTCCAAACATAAGGATGAAGGCCAAGAGGCAGTTTTGATGGTTCACATCTGTAATTGTAGTACTCTGAAGGCAGAGGAAAGGATCATAAATTTAAAGCCAGCTTGGCTCACCTAGAAAGTTCCAGACCACTGAGCTAAATAGTAAGAACTTGTCTTTATTTTTCTTTTATCAGATTTTTTTATTTACATTTCAAATGTTATCATCTTTCCAGGTTTCCCCTCTTGAATCCCCTTGCCATCCCCTCTCCCCTGCCTCTATGAGGATGCTCCCCCACCCACCCACCCACCCACTCCCACCTTCCTGCCCTGGCATTCCCCTACACTGGGGCCTCTAACACCCTCAGGCCCAAGGGCCTCTCCTCCCCCGATGGCCACCGAGGCCCTCCTCTGCCACACGCATTCATATATTATACAGTCTAGAAAACTAAACACTAAGAATTTGAGATTTTCTTGCACACCAGGTTTATGTGTGGTTTAGGTACGGCCAGTCAGATATAATTATATTATACTTTAAGGGAGGTATAATTCCACATGGAAAGGAAAACAGCAAAATAGATATAATTTATCCAGTTTTAAGGTGAGCCTGCAGCAAGAAATTCAGGGAATTGTTACCTAATGCCTAGAAAAAAAAAAAGTATAGACTTGACTTCTGATCTTCGGCTTCTTGATGCGGTATAATAATGAAGAATATTGGTTCCTGTGAAAATCATCTTAGAGAAACAATTTGAAGGAGGAATGATTTATTTCAGCTCATATTTCAGAGTTTTTAGTACATCAAGTAATGAGGGGCATAGCAACCCATATCACAGAAGCCAGGAAACAGAATTTCTATGTTATATGGGGGTTTTTTCTTTTTTTTCCTCCTTCTATTCTATTTGAGCCCATGGTATGATGTCCTCTTTCAGGAAGAGTCTTTCCCTCTTAGCTAATCTTTTTGAGAAATGTCCTCACAGATGCATCCTGAGGTGTACTTTATTAATCTCCCAGGTACTTCTGAAGTTTATCACAGTGCAGCCGGGCAGTGGTGACGCACGCCTTTAATCCCAGCACTTGGGAGGCAGAGGCAAGTGGATTTCTGAGTTCAAGGCCAGCCTGGTCTACAGAGTGAGTTCCAGGACAGCCAGGACTACACAGAGAAACCCTGTCTCGAAAAACCAAAAAAAAAAAAAAAAAAAAAAAAAAAAAAGATAGACTAGAAGCTCAAACAAGTTCCAAAACACAAAATTTCAGAAGTGACTCCCCTCCAAAGTCTCATGTCTATCTCATAACACGTAATACCTTCAGTATATCTTTAAGAGTTTCTATAAGCATTTTTCATGTTTTTCATTTGTTTGCTTTTAGATTCTATAATGTTACTTTAGGTTTAGGGGCTACATTTTAGACCTATCAATTGGTGGGTATCACATGGTCAGATCTCTGTATTTTGACTAGTTGTGGCTTTCTGTAATGGTCTGCTGCTGCACCAAAAAGAAGGTTCTTTGATGCTGTGTGAGAGCTACAGCTATCGCTGGGTGTAAGGATAAGTATTTAGAATGCAGTTAGGAATTATACTGGTTTAGTAATATGACAGTAGTACCTTATTCTCCAAGATCCATGGACTCACCAGCCATGACAGTTGGCTAGTTTTATAGTATCAGGCAATATTTTTTCTCTTGTTAATTGCTCCTTGAGTCCAATTTTCCTGAATATATTCTTATGGTAGATTTATCTTCGTACTTTCCACAACTCTCCTAGATCTATCACTTATATACGTATTTAATAACTTAAACACTGCTAATATATCTTACAGAAAATTGCCTCTATCAAAGAGATTCACATTTCCTGATAG
Source organism: Uromys caudimaculatus (assembly GCA_028551405.1). Taxonomy (NCBI): domain Eukaryota; kingdom Metazoa; phylum Chordata; class Mammalia; order Rodentia; family Muridae; genus Uromys; species Uromys caudimaculatus. The sequence continues at coordinate 108,840,498 of CM052722.1, forward strand.
AATTGCAGTAATGAAGAGTCCCATCAGTCTCACTGAGCTTCTGTGTGTTATCTCACCTAGAAAAAGTTGACCTACGAGAACAATGCAATAACTCTTGAAGACCAAGTATAACAGAACCTAGAAGAAAGCACTCTGAGTTTGAAATGCTGTTTTGCAGGTGGCTGTATACTGTGAACAAAAGCAAGACATCAATAGATGATTCTTTTTTCTCCTGAAAGCAAAATACATTGTGTTGTAGAAATTACTTAATCCCAATCCAGGGTTTCTACCTCACCTTAGACCATTTAGTTCCCAGATAAAAGACATACACAACTTTTATATTTATAATAAGATTTAATCAACACGAGCTGGGCAGGTATCTACCCTCTATGCTATTAGAATCTACTTTTCTATTGATAACCCTGAGTTATTATTCACTATGTTTTATTTGGGCTGCTCTTAACTCCAATTGGCCAGCCATGTTTTCATGGCTCACTAAGCCATGGCAGCTTCTCCTCTATTTCTTCACCTTTTTCTTCTCATGGTCCTCCTCCATCCCCAAGCCTGAAATCCTAAATCCTACCCGTGTCTCTTTTGCCCAGCTACTGGCTGTTGGCATTTTTATTTACCAATCAGAAATAATTTGTGGGCAGGGTCACATAGTGGCACTTGGGTCTATGTACAGACTCCAGATCTTGGGGGCCCATGCTTAGCAGTACAATAGCAAGGTCAAGCCTCAACAACATGATCCAAAGAACTAAGGGGTTATGAAAAGAATGTCACCTAATACTTTACTTTCAGAAATGTTTTTATTTTGCTTCTCATTCTCACAATAAGGCTTCTACTATTTTATAAACTTATTATTTGTAATACATTGCCATCAGTAGATACACAAGAAGGTTTATTCTGGGTCATGGTTTCAGAAGTTTTAGTGTTGTTTCTTGGCTCTGATGCTTTAAACCTGTTGCTACATAGTACATCATGGCATGAGTATATGGCAGTTAAGGCATGTTTACGCTATGACAGCTAAGGCGAGTAAGAGCAAAAGGGAACAATGAAGTCTTTGACTTACAGATCATCAGAGATATCTAAAGTACAGTGTTATTCAAGCATGGGGGATATTTAGCTTAGGAAAATAAGAATGACACTAAAATTAGAACTTGACATTGTTACTTCATGTCAGTCAGCAAACCAACATGAAAGCTAATTGCCGCCTTGGCAAAAGTGATTGATCTTGATCACTATTTACTGCTGTGTGTTGTATTTATTAACCATGGTTTATTTTTATTCGCCAACTGAGATCTTTCAATTGTAATGAAAACATATTTGTGCATAATTCCTTACATACACGTGTGAAGTGGTAGATACCTGAAAACTGGGCGCTCTGAATCACTGAATATGTGAATATTTAATTTTATAAGACATTGTTATAGTTTACACCTTGAATGGCCTCCAAAATCTCGTCTGTTGAAGGCTTAGTCCCCAATCTCTCAGTATTCTGAGGTGAGACTTTTGTGAACTGATGAGATCATGAAGGAGTTGACACCATGAATTAATTAATCCATTGATGGACTCCTAATGTGATGAATTATTGGAAATGGGCACAAACTTTAGGGGCTGAGGCCTAGTTGGAGAAATAGGTTATTGGGGGTGACGCCTGCAACAGTTAGAGATTGATTCTACTGCTGTCTTAATTCAATTAGACACCCAAAGGCCAATGCTGAGGGTCTCCGCCTCAGCTGGATTTGATTGGAAATAAAGAAATGCCATACAGCCAATGGCTGGGCAGGTAGACTGAGGCAGGATCTGGGGATTTGTACAGGCTAAGAACCAGGGGAGAGGGAAGGGAGAAATTGCCATGATGGGGAAGAAGAAGAAAGAACAGAACTAAAGGCCCGCCCGCATGTGACAATCAGGGAAAATAGACTAATGGAGCACTTCTCCAATTTGATGAAATATAGATTTTAAAAGATGTTAACTCAGAAGTACTGACAGTGGGAAGGATAAGAACTGCCCAGCCTTGGAGCTAGTCAAGGCACATTAAAATTAACTGGTGTGTGTGTGTATGTGTGTGTGTGTGTGTGTGTGTGTGTGTGTGTGTGTGTTTCATTCACCAATCCATATAGCTCCCGAGTGGGTGCATGCATGTAACTCACTAGGAGCCAAAGTAGTTTAGCCTATTACCACTACATGGAACAGTGAAATCTCTCTTTGGATCCTTCTTTCCATTTTCTCTGCTTCCTGTATGTTATAAAGTAAGCAATTTCGTTCAATCACATTCTGTCCTTTAAATGCCTTACTAAAGTCCTGAAAGCAATTAGCTATTGTCATGGTCACTGTTCTATTGTTGTGAAGAGACAAGGCAACTCTTATAAAGGAAAGCATTTAATTAGAGAGTTGTTTACAATTTCAGAGACTTAGTTCATTAATATCATGGCAGGGAGCATGATGACATGTAGGCAGATGCTGGAGCAGTTGCTAAGAGCTACTTTGTGATACAGAGCAGAGAGAGACTCTGGGCTCCATATGGGCTCTTGAAACCTCAATGTCTGCCTTCAGTCCATACTTCCTTCAACAAAGCCACACACCCTAATCTTTCTGATCCTTTCAAATGGTGCTTTACTCTGGTGACTAGGAATTGAAATGCATAAGCCAATGGGGTCATTCTTATTCAAACCACTGCAGGATGAAACCTCTGAAATCACAAATGAAAATAAATTCTTCCTTCATTAATGTGATTTTCTTCAGTATATTATCACAGCAATGGAAAGCTGACCAACACAATAGTATAAAAAGAAAGAGGGAAGCCAGTGATTAATAATTTTTAATTTATATCTGTTAATTTATAAGATTTTGTTATAGTTTGTGGGATGGTTTGAATAAGAATGGCCTCCAATAGACTCATAGATTTGAATGCTTGGTCACCAAGATGTGACACTATTAGGAAGTATAGCCTTGTTGGCATAGGTGTGGCATTGCTGGAGGTACTGTGTAACTGGGGGTGGGCTTTGAGGCTTCAGATACTCAAGCCAGGCCCAGTGTCATTCTTGCAGTTGCTTGTGAATATGGATGTAAAACTCTAAGCTACCTCTCCAATACCATGTCTGCCTGTTTACAGCCATGCTTTCAGCCATGCTCCCCCCTAAGCTAATAATGGACTAACCTCTGAAACTGTAAGCAAGCCCCAATTAGATGGTTTTGTTTATAAGAGTTGCTGGTCTTCTGTAGAAGTAAGTTCTAACAGATATGCTGGCAGTCGAAAAAGTGAATCTTCCTTCTTCCAATGTCCTTATGTAGGCCTCCAGCAGAAGGTGTAGCCTAGATTAAGGTGTGTACCACCACACTGAATCTGGAACTTGCTTTGTCCTGGGCTGACCTTGAACTCAGAGATCTGCTTGGCTTTGTCTCCTGGGATTAAAGGTGTATAGCACCATGCTTGGACCTAAATTTAGCTAGGTGGGATCTTGCCCCAAGGTTACCAGTCCCTTAATTCAATTTAATATACTTGAACACAGGATTCAGCTCCATTTCACTTCCTGATGCCCCTTTAATACTTGAACCATATATTTTTCCTTTCTCAGCTTGCTACCCTTATTCAAAATGCTCTTCATGAGACTTAACGAAAGAACAAAGTCTATGATGGGTGTTTCTGAGACTTCCTTTGTCAGTGTAATTAGTCTGAGTCTCTTCACCTTAGTCTCAGACAGACTCTTCAGAAAAGGGCAAAAGACAGCCATGTTCTTCACCAAAATACAACAAAATAGCCTCTAGGCCACATGTTGAAGTTCTTCTTCCGGAAAACCTCTTGGACCAGGTCTGCACAGTTGAAATCACTCACAGCAACAGTCTTCCATATTCCTACTAGGATGACTCATTATGCCCCACTTAAAATATTCTATGACTTTCCAAATCCAAAGTCCCCAAATCCACATTCTTCCAAACAAAAGCATGGTTAGGCCTATCACAGCAATACCTCACTCCTGGTACCAACTTTTGTCTTAGTTAGGGTTTTACTGCTGTGAACAGATACCATGACCAAGTCAATTGGGGCTGACTTACAGGTTCAGAGGTTCAGTCCATTATCATCAAAGCAGGAGCATGGCAGGGTCCAGGCAGGCATAGTGCAGCAGGACCTGAGAGTTCTACATCTCCATCCAAAGGCACAGGAAAAGACTAGTTTCCGGCCAGCTAGAAAGAAGGGCTTAAAGCCCATGCTGAACAGTGACACACCTACTCCAAATACTATCCTCCAAATATTACCATTCCCTGGGCCAAACATATTCAAACCACTACAGCCATCATTTTGCTTTCCTTCAAGCTGTGATGTTACTGATCATGTTATGATTCAGGATAAACAAAGTTATTAGATGTTGCACACATGTTCCTGTCATCCTCTTGAATGTGAGTTAAATAAGCATCTTCTCTTTTTAACTTTATAGCATGAAGTATTTTTTTATGGAACTGAAAAATGAGCAAGAAATATAGAAACCACACTGATTTTTTTTGTGACACTAATCTTATATTAGTGCAGTGAATACTTGGAAATGCTCAAATCTGTGTTTCTAACAGTATGGTGCAGATTGTTTGGGCAGAAGGTATTGTGTAAGGACCATTGGGCCTCACCTGCTTACAAAATCTCTCAAATGCTGTATTTAATGACTTATAGAATGCTAAAAGTGGAAGGTATCTTCACAGTCAGGCTGTTCATAGCCCATAACTGGGGAAAAGCAAAGCCTAAAAGAGCTGAAACAGTGAAGTAGTCAGAACAGAGTTGCCACCCTCTAACTTGATCTTCTGAGCCCCCAGGGCAGTTTTGTGGTACCTGTTTATATACTTACTTTTATTTTTCATATGTGCTGTAACACAAATAAGGTTTTTGTTGTTGTGGGGCAGTGTTTCATGGGTCTACTGAATTATTGCATGTATAAGAAGAATGTTTTTGCTCTTGGTCACCTACTCAATAGTTTTTCATCTCATGCTGGCATCTGTAAAACTTGTTACCATGATATTTGAAGGTAGAGAGCAAAATCTCAGACACTTTATGGCTTCCCAGTTGCAAGCAATAGTTTCAGAAGTTAAGTATTTTGGGAAAGTTGTGTTCTAATTAAAATAGTTTTGGTGATGCTAAAGCAAAAGAAAACAGCAAAACAAAACAGCAAAACAAAAATAAAAGAAATGGAAAGCAGATTATTATCTTGTCAGCTCCTGTAATTAAAGATTATTGTGAAATATTCCCTGACATCGATGTGGGGAGCAGTGTGTGATAAATTTTAATTATTATTTGAATAGGAAATCTTTCCCACTTCTCCTTTAATGTAACATCTACTAATTTTGCAAGGAATGATAGAAGAAAATTAGTAGAAAGTAAATATATACTATAAGGATAAAGATGGAAATATAATTGAGGGGAGTATTTTTCACGTTCCTTCTAAACACAAATGCATTAGGGTAATACTAATTGAAGTATCACCTTAAAGGTCTTTTGACTAAAAAGCAAGAGAATTAATGTGATTTGCCCATGAGACAGATTCTAAAGCTAGAATAGGGGATATAGACCATGTGAAACATCCCATTTGAAATATGACACATTCAGATCTAGTGAGAGTAAGGGTTTCAAGTTCATGGATTCTAATTATGGTAATAAACTACACACATTTTTAATCATGCTATAATTTTTCTAATTTTTGCTTCTGTTCTTTTGCTTATTTGTAACTCAACTTAGGGTTTCTGGAAGGAAAATATCATTTTATTTCACTTATAATGTCATACTATATAATTATCTGTTGAGTAGCTGCCATATTGACTCTAGATGTATCATATTCAGTACCACACAAAACAACTTTTTGCCACTACAGAAATACTCCCTATGTCCAAGATGATATTCACAAACTTACAAGCCAGGCAGTCATTGAATTCTTGATATGGAGACTATGATTGAGAAACTGATTTCTTAAGTTCATTGAATTTTAAATAATTAAAATTTATGTTTAGAAAGCCACTCTTGGCTAATGTTTACACATGGGACTAATAGTGACCGTGACAACTGCAGCACAAACAGGAATGTTAAGAGGAATTAGAAGCCTGATAAAATTTGTTATTTCATTTATTTTTGTTGATATACATGCTTCTAGTATATATACTACAAAACTCCTTCATGAATTAAGTAAAAAACATTTATAAACATGTATAACATGGTAAGTGGAATGGAAGTATATAAACCACCATCCACCCAAAGGGTTAAAATCGGTAGGTGTATAGAAGATTACAGAAATAAACGTAAACAGGAAGGATTAGCTCAAATCTCGCGAGATCAGCAGCTGTCACGAGAGCTCAAAGTTCCACGAGAGTTTAACCACCGAGGTTTTGGGCTGCCCACAATCGGTGAGGTGTTGCTATCACCTCTGGTTGTTTAGTTGGAGACCTCAATCATGCCTTCGGATGTGAAACCAAGGCAGGGAAAGAATAGATCGAAGAGCCATGTTTATCGTGGAGCACGTTCAAAGATAACAACTGCTGATACCGGATACAGAGGCGAGACTTATCAGGGGGCTTTGAATTTTGTCCAAGGGGGCAACATGGCGGGTCCCCCTCGGTTTGGCTTCTGGACTTCAGTAAGTCAGTGTCTGCAATATTTTTGGGCCCGGAGGCACTTGGGCCTGCTTCTGATTTTACTCTGGACTCTGGTGATCATGTGCTATCTTGTAAACACTGGTGAGTGTTGGTTCTAGGCTAGAGAAGGTGTGACAGGGACTTGGGAAGTATGAGGAAGATGAAGACAAGTTCGGGACAGAGCGATGGGTAGGGGGTGGGAAGGGATTGGCGCGAAAAGAGGTAATTGAGGTGCTAGTCAGCAGGGTTAATGGGGCCAAAGGTGACAGGGCGAGACAGAGGGCTACAGGGATTGGTAGGGGGTAGTGAGGCAGGGATTGAGGGGGTGAGGCACAGGAGTGGGGTTGAGGCAGGGGCAGGATTTGTATGAGCCTATAAGGCAGTGCTGGGGGGATGGGGTGGGGAATGAGAGTGGTGAATTCTGGTCCTCTGAAACAAAATTGCTCTTAACTACTGAGCATCTCACTAGCACCTATAATAATAATTATTAACATAATTTTATAAATTTAGAAATATTATATAAACTTTAATATTAATAATTATATAAATACAAACAAATAATTATACATTATTAAAATGTGCTATATTATTTTTCGCTAACAATATCAATAATATCAATACATTATGTTAATTATAGTATTTGTATTTTATAATCTATCAATTATAATTAATAATGATACTATATTATAGCATAATAAAAAGTAATAATGTTATTATTATGTGGGAGTATGTGTGTGTCAGTAAATGGATGTTTGTGTATACCATAGACTGCATATGGAGGTCAGAGAACAACTTATAGAGTCAAGTCAGTTCTTTTCTTCCTACCTTTATACTTACCTGCCAAGGATCAAATGCAGGTTGTCAGACTTGCTTGGCAAGTGCTTTTATCAATGGTTCATCTTGCTAACACCAGCTCAGATTATTTTATTTTGGTTCTCAGATTGGCTAATAACAAAAAAGGTGTAGGAGTTCAAGAAAAAGTGGCATTTGGTTGTACTACTGTTACAGGTATACTTCAGGCTTTACTGGAAGTAATAACCCAGTGGAACAGTGTGCAAGGCCCACGCTGGGTTTAATTTGAAGCATCAAAAAGAAAAAAAATCACCAAACAAAACTAATAATAACAAAATAATAAAGAATTTATGAAAAAGATTTTTAAAATATTAGCAAATATGTAGCTCTAATAATATTCTAAGCAGATGATAATCATTGGAATGTTCTTTGAAATAAAAATGAGCTAAAAACAACAAAAATGTTTTCTTAAATAATAATTGAGCCATATAAAGGAATAACTGAGGCATAGTTAAAGAGATGATTGGAGAATATTTTTTCTTACATGGGAGAGAATTATGCAAATGAAACTAAAATTGAGTTCTCTGTAGTAGAACAAAAGAGGGCTAAGGAAGACTTTCTGTATCCCTGTGTAAGGACATCAGCAGTTTTCAAGACAGTATCATAGGTTCTAATTTAGTTGGAATACATACTAATTTTTCTTTTCTTTTTTGATCCTGATTTTTCCAGTGGTAGACCTTTAAATACTAAGCTTTTTGTTAGGCAAAATTGTTATTTAAATCATTGTTCGGAAGGCCAACAGTATGTGTGAGACAGTATGTTAAATATTTGTTAATTTTAATACTTTTCCTGGTTTTTAGCAGAATCACAATCTGATTATCATGCTCTTTATGCTGTTACAGATTAAAATGCAACATCTGTCATATTTCCATAATTATTTTAAGCAAAGGTTAATTAGTATTAAAGGTTCATTGAAAAATGACAAATATTTATATGTACTGGGATTAATAATTTCACCTGTTAACACTTTTCAGACTCTCTGTCTCCAAAAGCAAAAGTCCCCTGGTTCAGTGAGGCTGTAGAACTTGGACCACGGTGGGAAAATATGTTGAACTTTTTCTTTCCAACAAGTAAGTTTTTGATTTCTTTTAAAACTTAATGTCCTTGTTTTAAAACAGTGATTAAGTACTGAGAAAGGAGTGTGCTTTCTCAATTTTGGAGCGGAACAGACTTACATTTGAGACCTGACTCTGTCCTTTGTCTTAGGCAAGATAATCTCTCTGGAATCAGTGTTTTCATCTTATAATGAAGATATATACCCCAGGAATTTCAAGGATAAAGTGGGACAATAATTGCAAGGCAAATGTGGCAGATTAAGGCTTAAATTTATAATTTTGCTTAAAACACATTTACTTTAGAAATACTTAAAGCCTTTATAATTTACCTGAGTGACATGGCTTAATTTAGTCACAGATCCAGTATTGTGAAATTGATGTCTTCTGTGGCATCAAGCAGTGGCTCTGTTGTTATGGAATATACCAGATGTTTTCCCATCTGTGTTAATGATAAAGAGTTCAGGATTCAAGTCACATCGTCCTGTGATCTGTATATGGTTTTCTTTGTTGTTGATGTTTGTTATTTTTGTTTTTTTTGTCTTAAATCAAGAACATGATGGCATCTGAGAATTCTTAACCACAAATAAATGTGCAGCATGTGGTTTCCTTTCAAAGTGAAGTTTCTCATAAATTGTCATGATAAAGATTTTACTAAAAACTATGTAGAATTTATTCTAAGAAAATCCAACATACTTACCTAAACACAAAGTTAAATCTATTGTTGAATTCAATATCTCACCAATCAACTTTTCTATGAAAAAAAAAATCTCTTTAAGCTTCCCTAGTGGTTTGATCAAGTATAAAATAGCTATTGTAACACCTGTTATCTATGAGAATAGCAAAATAAATGGGTTCTTAAATTAAAGCTACAGCCACAGTCAAGTTGAATGAACAAGAAAATAAGTCTGGGAAGGTGTTGTGTTGAATAGGCTAAAAGAAGGGTTTATTGAGTATAAGAAAAATAAATGACAGTTTAAGCTTTAGAGCTTTGAAAACAATCAGAAATAAACTGTCAAACACTTGCCTAGGGTGGTTGCAGTAGTACAAACTGATGAAATGGCCTTGAAAATGGTTCAAATGACATTTATTTATTGATTTATAATTTTAATTTTCCTAACCTAACAGAAGAATTTGAATCCAAATCAATTGTATAAAACTGTTTTTCCTCAAATCAAATAGTTTCTTCTCCTTCCCTCCTTTTCTTCCTTTTATTATTTTTGACAGAGACCAACATAGCCAAAGGTAATCCTCAAATTCTTTATGTAGTCAAGGATGATATTACACTTCTGTTCCTTTTGCTTCCATCTTCCAAATTCTAGAATTAGAGCCACATGCCATCAAGCCTGGTTTTATGTGGTGCTTGGGAATCCAACCCAGGGCCACATGTATATTAGGCAGGCACTCTATCAACTGAGCCACATTCCCAGCCCTGCTTCCTTTTTTAAGAAAAGAAACATTTGACCTAGGTTGATTCACATATTTGAAAACACAGGATTAATGTTTATCAGTTGTACATGCTACTTGTTTTGAAAACAATAATTATGAACTATGCAATGGAAAAGATTTTGAGTATTCCCAACACAAAGAAATGATAAATGTTTAAGATGATATATATCACATATATTATATATACATATATATTATATATATGATATATATCATCATGAATGATGCATATACCAATTACTCTGAAATAATCATGCATACACTATATGCATATATAAGTATAGATTTATTGCAAGGTCACTGAGCCCATAAATGTATACAATTATTGTGTGTCAGTTAATGATACATTTTTGTGATTCTGAAATGGCTTTTACATATATGTATTTCTTAAATTAGCCTTTTAAAAGTAGCATCCAAAAGAACTAGGTTTCAGTCTAGCACTTGCATCCTTTGTTTTTGCTGCTCTTCTTTTCTGGTCTTACTCCTCTGCTTGTCTCCTCCTTGTCCTCCTCCTCCTCTCAGTAACCCCCTTTTGCTTTCTGTCATAAATACTATGATTTTAACCATTGAATTTTACTGTTTTAATAATGTGTCTGTATGTCAGTATGTGATTATGTACATATGTGTGCAAGTGCCCGATAACAACAAAGGTATTAGATTCTTCTGGAGCTGGAGTTACAAGCAGCTGTGAGCCACTTGACATTGACATGAGGAATCGAACTCTGGTCTTCTGGAAGTGACACACTCTTAACCTCTGAGCCATCTCAATTTCCCACATATTCAGCTTACTTTTTTCTTCCTTTTCCCAATCCCTTAAGACTCTTTTAACCCCCTATCAGAAGTCTCTTTCAAGTTTCATACCCACATCTACTCACACTGTTGTGCTTTATAAAAAAGAAAGGGCCAGGATATGTTTGATAGAGTGAGATATGATGAGGTGGAGGGGGTGCCTCTGCGGCCCCATGCTGAGACATCCCTTTCCCCTAAGGTACCAGTATAGAATAGAGTTTATTTAGGGCATGGGGAGGGGAGTTGAGGAGGGAGTAGAGGCAGAGAAAGGCGGGGGGGGGGGGGGGAGGGAAGGAGAAAGAGAAGAGAAGAGAGACCAGCCAGGGACATGTAGAGAGAGAGGCAGGAGGGGAATGGGGAGAGAAGGGACAGAGAGGGTAAAAGAGTAAGAGAGGGAGGAGGAGGCAAACAGCCCCTTTTATAGTGAGTCAGGCATATCTGCCTGTTGCCAGGTAACTGTGGGGCGGAGTCTAGAAGGAATGTATGTAGCATTTGTTTTTCTGAGGTTGAGTTGCTTTACTTAAAAGAATAATTGCTAGTTCCCTCTATTTTTCTGTAAATGTTGTGATTTCAGAATCACAAAAAGTATCCTTTTTCAAAAATTTTTTATTAGATATTTTCTTTATTTATGTTTCAAATGTTATCCCCTTTCCTGGTTTCCCGTCTGACAACCCCCTAACCCATCCCCCTTCACCTGCTTCTATGAGGGTGCTCCCCCCCACCCACCCACCCCTGCTTCCCTGGCCTGGTATTCCCCTACACTGGGGCATTGAGCCTTTACAGGACCTCTCCTCTCATTGATGTCCTCTGCTACTTATGTGGCTGGAGCCATGGGTCCCTCCATATGTACTCTTTGGTTGGTGGTTTAGTCCCCAAAAGTATCCTTAACTGCTATTTAGTTCCTTCTTTGTTGTCTTTGAGTTACTACCAACCCCCTCATGGCTTATAGGTCTTTTAAAACTATCTTACCAGGCTAGGGACCTAGTTCAATTCACAAAATGTTTGCCCAACATGCACAAAGATCTGAGTTTTGAGCTGCAGCACTGCATGAAACTGGGCATGTGGTATACATCTATAATCCTAACAGTCAGGAGGTTGAGGCAAGAGGATCTGGAGTTCAAGGTTATTTGTGGCTGGAGACCTTGTCTCAAGAAAATATCCCATTAGTTAGCAATTTTTTTTTTTTTTTGGTGTTTTCGAGACAGGGTTTCTCTGTGTAGCCCTGGCTGTCCTGGAACTCACTTGGTAGACCAGGCTGGCCTCGAACTCAGAAATCCACCTGCCTCTGTCTCCCAAGTGCTGGGATTAAAGGCGTGCGCCACCGCCGCCCGGCCTAGTTAGCAATTTGTGTATTTCTACAGTTTACCCAGGATGAAATGTGTACTATTAAAATAACTGTAATTTTTCTTTTCTCATTTTAACTTTAGCATTCATCATTATTTATATTTTCAAATGTACTATTACATGTGTGTCTTTTTTCTTCTGCTTTGTATTTATTTGATTGTGAAAAATGCTTATTAATTATGCTAACTCTCCTTTCTTGGATTCCTGTCTCTGAAAGCATGCATCATAAGGGACAACCAGGAGGTAGTGGCATGTAATAACCAGCCGTATCTCAGCAAGAGTGAATGTTTAAAATCCAAGTGCTGTTTTCCACCATTTGGGACCAAAATCAGATGCCATGCCCCACTAAGGGATAGTAAGTAGATCCTGTCTCATTTGTTTATTTGGTTTAAATACTGAAAAAAAAAAACAAGTAGAAAAACATTTAAGTAAGTAGGTTGCAAGGTTTCAAGTATATCTTTAGATTTCCCAGCTTAACATGTCTAAGGGACCCCCAACCCAAGACTAATAGCATTAATAAAAATTCTGAGGTAATTCCCTCAAAGTTTCTCTTTAGTCCCCAAATAATAACTAACCATTCAGAACTAATCTAACCTGTTCATTTGGTTCAGTCACTCTGATTTTTTCAAAGCATCTAAGCTCTTGTATGAGGTGTGACCCTCTTCCTGAGAGAAGGTACTGTCAAGGTGTGAAAAAAAGTATAGAGTGAGCCATTTCATGACCAACTCGGAAGCAGAGGTGGGGACTGCTGGGAGAAGGCCTTGCCAAGATGTTCTTCTTCTTCTACTTGGGCCCTTACTCTAATTTTCACTACCCCCTAATGCCATTAGTAAACTATAAATCTAGCAAGTGATTAAACCATTCCTTAATTGGAGAAGAGCTTTCAGGATCTAATCTGTCTGGAGATTTTCTTAAAGATACACTCAGTGGTATGCATCACTTAATCATTCCGGTTTTTCTGAAGCTGGTCAATTGCCAGTCAACACTTACTATCACAGGGAATAATTCCTTCTCAATCACGGTAAAGAGTCGTAGATGATATACCTATACCAAAAGAGAGATTAACAGGAGGAAAAACCTCACAAATGTGTTTGATCATAATTCTATGTGACATTGAGCCTTTTTTGAGTTAAGAGTGGATGATGCAAGGCAACACTGAATATACTTAGATTCTATGACACATGGGCATATGTGGAAATGATTGGACAAAAAGAGATTTAACTGGGGAGATATGACCAAACTCTTAACATCATCTCTGCATTACATTCCTTCCTCTCTGGTATCTACCTCAGGACCTTTTTGAAATAGAAGTCCCATGACCTACTAAGTCAGGGATTTCTTTGTTCTCTCTTCCTGTGTGTCACTTTTGTTTTTTGTTTGCTTGCTTGCTTTGGTTTTCTAAAGTGTGGTCTCATGAAGCTCAGCTCTCATGAAGCTCAGGCTTGCCTCAGATTTGCTGTGGAGTTGAGGATATCATGGAACGTCTCATAACTTCAGATGTCTAAGTTACAGTCCTGTGCCATAGCAGCCAGCTGCTCAGACAATTTCTTTATCTCCAAGACTGAATTTAGGGGAAGATCAGATGAACAGTTTTGAGCTCATGGCTGGCTTTAGGGAAAAGGACTTCTGCTTTCTCTGATCTGTTGCGAGGGGAGTGAGGAATAGGAGCTATGAAGCCAGGAGAAAATCAGAATGAAATGTGACCTTTTTTCCCCCCTGACTTCAAGTATGACTTTGAACTTTCTTTGTAGCAGATGATGACCTTGAATTTGCAGTGAGATTATAGGCATGCACTACTACATCTAGTTTAAGCCATGGTCTAAACGTCACACCTCGGGCTTCATGCATACTGAGCAAGTACTCTACCAGCTTCTGGGCCTCCAAGGCTACATGGGAAGCCTTTCCTCTGGGCTGTCAGTTCCTGCTTAGTCCTGATAATACCAGTTTAGCATGACTTAGCTTAACCTTTTATTTTCAGATTCTCTTCCTATGTAAAAATGAACACTATGTATCCTGTGTTCAACAGCTTGGCATGTAGTAGTAGATGTGATTGTTTCCTGTTAGGTACCTTTATTATCTTTTCCTTGTTCTGTCTCTTTTTGAATAATCCAACATAAAATTACCCTCTTAAGATTTTTATTTCTTTCTGAAGTTAAAGAAATATACTATCTTTTTTTCTTACCTTCATTTGCTAGTGGAGACATACTATCTGTTGGTTCAGTGATGGATGGATTTGATGTGATAGAGCACTAAGAAATAATAACAGGATCCATGCAAAACAATATCTTAGATTTATGTAAGTCCCTATTCAGTTTAGAGCTCTTTGTTGTACGTCTAAGTATTAAAGATGAAACCTAAAGCCTGATCATGAATATAGTATTGCAGTTTTAATGTGTCATGTGGTACTCAGAATTCATTCATCAGTTTACTGTTTCAATTATGTCTGAAGAAACAGTTGGTTCTTTTAGTGGAAAAAAATTGAGCCGTGACTTACAATTCCCCAATCACATTAGAAGGCATTTCCCAGTGCATATGAGGCTAAAGTATGCTTATTCACCTGCAAAGTTTTGATTCCATGTTTAATTGAGTGCTTTGTAATTTGGAAGTTAACACTGAAGAAGCCATTTCTCTCCCAAGTTAACTGTCCATAGGTTGAATTGTTCTTCAGATGCTCTAGGATGCAGAACATAATGGCCTTAGAACAAGTACACTTAGGGCCGTACAAAGAGTCTATATTATGAATCATAACTTGCCAAAGAAAGCAGCCTGATTATTTTGTTCAGATACTGTTGGGGTCACATTTTGAAAGTAGCATTTAGTTGCATTTTAGAAACTCCTACCTGAAACATTTCACGAGATTCACATTTTATTTTACTTCATTAACTTACAGGGTTTTTTTGTTTGTTTTGTTTTGTTTTTTTGAGACAGGGTTTCTCTGTGTAGCCCTGCGTGTTCTGGAACTCACTCTGTAGACCAGGCTGGCCTCGAACTCAGAAATCTACCTGCCTCTGCCTCCCAAGTGCTGGGATTAAAGGTGTGCGCCACCACTGCCCAGCTTAACTTACAGTTTTTGAAATACTTCAGATTTGCTTCTCTTGCCTAGTCATAAAAGTAACAGGATATAATTAAACCAACAGAGCCTACGCAGATGCTTCGGGTGTTTGGCCTTGCTATGATCAGCATGATAATCCTGGGATTTCTGCCTGTGTATTGCTGTTCTCTTTGCCGGAGGAGGTAGGCAAACAAACCTTTCTTTGCTAATTGCTAACTGTATGTGCATATTTATTCCTGTGCTTTAAATATGAAGAGATTGTGGTTGGGTTTCTTTTATTTTTTGAGAAAACCTAAAAATAAAATTACCAAATTTTTCTTTGGTTATTTTTTTCCCCCACAAGTACAAGATGTACTGTTTAATAGACTTTGTATATTTCATCATAAAACAAAATCCCAACTGGAGGGAAAAAAATTCTGCAAGCTGCAGATGTGTGGAGTTGGAGTAGTTATTAACTGCAAATGAAAGAGATCCCTGGACGTGTTCGGCTGCCATTGCTCTTCTGTCCTTGGTCGTAAAACATCGGACTGTCTTTACAAGAAGTCATGCCAGATGCTTTTCGTAGACTTATACAAAATCCCAATGGAAAAGTAGCATGTGATGTTTTCAAATTTGTCCTTTTTTTTTTTTTTTTGTCTCCACCCCCCTGCAGAAGAATGGGTGCGAAGGTATATAGCACAGCCAGAATGAGTATGAAAGTGTGAGGCAGGGGAATATATCTTAACAGCATAGTCCTTCCTTTGCATGGGGCTCAAATGTTCAATTTCCAGCACTGAAAAAAATTCTAGGGAGTTTAAACCATAGTATTTAGGGAAATCACATATTCAGATTCAGGTACAGCATCACCACAGGCATGACTGGGAACAAGTGTCTCCTATGTCCCCAGCCATTTCCCTTTTTATCTCCAGTCAGGGTCTCATTGAGTTGTCCAGTCTGGCTTTGAATTTACTGCATAGGTCAGGTTGGCCTTGGACTTTCAGGGTTTCTTCCTTAGCCTCTGCATAGCTGGGATGATAGGCCTGTACCACAAAGTGCAACTTTAACACATAATTCGGAGATTTTCTGTTAAGTCACAGCATTTCAACTATTCCCACTTGCATCCAAGCCAAGTCTTTTTCTCAGATTTCATTTAGCTTCAAATTTTGAGTGGATAGTTTTGTCTGTGGTATATATGTTTGTGTATATGAGGGCCCATGTGCCTGTGCTTGTGATTAGGCCAGAGGATGCTTGATGGTCTGGCTGATCAGCCTCTACTTTATCATCTGAGACAGACTGAGGTTACAGGCACACAAAGCCATATCTAGCTTTTTGTTGTTGTTGTTGCTTCTAATAACCCCACCCAGGTACTCCTGGTTGTATGCTAAGCACTCTTACTTGTGTGTATGGTTCCTATTCTGTATTCTATTTCTGTCCCTCTCTCTTTCTCTTTCTTTAAAGCAAAATCACGTCATCTTTTTTTTTTTTAAAAAGAAAATGTATGTGTTGTGTAGCTGTTTTATCTGCATGCATGCATGCCTGTACCACGTACTTGGCAGGTGCCCAAGGAGGCCAGAGGAGAGCATCAAACATTCGAGGACTGGTACCTTGTGTGTGCTTGCAATCAAACCTCTGGAAAAGTAGCCAGTGCTAACCCTCGGCCATCTTTCCAGTCTCTTGTTTTCCTTTCTCATGCCCCCCATGCCAGGTGATTGGGAGTAGGAGTGGAGATTTTTGTTTCCTTCTTTCCTTCAAAGCTTGCTTTTATATGAAAATAACTTATGAATAAAAGTGGAATCTTTGTTAGAATTCAATGACTAGAATTATGCCTTCCAATTTAGAAATGCCTCAATAATAAGATTGGTATAATTTCCTTTAAGTCTTCCAGTACACATTTACCAATGGACTTTATGAGGCCATTCGCATCCATTGGATTCTTCTCTTTAAAACGAAATCCAAAGATTAGCCTCTGATCAGAACATATTCTATGTTTTTATGTAATACATACTATTTGAGAGACTTGGTCACTGACAATAAGAGTGTAAGGCACATTTGTTTTTGGTTTCCTAGCTGTTATGGTACTATTTTGTATAAAGAGGAGTATGCTCCTGTCATTCTGAGATGCCTACTGTGGCCCCAGAACAGATGACACTTCAGCCTAGGTGACTAGCTCAGTTTCTAGGGCCAGTGGTTGAGGGTAAATGGAACACTGTCAGTTTCTCTTGGTAGACTGACTTTAGAAGTAAAGAGCAGTAAGGAGATAAATGGAAGCCAAAGGTTTCCAAACTCCCTTTCAAGGGTATTCTATATCCTTAGAATAATCCTCTTAGAGCACTTCCTCTCTCCATTTCAAAGAATAAAGGACATAAGATGTTAAATTCGTCAAAATAAATAACCCCATAAAAGGAAAATGGATGTAGCAGTAAAACCCATATATAGCTATTTAAAATTGAAAAGAGGGAGTGCAGAGAGGGCTCAGCAATTTAAAATGCTTAGTGTTCTTCTTTCAACCACCTATAATTCCAGCTCTGGAGATATTTCAGGCGTCAGGCTTCCAAAGGCACCTGCAGTCAGACATACACACTCCCCTCTCCCACACATACATTCACACACAGTTGCGTTTGAAAGTTAAATCTTTAGAAAGGAAAAGAAGCCAGACACAATTGTTTAAATCACAGGAACTAAAAGCCAAGTACAGATCTGCAGTAACATGATCTGTGTCTCTGTTGAAAGAATCCTTCTGCCCTTTTAGCATTGGAAGGTACCCTTGTTCTCATTTTTATTACATTCTTACATATGAGCCGGTAGAGTGTTCCTTAGGACGAAAACGTGTAACACCTCTCTCAGTCTTCAGTTGCAAACCAAAACCAAGCAAGATTTTGATACTCTCTTGGCTCTTAAATTTGAGCAGTATTTTTTATTTATATACCACCTAAAGAGCTAACAACTGGCAATAATTGGAGCAATGAAAAATGAGAACAGGTGGGAGAAGGGAAAGCAGTGGTGAAGACTATCATCATTCTGCAGAACCAAATCAATGCACAGCTGAGCATATTAATTCAGTACTTGTTTTGCTATGTAATGTTAGAGTGTGTGTGTGTGTATGTGTGTGTGTGTGTGTGTGTGTGTGTGTGTGTGTGTGCGTGTGTGTGTGCGTGTGCGCACGCCTAGAAGCCAGAAGATGGCACCTAAAGTCCTCTGCTTTCACTCTCTGCTTATTCCCTTAAGTTAGGCTTTATCTCTGAAATTCCGGTTCGTGTTTTCTTGGCTAGTCTGGGAACCAACAAACTCCATAAATCTTCCTTTCTCTGCCTACCTCAGATCTGTTACAAATAATTTGAGGGACACACAGCTTATTATGCAGATGCTGAGGTAGGAACTCTAGTCCTCAGGATTTTAGACAAAACATAGAATTAGAGTGAGTGGGGAGAAAAGGGGAGTGTCTGTGGAAGACAAGATCTGAATGGGAAGAGGCCTTTCCACAGAATTCTTTACATCCAGAGGACATCTCCTTAGTATAGGCCCTTTAGCTGCCTCTTGTCACTTATAAACAGAGGATGCTGAATTTTGTCCTTGGAATAATTGGTACTGAGTCTCCGGTTTACTTCTAGACTTGAGGTCAGATTTGATACAATCTAAGTACACAGAAACTCAAGCCTGCTTGAACTAGTCACAAATGCAAAAGGGAAGACAGAACAGAAATGAAGAGCTTTCTAAGAATTTGCTGCTAAATAGCTTAATTAAACTTGCATATATGATGTGTTTTGAAATTCACTGTACCCTCAAGGTTGTGTGAGGCCTATTTTTAGCCTCATTAATAGGGATCAGAAGCTTCACTAGGTTTAAGTGCCACTGATAGGCTTAAGAATGACTTATATGAAGAGGAAGAAAAAGACCAAGTGGATGGGGACAGAGAGAAGCAGAGGAGGAGAGCTCTAAAGGTGGCGGGGGTAGAAGGGTGGGGTGCAGCGTGGGGGAGGGGTGCACAGAGGATTCTGAATCACAACCATTAGATTAAGTGACAATGACAGTAGTATAAAGTAACAAATTCACTTTCTAATCTTGATCTGCTTTTAGTTTAAATTCATGTGCAAGTGCTATTTCTGTTAGACAGTGTATGACACTTGAAGATGTACCTAACCTTGGTAAGGTGAAGTTTCAAATATAATACCATGCCAGATAAATTCAGATGAAGTACATTGTCGTGTTTTTCTTTATGCTGGATTAAATTTGTAATTTCATATTAAAAATTTCAGAACTTAGTCTGAAAATGACATTTTCTTTTCCTGACAAAGACTATATATTTTTAAAGACTATATCTGGTACTTGGTATATAGAATACACATCCCAGGTAAATCCAGAAAATACCCTTGCTCAGACCGATGTGCTATGGAATTCTCGCATTCTAATGTGGTTCTCATTATGATTATAGTCTTACTGCCACTTATTTTCTTACAATGATTTGTAAAGAACTGGGAATAAATATATCAAACATTGCCTTAAACTTATCATTGAATAAAGTAGAAAGGCATTTATGTATTTGATCCCTGTGGTTTGATGTTTCATTTTATCGTACAATATAATTAATAATGCCTTTTTATAAACTTTATGTAATAATTAGGCAACTATTGGAAAGTTTGGAGTTCTTAGCATTATATTCATATAAATTCAGAAGAAGAAATTAAATCTATAAATTTTAAAAGGATGCTTCTTCTGTAGGAACTTTGATAAAATGTGTCAGATGGTAATGTGGATGAAATGAAACTCTTGTAACACTATGGAATTGAAATTATATAAAGTCGGATCCTTTGCAAGATGTTCAGGATAAATTGTTCTGAAACAATAATGTAACCTCATTATTTGAAGATTGCACGTGTAAGATGTTCCTATCACGAGGAATCCCAAAGCTGTGTTTTTGAGCAATCTGGAGTAGTAGATACTATTAAAAAGAACAGTCAGATAGTCTGTTACGAAGACACTAAGAACATTTTTGAAGAATGCAGGGGCCTATTCCCAAACCTCATGTTTCCTGACCTTTTGTTTACTTATTTCTGTTGACTGCTTTGTTCTTAAACTTTCCTCCCTTGGATTTCTTTTTATGTTTTTTTTTCCTTCTGTTGCTGGGCATCAAACTCAGGGCCTTGCTCATGCAAGGCTCGTCCTCTGCCACTGAACTACATCCCTAGTGCTCCTTTTGTGATGTCTTGTTTTTTACTCTGTTAATCCTTAGTCTGCTTTTCTTTCTTTAAACTGCTTGTGTCCCCAATTTTCTTGTCATTTCTCAGATTATTAGAAGTATGTAGTAGAACATTTAAAAATATCTGTTCTTTAGTTCTGATCTTGCCACCAGTTGCATGGCTATTGAGCTTTTGTTGGGTGTTAATTTTCTTATGAAATACTGACTTGAGTTAGATTATTTCCAAGACTAAATTTAAGGTCATGTTGCCATCATATTCATACAAGGTCATTGTACCATCATATTCTGAGAGTCTCAGGATAGGTGCTTCTTAAATAGGAATCGTGAATTCCCAATTGCTCTCATGAATTTGATGTTCTTTCAGCACCTTACATGCACATAAGACGTGAGCTCATCTTCATCTTCTCCCAGCTGTCTCCATCTAACACTGCACTTAGTTCTTTAGTTTCCTAAGCTAGAACCTTGGAACTATTTGTTGATTATTTCCTTTTCTTTATCTTCACTGTGCAATATTTGTTTGCTTAGGTTCCCTGCCTGTGCCTCTACCACCTCTGTGTCTGATACTGGCATAGCCAACTCTTCTGGCCCCTTCATATAGAAAGGAGCTTGCATCTGTATACCAGGTATAGATGGCTTGCAGTGTGCCCTCCTGTATGTGTGAAGGATGAGGTAATAGTTCCTCTAGAGTTTCAGTGCAGGAGTGACATAGGGAGTGGTTAGTATTTGGTCGAGGGGGAAGATTGGGAATTTTAAGAGGCGGGCATGATTGGAAGGTGAGTGTGGAGTCTTCTATTAGAACTACCTGAAGAGAAAGAACCCTAGAGGGAGGGAGAGTCTATAAGCCTTTATAAGTTAGGAGCTGTGATAGGTTATGAGAAGAGAAGACAGTTATAGGCAACCCCAAGGTTAGTTGTTTTGACTCTTGAATAAGGAGTTCACCAGCTGCTAAGGTACAAATACAGGGTACCCATCCCTGGATGGTTAGATCTAGTTTTTTGACAAGTATGCTACAGATGCAAAAGAAGGTCCTATTTGGTGACCTAAGACTCCAAGGGCAAATCCCTCCTTTTCAGTTACATAGAGGGAAAAGGAATGAGTCAGGTCAGGGAGATGTAAGGCTGGGACCTTAAGGACAGCCTGTTGGAGCCTTTGAAAGGCCTTGGTAACAGGTTTGAGAGGAGGTTCATGGGTGGGACCTAACACCACTTTATATAAGGGGCGAGAAGGAGGGAAAAGGAAGGAACCCAGGAACGTAAAAAGCTAGCCATTCCTAGGAATGATAAAATCTCTTCCTTGTAGAAGGAACAGTTAGAGACTGAATCAGATTCTTTCTATCTAAGGTAATAACCTTGTGGGTTGGGGTAATTGTTAGTCTCATATAGGTGACCTGAGGAGTGGACAGTTGGACTTTAGAAGGTGGGACCCTGTAGCCTCAACTGGAAAGAAAATTTAGAAGAGCAGAGGTGTCCACTTGGCTAATCTCTAGAGAGGGGCTACAGAGAAGGACATCATCCACATAAAGTACAATCTTAGATTTAGGGAGAGATAAAGAGAGTAAGTCAGTAACTAGAAGTTTACTCTTTTCTTAGTGTGTCTGTTTTTCATGTCCTTTTCTCCTATGCTTGGCTTAGTGGGAACAGAGAACAGCATTGAAAAGCAGAGCTGGTGAGCTGCACCATCTTTCTTGCTCCTGATTTTGGTGGGAAATCATAGTTTCTCACAGCCAAATATATTAGCTATTGATTTATATATGTTTTTCATGCTGAGGAAGTCCTTTTTTTGCACCTATTGACTGAGAATAATTTTTCATGAATACATGTTACGTTTTATCAAATTCTTGTATGCTTCCAGGATTAGGTAGGGATTTTGGTCTATTAATACAATGGATTATATTGATTTATTTGGTATACCTTGTGTAAACCCCACCTAATAATGGTATATAATTGTTTGCTAGATTCTATTTGTATATTTTGGGATAATTTTTGTGTCCATAATAATTATGGACAGGGAAATTGTAATCTGAGAAAGTGAACCAAGTTTTCTTGAAACTAAGGAAGTAAAAGACAAAGTTAATAGATAAAAAACAACCATTTACCCATATGTCAGCAACAAAACACAAAATTAAAAACACATTACTATTTGTACCACCATGCTCTAAAATGAAATACATAAAAATATACTAAAATATGTAAAGATAGAAGAGAGAGAGAGAGAGAGAGAAAGAGAGAGAGAGAGAGAAAGTCAGAAGCCAGGGCCTGGACAAATAGGTGTGGGCTGTCCCGGAATGGCTGAGTTAGAACAGTCCAGGTAAGTTGGGTAGAGAAGTGGGTGTCAGCATCTGTCCAGGTAAAGGCAAATATGTTCTTTGACTGGGCGTCTAGAAGGATAGAGAAAAATGCATTCGTGAGATCTAGGACTGAAAAATGGGAAGTCCCTGAGGGGATAGTAGAAAGAAGAGTATAAGGGTTAGCCACAACAGGATGGAGGAGAACCACTGCAGAATCAATGCACCTGAGGTCTTGAACCAGTCGATAGGTACCATTAGGTTTCTTAACTGCTAGTATAGGGGTGTTAAAAGGGGAAGGGGTGGGGCAAAGGAGTTTTTTTTTTCCTTAAGAGGTCAGAATTGATAGGCTTATGACCCCTGAGGCTCTGGATAGAGAGTGGGTATTGAGCTTGGGTGATGTACCTGGTAGAGTTCAGTAACTGGATGATAACAGGAGAATGGTGTTTAGCAACAGAGGGGTTCTGGACGTCCCAAACTTAGTGTGATGTCAGTGGTTTCGGAGGTCCTGATGCCAACAGGGGCTTCACCTGAGAAGCTGGTAAAGGAAACAACATGTTAGTGTTAGTAGGTTGACTGACTAGAAGAAGGAACAGAGGAACTGCTGACGAGCTTGGGTTTAGGTGAATGGGGGGTGGGAGCAAAGGAAATAGAAGCTCCCAACTTAGCTAAAAGATTCCCTTCCCAATAACAGGACATGTCAGCACTACCACAAAGGAATGGGTGACAGGTACACCCCTAAAAATTCAATTAAGTGGTGTGGTCTGGTAAGGAAGGTAAGGTTGTCCTCCTACCCCGACAATAGGAAAAAGCGAAGGGGAAGTGGGTCCCCAAAACTCCACCAGGACCGATTAAGTGACCCCAGTGTCCAAGAGAAAGAGATGGGCCAGCACATACCGTGATCGTTACCCAGGGCTCCCTGCTAGTGATGGCATGGTCGGATTGAGAGAGCTCAGGCCTCCTCAGTCACCTATAGCCAAGCCTAGGAGATCAGCTGGAGGGTTACCTGGGCATGATGTCCCTCTGTCCTGTGCAATGTGAGGGCAATCGACAGCTCAGTGTCCCTCCTGATGGGACCTAGGACATGCCCCCTTGGCTTGCAGGGGGTAGGGCAAGCTCTGGCCCGGTGATCTTGTTGACCACACCTATAGCAGGGGCTGGGTGGTCTCTGAGCCTTAGAAGACCAGGAGTCCAGGATAGTAGCTGAGGCTAGTTGGACAGCCATTGCTAGCATGTGGTATTTTTGTTTTCAGGCTTTCTCATCTCTCTCTCATGGTACACCTTGAAGGTCAGCGCCAAGACTTCTGCCTGTGGAGTTAGGGGCCCCTTCTCTAACCGTCTAAGTTTAGCTTTTATGTCGGGGTAGCTCTGGGAAAAAAAGTAGGTCATCACAAGTTGCTTACCTTCTGGGTTTTCGGGGTCCAGGTTAGTGTGTTGCAATAAAGCCTTTGTGAGGTGTTCTAAAAATTGAGTTGGGTTTTCCTGTTTGTCAGGCACTACCTCAGATCCGATTGGATATGTTCAATCTGTTTGATGAATTTCGTCTGCATGCATTCTTGCCTCTTGCCACACTTGCCGGCGTTCATCAGGAAGTATCTGAGTCACGGAACCATATGATGTGTTTATAAAAATATACTGAGAAAAAGAATATGTTCTATAGGGGTGTGGTGAGGTGTGGGGGAAGAGTGTGTCTCAGCTGGCCCATGCCAAGGCATCCCTTCCTCCTGAGGGACCAGCCACATGACAGTATAGTATAGAATAGAGTTTATTCAGGGCATGGGGAGGGAAGTTAAGAGGGTAGTAGAGGCAGAGAAAGGCAGAGAGAGAGAGAAGTAGAGAAGAATGGAGGCTGGCCATGAGCACGTGGTGGGTGGGAAGGGAATGAGGAAGGATGAGGGGGAAGGGAGCAAGAAGAGAAGAGCAAGAGAGAAGCAAGAGAGAGAGGAGGGGGCAAGCAGCCCTTTTTATAGCGGGTCAGACCTACCTGGCTGTTGCTAGGTAACTGTGGGGTGGAGTTTAGACAGAATGCTAACATGTGTGACAACTCCTCTAAGGATGGGTTCTATTAACCAGGAACTAAAGATAATGGTCCAGGGAGGGAAGAGTCTAGCATAAATGTTCTGGGTGAGGTCTGCTTCTACAGATAGTGAAAGGTCCCCGGTGTTAATACTCTCCACTCCTGGGCAGAAAGCGGGCATTTTCCTCCCTCAAGGAGACACTCCTTCTTGATTACCATTCTGGTTTCCATTGTAATCTAGGCAAAACCGCCTTTGTACTGCCTACAATTTTGTTTAATTTTGTTTTTTCCCTTCTGTTTTAAGGTTACAGTGGCAGTACAGTCCAAATCTTGACTGCTCTCTTGTCATAAGCAAATAGTTTCAGAAGAGCAAAAGGGAGCCTTCTAAAGGCTAAAACCATGATTGATTCCCAGAGTTGGCATTAGAATGTATCCAACTCAAGGTGTTCTTACTAGACACACAGTATCTAGAATGAGGCTGTAAGTGGGATGTGGAAGATAGCTGGGGGTGTGCGAGGGAGGGAGGGGCTGTGTGTGTGGGGGTGTGGGCTCTGGAGAAATTTCCTGGTTTTTAGTAAGACTGTTTGATTTTGCCCTTAGGTGAAGAGGGATAAAGGATGCTTGCCAAGTCAGTTTGGACAGTTACCTGGAAATCTCATCTACTCCTCTTTAGTCTAACCCCAGACTGTCCTGATTCAGCTCTTAAAAGCACTGCTATTGTTTGATTTCTGGGAATATCCAATGCATTTCAACATATGTGGGAGTTAGAGCCCATGTCCAATGTTGTCAGGAACAAGTAGTTGAGTGTTTACAGACATGTTGGTAAAGCAGCGATTGCACACCATTTTCTGAGGTGCTTGCTAATCTACTGCAGGCAAAAAGAAGGAAAGTTGTACATTCAGAATAGCAATACCATGCCAGTCAAACCACCAGAACTGTACCCACTCTTTTCAAAGGGCTGTGGCCCTCAAAGTTGTCTGTACTGGATGAAATCTCTAAAGGTAATATGTCTTCTAATACTCTATCTGTGTATGTTTTGTCCCAACAAATAATGTTTTTATTTATTTATTTTATTTTTTGGGGGGGATTTATACCAGATTTTAAGCTTCCTTATATTTTTTTATATGCCTTTAGTTAATTTGGCTAATGGTTTATCAAGGTCATTGATTTTTCTCAAATGACTAACTCTTTGTTTCATTTTGTTGTTGGTGGTGGTCGTGGTAGTTGTTTATTTCTGTTTTATTGATTTCAGCTCTGAATTTTATTATTTCTTGCCATCAACTACTTGTACTTGAGCTTTCTGGTATGTCATTAAGTTGCCAATATGAGATCTATGTATGTTTTTTGTTTTTTTTTTTAATGTAGGCACTTAGTGCTATGAACTTGCCTCTTAGAATCACCTTCATTGTGTTTTATAGGTTTGGGTATATTGTGTTTCCATTTTCTTTTCTTTTTTTAATTTTTTTAAAGATTTATTTATTTATTATATGTAAGTACACTGTAGCTGTCTACAGACATGTCTTCTTTTCTCTCTGGCCGTGTTCACTCAGGCCCTGCTCACTGTAGCTATCTTCAGACACCCCAGAAGAGGGCATCAGATCTCATTACGGATGGTTGTGATCCACCATGTGGTTGTTGGGATTTGAACTCAGAACCTTCGGAAGAGCAGTCAGTGCTCTTAACCATTGGGCAATCTCTCCAGCCTCTGTGTTTCCATTTTCATTCAATCTAAAAAGTTTTTCATTTCCTTCTCAATGTGTCTTGACCCAGTTTTCATTAAGTAGGAGTTGTTCAGTTTCTATGAGGTTGTATACTTTCTGTTGTTTTCTATTGTTGATAGCCAGCTTTAGTCCATGGTGGTTAGATAGAATGTGGAATGTTATTTCAGTTTTTTTCTATCTGTTGAGACTTGCTTTGTGTCTGAGTGTGTTGTCTTAGTTAACTTTCTAGTAGATGTGATAAAACACCATGACCAAAAGCAGCTTGGGTGGCAGTTATTTGGCTTATAGGTCCAGGTCAGGGATGGAAATCAGAGCAACAACTCAATGAAAAACCTGGAGTCACTTTAGCAGGGGCCTAGGAAGAATGCTGGTTACTGGCTTATTCCTCAGGGCTCACTCAACTTGCTTTTTATACCACTCAGGACTACCTGACGACCACCCATGGTAGCATATTGGGATGGGCCATCCTACATCAATCATTTATGTATTTGTTTATTTACTTATTTTATTCATTTTTAAAATTATTTTTTATATTTTTACAGTCCAGCATTACCCCTTCCTGATCCCCCCTCCCACAGTTCCTAATCCCATTCCTCCTCCTCCCCCATCTCCAAGAGGATGTCCCTGCCCCACCAGGCCTCCCTACTCTCTGGGGCCTCAAGTCTCTCGAGGGTTCGGTGCATTTTCTCTCACTGAGACCAGACCAGGCAGTCCTCTACTGTATATGTGTCGGGGCCTTGGACCAGCTAGTGTATGCTGCTTGGTTAGTGGCTCAGTGTCTGAAACATCTGATTAGTTGAGACTGCTGCTCTTCCCATGGATCACCCTCCTACTCAGCTTCTCCCAGCCTTTTCCTAATTCAACCCCAGGGGTCTCTGACTTCAGTCCATTGGTTAGGTGTAAGTATTTGTGTCTCTGTCAGCTGCTTGTTGGGCCTCTTGGAGGACAGCCATGCTAGGTTTCTGTCAGCAAGCACATAGTAACATCAATAAAAGTGTCTGGCCTTGCAGCCTCCCCTTGAGATGGATCCCAAGTTGAGCAGGTCACTGGACTACCTTTTCCTCAGTCTTTTCTCTATTTTTGTCTCTGCAGTTCTTTTAGACAGGAATAATTCTGGGTCAGAGGTTATGACTGTGGGATGGCACCCTCATTCTGCACTTGATGCCCTGACTTTCTACTGGAGGTGGACTCTGTGAGTTCCCTCTCCCCACTGTTGGACATTTCATCTAAGGCCCCTTCCTTTGAATCCTGAGAGTCTCTCACCTCTCAGGTCTCTGGTACATTATAAAGCCGCCCCCCATGAGGTTGCATATTTCCAGTCATTCTGTTGGCCCTCAGGGTTTCTCTCCTATTCCTAATACCTAATCAGTTCCCCCTTTCCCCTTCTCCTCCCAGCCAGGTCCCTCCCTCCCTCCTTCTTCCTCCCCTGATTGCTTTCTTCTCCCTCCCAAGTGGGATTGAAGCATCCTCACTTGGGCCCTTCTGCTTGTTAAAGTTCTTGAGTTCTGTGGATTGTATCCTAGGTATTTCTGTACTTTTTTTTGTTTTGGCTAATATTCACTTATTAGTGAGTACATACCATGCATGTCCTTTTGGGTCTGAGTTACCTCACTCAGGATGATATTTTCTAGTTCCATCTATTTGCCTGCAAAACTCATGATATCCTTGTTCTTAATAGCTGAATTATGTAAATGAACCATATTTTCTGTATCCATTCTTCCATTGTGGCACATCTGGGTTGTTTCCAGCTTCTGGACATCACAGATAAGGCTGCTATGAACATAGTAGAGCCCCTGTGGCATGGTGTGGCATCTTTTGGGTATATATCCAAGAGTGGTATAGCTGGTTCTTCAGGTAGAACTATTTCCAATTTTCTAAGAAACTTCCAGACTGATTTCCAGAATGGTTGTACCAATTTGCAATCCCACCAGCAATCAAGGAGTGTTCCTCTTTCTCCACATCCTGGGCAACATCTGCTATCACCTAAGTTTTTGATCTTAGCCATTCTGACTGGTGTGAGGTAGAATCTCAGGGTTGTTTTGATTTACATTTCCATGATGACTAAGGTCTTTGAACATTTCTTTGAGTGCTTCTCTATCATTCGAGATTTCTCTGTTGTGAATTCTGTTTAGCTCTATACCCCGGTTTTTGTTGGTTTTTTTTTTTTTTTTTTGGATGTTAGGTTCTTGAGTTCTTTTTAAAACTATTATTATTAATCATTTTATTCATTTACATTTCAAATGATATCTCCCTTCCCTGATTACCCCTTCACAACCCCCCCCATCCTCCTTCGCCCTCCTCTCTTTTGCCTCTAGCATCCCCCTACTCTGGGTTATCACACCTCCACAGGACCAAGAGCCTTCCCTCCCACTGCTGCCAGACAAGGCCACCCTCTGCTACATTATGTATCTGGAGACATGGATCCCACCATGTGTACCCTTTGGTTGGTGGCTTAGTCCCTGGGAGCTCTGGGTGGTCCGGATAGCTGATATATGTTCTTCCTATGGGGTTGCAATCCCCTTCAGCTCCTTAGTACTTCCCCTAGCTCTTTCATTGGGGTCCCCACTTCTTGAATTCTTTTTTTTTTTTTTTTTAATTTTTGCTGTGATTTTATTTTTTTTTATTTTTTTTATTTTTTTTTATTTTTGATACTTTATTTACATTTCCGATGATTCCCCTTTTCTTTGGAAACCCTGTGTCCCCTCCCCCTCCCCGCCTCTGTGAGGGAATTCCTCCTCCCACCCACCCGCCCACCCATTCCCATATTCCCACCTTTACATTCCCTTTTACTGGGGCCACTAGCACCCTCAGGCCCAAAGTCCTCTCCTTTCTCCCTGGTGGCAATCGAGGTGATTCTTCTGCCTCATATGTAGTCCAAATCATGGGTCAATAGATGTGTATTCTTTGGTTAGTGGTCTGAACTAGAGGATGAACAGGGAGAGGGTCAGGCCCATTGACACTCTTGCTCCCTCCATGGGGCTGCCAATTCCCTCCGCTC
>CM052722.1:108870316-108890070 GCA_028551405.1 Uromys caudimaculatus
AAATGGACATAATACTACCTGAGGACCCAGCTATACCACTCCTGGGCATATACCCAGAAGATGCTCCAACATGTAATAAAGACACATGCCCCACTATGTTCATAGCAGCCATATTTATAATAGCCAGAAGCTGGAAACAACCCAGATGTCCCTCATCAGAGGAATGGATACAGAAAATGTGGTACATTTACACAGTGGAGTACTACTCAGCTATTGAAAACAATGACTTCATGAAATTTGCAGGCAAATGGATGGAACTTGAAAATATCATCCTGAGCGAGGTAACTCAGTCACAAAAGAACGAATATGGTATATACTCACTGATAAGTCGATATTAGTCCTAACGTTTGGAATACCCAAGTTTCACTTTACAGTAACTGCTGCACTGAGAGTGAGGTCCCAGCTGGAGGAGTTGGAGAAGGGACTGAAGGAGCTGAAGTAGTCTGCAGCCCTATGGAGGGAGCAACAGTGTCAACTGGCCTGACCCCTCCTCCCCGATCTTCCTGGAGGCTGGACCACCAACCAAAGAATACACATGGAGAGACCCATGGTTCGGACTACATATGTGGCAGAGGAGGGCCTTGTTGGCCATCAGGGGGAGGAGAGGCCCCAGTAAAGGGCGATGTCAAGGTGGGAATATGGGAGTGGGCATGCGGGTGGGTGGGAGGTGGAATTTCCTCATAGAGATGGGGGAGGGGGAAGGGATAGGTAGTCTCCAAAGAGGAGACCTAGAAAGGGGGAAACATTGGAAATGTAAATAAAGTGTGTTGGAATTTTTATGGTGCTTCTTTGAATCTGTAGATTGTTTTTGGTAGGATGGCCATTTTTACTATGTTAATCCTATCAATCCGTGAACACAGGAGATATCTCTATTTTCTGAGGTCTTCTTTGATTTCTTTCTTGAGAGACTTGAAATTCTTGTCATACAGATATTTCACTTGTTTGGTTAGAGTTACCCCAATATATTTTATATTATTTGCAACTATTGTGAAGGGTGTTTTTTCCCTACTTTCTTTCTCAGCCTGTTTATCATTTGTATAAAGGAAGGCTACTGATTTGCTTGAGTTAATTTTATATCTAGCTAATTTGCTAAAGTTGTTTATCAGGTGTAGAAGTTCTCTGTTCAATGACCTATCCATTGGTGAGAGTGGGGTGTTGAAATCTCCCACTATTATTGTGTGAGGTGCAATGTGTGTTTTGAGCTTTAGTAAAGTTTCTTTTATGAATGTGGTTGCCCTTGCTTTTGTGGCATAGATGTTCAGAATTGAGACTTTCTCTTGGTGGGTTTTTATTTTGATGAATGTAAAGTGTACTTTCTCATTTCTCTTGATAACTTTTGGTTAAAAGTCTATTTTATTGGAAATTAGAATGGCAACTCCTACTTGTTTCTTGGAACCCTTTGCTTGGAAGACTTTTTTCCCAGCACTTTACTCTGAGGTAGATCTGTCTTTGTCATTGAAGTGTATTTCTTGTATGCAACAAAATGCTGTATCATGCTTGCTTATCCAGTCTGTTAGCTTATGTCTTTTTATTGGGAAATTGAATCCATTCATATTGAGAGAAATTAAAGACAGATGATTGTTAGTTCCTGTAATGTTTGATGTATGTGGCATTATGTATATATAATTCTCTCCTTTTGGTTTTGTTGTGAGATGATTAATTTCTTTTTTTTCCCCCTTTGGTGTAGGTACCCTCCTTGCGTTGGAGTTTCCCTTCTAGAATCCTCTGCAGGGCTGTATTGGTAGCTAGATACTGTTTAAATTTTGTTTTGTCATGGAATATTTTGGTTTCTCCATCTATGATGATTGAGAGTTTTGTAGCCTGGGCTGGCAGTTGTGTTCTCTTAGGGTCTGTATGACCTCTGCCTGGGCTCTTCTGGCTTTTAGTGTCTCTGGTGAGAAGTCAGGTGTATTTTGATAGGTCTGCCTTTATATTTTACTTGGCCTTTTTCCCTTACTGCTTTTAATATTCTTTTGTTGTTGTTGTTGTTCTGTGCATTTAGTGTTTTGTTATGTGATGAGAGAATTTTCTTTTCTGGTCCAATCTATTTGGTGTTCCTGTGCATTTATGGCCATCTCTTTCTTTAGGTTAGGGAAGTTTTCTTCTATGATTTTTGCTGAAGACGTTTTCTGGTCCTTTGAGTTGGGAATCTTCACTCTCTTCTATTACTATTATTCTTAGGTTTAGTCTTTTCATTGTGTCTTGGATTTCCTGGAGGTTTTGGGTTATAAGTTTTTTTTTCACATCCAAGAACTTTTATTGGACACAGCTGGGAGCCAGCTCTGAGGAGCAGTAGCACTCTACTGTCCACTCTGGTTGTTCAGTGCTGGGCCGAGTGTGGCTCCATCTAAGGAGTCTCAGCAACAGGAATCCCCCAAGGCAACAGTCTACTAATGATTACTATATAGTTGGGAGACAGGGCTGCTCCACAGACACATGAATATGACAAGTCTTTTATAAATAAACATCCAGTGAACAGAAAAATGACAACTCTAATTCATTCTTATACATAAGGAGCACTCTAGGGCGATGGGTAGGGTAACTGGAGGCTGACATCGTCATTGGTCAGGGGCCTGGGTGGGAGATGAGTGGGCCCAGATGTCCACAGCACAGAACAGTAGGGGCAAGGTGGGGGCGGCAGACAATAGGCACTAGGACACTGCATGTTTACAAGACCAACTATTGAGGGGGCAGCTGCCTGTGCATATATCAGGCTGTTCATTCTGGAATGATGAGGGGTGATCTTTACATCCTATCCTGTGACTGGTGGTGGAAAAAAATACTACTTTGTGGAGAGGATTAGGGCCACGATGAGACCTTAGAGGCTAAGCACCTCCGCAAAGATGAGGATCAGGATCATGCCCATGAACAGTTGAGGCTGCTGGGCAGTGCCCCGCACACCAGCATCTCCAACGATGCCAATGGCAAAACCAGCAGCCAGGCCACTCAGCCCCACACTCATGCCAGCACCCATTTGAAGAAAACTCCTGTAGAGGGTGATGCCATCAGTCAGGGAGTTAGTACTGCCATCACCAGGCTGTAGATGACGATGATCCCAGCCATAACCACTGGGATGATGGACTTCATGATCGGCTCTGGCCTCATGATCGACATGGTTGCAATGCTAGTACCATTGTTGGCTGTGCCATAGGCGACTCCCATAGTGCTGAAGACCATGGCGGATGAGGCGCCCATTTCACCGAAAAACACATATTCTGGGTTGTTCTTGATGTCAGCCATGTCTGCAAGCGGGGAGAGGGCAAGGTCAGTGGGCGGCAGTGGGTTAGGCCAACAGGAGAGCAGGCAAGCAGGCGAGTGAAAATTCTTGAGGTGGCAGATGTGAAGGTGACCGGGTTATGAGTTTTTTATATTTTATATTTTCTTAGACCATTGTGTCAATATCTTCTAAGGTATCTTCTAGGCCTGAGATTCTCTCTTCTATCTCTTGTATTCTGTTTGTGATGCTTACATATGTAATTCCTGACCTATTTCCTAGGTCTTCTATTTCAAGGGTTGCCTCCCTTCCTTTCTTTCTTTCTTTCTTTCTTTCTTTCTTTCTTTCTTTCTTTCTTTCTTTCTTTCTTTCTTTCTTTCTTTCTTTCTTTCTTTCTTGTTTCTACTTCCACTTTTAGGTCTTGGACTGCTTTGTTCACTTCCTTTGCCTGTTTGATTGTGTTTTCCTGTATTTCTTTAAGGGATTTCTGTGTTTCCTCTTTAAGGGCTGCTTACTTGTGTTTTCCTTTATTTCTTTCAGTAAGTTATTTATGTTCTCCTTAAAGGACTATTATCTTCCTGAGATAGGATTTTAGGTCAGCATAGTGGTTTTCAGGTGTGTTGGGGTATCCAGGGCTTGCTGTGGTGGGAGAACTGGGTTCTGATGATGCCAGAGTATATTGACTTGTGTTGTTTATGGTCTTGGGCTTGCCTTTTGCCGTGTGGTTATTTCTGGTGGTAACTGGCCTAGGTGTCTCTATCTGGAACCTGCCTCCTGTGTCCCTGGGTTGTAGCAGGTCTCCTGGGAAACCTGTTGCCCTGACTGCAACGGATCTCCTGGGAGACTTTCAGATGATGGGGTCTGTTGCACTGGGTTCAGCAGATCTCCTGGGAGGCCTTTAGACTGTGGGGTCTTCATAGGGGCAGACAAGCTGATGATCTACCCTGGTGGAAGGCCTTTTTAAATTCATGTTATTGATTTTATTTATTTACATTTCAAATGTTGTCCTCCTCCCCAGTCTCCCCTCTGCAAACCCCCGTCCCATCTCCCTTCCCCTTTGCCTCTAAGAGGGTACTCCCCCATCCACCCTACTCCCATCTCACCCCTGCATCAATCATTATTAATCAAGACATTTTCCATAGTTTGTCTACAGGCAATCTGACAGGGGCATTTTCTTAATTAAGGTTATTCTCAGATGACCCTAAGTGTGCTCTGGTGACAAAACAAAAAAGAACAGAAAACTAACTGGCATAGATATGTAAGTATATTATCCCATTAAGGAGATAATTATTCCTTACATGTCTTCAACATGTTTTCAAGTATTTCAGCTTTTCTGAGAGATGTTCTCCTGATCAGGTGATCGACAGGCATAGTTGAATTGACTCTTAAGGGGGAGTGCAGTAGTGTATGTTTTAGTCTGTTTACAGTGCCATGACTCCACCTAAAGTCAAAGATTAACTTAGCCTTTCCCTCAAGAAAGCCCAGCTACCTTTATCTTTTCATATGGTGCTTTAAGTCTTTTTTCAAAAACATCCCAATCACAGTCACTCCTCCTTCCAGCTCTATTGTTACTAATCCTCCCTCCTTTTGCCCCCTCTCCTCCACCCCACCTTGTGATACCCAGTCCAGCAGGACTATGTGCCCTAAGCCTTAAAGGACAATTACAATGCTTCCCTTTCATATTTTTTCTTTTTAAAGGTTATTTTTATTTATGTGTATGTGACTGAGTAAGAGTATCTCATATGTATCCAGAAGCCAGTGGAGGCTAGAAAGGGGTGTTAGATTCTGGTGCTGATTACTAGTTCTTGCAACTGAACTAAGGCCTTGTAGAAGAGCAAGACACACTGTAAGCTACTGGGCCACCTTTCCAGCCCCTCCATCTCCTTCTTAAAATTGGTTTGTTGCTAGGGAAATGAGCTGAGTTTCAAAGGATTTCACGAAAGGAGGAGTTGATCCCCAGCGGCAGCTAAGCCTGCTAATGCCTGTAGCTTCCTG
Source organism: Uromys caudimaculatus (assembly GCA_028551405.1). Classification (NCBI taxonomy): domain Eukaryota; kingdom Metazoa; phylum Chordata; class Mammalia; order Rodentia; family Muridae; genus Uromys; species Uromys caudimaculatus. Next base: position 108,875,526 of record CM052722.1, read on the forward strand.
TGTTAGTTAGGATTTACTAGAGGAACAGAAGCAATAGAGTATGTATTATTACAAAGGGAGTCTTCTAAATGTCTTACAGAGTGGCTTGGAGGATTTCTGCAGAACTGCTGGTTTTCAGTAGACAATGAAAGGGTAAGGAAGCTGAGTTCTGATATAAGTAAAGAGTGACAGCACTAATGGCAGCCACAAGTCACTCAATCACCAAAGAGCAAAGCCAAGCAGGGAACAGCAGCAGTGTATTTTCCTCAGAACTTTTTGTATGTTGATCACTTCCAGAAGGTACTGTCTACTCTGGGAGACAGTTTTTACCCATGCACTTAATTCTTCCAGGGAATCCTCTTTCAGACTTGTTCAGAAGCTTGGTTCTTAGCTGCAGATCCAGTCAAGTTGACAACCTAAGTATTAACCATCACACTAGCTAAGACCTGTGTCCTACTTAATGATCCCAGCCACACCACTCTACTTGATGTTCCAAGACTATATGGCATGTCACCATTCAGTCACTGACTGACTTGTTGCTATGTATCTTCTCACTCTCACTATCCCTCTCTGCCTTATTTCAGATTAGACATCACTTGTCTTAGAAAGATTAGCTCAGATCTTTTGCCCATACTGGACTTGGTTTCTTTTTGTTGTTTTCTACCATTGTCTGCTTACCTCTATAGTGACTGACTTCAATTTGTTGAAATTATCAGCTTATGAATCTGCCCTTTAGGGTATACAGAACAAATCATTTTACCCCTAATTTCTCTGTTGGGCATTTTCAATAAATATGAGATAGAATATTTAACTTTTTACATCAGAAGTCAATGCAAGTTGCATTGTCAGTGTTTTGGGGGTATAGGGAAAGGAGACATACTGGTACTACTACCTTCAGCAGCCTTAAAAGTTTACCAAAAGATTTTGGGACCATAATGCAGCCCAAACCAGGATATGTGGCTTCGATGCTGAAAAGAGTTTCAGGATAGATAGTTTATGAATCAGAATTAGGGGTTTTAGTAAAGATATTTTAATATAAGTTTTAAGCACCAGGACAAGGAGAAGAAACAGTGCTGGTAAGAAAGATGTCCCACAGTCAAAACTCTGACCCATAATTGTTCCTGTCTGAAAGAACTACAGAGACAGAAATGGAGAGGATTGTGAGGAAAAGAAGGTTCAGGGACAGGCCCAAAGTGGGATCCAGCTCAAGAGGAGGTCCCAAGGGCTGATGCTATTACCGAGGCTATGGAGCACTCACAAAAAGGGACCTATCATGACCACACTCCTGAAGACCCAACAAGCAGCTGAAAGAGTCAGATGTAGATATTTGCACCCAACGAATGGACAGAAGCTGCTGACCCCTGTGGTTGAATTAGGGAAAGGCTGAAAAAGCTGAGGAGGAGGGCGGCCCTGTGGGAGAACCAGTAGTCTCAATTAATCTGGACCCCTGAGATCTCTCAGACACTGGACCAACCAGGCAGCATGCACCAGCTGATATGAGGCCCTCAACACATATACAGCAGAGGACTGCTGGGTCTGTGTTCAATCAGAGATGATGCACCTAACCCTCAAGAGACTGGAGGCCCCAGGGAGTTTAGAGGTCAGGTGGGGTACTGGCTTACTTGGACTTTGATAGCTTTGTAAACCAGGTTAGTCTTGAACTCATAGAGATCCAGTTGTCTCTACTACTAGATTGTTGGTACTAAAGGTATGAGAATGCATCATGCAGCAGCAAGGCAAGTTTTTACAGTAGTCATAGTATTGTCTTGGTGGGGTTCAAAGTTACTATCTTATCACTGGGTGGTTCCTAAGGGGCCTCTGGGAGGATAAACGTTAATAAGGTAAAAGTCTAGCATACAGAGATACAAGAAGCTGAACAAGACAAAGGTTTTCTTTTCAGACACTCAGATAATACTTGGCACAGTAAGGACCTATAGCCAAGATGTTATACACTCAGAACTTAAGCCTGGGTCAGTTCTATTTTAACATAAAGTACCTATATATGGAAAGAATATTAATTTTATGCCAGCAGCTTTTACAGCAGATGATAATTGTGCTGGAATTCTTTCTTAGCTTGCAAGAGGCTCCAGAATGTGGGGCTCTAATCATGCAAGGCTCTAATCATCCATACTCTGTCTTTTATTCAGTCATAGTATGACCAGTTAGTGATAAGGATGAACTGAAAATCAAGTCCCTTGAAATCTTGATGAGTTAGTGCTCATGTGCTCGCTCTCTGTCTCTCTCTGTCTGTCTCTCTGTCTCTGTCTCTCTCTCTGTGTCTCTGTCTCTGTCTCTCTCTCTCTCTCTGTCTGTGTGTGTGTGTCACCTGTGTATGAACACATGCGCATATGAATGTGTATTTGGGGAGGTGAGAGATCAGTGTTTGCTCCCTCATCAGCTTATCTTTTGATGCGGTGTCTCACAGCATGTGGTAGTCTCTGGAAATCCACTTAGCTCCTCTTCCCCCATTAGTGTTACAGATACAAGAGACCATATTTGGCTTTAAAAATATTTGTTTTATTCTTAGTTTTTGGAGATTTTTATACATGAATATTGTTATGTAATTTCCACCCTTCATTCTCGACTTCTAATCTCACTCTTGTTCTCCCACTCCCACCCACCTTTATGACTTCTTTTTTATTATTGTTGTTATAAGTCTCTTTCTCTCTGTCTCTCTCTGTCTCTGTCTCTCTCTCTCTCTCTCTCTCTCTCTCTCTCTCTCTCTCTCTCACACACACACACACACACACACACACAAATATAACCTGCTGAGTGCATTTAGTGTACTGATATATATGTGTTAGGCTTGAACTCTTGGGACTGGATAACCTATCAGGACGTTTCCCTGGAGAAGACTGATTCTCTGGGGAACAATTTATTGACTGTAGTTTGTTTGTTTGTTTGTGTTTTATATTTGTGTGACCTTGCTAGATTTCCTCTGCCCACTTTTGAACGTCATCTGCTGTTATCATTGTGCAGGTTTTGTTTAGACAACCATATTGTGAGGATTTCATGCTTGGCTCTTTTATGTGGGTGTTGGGGATCAAAAAATCTCAGCTCTCTTTGTTTTTATGTGGTATGTATTTTTACTGACTTAGCCATCTCTTCAGCCCTCAGTAGGTTGACTAAGTAGTATGACTATGCCTTATTTTTCTTTGGTAGTAAAGGTGAAATGTATACCACCAAATTTAAAATAAACCACATGAATAAAGGACACCTGGCCATTTATGATGAAAAGTAAGATGTATTAATGTTACAGATTCAGGAGGCTTATATAAGCCTTAATTTCGTATCCATAATTCTGGATGTCTATAAACCTAAGTCATTTAAGCAACAGATACTGATACAATCTTGTCTGAGTTTTTTCTAGCCTTATTTACCACTTAGAGTGAATATGCATATATTTTAGTGTAGAAATGTTAAAATATTTTATTATGAAATACTGCCCAAGGCTCCTTGGAAGTATCAAACAGTAATCAGTAAATCACATCATGCTTCTTTTTTAAAAAAGCTTGTATTCTGATACATAGCTGGCTCTAATAGAGAACTATGTAGTTTTAGTTCTTCTCTCCCCCCAGACTGCAGTTAACAACATAACAATAGAAAGAGGTAATAGGCAAATCATATAAATATACTTTTGACCTTCACTTACTATTTCATTTTATGCCTGGTGATGTTTTGATATTAATTGAGGGAAAAGTGTTTCTTCCCTTCACACCAGTCTTACCTATTGGAGCTCAGTGACAACCCAGTAATGTAGTTTTAGCAGAGAAAAGTGAGTATTACCTTCAAAGCCATCTTTTCAAAGGCAGGCTTATTTATCTCTGGCTCCCACATGCTCAGAGCCTAGTTGCTGTGGACAGTTTTGGATGGCTTGATGTTCTCTTCCTTATGCTGTTTAGCACTGAGGTAAAAAGATGGGGAATCTGTTACTTTCTCTTTCTAATCTTATATGCTAACTTTTTTGCTCTCTTCCTTGGGTTTCCCTACATAATCTCTGCCATGAAAATTCCTTTGCTCCTATTTCATGTGTGTTGTGTTCTTTAGAAACTGAAAGCTCTATAAATAATAATCATCATTGTTTTATAAAAATCAACTAATATTTCTGAAGTAATGTTCTATCCTAAGGGAATCACATGCCCATTGAGGAAAAAGTTATAGGTTAGCACAGAGGTAGAAAAAATGTACTTTACATTTTCTAGGTCTAGATTTGAATCCTGGCTCATTAAGTAATTTGGCAACCTCAGGCCAGTTACTTTCCATATTAATCTCTCAGTTTCTTTATCTCAAAAAATGGAAATGATAGAGCTAGTCCCTGTGTTTCTCATCAGGAAAATTAAATGAGGTTTCGGATACAAGTACTAATATATGGACTATATGATTAAAAGGTTATGGATGTTGGGGGGTGGACATGGGGGAGCTTTGGAGAAAAGAAAGGGCAAGTATGTAATTATAGTTTAATTTAAAAAAGATTATAAAAGTTAAATAATTATGGACATTCATACACATAAATGCATTAGTGATATACTCTGTAACATGCCTGAGGGTAGCATGTACTAGCTGGTGCTATAGTACAATGATACTTGGTATAAGTGCTAGTTTAATAATTTCCAAATAGGAAATCCACTACCTTCTAGTATTTTCATGAGAATTAAATGAGATAAACTGTATGAGGTATCTGGGCAAGATCTTGGCACATAATGTCCTTGTTGCTTAAATGACCCCAAAAGTAAGTTAAAATGATTTGAAAATTATAATAGTAATGCAGTATAAACCATTACTATTCATTTTTTGGTCAGAGGACAGGGAATTCTCTCTGGAGTAGGAGTAAAATGGAAGGTGTCCTAGATTAGAAAGTACGTAAGGAGGTTGTTGAGTAGGTATCATTCATGCTACAGAGGAATTTGATGCCACACTGATTGTGGAGGATCATATGATTACAATGACTAGTGAGAATGATAGTGTGTAGTGGTGAATTTGAAGGAGTCAAATGAAGTACATTTCTTTTTAGAATGAGGTAAAAAAAAAATCAGACAGGAAAGTTTAGTAATGTGGGCAAATAGTGTTGCTATCTCACTACCGTTGAAAAGTAAAGGTGCATTTGAACTTTACATATTGTAACATGGTTTGATCCTTTAAGGAAGAGAATGAACAGGATGTTGAAGATTTTGAAGAAACAGAAAACAAAAATGAAGAAGGAGCATAAAGGGAGGAAGGCATCAGAAGAGAAAGGTAATAGGAGGGGACAGGAGGCCAGAGTTAACTGATGGGAGCATATAAAGTCGAAGTGCTCACTGATGTTAGTAACTTTATATGTCTATGATTAATATATTTGACTGACACTTGGTTTTACAGGCAAATATTTCAGAAAGTTTATCACCTGAAACTGTATGACAACTATGGATATTTGGATGACAATAAATAGTGAAGAGAAGTATCAAAGTGTTTGGGTGCTGCTTTGCTAAAGAATAGTTTATCTATTTACAGTAAATAAAGAAATGAAATTGTCCAGTTTTGACTCTAATTCTCCGTGCTATTCGATAAATAATCATGGCCACAGTTACCAATGTGTCTTGAGCATAACATTTATCCAAGGAAAGGCTGGCATGTCTTTAAGACTTTGTGTGAGTCCATGGAATATGATTATGAGGTGAAGTCTCCTTTTTCAACTCTGTCTAAGATTGCACTGTGTATCTTTAAGGAGCAGGTAGTGTAAGAAACAGCTAAAAGTACAAGATAAGATCCATGTGTTTATTAGACTCTTAAAGTACATGTTGATCGGCATATAGTTCATTAGTTTGAAATTTGTATTGCTGTCATTTACTTTTATAATAGATTATGATATGTGTGTATATTAGTCCTTTCAAGTTGCTTAACTCTACTCTATTTTTCTCTCATAGCTTTACTTTCCAGTTGAGAATGCAGACTTTCCATGCCAGAAGAGAGGAGACTTTCTTAGTCATCCAAATCCAGTTAACTTTAGAAAGACAATTTTTGTCGTAGTTTCAAATAAAATTAAAGTTCTATTGCATGTATCAAATCAGAATCTGGATTCTTTTTGTTAAGAAAAGTAATCCTACTGGGACCAGAGAAATGGCTCAGTGGTTCAAGTGCTTACTATGTAAGCATGAGGATCTGAGTTTGAATCCCCAACACCCAGAAATACGGGTTGGCTGCACATGCCAACTTCAGCACTGCTGGGGAGGGAAGAGCTTGGAGACAGTCACTGGAGCCTGCTGGCTGTAAGTCTAGCTCCAAGTTCAGTGAGAGGCCCTTTCTCAAGGAAAAAAGGCCAAAAGTGATAGAACACGAAAAACACCTGAAACTCCTCTGTTGGCCTCCTCACATGCATAGGGCGTATTTATCCACACCCTCAACACACATACCACACATTTACACATAACACAAAATAAACCTTTAGAAGATCATTTTTTTTCTTTATAAAATTAACTATAACCTGTGGGTCTGTGTTTTGCCTGGCTGCTGGGGTGTATGAACACTGCTAGGGCAGATGTAAGGCAGGGATACTATGCTATATTCCATCCTTGCTGCCATCAGGATGCTGGGCTGTGGGACATGCCAGCATACCACTCAGGGGAGGCAGAATGCAGCCTAAGATGGGGACTCCAGTCCCTGTCTCTCCGTGTGAGTGAAGGCACATGCAGGCTGGGGCTGAGGACACCCAAATGCTAGGAACCATGAGAGTTGAGAATGGGGGTGGGGGGTCAGGCAGTAATGATCCCAGGGTTGGGGGAGGGAGAATCCAGTTTAACTCAGGGTGAGTTGTCAGAGGGGCCTTCTGCTGGAGACTTAGGCAGTGGGGCTCTGTATCGAAAAAAGCTTTCCCCCTATGGTGGTTCTCTATAAGAAAGACAGTCCATGCTTGTCCAAAATGTTTATTCATTGTGTAAAATGGGTGCATACAACTTACTCAGGGTGGACCAGAGATTAAGTACCTTTTGAAGGAAAGAATGTCCAGGAAGGGAAGCTTATTGGTCAAACACTTGGGAGTGGGGGGAAGGGGCATCTAGATACCTCATTAGCACAGAAAACTCTGGGCTCCATGTTATGCAACCAGTTGCCATGGTCTCGTGCTCCAGGACAGGAACCTGGTGGGGAGCAGATTCATAAGCCTATAGTTCTCAATTATGAGAATTGCCAGGGTTCCTTAATCTGCTCTACCTTTCCAGTTTTTCTGTCTGGTGACATGACACCTTTTGCCTCACAACTCCTCCTTTTTCTTTTTATAAAGGGGAGGTGTCATTGGAGTGACTGTCTCATGTTATTTGTAGTACAAATTTTGAGTGGGGTAGGATGTAAGCATTAAAGTAAAACACAACACAGGCCAGAGGAGTAGTGATGGTTGGGGGCTGGGATACCAAGGGATTAGTGAACCAATTAATTGCTCAGTGGATTGAAATTGAGAGTGAGTTTGTACAGAATTTGTGAGGGTATTAACATTGGTCTTAAACATTTGTTTGATCTACATAGACAGAACGTTTCCTTACTATCATGTAAGTTTCCTCAAGTTTGTAGCTGTTAGGTTCTGGCAAGAGAGTTTTTCTGTTGCTGGATGGACCCAAGGTGGGTGGTTGTGGATCTTAGCATCTGCTTGTCTTCAGTCAGATGATGCATTTGGACAAAGGCAGCTTCATGGCCCCAGGCAGATCTAAGGAGACGGTGGGTAAGTCCCTGTGTGGCCTGTAGCAGCACTATCTTTCCCCTTTTTGTAGAGATAAGCATGTAGGATAATCATAACAGGGGAGCAAAACCCCAGCAAGGGGATATCTGCATAGGGGGAGTGTTGTAGATGTCAAACCTATAACAGTTTGATTTGGAGCCGATCAGTGATATGTTGCCATGGTCCTAGAAAAAAGACAAGGGGGGGGAGCGTTGGTGAAGAAATTTTAGTCCTGGAAGAAATCCTTAAGAGTTGAGTTCCCTGTGTTGTATTAAGGAAAGCAGAGGGAAGAGTTGAGAGTTTATCTGCTTTAGGTAACTGAGAAAGAAAATATCATGTTAATTATGTATCTGGGAAAGGCTTGTCTGTAAAAAGAAAATGGTTTAAGTAAATAATATTATTTTATTAATTAAGAATTAAATGATGGTTATTAACATAGTTGGTTTGACCTGTGGGAGGTTGTTTAAATATGATTTTAGAAGCTTAAAAGAAATTTTCAACAAATTGAAAAATCTTGGAACAATTTTGGGTTAAAAAGCATGAACATTGTTTCAGGTGTTCCTGTTAGGGAGAAAAGTAAGAATTTAAAGAAGTATGAAAATTTTGGGTTAAAAGGCATGAACATTGTTTCAGATATCCCTGCTAGGGAGAAGAACAAGGATTTAAACAAAGAAACATGAAAATTTTGGGGTTAAGGGTTTCAGGTGCGTCTTTTTTTGAATTCTCAGCAGCAAGATCTCATCCAGTATGTTTTGTTCGTGGGGCTCTTTTTGCCTAGATGGAGGGGAAGAGCCTGTTCTGCCACACAGCAGCTGCTGGCCATTTGCTCTAGCAGGCAGGTCTCCCCTCCCCCCCGTGTGTTTTTTTTCTTGGTTGGTATTGCTAGGGACTTGGTGGCACTGTATCAGCAGTGCCAGGGTGGGAGCAGGGTTCAGAGTGTTTGTTAATATTCAGTTAGACTGTCTGGATTTAGATGGAGGTCTGTGTGAGAAGACAGAGTATCTGTCTTTAGAGTTGGAAGGCCTGGGTCTTTTGAGCTAGTGCCAAAAGCTGGTGGGCTGTGGGCTAGGGGCTACTCAATAATCTTTGTTTGATCCAGAGTTCCGATGTGTGTCTACATGGGCCACCAGCTGTGGTATGTGTCAGTTAGGTAGCCCCACATTTTAGGCACTGCCTCAAAATAACCAACTATTTATAGCTAAATACCCTTAAAATTGAATGGGCTGTTTGTTTATTTTTAGACATGTCCTTCTACATAGCACTGGCTGTCTTGGAACTCACTATATAACTGTGTAGATCAGGTTGACCTTTGAAGTCACAGGAATCCATCTCCTCCTGCCTCCCAAGTGCTGGGATTAAAAGCATGCATCACCACACTGGACCTGATATTCTTTAATATACACAAATTGATGATATTTTCTAAAAATAATCTTTTTTGGCAGTATTGTTCAAAATCAGGTCTTTTATCATGCTAAGCAAACACTATACAGTGGTGCTGTCTCCTCAGCCCTAAAATTTTCTTAGCAATCACTTTCCTCTTTTGCAATTTATAGTATTCAAGTTTATCTGCGTTTATTACTTATTTAACCCATAGACATTTATGAGACCTGCTATGTGTTATATTCTTTCTGTGTGCTGAAGGTATAGTCATGACATAGACTTAGCTTTGCCTTCCCTGGGTTGATAGTAATCTGGAAAGCAAGGCAGGTATACAGGAAATGGTACAACTATAAGAGAAAGAATAACAAGTTCTTAGCAAGCTCATGAACAGACATATCTTAGACTAGGAGTTACCTGGACAGTGACAACAACTGAAAGCAGTTGACACGCAAGTTTTCCAAGATTCATTGTAATCTGAATTGATTGCATTTCTCCAGCAGATACTGGTTTTTGTTAATTACGAAGGAAAAAGGCTATAATTATAGGAACAAGTAAATCCCATATAGATCCAGAGATTGCTTATAAAATGAATGTTAAAGAGGTCTTGTAAACTGAAGGTTTATAAAGGCACAGTATCTGGGAAATGTGCACTTACTGTGTAGATTCATTCTGTTGGTTGAACTGCCATTTGATCCAACAAAACCCACAGTTGAAAAGTAGTTGCTGAAGATAGTATCTATACATATGTACTGCAAAATTTCCCAAGGTGAAGAAGTTTCTGAGGTATTTCCTAGAAAAAAGGAAATTTTTAGTTTATTTTTCAGTGACTTCCTTGGATACAGATAGACTCAAACTATCCATTAGTCAACAGTACATCTGTAACTACTGAGACAAAGAATGTAACAGTTGCTCTTTTCATTGCTTCTGAGAAAGTATTTGTCAAATGCTATGTAATGACAGGTTCGTTTTTAAGGTTCAGCAGCATGCCCAGTTCATCATAAATGGGAGGCCATGGTGTCATGAGGAAGGAGGTGGTTGGTCCCATTGTATATGTAGTCAGGAAGTAGAAAGTATACAGGAATTGCTCCTGAATAAAAAAATGTCAAGGCTCTCCTCCAGTGACCCACTTCTAGCAAAGCTTTACTTTCTAAAGATACATAAATTTACCAAATAGCACCACTGGCTAAGGACCATGTCTTCAAACATGTAAGTCTATGGAGGACATTATATACTCAAACCACAAGGGAGTAACAAAACATATTAAAAAGAAAAAGGCAAAACAACAACAAAAACAACAAAAGATACCTTTTCCACATGGCATAACAAAGTTCAAGAAAAGTAACAAGGAAAAAAATAGATCAGTAAAAACTGGGCTGAAGAGATGGTCAAGAGCACTTGCTATTCTTCCCGAGGGCCTGATTTCAGTTTTCTTCAGGCACCCAAGAATCAATAGGTTGTCTTTAGCTGTCACTCACAGCATTGGAATATGGAACCTGAAGAGGCCATCCCCTATAGCCAGGCAGGAACCCCAATGGAGAGAGAGGGGCACCAACCCACTCAAAACTTTTGACCCAAAATTTATCCTATCTATAAGAAACAAAGGGATTAGGGATGGAGCTGAGACTAAGGGAATGTCCATCCAATAACTGGCCCAACTTTAGACCCATCCCATGGGCAAGCACCAATCCCTGACACTATTAATGATACTTTGTTATACTTACAGACAGGAGTCTTGCATGGCTGCCCTCTGAGAGGCTCTACCCATCAGGTGACTCAGACAGATACAGATACCCACAGCCAAACAGTGGATGGAGCTTGGGGACTCTTATAGAACAGGAGAAAGGATTGGGGCCCCTAAAGGGATAACTAACCTGGACCCTTAGAGCTCTCAGAGACTGAACCACCAACCAAAGAATTTACGTGGGCTGGACCTAGGCCTCCCCGCACATATGTAGCAGATGTGCAGCTTGGTCTTCATGTGAGTCCGGAACAACTGGAGTGGGGGCTATCCCAAAAGCTGTTGCCTGTCTGTGGGATATGTTCTTCTAGCTGGGCTGCCTTATCTGGCCTCAGTGGGAGAGGAAGAACATAGCATAGCAGAGACTTGATGTGCCAGGGTGGGGGTATAGCAAGGGGGCCCTCACCTGCTAAGAGGAGAAGGGGAGGGGGAAATGGAAGGATTGTGGGAGGGGGTGACTGGGAGGGGGCCATGAGCGGGATGTAAAGTGAATAGGTAAAGTAATAGTAATAAAACAGAATGTGACATTGCTGTTATAAATCTTAAGAACAGAATTTATGGGAAACTGCACGAAAAAGAGTAACAGAAATGTTCTTTGGCAGATTTAAGTGAAACAACTATTTTAGGAAAAGTACTTTGTAATATAAGACTTAAATTGTAACAGCAGTGTGATCTGAAGATGATATGGATAGACTGAAAAGTAGGTAGAGGGAAGCAAACATTTACCACTGTTCCCTGGTGGATTAAAAGCTAAGTTTCTGGTTATACTCACAATGATAACCAACCAGTGGGCAAAGAATGTAGTCGTAGATCGAAGTTTAACAATTAGTGACGTCTAATAAGTGCCAGACCAGAGATGAGAAGTTGAGCAGGTCAAGGTTGTTATTAAAACTTAAAGCCAAAGAGACTTTCAGGAAATTGGAAATGGAACCAGGTTGTTCAGACTGCTCTTTCCAACCCTGATGCCTAATCATGTCTTGCATGTGATCAAGCCTTGCGAGAGATAGATGGAGAAATCAAAGGTATGTCATTAACGCACAAACATTAACATTCATTTAGCTCATGCTGTTACTGTATCTAATCCAAGTGAAAAGACATTAGCTAAATGAGAAGTAGCTGTGATGCTGAACTTAACTGGATTAATGTAACTACATTACATTGAGAATTAGCAGTCTCCCTAACTGCACAAATTGAGACTTGAAACCAAAAATTACAAAGTGGTCAAAAAAGCAAAAATCTTTCACTTATGCCCCCACATAACCAGCCTTTACTAGAAAATCTGGGTAAATGTAATGTTTAGCCCCATCATTGTGAAACTAATATAGTATAAGTATCATAATAAGCTAATGATACTACAAGAAAAACTATAACAAGATCTATCCCCCTCCCCACATCCACCTGGTTGTCTATTGGCAATGAACAGTTGTATCATTTTTCAATGGTGCAGCCACTGATAAGTTTCTCTTGACCAGTAAATAACTCCTACCTATGAATGTATAAGAAACAAATTAAATTTGGCAACTTAAAGAAATCTTTTTCAAAGTTTTGAATCTCTTGTTAACTGTTTCCTTTGTGGTTTTGTGTATCTTTTTTAAATTACTGAGCATCCATTTTCTAGATCTTTGATTGTTTCCCTTACTTCTTCCATTTGTTCATTTTAATCCTCTATATGACTATTAATCCTTTAAATAATAGGATTCTGTGGTGCCTTTCTTTGTCATTTCAGCTGTCTCAGTACCTTTGGTTCCTGTTATTGAGGACCTGTGCACTTGTGGAGGTGCTGCAGTGAATTCTTATCTCAGATATCTGCCTTTTCTTAGTTGTGTTTTGTGCATCTGTGTTTTGCATATTTGGGATGGACAGAACTTTTGTTATTTTGTTTTTTTTCTCTTATCCAATCTTTTTGTGTGTTTTATTTTACACGAATCCTTTTGGTGAATTGTCTTCACTTGGAATTATATTCCTTATTTCTATTTAGGATAAAGGCAGTTGTTGTTATGGGTTTGATTTAATGCTTGTATTATGTTAATTGGATTCCCAAAATTGCACACAAATCCTAAAGTCCTGTCTCTGTCTCCCTGCCCAGCCATTGGCTACTGGCAGCCTGTGAGCTGATTAAGCATATTAAATATAAGGCTGCAGCATGTGTCTTTCATTCGAGAATCCAGAACGTTCGGGTAGGCAGCAAGGAACTTGTGCTGCTGCTCCTGGGCAGTTAGAGCAGATTAATCAGCTACAGCTACAAGTTGTTGTTGTCATAAGTGGTTTATCACTAGTCCTCTTGTTGCATTGTGTTTCCAAGATTGTGCTGTTAGACACTAGGTGGAGATAATGGAGGCTGTAGATCTGTTTTAGCTTTTAATTTTATCTGTGTGAGTGTTTGTCTGCATATATGTATATATGCCTTGTGTGTGCCTGGTGTTTGTGGAGGCCAGAAGAGGATATCAGATCCCTTGGAATTAGAGGTATAGACAGTTGTGAACTGTCACATGGGTGGTGGGAACTGACCTCAAGTCTTCTGCAAGAACAATAAGTGCTCTTAGCTGCTGAAGATATTGTTCAACCTCTGCTTGTAGATGCCTTTTTTAAAAACAAGGAGTAGCACTATTTAAGTAGTGAGCTGAGGAAAGAATGGGAAAGGAGGGAAGCAGGGGAAAAGTGGGAAGAAGAAGGCAGGTGTGTGGCTTACAGGTACTAGGGTGTCAAAGAAAGGACTCTACATGTAAAATGCAGATGTCAGAAAGCCCAGGCTCCAAACACAGGGTTGACAAGTTGTCAGGAAGTGTGCAGCTGTGAAAACGATGTGGGACAGTTGCTGAAAGTTTTAGGTCTATTTGTGTCAGAGTCCGAGAGTGCTCTGAGGTACCACAATGCAAGATAGTTTGTGTAGAAGGTGAGGAAGAGGCAAATCTTGTTTAGTGGTACAATGAGTCTGTATCTGAATTGTGAAGACGTAAATCTACACATGATCAAATAGAATATGACCACGTGTACACATTGTATTGCTAAAAATTTTATTGTTTTGTATTGTTCCGTAGGTTTGTTGGGTGTAACCACTGGGAGAACTTGAATTTTTTCCCTTTTAACTTTTTTTTTTTAATTAATTAATTTATTTATTTTTGATACTTTATTTACATTTCCAATGTTTCCCCTTTTTTGGGTCTCCTCTTTGGAAACCCCCTATCCCCTCCCCCTCCCCGCCTCTGTGAGGGAATTCCTCCTCCCACCTACCCGCCCACCCATCCCCATATTCCCACCTTGACATTCCCCTTTACTGGGGCCTCTAGCACCCTCAGGCCCAAGGCCCTCTCCTTTCTCCCTGACGGCCATCGAGGTCGTCCTCTGCCTCATATGTGGTCCGAACCATGGGTCCATAGATGTGTATTCTTTGGTTGGTGGTCTGAACTCCAGGACAACTGGGGGGGTTCAGGCCCATTGACACTCTTGTTCTCTCCATGGGGCTGCAAATACGCTCAGCTACTTCAGACCTTTCTCCAACCCCTCCATCTGGTACCTCACTCTCAGTCCAGCGGTTACTGTTAAGTGAAACTTGGACATTCTGAACTTTTGGGCTAATCCGCTTATCAGTGAGTACATACCACGTTCGTTTTTTTTGTGACTGAGTTACCTTGCTCAGGATGATATTTTCAAGTTCCATCCATTTGCCTGCAAATTTCATTAAATCATTGTTTTTAATAGCTGAGTAGTACTCCATTGTGTAGATGTACCACATTTTCTGTATCCATTCCTCTGATGAGGGACATCTG
>CM052722.1:108890570-108924691 GCA_028551405.1 Uromys caudimaculatus
ACAATGGAGGAGTGTTCCTCTTTCTCCACATCCTCGCCAGCATCTGCTGTCACCTGAGTTTTTGATCTTAGCCATTCTGACTGGTGTGAGGTGGAATCTCAGACTTGTTTTGATTTGCATTTCCCTGATGACTAAGGATGTTGAACATTTCTTTAGGTGCTTCTCAGCCCTGCGAATTTCCTCAGTTGAGAATTCTCTGCTTAACTCTGTTCCCCATTTTTTGATGGGGTTATTTGGTTTTTTAGATCAAGAATAGACAAATGGGACCTCATGAAATCGCAAAGCCTCTGTAAGGCAAAGGACACTGTCAATAGGACAAAACGGCAACCAACAGATTGGGAAAAGATCTTTACCAATCCTATGTCCGATAGAGGGCTAATATCCAATATATACAAAGAACTCAAGAAGTTAGACCCCTTTTAACTTTTTATTAATGTGTAATTACTTCAAAATACAAACAAAATAGAAACAACAACATTAAAAGATTCCATTTAACACTTTTAGCAAAAGTGAAAATGACTCCTTGAATATTTTGCTTTCACTAGGTTGGTGCTAGTTCAGAACCAAACTCTGAGGAGCGGCTGGTGCTGACTGATGCCGATATGCCTTGTCAAGTAATGTGTTAGACAGGAGGAAGCTAAATACAGCCTGAAGATTTTTGCTCATTTTCCCTTTTCTATAGGCCACAGTGTCATCTGCTGCTTGAGAAGTTCCTTTGCTAACACAATGGTTTATCTAGACAGTTCAGTCAAATGGCCATTTCATTCACCAGAGGGGGAAAATATCCCAGGAGAAGTTGGATAATCAGAAATGTCAAGTCCTTCACCCACTACAAGATGCATGCTCATTGGAAGGCGGCACACTGAACAATATTTAAAACAGAATATCATATTACAAAGAAGCATTAAAACAATTAATGTAAAAGAATTCTAAAATGGATGTTAACCATTAAAACTAAGTTGAAATGTTATATCACCCTTTTAAACTAGAAACTACAAGAATTTATACAATTATCTTGGCTATTTTTTTTCTAAGTGCTAAAGATCAAATCCAATGCCTCACACAAACTAGACAAGTATTCTACCACTGACTGTGTCATTATCACAGAGTTACACTTGGAGCCATTAAGCACTTTGTTTTATATGTAGCAACATTATCTAAGAATGGGGGAGGAGCTCATGCTGCTCCACCTTGCCTCACCCTCTTCCATGATTTATATAGGTTAATACCTGGGTGGAGGAGGGGCTCATGTTCCATCCCTCTCGGAGGAATTATTGGCCATTAATTATGGGTAGGGGAAAAGGAAATCTTTTTTCAGTGATGCAGCTAATGGTAAGTTGTCCATGCTTCTCTGACCTCTCCCCCTGCTCCTGGAAGTAAAGACATGGAAGTAGAGACTAGTTAGTTACGAAAACGAAGGGGCTCGATAGGTGTGGGGAGTGCAAGAGAAGGTCTAGAGGGACATGTGATCAAACTACTTATATTCGCATTCAGAAAGGTCACAACGAAGCTAATTATATGTTATTAATAGACAGTGATAAAATGTCTAAGCAAAGCCTAAGATTCAGATGTATGTGCACATATATTTCCATAGGTTCACCCCCTCAGGCATGGGCCCTAGAAAGCCTCTGGCTTGCTTTCTGACTCATAGAGGGAATCCTGGTAATTTATAGGTGAGCAAAATGCTGGCTCATTCGATTGTCTTCATCGATTTGTTTTAAGTCTTTTGTTTTTGTTTTTTGTTTTGTTAAAATAAAAAATTTAATGTTTTAATTTGTATTACACTTTATACATTTTTCATTTTTATTAATCATTTTATTTATTTACATTTCAAATGATATTCCTCTTCCTGATTATCCTTCCACAATCCCCCCATCGCATTTCCCTTCCTCCCTCCCCTTTGGCTCTTTGAGAGTGCTGTTCCACACACTCACCCACCCCCACCTCACCCCTCTAGCATAACCCTACACTGGGGCATCAAGCCTCCCTCCCCTCCCATTGATGTCAGATAAGACCATCCTCTGCTACATGTGTATCTGGAGTCCTGGCTCCCTCCAAATGTACTCTTTGGTTAATGGTTCAGGTCCTGGGAGCTCTGGGATTGTAGAGACATCTCTATTTCCACTTCTTCTCAGAACACAGTGTAGGTACACTGAAAGCTGAATGGAAGGTGCAGGTTGGGAGAACTAGACAATAGAGTTTTAGGTGAGCAGTGGTAACAATGACTTCAGAGAGAAGAAAAGCAAATTTCCTAATTCAATGAATATATGTTCAGGATATACTAGATTGCAGACACAGATCTGAGTGCTTAGGATACATTATAAGAAAACATAAAGAAGGCCCGGTAGTGGTGGCGCACACCTTTAATCCCAGCACTTGGGAGGCAGAAGCAGGCGGATTTCAGAGTTCGAGGCCAGCCTGGTCTACAGAGTGAGTTCCAGGACAGCCAGGGCTACACAGAGAAACCCTGTCTCAAAAAAACAAACAAACAAAAAAAACCAAAAAAAAAAAAAAAAAAAAGAAAGAAAGAAAGAAAGAAAGAAAACATAAAGAGCCTTGTCCTTAAAGAACTTACATTATATTGGTGTGGAAGAATAAGAAAGAGATGAAACAATTAGCATAAGTAAGTTTTATGTTATGTTTGAATGAGTTAAATTCTATGGAAAATGTAAAAGCAGAGCAGAAAGGGGGCTTCAGAGGGAAATTGAGAAGATACTACTGGTGTTTCTGCTGTCTGCTTAGCTCCTTACTTCTTGTGTTCTCCAGCAAATGAATTCAGATGAGAAGGAGAGCAAAATATGGAAACTAAAAGATACCAAAAGTCATAGCAATTATAAGCAAAAAGAACAATGCTGGGTGTTCTACAGTACCTGACTTCAGACTGCACTACAGAACCATCGTAAACACAGCATGGTCCTGGCACACAAAAGATGTGTACGCTGGTGGAACTGACACTAGAGCCTTATCTTTCATCCTCTACAAGAAGAACAGTTTAAAATAGATTAAGTTTCTCAATGTTATATCCGAGACTTTGAAACTACTAAATGGAGACAGAAACACATTAAAATATTGCCAATGCAATAGTTTCCAGAATAGAATCGCAAAGCTCAGAAAATTAAAATATGAATTGGCAAACAGGAGTGCATTATTTACATTAAGTCTTCTGCTAAGCCCGGCCTGCAGGTGCATGATTTTAATACATGCATTTAGAGGCAGAGGAAGAGGCAGGTGAGATCTCTGTAGCCAAGACTACAGAGTGAGGCCCATCTTAAAAAGAAAAAAACAAAAAACAACAAAAAACTGTTTATAGCTACAAAAGACCAATACCTAGAGTATATAAAAGAAGTTTTTAAAACTTCAATGATGAAATAAAAAGGATTATTGACTAGACAAGTAAACTGAACAGATACTATCCAAAAGAAGAAATATAATAGTGTTCTATTTTTTTTGTAGCAATTAGAGAAATGCAATTCAAAACTACAATGAATTTTCATCTTGTAACAAACACAGTGACAATTCTCAATACACATATGTGTATACACACACACACACACACACACAATTATTCAGTAGTGGACAAGAGCCATTATTCATTGCTGGTGAGAATGTAAATTCAAGTAAGCACTTTGGAAATCACTATGTAGGTTTCTCAATAAAACAACAGGACTACTGTATGATTCAGTTATACCCTCCCTGGGTATGTACCACAAGGCTTCAAAGTTAGCACACAGTATACACTCTGTAATACCTATGTTTAGCACAGCGCTACTCATGATTGCTTAGTTATGGAATCAACCTGGGTGTCCAACCGTGGAAGAATGAATAAGACAAATCTGACATATATGCACAGGAGATTATATTTCTTTTTAAAACATTAACTTTTTGTTTTTACATCCTGACCATAGTCTCTTCTCCTTCCTCTCCCCTAAGTTCCTCCCCCAACTTCTCCCCTTTCCTCTTCATCTGCTGCTCTTCTGATTCTCTTCAGAAAAGGGCAGGTCTCCCATGGATATAAATTAGCCATAGCATATCAAGTTGCAGTAACACTAGGCACTTCCTCTTCTATAAATATTAGATGAGACAACCCAGCAGGGGGAAAGGCAGGCAGCAGAGTCAGAAATAACCCCTGCTGCTGTTGTTAGGAGTCCCACAAGAAGATTAAGCTACACAACCGTAACATGTACAGAGGGCCTAGGTCAGTCCCATGTAGGCTCCCTGGTTGGTAGTTCAGTCTGTATGAGCCCCTATAAGCCAAGGTTTGTTAATTCTATGGATTTTCTTGTAGTGTCCTTGACCCCTCTGGCTCCTTCAATCCTTCCTCCCCATTTCCCACAGGATTCAAGCTCTACTTAATGTTTGGATGTGGGGCTCTACATCAGTTTCTATTCGTTGCTGGGTGAAGCCTCTTTGATGACAATTGGGCTAGGCACTAATCTATGAGTATAGCAGAATAGCATTAGGAGTCATTTCATGGGCTCCCTCTCCTGGCATGGGCCTCAAATTTAAGCGGACATTAGTTGGCCACTCTCACAATTTCTGAGCCATCTTTACCCCAGCATGTCTTGTAGGGGGAACAAATTGTAAGTTGAAGGTTTCCTGCCTGGGTTGATGTCCCAAGCCCTCTAGTGAGAAGTCTTGCTTGGTTACATGAGATGGCAGGTTCAGGCTCCATATTGCTAGGTGCCACCCTATAGATTCCTGGAAGACTCCATGGCAGTAGGTGTCTAGCTTACCCCAGAGATGTCCTCTGATTCCAGCAGCTTCTCACTGAACTCTCTCCCTCCATCCTCTCCCCACTCCCATGCCTGATCCCTCCCTCCACCCCCAATGTCTAATTTATTTCCTCTTCTCAGTGAGATTCAAGCATCCTCTCTTGGGCCCTCCTTGTTACTTAGCTTCTTTGGGTCTGTGGATTATAGCATGGTTATCCTGTTCTTTTTTAAAATTTTGATACTTTATTTACATTTCCAGTGTTTCCCCTTTTCTCGGTCTCCTCTTTGGAAACCCCCTATCCCTCCCCCCTCCCCGCCTCTATGAGGGAATTCCACCTCCCACCCACCTGCCCACTCACTCCCATATTCCCACCTTGACATTCCCCTTTACTGGGGCCTCTAACACCCTCAGGCCCAAGGGCCTCTCCTCTCTCCCTGATGGCCAATGAGGCCATCCTCTGCCACATATGTGGTCCGAACCATGGGTCCGTAGATGTGTATTCTTTGGTTGGTGGTCCAAACTCCAGGACGACCAGGGGGTGGGGGGAAGGGTCAGGCCCATTGACGCTCTTGCTCCCTCCACGGGGCTGCAAACTCCCTCAGCTCCTTCAGTCCTTTCTCCAACTCTTCCATCTGGGACCTCACTCTCAGTCCAGCGGTTACTGTAAAATGAAACTTGGGTATTCTGAACTTTTGGGCTAATATCCACTTATCAGTGAGTACATACCATGTTCATTCTTTTGTGACTGAGTTACCTCGCTCAGGATGATACTTTCAAGTTCCATCCATTTGCCTGCAAATTTCATTAAGTCATTGTTTTTAATAGCTGAGTAGTACTCCATTGTGTAGATGTACCACATTTTCTGTATCCATTCCTCTGATGAGGGACATCTGAGTTGTTTCCAGCTTCTGGCTATCCTGTTCTTTAAAGCTACTATCCACTTATAAGTGGGTACATACCATGTTTCCCTTTCTGGGTCTGAGTTATCTTACTCAGGATGATTTTTTTCTAGTTCCATCTATTTGCCTGCAAATTTCATGATGCCATTGTTTTTAATTTCTGAGTGATACTCCATTGCATAAATATAACACATTTTCTTTATCTTCAGTTGAGGAACATTTACGGTTTTTTCCAGTTTCTGGCTATTATGAATAAACCTACTATGAATATTGTTGAGCAAGTGTCCTTGTTTTATGGTGGTGCGTCTTTTGGGTATATGCCCAGGATATTTTCCACCATAATAAGAATGAATTAATTTGATTTCTGGGAAAACTAGAGGTTATCATGTTAAGTAAAATAAATGACACAGAAGGCAAACTAAATTTCCCTTCATATGTAGAAGCTAAATGGTTTTTTTTTTTATAATAAAGGTTATAAAAAACAAGAGGTTGAAAATGCAGGGCAAAAGAAAGTATGAAGGTGGATGTCATCAAAGTATTCTATATACAAGTATGGAAATGTCACACAAAAACTCATTATTATAAACAATATGAATTGATAATTATGATTTTAAAATTTAAATTATTTATTTTGTGTGTGTGCATATGTTCACATGTACATGCATGCATGTGTGCCTGTGCGTGCCAGCACATGTGTGGAGGTCATAGGAGAAGTAGGGGGAGTTGCCCTCTCGTTCCACCATGTGGGCGCAGAGTTTTCCAATTCAGACCATCGAGCCCAGTGGCAAGCACCTTTGCCCACAGGGCCTTTCACTGGCTCAAGCGTTAGAATTTTAAAAATGAATTGGTGATGTTGGATTTGAGGTGGCTATTAGATATGTGAGTACATATGTTTGAGGTAGTAATTAGGCATATGCCTTGGGTCAGGCTGTAGATTTTAAAGTTGATTATTTGCTTAAAAATGATATTTTAAGTCATTCAGTTGGGTGACTGGGAAAGTTATAGAAGTAAGGACCAATATTGAGGTGGGAACAAAGGAGAGCCAACAAAGAAGACAGACTCAAATGAAATGGGAGGAAACCCCAGAAGTATATGGTGTTCTGAAAGCCAGGAGAAGAAAGGAGAAGAGTGTGATTCACTGTCAAATGCTGCCTGTTGGTCAATTAGATGAGAGCAGAAACTTTAAGGTAGATCTCTCAATATGGAGGTCATTGTACACTTCACTGAACACAGTGGTGATGGAGTAGTCAGAATGAAAGCTTAACTGCAGTGTGGTTAAGTAAGACTAGAGGGATCGGAGACTGCTGAGATAGGCCCTCCTTTGAGGAAAATTCTTTCAGAGGGAACAAAGAAACCAAGCAGTAGCTGGTGGATAGAGTGAGATCAAAAGATGTGTGCGAGCGTGTGTGTTTTAAGTTAATGTATTTTATAATTTTAAAAAGGAAATAATTTCCACCTTTAAAATTGATTGACAAATGCACCCTTAATGCATACTGTGTTCAGACTTGATGTGTTAAATGTAAAAAGCAATGGTTTTCAAATAAGGTTCTCAGAAGTGCTACATCAAAATCACCTGGGGATATATTAGAAATGCAAATTCAGGGGAGCCTACTCCACATGTACTGAATTAGAAGCTCTGTGTTTTAAGCAGCACTTCACAGGATACTAATGCCCACTAAGGCCTGAGAGCCACTGATGCAGAACACCGTTATCAGGCAAATTTCCTTCTAAATCATGATCAGAAAACAGCTCCGTCTCTTATTTTGGAACAGAAAGTTTGCTTCCCCCAGCCTCCAGGCTCAAGAATCTCCTTAAAGTTAAGTCTCTTTCTCTCTACCAGAGAATTAGAAGCATACTTGAATGCTAATAGGAGAAATCACATAGTAAGGTAAAAGTATAATAATATAGAAAGGTGGGGTGGGCATAAATATATTGGAGTCATGAATATCAGTAGATTTCTGAGGAAGGTTTTTATACCAATATTCTCAGGTATGAACGAAGCAAAATTATTAGCTGAGAGTGGAGGTTTCATAAGCTTGGGAACATATTCTGTGGGCATCAGTTCTATTGCCTGTGGGACAAGATGAGTCTGGTATATTGCTAATCAGAGCTTGAGATTAATAATGACTCTTAAGGAGAGAGAGTTAGCAATATTTTGTTTTTTGACAGAGCAATATCATTCCTAGTAAATTAGCCAGAACATAGTTCTCCACAAATAATGAAGCAACATATGCACCGAGGTTATTTAGTGCAGCAGTATTCGTAATAAGAAAATATCATAATCTAAATGACTGTTTATATGGAACTGGTTGATGGGGTGCTATGTGGCCTTACACAGAGTAAGTATGGTCTCTGTGTGCTAATGGAGAATAATCTCCTTGATGTATTAATAGCTGAAACATGCAAGATAAAGGACTTTCTATGGTTTGTTATTTATTGTTTTGTATTAAAAAAGGAATGAGAGTATTGCTTATTTTTAGAAAAAAAAAAAGAAACAGGAAGAATAAACCAAGATTGATAGAAAATGATTAAATAAGGAGGGACTAGGAATAGTGTCCAGACTAGGGATGGGCTTCGAACGCCCCTGAGGAACTATCCTGCTCCAGTGTTTGTAAGTGGCCTTATTGTGACACGCTGCAACAAATTAAGATGGCACTTTTATTTTTTAAAATCTTTTTATTATTTATTTTGTTTTGTACATATGAGTGTGCACATGCAGCACAGTGCTCCAGTGGTCAGAGGACAACTTCCTGGAGTCAGTTCTCTCCTTCAACCATATGGGTTCTGGGGACTGAACTCAGATTGCCAAACTTGGTGGCAGGTGACTTTACTCTCTGAGCCATCTTGCTGGCTAGAATATGACAATTTAAAAAGCACACAATTTAGTAGAACACTTTTTTGAATTTTCAGGGGAAGTTAACCATTGTGTTTGGTATACTTTTCTATTACTGTGACAAATATTTGACAGAGACAGCTTAAAAGTGTGGGAGAATTTATTTGGAGTCAGTAGTTCTTAGATTTTAGTGAGCCGTGGCAGCTCACATCATGGTGGCTGAGAAGCAAAGAGAATGGAATGCCTGTGTCAGTAAGGCATTCTCATGTTTCTTCTTTTATCACATCTGGACCCCTCTCCCTGGTGAATGGTTCCAAACACATCCAGAGCAGGTTAATCGATTCTTAGTTCATTCTCACATACATGGGTGAGTTACTGATAAATACCTCATCCTATTCCATTTTCCTTAAGCCCCTGGTAGCCTCTAATCTGCTTCCTCTATGACTTCATCAGTTTAGACATTCCATATACATGAAGCCGTATGGCATATGGTCTTTCGTGCCTGGCTTCTTTCCCTTAACACAAAGTTCAAAAGTCATTCATATTATAGTAATTATCACTTCTTCTTTTAAGAGTTCAGTAACATTTCCCCATATTGATAAGCGATTTTAATTCATTAGTTTGATAGTTATTTGTGTTCTAATCTCAATGAATATCACTTCTATGAACATTCATGTACAAGACATTTTTATGAACATGTTTTCATAGTTCTAGGCTATACATTGATAGGAATCGACTTGCCGGATAGATCTGAAAAATTATCATTGTGTAAAACTTTCAATTTCTCCAAATACCGACCAACACTTGTTTTCCTCTTTTTGATTCTAGCCATTATAATGAGTAGAGAGAGGCATCACATTTTGTTTTTTATTTGTATCTCCCTAATGCTTACTGATGTTGAACATCTTAAGTGCTTTGGGCTGGAGGAAATTGAAAATGCTGTTTAGTGTCTAACTGAGTTGTTTTCTCATTGTTGATTTAGAAGAATTATTGTTTTGTGAGATAGGGATTGCTGCTTATTACACCAAGCTGGTCCTAAAATTGTGATCTTACTGTAGGAGATGTCCAAACACTGGAATTAGAGATACATGCCACCAAGCCTTGTTGTAAGAATTATTTACGTATTTTTTGATGAAAATCTCTTATCAGATACGATATGAGCCAAAATTTTGTTTCTTTATATGGGTTGTTGTTTCAGTATCTTTACATTGTTTGAAGCATTTAAAGTTTTAATTTTAATGTGCATGCATATTTTCCTGCTTGTCTATACATACATATACATACACATATATCACATGTATGCTTGGTGCTCATAGAGGTCAGAAAAGGGTATCAGATCCCTTGGGACTGGAGTTCTGGATGACTGGGAAGTACCACATGGGTGGTGCTGGAAACCAAACCTGCACCCTCTCCAAGAGCAACAAGCGTTCTTAATCACTAAACCATTTCTCCAGCCCCCATTTCAATATCTTACTAGTGTCTTTTGAAGCACATTCTGTTCACTTTGTTAGTGATCTGGCTTTTCCATGTAGTGAGGTTTTAAATAGTTGATTTCATTTTTTCAAGGGTATATGAATATTCATCTCAACATTATAGAATTATATTCCTCAAGGACTGTATCTGCTGCCCCGAAGGATGCTCATGCCCTGTTATCTTTTTCTCTGACTCCTCCTCCTCCACTTACATTTGACTTCCCCACCATTTTCGTATGCCGGTTCTACTCTTTTTGGAATGCCTTCCCTTTTTACTTTCCCACTCCATAGATAATACCTGCCAGCTTGTGTTCTAGTGTATTAATCCCATTTACAGCTTTGCCCAATGAGTTGTTATATCCATCTGTTGAGGTCTTAATTTTAGCTATTTTCCTTTCTTTTGCAGATGTTGCATGTGGCTTTTTATTATAGATTTCAGCTTCAGTGACAAAGTCTCACTTCCCATCTTTTGTTTGAACCTATTCATTACATTTTCCCATTAATTTTTTATCACTTTATATCCCGATCACTGCTCCCCTTCCTGCCCCCTTCACATACTCCCTCCTACCTTCTCCTTCTCCTCTGAGAGGGTGAGGCCCCCTGGGTATCTCCCCACCCTAGCACATCAAGTCTCTGCAGGGCTAGGCACATAATCTCACTGAGGCTAGACAAGGCAGCTTAGTTAGGGGAATGGATTAAAACCTGTACCTGATTTCTCCAGTGTCACCCAGGTCTCAGGTTTTAAGCTCAGGTCTCCAAGAATTCTTACTGGGCTTATATTAAAAAATGAAAATCCCTCACTCTTCCACAAGAGTCCCCAAGCTTTGCCTGACGTTTGGCTGTGGGTCTCTGCATCTGTTTCCATATGCTGCTGGATGAAGTCACTCAGGAGACAGTTGTGCTAGGCTCCTGTCTGCAAGCATAGCCGAGTATCATTAATAATATTAGGGGTTGGCTCTTTCATGTGGGATGGCTCTCAAATTGGACCAGACATTGGTTGGCTTTTCCCTCAGTCTCTGTTCCATCTTTTCCCCTGAACATCTTGTAGGCAGGGAAATTTTGGGTTGAAGGTTTTGTGGGTAGGTTGATGTTCCCCTTCCTCCACCTGGCTACAGGAGGTGGCCACTTCAGTCTTTACATATCCTGATGGCAGAAATCTCAGCTAGAGTCTCTAGCTAGTTACCAGCCCCCCCACCCGCCAGCTGGTTTTTGTTTTCACCCCCAGACCTCTGATGAAGTGAATGGGAGGAGACACAGATAACACAAGAAGACCTACAAAGTCAACTAACCTGGACCCATGGGGGCTCACAGAGACCGAGCCACCAAGCAGAGAGCATGCAGGGACTGGACCTAGGCCCCCTAACATTTGTAGGAGATGTGCAGCTTGATCTGCATTTGAATCCCCTAACAGTTGGTGCAGAGCCTGTCTCTGACTCTGTTGGCTGCCACTGAATCCGATTCCGTTAACGGGATGTTTTGGTTGGGCCTCAGTGGGAGAGGATGTGCTTAGTCCTGCTAGAACTAGATGTCCCAGGATGGGAGTGGTGCTCAAGAAGGCCCTCCCTTTCTCCTCAGAGAAAGCAAGGGGGTCATGGGTAGGTGGACTTGGCAGAAGAGGAGGGAGGGGGCTTCAATAAGGATGTAAAGTGAACAAATAAATTATTGAAAAAGAAAAGAAAGAAGGCTCTTCTTTACCTGCTTGCATTTACTTGCCAGCACATCTGTTGGAATCCACTTCTACAGAAGACTAGCTGAAGCAACTAGCCTCCAGGGACTGAGTAACTACTAAACTATTGGACTTCCCATCCATGGCTGTCCATTAGTTGGACTACAGACTAATAGTATATGTGAACAGCACAGAGCAAAACCAGAAAAGTCCCACCGGGAACACAGTAGGAGACCACCCAGCGGCAGTAGCTGCCATTTTGCAACACTGCCTGTCTCAGGAGCAGCGGCAACAGCAGCAGCAGGAGGAAGAAGAGCGTGAGACAGCAGCCTTGCTGGAGGAGGCTCCCCATCGAAGACTTCTGGAGGACTGCAACTCAGAGGATGAGGCTCCACCTTCCCGACCACAGGCAGCTGCAAGACCCAACCCCACAACCTTCCTCGACAAGGTACCAAAGACCAAGAGGAAGGCAGAGGCCAAAGAAGGTAAAGACAGAGCCAATGGGGGCTCAGAGCAGGTCTGGGTGCCTGCCACTGGTGCCCCTAAGAGCGGGAAGGCAGCCAACCCTACACCCCAGACCCTGAGCCAGCTGGGTGCATATGGGGACATCGAGGACAGTGATAGTTGAGCATCAGTGACTCCCACCGTGGGATCATAGACCCAAGAAAGAAGGAGATGGAATCAAGCAAACACGTTCAGCAAAGGCCTCGGGACTATTTCTGCCATGGGTCCTGGCAGGGTGTGGAGAAGCAATGTTCCCAGGCACCCCAGTACTGACAACGTGGTCCACTCCTTCAGTCCTTGAGTTGTGTGGAGCCTGTTGGCCAGTCCCTTCCTACCACAGATCTGAACACTGTCTGACATGGGACAGGGGGCAGGGACCCAGGGCACAATCTCCCAACCATACACAAGGCCTGGGCTTCCACCCACATGCAACACAGTAGTACTGTAAAAAACAAGAAAGAATAGAAAATCAATTGAAAAACAAAGAAGAGTTAGTTACCCATTATGCCTGAGCCATGTTGGGTGCCATCTGTAGGCATACATTTTTTGCAATGTACTTTTAATAAGAGTTCAACCTCTCCTCTAGCCCACCACCCAGCAGAGGTAATGGAAGAGAAAAGTTATTAGCATGTGGGGAAAGTGGACCTGTTCAGCAATAGTTCTTTGGGGGCGAACTTGATCTTCTTTGGCAGCAGCAGTTCAGTCCCGTAGCAAACACCAAATACAGCTCAGCAGCTGCAGAGCAGCCCTCTAGGCTGGCAGACACCAGGCAGCTGTAGTTCAATCCTGGAGAAACCACCAGGCTCGCCAACCAGCCTGAGGAGAGGTCATAGAGGTGGCCAGCTGCCCCAGGAACCTCAGGAGCTGTTCTTGGGCGAGTTTCTCTCAATGGCAGCGTTATCACAAGTTCAGCTCAACAACACTGGGTAAGGTGAACATGTATGTCTTTAGTGAAGAATAGTGAGACAGAGCAAACCGAACCAAGCTCAGTGCTCATCTCCCACTGTCTGCGGGGTCATATTTATACTTTTTTTTTTTTTTTTTTTTTAAAGATTTGTTTATTTATTATATGTAAGTACACTGTAGCTGTCTTCAGACACCCCAGCAGAGGGCATCAGATCTCATTATGGATGGTTGTGAACCACCATGTGGTTGCTGGGATTTGAACTCAGGACCTTCGGAAGAGCAATCAGTGCTCTTACCCGCTGAGCCATCTCTCCAGCCCCATATTTATACTTCTTCATCAAGTGTGCTTTCATGTGTCTGCTATATCCAAACATCCTTTCACCTGTGTCTGCCTCAGGAAGATAGTCGTTCATGTGTTTGCTTTAGCAAGACATCCTTTCACCTGTGTGCCCCAGCAAGACATCATTTGACATAACTAACTTTCCAAAAAAACAAGAAAGAAAGAAAAAGAAAAAGAAAAAGAAAGAAAGATCCTTTGTGGCCTTTAATTACTGACTTTTTTTACCCCAAATCCACAAGATGGCAGTAGAGGCACATTCTTTGAATGGGTTTATGTGGCCTTTTTCTAAAGTGACCTTATTTTCTGATTTGAACAGAAAATGTGAAATCCAACAAAGGATTGTTTTTACTCTCTGAACACATTTCTCTGAACAGTTACAAAACTGTACGAACACACCTGCCACTTAGTCATATGGCTGTATGAATTGCTTTTATTGAAATAAGTATCATTTTGATCAATTTAGTCTATTTGAAGCAGGTCCAAAACATACTACTGAGCATTTCTCTCCTAAAAGCACCACAGCTCCTACCACATCTTATGGTGTCTGGCATGATGCAAAGTGGCACGTCTGAGGGGCTGAAGGAGGTGGCACATCAGACTTTCTTATTTTGAAATACATTCTTGAAAGTGGGTGAGATCAGTGAAGCATCCTGGCAAAGATGAGTTGTTAAAGTGGATAGAAATAATAACAAATGATGTGAAATTAGAGTTCTGCAGTCTTTGCTTTAATCTTACTCCAAATACACACACACACAAACACACACACACACACACCCCAAGATGTGACTAAAAAGTACTTACTGAATATTTATGCCCCGTGTGGTTTTTTGTTTGTTTGTTTGTTTGTTTTTTCCTGTCCAGAAGAAACATGTCTTTTTGTTTAGTTCATTAGATATATTAGCTATATGAAAGTTTCTCTTCATAAACAGTTGTCAAAAGAGAAACGTTTTTAAAAACGAGAAAATAAGAAAGGAAAAGAATTCATTCATTCTCGGGAAGTGACAGGGATCTTCAAGGAAGGTCACAGCCCATGTAAACAGGAAATGTTTCTGAGCATAAAGGAATGAGTTAGGGTGGTTCAGTTTATGTGTTGCCTGGGCAAAGGGATGCCCAGATAGCTGCTCGCAAGTGATTGTGGGTGTGCCTGTAAGGATCTCCCAGGAGAAGATTTGAGTCTAAATCAGTAGACTGAATTTAGGCTGAGTTCATAGCCCAAACCAACCAATGCCTTCCACTGAGAATGGAGCTTATGTTATTGACGGTCTGTGCTGCTGGTCTCTGGGTTTGTTCTGGAGTGCCATACCTTGGTCTCTGGGGCCCCCATCTTGCAGAGGGCAAAACACGGGAGCTCTCGGCCTCCATAGCTGTGCCCAATCCCTTGTAGTAAATTTCTTTACATATCTGTAGATTTAAAAAACATAAAGAAAAAAATTCAAGATATTTTAGGGTAATATAAACCATGCTTGTTGTGATATAGGAAGCTTTCTAAGTACGATTTGTGTCTCTACCCCTCCCTCCTTGAAACATCTTGGTTTGAATCAGAACCAAGTTTTTACAAATCACAACTTACTTAGCTTGGTGATCACAGAAAGAGCCAAATTATCTAACAGTCTTAAAAAAATGATTTTATTTTATTTTTCATGAATATGAGTATTCTGCTACTATGCATTCTTATGCATTATTTGTGTACCTGGTGCCCATGGAAACCAGAAGAGAATTTCAGATCTTGTGTCATGGAGTTACAAATGGTGGTGAGCCATCATGTGGGTGCTGGGATGTGTGTCATCTGTGTCCTCTGCAAGAATACCAAGTGCTCTTAACTTCTGAGCCATCTCTAGCCTCTATATACCATTATTAATTCACTAACCAGAGAAATACTTTTGCTTACTAAGGAACTGGAAACAACTCAGCGGGTAGCTGTTATCAGTTTGCCTATTAATATGGCTGTAAAGAAAGAGCTGCTAAATATCTTCATTTGGTTAACTGAGAATCAGGGATTTTAAAAAGCATGGTTTGCATTGCAATCAAACAAAGGAAAAATCCCATTTAAGATGTCTTGTCACTGTGGTTGGTTTGAAGAACCATTTATTAATTTCTCACCAAGTTTGTTCTCTCATCTTCACCAATACTAAAATTTTCCTTAGTGAGGACATGGACTTCATGGAATAAATACTGTGAATAGAACTGAGAGAATAAAGTGCAAAAAAATAGTGTTTAGAAAGGAACTTCTTTGGGGATAGAGAGAGGGACCAGAGGTTAAGAGCACTTGTTGCTTTGGCAGAGAACCCACGTTTGATTCCCAGTACCTACATGGTGGCTCCCAACCATCTGTAACTCCTGTCTCAGTGTATTGATTCAAAGCTCTCTTCTGACCTTTGTAGGGACCAGACATACAGGCAAAACACTCATACACATAAAGTAATTAAATAAATTTTTAAAAAATTTTAAAGAGGAACTCCTCTCTGCGTTCCCAATGAAAACGCACTGTGTCATAATTTTCAGTTTTTGTAAGTTTGATTTTTAAATGATTTTAATTGAAATAGAATTACATTACTTTCATTCCTACCTGTCCTCACTTCAGCCCCTCCAAATTACCTCCTCCAAGTCCCTCTCCTGCCTTCTTAATGTAAAAGTCTTTTTCTTTGATTATTATTGCTACATATATACATACGAGTATGTATCTATATATATGCAAACATATAAAAATACAACTGCTGAGTCTATTTTTGTTGTTTGTTTGTATATGGCATCTGGATTAAGCACTCTGCATTGGAAAAATCAATAAAGGGCATCCTTGGGAGAGGTTAATTCTCTTTTCAAGACAGTCATTAGTTGCCCATAGTTCTTTGTCTATGAGTGGGACCTGGCAACATATTCCATCTTTTACATTAGCATGTGCATGGAAAGTGCCATTGTTTATACAGTCATTTCTAGGACAGACTGCCTTTCAACAGACTTCCTTGTATTCTAGCTCTTACATTTTTTAAAAACCTCTTCTTCCAACATGTTCCCTGAAGAGTAGATGCAGGAGCTGTGATGAAAATGTATGCATTAGGGCTAGGCACCCCACAGTATGTTGATCTTTGCCCTGTGAGGCTTACTGTAGAGACTTCATTACCAGACACTAGAAACCTCTTTTTGAATGGTTGGTTGAGGTAGTTCAAGTGACTCCCAAAACAACATGGGAGTATTATCATTGTACTTCTTGGTTGCCTCTCAGGGGTTGAGGGTGGCCCGCTATTGCTGAAGACACTAAGGAAACAAGACTCCTAAATTGAGCTGGAATTGACCTGAAAGCCTCTTTCCTGTAGTCTAACTTTCAAGGTTGCAGAAAGGACTAGTCAGATGCCAAGGGAGGAAAGCAAGTAAATAATCATAACCAGCTTCAATACTTATGAACCAGGACAATGTCCAGCATGGCAAGTCACACATAAAGATGGAGTAAGTAGTTTTCACATATCAGTGGCAAACCATAGTTTTCTACTTGGACTTGAGGGCCACTCAACAGGAAGGGAATATGCTTGGTATTGGAAAACCAGCATCCCATGGCTAGTGAGGTCATGGAAGTTAGAAAAAAAATTACAACTGTCCTAGACCAACATAATTTTTTACTACATTGTAAATACTACTTTTATACCCACGAATAAGTATAGCCACTACTTCTACTCAAAGAAACCTTTCTTTGCAGCAACTGTGCTGTGTTTTTCATTAGAAGAGCTTATATTCGGTAAAGAAATCATAAGCTAAGACTTCCATCTAATGGGATCATTCTTGGCTATTGTAAATGACATATATTCATAAACACTGACACAGAAAGATATCTATGCTGAAATATAAGAAAGTCAGTTGCAGAACATTAAGTAAAGTACAATTCTATTTTGAAAACATATATTTCCTATTATATGTTCAAAAAATAAGATCTGTGAGACCATAAAGGAATGTGCTTAAAGTGGTTTATTTATGCTGTGGGAAAGCTTTGTAGTAGAAGGGGACTTATATTTTCTACTTTATATATTTTTTTCTGCTGTTTGGATATTTTAATGAGAATGTAGTCTGAATAAATAATGATAAAAGAGAGTTTATGCTGGCACAATCCTCTGAGACCTTCATGTGCAGAATAGAATGGTTGCTTAGCACAATCATTTCTGTCATTCATCTTGAAAAGACAAAAGCCAAAACAGCCAATTAATTAACTTATGAATTACATCCATTGTACATGCAAAGCTGTTTACAATATTAAAAGACTTGAAATGGAACAATAAAAATAAGTATATAAACTAAAACGACAGATTGTTCAGAAGGCATGAGATAACAGCACTGGGAATATGGAATGACTTTGTTATTGGGTAGTTCGGCCCTTAGCTTTCTGGTACCTAATAGGAAAGATGTTGACTCTCTTTTCTGTATTTCAATTCAAGGCAAAATTCTATAAGACCATTTTTGTATGGCATCTTGCATAGCTGACATTAACTGATACATAGGATATTTAAAAATTATATATTTTATGAAATATTTAGAGCCTCATGATTGAATATTCTCTATTTGCATCAAACCACCATTTATTCACTGAAAGCACATCTTTGGGAAACATAGGAAATATATTTTAGGCATATACTTACCCAGTGGTCCAAATAAAAATCATTTTAGACCTGTCTGCGAATAAGAATCAACTAGGGAGCTTTTAGAAATTTAGATTTTAGCCTGCAGACCTCTGCTCTCTCTGTTCCCCCAGCAGACCCAATCTCTCACGCTTGTTGTTAGCACTGCAACATAGCACTCTCTGCAGCCTTCCCCTACCCTATCTCCATCCTGCCTGTTGATCCCACAGACCGTCCCCTCCTGGCTTTCCTTTGCCAGTTCAATACTATGTTCCACTCTCCAGCTTGGACAGACACTCCCTGCTCAACCAGAGGTCACACTTGCCAGAAGACCAACCAGGTAGCCTGCCCACAGACCTTTCCTGCTCTCTCTGTTCCCTCAGCAGACTCTATCCTCAGGCTCATCCCAACTGCAGCCTCCTTTCCCCTCTATCCAGGCTTTGTGTGAATTCCAGAGACCATTCCCCTTTGACTTCCTAGAAACCAGCACCTAGACCAAACCCCAAACCCCAAAGCCTAGACACCAGTGTAAAAACAAAATCAATAACAGCCAAGACAATATGTGCCCACTAGAGCTCAGGTATACTATGATAGCTTAAACTAAGCACAAGAAAAATACCATAAAATCACCTGTGTGAAGATGATAGAGGTCTGTAAAGAGGAAATAAATAAATCCTGTAAAGAAATCCAGGAAAACACAAACAATGAGAGGAAATGAATACATTCCTTAAAGAAAGCCTGGAAAACAAAAACAATTGGATGAAATGAATAAATCTTTTAAAGAAAGGAAGAAAAAAACCCAAACAGTTGAAGGAAATGAATAAAACTGTTCAAGGACTGAAAGTGGAAAGAGAAGCAATAAAGAAGACACAAACTGAGGGCGTTCTGGAAATCTAGGTAAACAAACAGGAATGATAGAGACAACCATCACCAACAGAATACAAGAGATGGAATAGAGAATCTCAGGCATTGAAGACAAAAGAAGAAAAGGATACATTGATCAAAGAAAATGTGAAATCTTTAAAAATTCCTAACACAAAACAGCCAGGAAATCTTGGATGCTATGAAAAGGCTAAACATAAGAATAATAGGAATAGAAGAAGAATTCCAGCTCAAAGTCCCAGAAAATATTTTAAACAAAATCATATAAGAATGTCAGGACCCATCTAGGATAGGCTAAGGATAGCGGGTGATCTTCCTGGAGATGGTCTACTGTTTTTCTGTGGTCTGCAAAGGGTGAGCTTGATGGCAAAGTTCCAAAGAGACTTCATCTCAGGATTGCTTCTTGTAGCTGATATGCTTTTCCTTTCTTTATGAAATCAATATAATAATCTCTGGGCAATAACCCACCCTATCGATCAGATTTATTGCAGATCCACATTAAGATGAACCTTCATGAATTAATTCTGGTTAGATGAATTAAGGATTCTACAGAATTCCTTATTTGATTCAAATAATTTTAGGAAGAAAGGTTTTTTGGTTTTTTTTTTAAATGCTTTAATCATTTTTACAGTCCAAACTTTATCCCCCTCCTGGTCTACCCTCTGACTGTTGCACATCTCGCACCTCTTCCTCCCATCTCCAAGAGGATGTCCTCACTCCACTCCCCAACCCCACCAGACCTCCCCACTCCTTGGGGCTCCAAGTCTCTCAAGAGTTAGGTGCATTGTCTCTAACTGAGTCCAGACCAGGCAGTCCTCTGCTGTATATGTGTGTGCGGGGGGGGGGGGTCATATCAGCTGATGTATGCTGTCTGGTTGGTGGCTCAGTGTCTGAGAGATCCCAGGGGTCCAGGTTAGTTGAGACAGCTGGACTTCCTCTAGGGTCTTGGCCATATACCCAAAAGACGCCCACCATGCCACAGGGGCACATGCTCCACTATGTTCATAGCAGCCTTATTTATCATAGCCAGAAGCTGGAAACAACCCAGATGTCCCACAACAGAGGAATGGATACAGAAAATGTGGTACATTTACACAATGGAATACTACTCAGCTATTAAGAAAAATGACATCATGAGTTTTGCAGGCAAATGGATGGAACTAGAAAATATCATCCTGAGTGAGGTAACTCAGTCACAAAAGGACATGCATGGCATGCACTCACTAGTAAGTGGATATTAGCCAAAAAGTACAGAATACCCAGGATACAATCCACAGAACTCAAGAAGGCTAATAAGCTGAAGGGCCCAAGTGAGGATGCCTCAATCCCTCTTGAGAGGGAGAAGAAAGCAATCACAGGAGGTGGGGGAGAGGAGGGACAGACCTGGGTGGGAAAGGGGACAGGGAGGGGAAGAGAGGAACACATTCAGGTATTGGGGGAGGGGATTGGACTGAAGCCCTGAGGGCCAGCAGAAAGAATGGAAACAGGCAACCTCTGGAGGTAGGAGGTGGGGGGACCCCCCCCAGGGACCTGGGAGGTGAGAGACTTTCAGGACTCAAAGGGAAGGGACCTTAGTTGAAAGGCCCTACAGTAGGGAGAGGGAACTTGCATAGCCCACCTCCAGCAGGAAGACAGGGCATCAAGTGAGGGATGAGGTTGCCATCCCACTGTCAAAACTCTGACCCAGAATTGTTCCGTCTGAAAGAACTGCAGGGACAAAAATGGAGAAGAGCCTGAGGAAAAGGAGGTCCAATGACAGACCCAAATTGGGATCCAGCTCAGGGGGAGGCTTCAAGGCCTGACACGATTACTGATGCTTTGGTGTGCTTACAAACAGGGGCCAATCATTAGTGCACTCCTGAAGGCCCAACAAGCAGCTGAAAGAGTCAGATGCAGATATTTACAGCCAACCAATGGACAGAAGCTGGCGACCCCAGTGGTTGAATTAGGGAAAAGCTGGAAGAAGCTGAGGAAGAGGAAGAAAGTTTTAAGAGATGGTCTTAGTTGCTTTGCTAGAAAGATGTAATAAAATTAGAATCAAGAATAGAATGTGTTCCTCTTTCTCCACATTCTTGCCAGCATCTGCTGTCACCGGAGTTTTTGATCTTAGCCATTCTGACTGGTGTGAGGTGGAATCTCAGACTTGTTTTGATTTGCATTTCCCTGATGACTAAGGATGTTGAACATTTCTTTAGGTGCTATAATCCTTAGATCCAGGGAGGTTTGGTAAAGAAGAGTAGTCAAGGGGGGATGCATGGATCTCCCTGGGAAGAGGAAATAGAATAGGTTTTATGGGTGGACTGGGAGTATGTGCGGACAAGAGCAGGGGGATCAGGTGCATGGGGAGATAGGATGGAGGGAGAGAGTACCTGGAGTGATGGGTGGGGTTGGGGCATTTGGAAACCTGCTTCAGTACGGAAACCTGCTTCAGTGAACATTCCTGGGGATCTGTAAGGGTGGTCCTGGGATTTATGAAGGTGATTCTAGTGAGGACTCCTAGTAATGAAGGATATGGAGTCTTAGTTGGCCGCCTTTTGTAGACAGGCAAGGCTTCCACTGGTGGGACTGGGTTTCATTCTATTGAGTTGTTGGCCAAGGGGGGATGTCCCATGGAGATCCCTAAACAACACAGGCTGATGCTTGGACAGAGGACTGTTCTCCACAAATGGATAGCAGAGCAGGGCCCCATTACCTAGAGCAATACCCACACAAGTCATTGTGTGGAGAAGTGGAACTGGTGCCTGTATAGAGTCTTCACCCCTACTGTCTAGTTTCTTTGATTCAGGAAGGTGCCCTACTGGCTACTGAAAGAAATTTGGACACCAACCCAGCTGCAAAACCTTTTCCCTACAATTTGCTTTGCCTGCAAGATGTGCTGGGGCAATGGTGGTGCACAACTTGCGGGAATGGCCAACCAATTTCCGATTTAACTTAGAGCCCATTCCATAAGAGTGAACCCATGCCCAACGCTTTTTTGGATGGCCAAGAAGTGAAGACTGAATAGCTCAGAGACCTGGGATAGAACCAAACATGACTAGTCTAAAAAAAATCAATTTCTAATGATATTCTGCTACACTCATAGACCAGTGCCTTGTTTAGTTGTTATCAGAGAGGCTTATTCTGGCAGCAGATGCAAATGGATGCAGAGATCCATAGTCAGACATTGTGTGGAAAGAGAGAGAATCTAAACTGGAGGTTTCCATTGGGTCCCACCCCTTGGAGATTGGGGAATCCAGTGGAAGAGGGAGGGGAAAGACTGAGTCAGAGGCGATGGAGGACAGCAGAAAAGCCCACTAAATCAACTAAGCAGGGTGCATATGGGCTTACAGAGACTGAAGTGACAAGCATGGGGTCTTCAGGGGTCTGCACCAGGTCCTCTGTGAAAATGTTGTGACTGTTAGCTTAGTGTTTTGTGAGACTCCTAACTGTGGAAGTAGGTATGTCTTTGATTCATTTGCCTGCTCCTGGGACTGTTTTCCCCCAGTTGGTTTGCATTGTCCAGCCTTGATGTGAGCTGTTTTGCTTTGTCTTACTGTATTGTGTTTGGTGGCTGTCTCTTGGAAGCCTGCTCTTTTCTGAAGGTAGACAGAGGGGGCCTGGATCCAGGAGAGAGATGGGGTGGTGGAGGATGCTGGGAAGAGTAAAAGTAGGAGAAGCTGTGGTTGGTATGAGGGAAGAATCTATTTTCAATTAAAAAATAGAAATTTAGATTTTATGCATCACAATGTATCTCCAGTATGGAGCTGGAGATCCTATAATTATGAATGTTCATTGCATGTTCTTAAACAATGTTCATGTTTAGAAACAATAAACATAGCCTTTTCTAGCATATGTTTTATTTGCACTTAAATAAATTAGAACATTTTAATAAAGCCATGAATTATGAAGCATGTTTCATTTGCATTAAAATTTGAAATAAAATATTAGCTTTAGGGATGATGAGATGACTCAGTGTGTTAAAGCACTTGCTTCCAAGCCTGAAGACCTGAGTTCAATTACCGAAGACTACACGATGCAAAGAAAAAAGTGACTCTTTCAAGTTGTCCTCTGCCATCCACCTGCACTGGGGGAATACCCCCCACAACACACAATAATACATTTAATAAAAATATAAGCTCTAGAATTTTAATGTATGCAGGAGTTAATTTGGGGTTAAATTCCTAGACTTTGAGGAGGTAGCGTTTATATTTCACTGATTAGAGGATTTTCATGAAAGGATTCTATAGTACCAGGGAAATGTAGTATTCAAGGTTCAGTGTTTATGAAGCCCTTGGAAGGGTGATAAGGTTGGTAGCTAGCAACAATACTTGTAATTAGACCTCTCCCTCTACAGCTGTTGCTGCTGTTAGTCCTCATGTTCACAGAACTCACAGCTAACCATGACCCTTGACTAAGAGGCAGCAGAAGCAAGAGCATGGCCTTTCCCCCAGCTCCTCTCCACACTGTTCAAAGGCACTTAATGGGCCAAAGAGAATTCATATTTCAAATCCTAGATGCAGGAGAGCCTGAGGAGGATTTCCTTTCTTATGTGTGAGGATAGTAGGGATACTGAGGGACAAATCCTATCAAGCACATAGTGAATCCAAAGTGCTAACTAAGCTCAGGGATGGAACTGCTGAAGAAGAGCACTGAGACTCACCAATCACTGGGATGATGGCAAGTATTTAAGAAGATGAGGGAAGTGCTCTTCCTAGATACAGGTTCATGTGGAAAATAGAGGAAGTTCTGATTCAATCAAGTCGAGTGTATGTCTACTGTCATGCCAAGGACCCCATTGAAAGTGGCAAAGTCTTCCCCAGGTGAGACTGAGAATGACACCAAAGCCTTTCCCAGGGGTCAGAGTTAGAATGTTGACAGTGTGTGCAGAAAGTGTTCGTCTTAGTTTCTTCTCTCAAATATTTGCAACCTGAAAACTGGTCTCTATAGAAACCATTCTTCTGGAGATTAGCAAAACCTGTGTCCTTGACTCAACTCTTATACAATGAACTCCATTTCCTTGTTTGCTGTGTGCAACACCACCATCTATCTCCCCACGTTGTTATACAACAAACATGACGAACTTCTGGTGTGCTTCAGCTTATTGGTGAGAGAGCAGAGTTCCCCTAAACCATACCTGTGTCTGAGTGTCTTTTTTTCATTCCCTTGATTCCTCCATCAGGTCAGTCTCTAGAGCTGTGCTGGATGTGGCATGTTCAGATAGAAATTAATTGATGTTCTGTTATAAAGGGCATGCCCCAAAGGGCACTTATTGTT
Source organism: Uromys caudimaculatus (assembly GCA_028551405.1). NCBI lineage: Eukaryota > Metazoa > Chordata > Mammalia > Rodentia > Muridae > Uromys > Uromys caudimaculatus. The sequence continues at coordinate 108,914,637 of CM052722.1, forward strand.
GGTACTGACATTCAAGCCAAATATTTTCAAATAGGAATCTGTGAATCACAATTTTGCAACTAGACTCTAAATTCTTGTCATTGCTCATTTGACTATTCTAGAGAAGACCACAGAGCAGAACTTTTCAAAGTTGGGTACAGGCAGGTATTCCAGAATACAGGACACAGAGGGAGGATGATCATGAGTTCAAGGTTTTTCTGCATATTAATTTTGTGGCTAGGTGGGCTGTGGTGGCGCACACCTTTAATCCCAGCACTTGGGAGGCAGAGGCAGGTGGATTTCTGAGTTCGAGGCCAGCCTGGTCGACAGAGTTAGTTCCAGGACAGCCAGGGCTATACAGAGAAACCCTGTCTCGAAAAACCAAAAAAACAAAAAAAAATTTGTGGCTTGCATGAGTTACACAAGATCCCATTTCAAGATATAACAAAACCAAAAAACAAACTCACCCCTCCCTGATTCTTCCTCCTTTTGTTATGACCCCCCCCCAGTACTAGACTGTGGAGTGTGTTTATAGTACCTTATGTATATTTCTGTAGTTCTTGGAATTCATTTTTTATTTTACAACAGAAGAAACTGGACGAGTATATGAAACTCTCCTTTCTGCTTAACTATTCTGAAACCCAAACTTCTCAGAAAAATCTATAAAGATAAACCATAATAAAATGAACCAACTAAAACGAAATCATCATTTTCTGTAGGCCTAAGTATTGAACAAGTTGCACTTGAGGCAGGAGGTGAAACTGGAGATGGCTAGGACTCTGTAGAGCAGCTAGCAGGTGCATGCTGATTTGTCTGTGAAGGTTCAAACATTGGCCTTGGTAGAGATAGGAAGAGGCGCATATATTCTATAGACGCACGTCCTGGGATTTTAGGCACTAGAGGAATATAGAAAGTTTCTTGTTGCTTTCTCCCATTTTCCTTCAGATTAGAACAATTCCTTGACATTGATTAAGGTGGCAGGTTTCAGGGTAGCATATTGTAGTCTCCTGCAATGTATTTTATCTTTCTTGTTACAGTTAATGATCTTATTCTATTTGACACATTCAGGGCATGGAATAGTTTGTTCTCATCCAGGGATGGGAAAACACAGGCTAGTAAGAATAAGAGAGAAATCCTTCTTGGGGTGGCCAGGAGCCAGGTCTGAACTGTGTGAGGCTGCAGGTAATGGCTGTCACATCTGTAGGAGTGCTTAGCTATAGACCACAATCCACCCGGCACCACAGGCTTGAAACAAGGCCTTCTTTGAACTGGGGAGTGGACAGCAATTCCCAGAGCTTGAATAAAGGTCTTGCAGCAGTTCTTCCCCAAAATGAAGACATGGCCTCTTAAGCTGAGTTCCATTTTTAAGTATATTAGTCTTCTTCCACTCGCACTGGACCTTTCTTGAGGTTCTGTCACTTTGCCAGTTCCTTGCCTTTCTTGGAATATAGCTTCAGATTGGCCTCACATGACGTATTAGGAATAGTATATTTTTGTTCACTATATGCATTTTTTGGAGTCTCAAAACTCTATTTTCTCTCCATTGGTAGCCAAAGTAAATTGTTGATAGCAGTTCTACAGACTGTTTTGGATAACATTGCTAATTGGAGACAGGCAGAGCTGGCAGAGAAGGACAGGCCCCTTACTACTGGATTTTCAAGATGGTTTCATATGTACGCATGTTGTTCGAAGGTGGATTGAACTTTCAATATTTCTTGTTGAAGAAACATTTAATTCTATTAGGTTCTCTATATAGGAGTTTTTTGGTTTTGTTGTTGGGTTTTTTCACATGGTCAAATCATGTTTTACCCATTGAACTCCTCCCTAAAGCAATTTTTATCAATGTTGTGACTTCAGTCTGAAATTTTCAGGACTGCCTGGGAGAAGTCAAAGCCAGAAAAGATAAAGGGATCTACAGCTCAGTTCCCACTTGGAGGTTAAATAGAGAAATGTATTAGAACAAGAAAAACATGGCAGGTAAATATGCATCTATTCACTATCCTTTCTGAACCAGGTCTGGGTTAAAGATGAAGCTTCTTAGAAAACCAAGAAGATGGAATTATAAGAATTGTTGCCTGGCATTTGAATGATGGCATCTTAGAGTGAGTACTGTTCATTTATTAAATCATCACCCCTCAGTTTATCATTCCAGTGTTAAGGGTGACACAGGACCGTAAATTGTCAAGATAAGTGGGGCAAAGCACAATTCCCAGTCAGTATAAAATAACCAATTCAAGAATAAGAATAACATTGTCACCTTTTCCCTTCGGTCTTTGGTAGAGGTTTTTAAGCAAAGCACACTTAATGTTTGGAAGGGACTGTTTTCTTTGTAAAGGGCTAGCTGAGGTTGCTTGATCAGGTTTAAGGCATTTAGGATCAGTAGCCTGATCTCATCTGGAGAAGGGGGAAGGCAAGGGCCCCGCCCTATCTTTGGCATGACAGAATAGGAAAAGCTACTTTCCTTTGCCATATTTCTCCAGACAAAAAGGCTCTACAGCTCAGGCAAGTAGGTTGCTCAGTGTGAATCACAAGCTGAAACACAGAGTGCCTGCCTGAACAATAACTTCAAATAAACACTGAGCAGGTTTTATTTTTATTTTTTTGTATAACTATTTTACCTTACATTTACGGGTATATTAGTCTTTTATTTGTGAAATATGACAAAGAATCAGTGACTAGTTCAGGTGAATTAGCAGTTGAATTGCTTATGGTTAATGGTTCATAAGACTTCAGGGCCTGCTTGCTCTTTACTGTTCTGTGCTGCTTTGCACATTTTTTGGACAACCTACATTCATGAAAAATGTGCCTGAGAGAATGCAAAAATAAAAAGATATGATTGATATATTTTCTGTATTTAAGTGATTTGCCTTTTCAGTGACAACAGAAAACGGAGTAGCAGTATCTTTTCTGAGGGTTTTCTGTGTCCTTGGAGAGCGAGGAGGGTACCTGGTCAAATTTGGAAGAGGAAAGGGAAGGGGAAATGATGTGATTATATTATAACCTCAAAAACCAGAAATATTTTAAAAGGCTGAATTGGCTTACCTTCTAGAGGAATTTGACAAAGGGTTTGTTCTACTCTCATTTCAGGAGTCCTGTCGAACTGCCCAGTAGCTTCATAGCGTGAGAGGTTAATGAGCTAGTGCCAAGAAGCTCTTACTGGGCTTCAGTTCTATTTTTACTTCTTCATTGGTTCATGAAGGGCTGATTATAAGGTTCAACTAAATAAACACTTATGTCAGGTAATGGGTTTCAATATTAATTAGAATGGCCTAAGAGATAAGAACATCCAAGTAGCTTTTTTAAGTAAACAGTATACTTTTACAAATAAGTTTATGTATTCAGCATTGAAAAGGTACTTTTTTGGTGGATAGCTAATGTATTCTCATTGAAATGAAATGAACTTATATTAATTGTATCACAGGTACTAAAATATCTCTACTATCATGATGACGAATGTCTTCTCTCTTTGCAAAGGTTGCAATTTCCTCCCTTTTATTTAAAAACTGTTTTGGAGAACTTGATATATGAGTACTACGTCTACAACACTCCCACTCTTCCCTCCACATTGCTTCCTATTTTCTATTTCCCTGCCTTTTTACCAAATTCATGAACTCTTCTTCAGTATATGCACACATACATACATACATACAACACACACACACACACACACACACACACACACACACACACACACACACACACACACACACACAGGACCTACTTGGTTAATTTAATCTTGCTGGTAATGTACATATATCAGTGCTGATTACTGGGATTAGACAAACTACAGGGGAGTCATTTGACAATATTTTTCTAGGGGTGAGGCCTTGAATAATTTTCCTGGTTCATATTGCCATGTTAACTACTGTTGTCATCATGCTGTCCTTGTTTAAGAAATGATACCGTTGAGATTTCATGGGTGCATTTTCCCTGTCCTGTGTATGGGGCACTGTCTAGCAGCAAGCATCCTGGTTCTCTGGCTTTAAAAATCTTTCTACACCCTCTTTCATCATATTCTGTGAGCCTTAGACTTAGGGGGTCTCATTGCAGGTATACCAGTTGTCTGTTCTTTGCATGTGGACCAGTGTCTCTGTAACAGTCTTCTTTGATGAGGAATATAACCACAAGTATTTAGAATACAATTAGAAATTATAATGGTTTGAGGAAGTGGCAATCGCAGGTTTCTCTCTCAGGTATATGACCTTTCCAGCTATGGGCAGTTAGCTAAATTTACAGTGCCAGGCATAGATTCCCTTCCACTGAGTAACCTTAAGCACAATTAAACAATTGTTGATTACTACAAAGATAAAAATGCTACTACTGTATCACTTGTGGGTATCTTGCTGGTCTAGTCATTGTTGTGATTCATAGGCTTTACTTCCAGTTAAGACTAATTGCTTCTTTCTCTTGGCAGCTCTTACAGCACTTTCCAATTCTGTGAGCCAGTCAGTATTCACATTGCTCCCTCTGTAGCACTGCCATCTACTGTCGTCTCTCAAGTTCATTCTCTACTCTCCTCCATAGTCTAGTCTACATTGCCAGCTTCTTTGCAGAATATTGGATGTGGTAACTCAGACCAAAAAAGATAAATACTACGTACTCCCTTATTTGCAGATCCTAGCTCTGAATCTTTAGGATTGAGTGAGCTTATAACCAGGAAAAGAACTTTTAACAATAAAATCTTCAGTTTGCTGTTGGTCCTTATTAATGGAATTGCATACATGAAAATGCCTTACAAACTAAAAAAAATATTTGATAAGAGTTTATTAAATGGTATCATTTAAGGTAGACTGTCATTCTATAGTCCATACTGACCACTGCATATTTATTTTTAAGCTTCTTTTTACATTCATTTTATAATTTTCAGTTAGATTTGTACAGACTTGGCTAATTAAGGTTAGATAGGATCTCTAAATATTTACATCATTTAAACTTTCAGTTCAGTTGTACATAAATTTTTATACCACTTGTCTTATTCATGCAACACTGTATTTCAGATTATTAGAGTCGGTATATGGAAGTCTATTCTATTTATCTTAACATCTACATGCTATACTCAGACACAAATCAACCACACTTTTATTTACCCATTACTTCTAAAAATAGTAACTAATTTGGGATATATTATTATTATTATTATTATTATTATTATTATTATTATTATTGGTTTTTCGAGATAGGGTTTCTCTGTGTAGCCCTGGCTGTCCTGGAACTCACTCTGTAGACCAGGCTGGCCTCGAACTCAGAAATCCACCTGCCTCTGCCTCCCAAGTGCTAGGATTAAAGGCGTGCGCTACCACTGCCCACCTGGGATATATTATAAATAGTACTATACTTCATAGTTTTATATTGTTCATATATTATTGTGCACAAGTGTGAACAATAGCATAGATATGTAGAAGTGATCAATTTCATACTAACTATAATTACAACTACCTAGAGCAATACTATCTATCGTATATGGTATATACACATAGAGAAAAAAAGCAGCATTCACCGTGCCAGCTTCAGCAGAGTGGTCGCTTTAGGGAGAGGAAAGCACAAGGGAAGAGACATGAGCTTAGAGCTTGAGCTGTGTTAAGGTTTGAATGTGAAATATTTCCTACCATTTCATCATTGGCATACGTGTTCTCCAACTAGTGGTTCTCTTTTAAGAGGTTGTCCTAGTCAGGGTTTCTATTCCTGCACAAACATGACCAAGCAGCAAGTTGGGGAGGAATGGGTTTATTGAGCTTACACTTCCATTCTGCTGTTCATCACCAAAGGAAGTCAGGACTGGAACTCAAGCAGGGCAGGAAGCAGGAGCTGATGCAGAGGCCATGGAGGGATGTAACTTACTGGCTTGCTTGCTTGCTTTTCCTGGCTTGCTCAGCTGGCTTTCTTATAGACCCCAAGACTACCAGCCCAGGGATGGTACCACCCACAAGGGGCCCTCCCTCCTTGATCACTAATTGAGAAAATGCCTTACCTCTGAATCTCATGGAGGCATTTTCTCAACTGAAACTCCTTTCTCTGTAATAACTCCAGCTTGTGTCAAGTTGACACACAAAACCAGCCAGTACAGAGGTCATGGATCCTTTAGGGGGTAGGACCAAGCTAGAGGAAATGGAACCAGAGATGGGCTCTGATGATAAGCTCCAGCCTCTTGACAACACAATTCCTCCAGCTAGGTCCCTAAAAGAGGCTGCTGGGGAAGAGTATTTTGCCCCTGTCAAAGTCTCCAAGTGGTTGAAAGTCCTGTCAAGCTATGACTGGCAGGCCCCTTGACATTTAGGTGGGGAAAATGCCTGCTTACAGTTATTCAGCAGGCCTGAAAATAAAACAGTGACGAGAATTTCCTGCCAGGTCTCTAGCCCCAAACACAAGGCAGTTCCAAAATTAGGGGAAAATGCACAATGATACATCCATACATCCTGAGAGTAGAATTTCCTTTTGGAATTAAATGAAAGACTGTCTTAACTATTTAATGTCACCAACTAGGAACTGTGGAATAAAGTACTAAATCAGAAAACGTAGCTGTTGACTAAAAAGCAATAATCACACTGAAGACAATGATAGAAACCCGGAGAATATAGGCAGAAAGAAATCACTTTTGTCCTCAACCAGAAGGGTTTAAATTATTCAGCATTTCATAGTTTCTGAATATTACCCAATCACTAATTAATTAGTGTAATTCAGCAAACTGGACAGCCCTTTATTAGGTTTGCTGACCGGAGCCTAATCAATGCAGAAATCATTTCACTTGAGCTAAAACCACACTTGTGGAAACATTCTGCTTTATATTCTACTGTCACATATATTCATCCCCTGGATTGCGCCTCATGGATCAGATTCATCTACTAATATTAATAAGAGAAGTTAAATTAAAAAGGATCCTAGCCAGTCATCCAAACTAATCACCGAAGCATGAACATGTTGCTTTGCATTTCCGTGTCCTCAGAGCACAGCAGAGAGCTTTGTCCTGGTTGCAAATCTGACCACGTAGGAGAAATTGGATAAAGTGGCTTTTGCACATGCAGTGATATCACTGGGGCTGGCCACTGCTGTGCTTCTTTGCCAACAACTGCTATTGAGCATTTGCCACCTTCCCTGCTGTTGCAGAGGCTCAGGATTAGATGCAGAGAGGCCAGCAGCCCTGCAACTTCATCTGTTGGCTCAGCAGGTCGGCAGGAACCAAGCAGTAAAGGAGAGGGAGAAACCTCTGAAATCATCAGTTTGAATACCCTGCCTTGAACAGGCAAGTCAGAAAGGGAGGGGCATAAGTCAGGCTCAGAGTCAGAGGGAGAAAGAGAACATCCTTTGGGAGCAGTTCGGATTGAGAGAGACACTCTTCCTATGGGATGGGGTAGGAGGCAGAAGAAGTTTGGATGTGGACATAATAGACATTTTGGTCAGGATGATTCTTTGTTTCAGAGTTCTCTGCACTGCAGGATGTTTCCTAGCACCTCTGATTCTTTACCATTAAATGACAGTAGCAACCACGTGTTAGTTACTTTTCTTTTTGCTACAAAAAAAAAAAAAAAAAAAATCAGGGCAAAAGCAGCTAAAGGAGGAGAGATATTGTTTTGGCTCAGAAGATAAGGTCCATCCTGCATGGGGAGGTAGGCGTCTGGGTTGGGGGATAGCACGAAAAGCATTTAGCAGCTGCTTATATTGCATCTGCAGTCAGGAACCAGAGAGAGTGGAATGCTAGTTTTCCGATCCCTTACTCTTTTTATCTCCTCTCCAATTAAGTCTAGGACCACAGCCTATGGAATAGTACTGTCCACATTTAGTGTGGGCTTTCCCACCTTAATTAACTTACTTTATACCTCTCTTCATCCACATGCTTAGAGGATTTGTCCATAGTGAGTCTAACTCTCATCAGTTGTGTGTGACAATCAAAATTACTCACAACAAGATATTAGACAACAAAAGTATCTCCATATATGGCTGAATGTCCCTGGGGTACCTAGGGTCTGCAAATTAAGCCCGATTGAGAGCCACCAGTAGAGCACATGGTGGACATTTTAATAGGCTGCATTTGAGATTTTTGATATCAAATGATCCTAATTACACTCTATTACAGGTGAATTGTTACTTCTCATCAAGATGTGGCGAGATCCTAGTCTGCAGCCTTTCAGAATGTGACCTTATTTGGAAGCGATGTCTTTGTCCTTATCAATATCTAAGGTAAGGCTGTAGTAGTATAGGGTAGTGCCTCACCCAGCTTGACTGGTGTTCTGATACGAAGGTGGCTATGTGATCACATGCACGGAGGATACTATGTGATGACAGAGGCATACTGTACTGAATGCTGCAAATGACAAACAACACAAGTCAAGACAGGAGCATGCTAAGAGAAAGTGTAGAGCAACAACACCTTAGTTTTGTACATTGAGCTCACAGAGCATTCCTGTTGTTTAAGCTGCTCAGTTATACTTTGCTCTTGCAATCTAAACAAATTAATACAATCTCTTTGCTAAAGTTATTTGTCACCAAACACAGGAAATCAGGTGGTTGTTAGGATTGCTTTACTGAGCCATAGCCCCTGACCCTCTGGAGCAGTCGGAGAGGCCTGCTGGCTGTTTCCAACCTGAGCCTCTTTTCTTATCTCTCTTTAAAAGTCAATTATTCCTCAAATTGGCTATTTCTGCAAGCCTTCCATTAAAGGTTGCAGGCCCAACACAATCCTATACATTATACATTTCTGTTCCTTTTTCCTCTTCTGCATATTCTTTCATTCTTTAACCAAGACCAGTATTTAAGAATAGTGGAAAAAACATTCTTCATTAATCTATGGGAAGCATGAAGTCATTCATTATTTTATACTTCCGAGTCGAACAGTAGCAAAGTTGGAATCTCAGATGCCTTGGATGTTTCCTTTCTTTCAGTTTTCATTCCCAAAAAATGTGCTTCACAGGGCCCAGTGAGATGGCTTAGTGGGTAAGGACACTTGTCACAAAGCCTGGCAACCTGAGTTCAATCCCCTGGACCTACATGGTGGAAAGGGAGAACTCTTTTAAGTTGTCCTTCTAAAATTCAAAAGACACAAAGAGAAGAGGAAAGATGGAAAGGTATTCAAAGCAACCAATGGCATTTTAAAATTCCTTTTTGTTAAAATTTATGCCTGAATCCTATTGAAGTTCTATGTTTAGTTTTCTAAGGAAATTCCATACTGTTTCCCATAATGACTACACCAGCTTACATTCCTACCAGCAGTTTGGTAGCCTTTATCTATCTCCTCACTAATATAATTATCTGTTGTCTTCTTTGTAGGAGCCATCCTTATGGATTAAGGTGATATGCCATTGTGGTTTTGATATATGTTTCCCTGATAATTAGTGATGTTTGACATCTTTTTATAAGAAAATATTAAATGAGATTTTTTTTTTTACATATTTTAATCCTACTTCTAGGCATACATACAAAAGATCTAAAATCACTACCCTTAATAGATATTTGAACCCCTATATTCATTGCAAGGCTTTTTTAAAACCACGAACAAGACATAGAAACAGCTTAAGTCTTCATTAACTAATAAATGAACAAAGAAACCATGGGATATGTGAACTGTAGTATAGTATTCATTCACATAAAAGAAGAAAATTATGTTATCTATGACCATTTGGAAGTATCTTCATGACTCTTCTAAAAGAAATAAGCCAGACACAGAAAGACAGATATATTATGATAGTACTTATATATGCACTCCAAAACCATTTAATTTGTAGAAGGAAAGAACACAATGTTGGTAACAAGTGGGTAAAATGGGGAATCTTTGCTGAACAACACAGCTAACTGTGGGAACAGTACAACTTGGTGATGCTAGTTAATAATGCATTTTATACATGGAATTTGTGCTAAGACAGAGCTCATGATTTTACCACACACAGACATACTGAAAGCTATGTGAAGAGATGGATATGTAAATTTGTATGATTAATCATTCCACAATGTAGGCATATATTCAAACAGTACTTTATACATCTTTTTTTTTTTCAATTCTTTTTGTTTATTTTTGATCAAATTTGGCATTTTAACACTATAAAGTGAGTTTTATTTATTTATTTATTTATTTATTTATTTATTTATTT
>CM052722.1:108925191-108950254 GCA_028551405.1 Uromys caudimaculatus
GTGTGCGTGTGTTAATGTGACTGTACTTGTCTGTAGAGATGCACTTCCATGCCTCCCTTGACATTCTCTCTGGCGTACCTCCATTGCCTCATTTCTTGTTTAACCACTATGTTCCATCCCTTTTCCTTTGTCCTAGAGTCTGCTCATGTTGCCTTGGTTTTTGTTTTCCAGTGAGAAATCATTGAGTTCAGCATGTCACTATGGGTAGACTTTCTGCACTGGGAATCCTACTCTTATTTCAAGTCTGAGGGTCATGTTAGTGCCCTACTAGATTTGGGATTTATAGTGTGTTTGGGGAAGGTGATGGTCGTGAGCTGAGGCAAATATTCACGTGCCAGAAGTTGGCCATACTGGAAATTATGAGCGAAGACTAATGTGCATTCATGGGGAAGAGGTTTCCACAAGCAGAGGTGCATGAGCCTCAGGGGTAACAGTGTTCTCCACCTGTGCCATAGGAACCAGGGACTTTTCTTGATACATTGTATTGCTATCTCTGTTGACATGCTACCTTCCTTAGAGCTCTTCTCACAATCGAGACTCTACTGGATTTAGTTTTGTGAATGGCTCTGACAACTTTCTTTTTTTCCTACATGGAGAACAGGGTAATCATATCTTACTTGTGTACTACCCAGTATACAGAGTCTCCCATTCACCTTTTTGTCCCAGGAGAAAATGGATTAGCTATAGGCACTATATTACTGAATATCTAGCAAGTTCAGGCTGCGTGAGGTCTTCACCTGGGCCCAGGAACTTTTGCCTATGTGGTGTTTGTGGATTTTCATATGTGTATTTGCTTCCTTTGGACCAGTGGGTGCATTCTTACAACAATGTTCTATGTATACCATCAAAAAATTCAAAAGTCAGAATAAAATTTACACAAATTGAAAACATAGCTCAAAACTAGGAAACTGTGGATCCTATAACATTAATATCTGTAAGAAGTCTTATTTTAAAATGAGGAAACTTGACAAAGAATTGTGAAAAAGGAAAAGACACGGCAGTACAAGTGACGGGAAAGGTAAGCCCTTAAGCATATTACAGGATGCTTGAGCTCAGCATGGTAAGAAAAGTCATATGAATACTACCATGAGAAGTCAAAGCTAACCCATAACATGTGCACTGTTTAGGATTTTGCAAAGAAGAATACAAAATAGTTGTAGCTATTTCATCTGTTATAGAAACTAGGTAGAGGATGGAAATTTTCAAAGAGATTCAAATTAATCTCTTGGAACTAGATCTCATCTCACAGGGCATGACAAGTACAGTAGATTACATTAGTAACACATTAGAGATGGAAGAAGGAAAAAAGTGTATGTGCTTCAAGATGTAGCAATAGAAACTACTCAGAACGTGGGTACTCGGCTCTCCAGACTTCTGTTTATTCAACTGTTCACAGGCTCTCACAACCTTGTCCTTCAGAGGTATACACAGTCATAATTGTTTAATGTCAGAGGACTTGATGGGTAAACCCATCACATATTTTTCAAATTTCTTTTATCTAACATCTGTGTGCAGTGTCCTTCCCTCTAACAGATATCATCCTTTAGAATGAGGGAGGTTTTACATTTTTCAATTAGGCAAGGGTAATGTCAGAAAATCTCTTTATAGCCAACTCAAAAACCATAAAAGCATGGAATTCCTATGACACATCTTCTAGAAGAGAAATTGGAGTTCCTAACTTAAGAAAGAAGGATTAAGTCAGAAATTATTGAAAAAAATCATGACATCACAAACTCCCAACAAGTCAACATTTTAAGATATTGGCAAATTGCATGGGCAATTTAAATGTAAAGGAAAGAATGTATAGTAAGCAACAGAGTGCCAGGAATATTGTTAGAGGTCTCATATTATCCAATCATAATAATGTATAGAAAACATTTGTCATCAAGAAAATATGAGTTGGTTGAAAAAAATAGTTTTATAGAGCAATAAAGGAGAATATATAGTCTCAGATATGGAGTCTGTAAGGGAAGTGGTGGCTGTGAAGAAGACTCGGAAAGCTGAGTAAAAAGTAGTGACTAGAAAAATGAGAATTCAAAACCATTTTGTCTTAAGCAATTGATTACTAATAAGGACTACTTTATAAATTTTGCTTGTCATGCATTATCTAATAAGGAACATTTTAATGTAGCAACTCCAAATATATTCACCTTTAAAATGAGAATACACAGAAAATTTAATAGCAAAGTATGTTTGGAAAAATTAGTTATCAGAATCAAAACTTCTAAGTAGAGAAAAGTCATGTGTTTTATTTTTTTGGTAAAATTTTTATAATGAAAAATAAATTATTTACAGGTCCTTCAAATTAGAGATAAGGAATTATGAAGAATTTTCTCTCTAAAATATGTGAATATTTAGATAAAATAGATATATTTTTAAAGCCTAATATATGAAACCCCATTTGATAAGAATTAGAAACCCACATGCTTATAGAACACTTAAATGAATGAAGTCTCTAAACAGCAGTCTTCTCGCAATGAAAACTGTAGGGCAGATGGTTTTACTGGTAAGTTTTAGCAAACACTCAAACAAGAAAGCATTCCAGTATTTCCTAAAACAGATAACAAGTAAACATTCCCTGATTTGTTTTAGGAATTAAGCATAGTCTTAATGCTGAATGGAAAAAATATTGAAGGGAAGGAAAAATAAAGGCCAGGCTTATTTGTCTCCATAGATGGCAATAGTCTAACTAAAAGCAAATGAATAGAACTTGATAATTTATAAAAGACAATAATCAAAACTATTCAAGTTCCTTTTTTTGCTGCTATAAAAGAATATCTCAAAATAGGTGATTTATAAAAAACAGAAATTAGCTTTCACACCATTATTGATACAAGAAACACAAGGTCAAGGTGCTAATATCTAGCTACGACTTCTTAATGTGTCATCCTCTATTGGGAAAACAGGAGGGTAAATGACAGTAAAAGAATAGCTGGAACTCATTCTTATAATAAACCCACTCTTTTAATAATGTGTTAATTGATTTATAAAGGAAGAGATTCTAAAATGTCCTACCCCTTACTATTGTTATAATTGCAATTGCATTTCAACGTCAATTTTGGATGTTCATGCATTCAAACTATAGCAGTAGCCAAGTAGTATACATCCCAAGAATACTAGGTTACCTTTGTACAATTAAATATAATTCACTGTATCAGTAGATTAAAGGATTAAAATGGTATGGCCATCTCTAGAGATGGAGATACACCATTTGATAAAAGTTGATATTCTTCCATGACAAGAATTGAAACTATACCATAGAAGTATAGTTGTGTAGAATGATAAACTAACGATAATGATAAACCTGCATGTACTTAAAAACAATGAAAATGAAAATTCATGGCCAAAATGTCATAACCAACCAACCCTTTCAGCTCTTATATTCTTTCTGTCTCATCTTTCATGATATTCTCTGAGCCTTGGTTGTCGTAGGGTTAATATAGATGTTCTATTTATGTCTGGACAGAATCTCTTAGTTTCAGCACTTTGACCAGTTAGGCATTTTTTTTTTCATTGGCTGCTATATACTTAGTAAAGAAGCTCCAGGGCTGGAGAAATGGCTTAGTGGTTAAAAGTACTTACCATTATCTCAGAGCACCCAAATTTGATTCCTAGAACCCAAATGGTGGCTCACAACTGTCTATAACACCAGTTCAAGAGGATCTGACACTCTTTTCTGACCTCTATGCACACCAGACATGTATATAGTATACAGACAAACATGTGGGCAAAATGCTCATGCTCATAAAATGGATATTAAAAGAAAGAAAACAAGAAGCTTCTCTGACCATAGCTGAGAATGGCACAGGTCTATGGGTACAAACATAGGTACTTTGAAGACAAGTTGACGCCTTTCACCTATGATTCCGTAGCCTATTCATACCGTAGCCTTCATAGGGTTAGCCCTTGGTTTCCATCATGTCCTCATATGATCCTTGAACTGACACTATTTGATGTATGAATTTTACATATTTTTCAGGAATTAATGTGCCCAAGTTTCTGTAGTGTGTGGAAGAGATAGGATTCTATATGGTCAGTCCTGACAAAGAGAAACTAAGAATTAAAAAAAAGATGTTATCAGTGTGAAGATATAGTTTTCTCAGAATATAAAAACAATAATTATGCTAGAAACTTTCAAGTGCTCCTCAACAGCCCTTTGTTTTCTTACCTTATGAACCTTAAGCAAATCTAGACTCTGAAGTCAATTACACCTTCAGAAAGATGAGCAAGTGGTTCTTGTCTTTATAGGTTTTTGACTGAGTAATGGGTGGCATTTTGTTTCCCTTTTGACTGTTTCTTCCTGGCCCTTCACTGAGGGGTGTGTAGGAGTGATGAAGAAAAGCCTAGAAATTTCTACATTTTGTAGAAATGTAGAAAGCATAGAAATGATGCAGAACATCATTTCTGCCATTCATAGACTATTTCTCTCTCTCTCTTTTTTTTTTTTTGGTAAGATTCTTCATTTTATCAATGCCAGTGCCCTTGTCTAGCCAACAGAACTCAGCAGTTCCTGGATCATATGGCTGCCTTATGTTTTGAATAATAATGCATGGCGATTGTCTGGCATCAATAAGATTAGCACTATTCAATGGAACTTTCTGTAGGGATGAACATTCACTAGAGCAGTGGTTCTCAAGCTTCCTAATGCTGTCTCCCTGTAATAAAGTTCCTCACGTTGTAGTGACCCCCAACCATAAGATTATTTTCATTGCTACTTCATAACTGTAATTTTGCTACTGTTATCAATGGTAATGTAAATATGTGTTTTCCGATGATCTTAGGTGAACCTGTGAAAAGACCTTTCAACCCCACAAAGGAGTCACGATCTACAGGTGGAGAATCGCTGCTCTAGAGGTATTCTCTGGATATGTAGCTGCTAACAATTTGATGCTCTTAAAGTGTGGCTAGTGTAACAACGGAACTTCATTGTCAATTTAAATTTACATTGAATCGTGAGATGTAGCTACCAATACCAAATTGTCATTATTAGTCTAGATATAAAGCTAAAGCCTAAAAATGTAACTCTTATTATTATTTGTATATTTCATGAAAATAATGGAACTAATAGCTAGGCTCCTTGTTTCCTTGGACTTGAGTGTCTAGCACTCCTCTAGCACTCTTGGAGGTGGAGGTACCCCTTCTCCCAGCCACAGTCTTTAAGGCTACTGCTGGCTCTCTTCATCTGACCCCATTCTCCCTCTGCCCCTATTGGAGCTGCTACGGGGCAATTCGTGCTGCTACCTGTCCCCCTGGCACCTTCCCTTTGGAGATGCCTATAATCCGCAGCTTCTCTAGGCCCTTGTGGCTTTTGTAACCCCTTTCCCTGACCCTTTCTTGTGGATGAGACCCCCTTCTTAGAGACTTAGGCAAGATGAGCTCTGAACCCTGTTGAGTGTATGACCGACCCACTAAATGGCTTGTGTCATTCCTTCTTCCCATTTCTCATTCACGGGAATAGTGTCTTCTATACCCTCTCATTCACCCTTGAGATGCTTTTAAGAAAGCCTTCGGCCTCTCCACCCAGCATCCAACCTGAAGGGCCCCAAATTTATTTGCCTTGACAATCAAATTTGGCCTCAATACCCCATAGACAATCAATCCAAGTGGCTATATAACAGTGCCCTGGATCCCAACATTATTTAGGACCTTTACAAATACTTCGAGAGAGCAGGGAAATGGAGAGACTCCCTACCTCCAAGCCTTCTCTTATCCCTGCTTCTAAGCCTTCTCTCAGTTCTTTCTGTGCCTGCACTCAGTTCCTTTTACCTATAAAGCCTGCCCAAAATAATTTCTCACTATTTTCAATCTGGCTAACAAACCTCTCCCCTATGAGCTTCAACCCACAGCTCACTCTCCTCCAACTCCTCCAGTTTCCCTTTCTCCCTCTTCAGCAACTAATTGCCAAAATCAGTTCTCCCTGACACCCACTTTTAGCACACCAAGAGCCCCTAGTCCTCTTAGGACTTGATCTTGCTCTGCCAAAAGTCTTCCTTTACCACCAGTACCTAGCCTAAGCCAGCCACCACTCTCCCTTTGCTAGAAGTTGATGGAGTGTATGGCTTGGTCACAGTACACGCACCTTTTTCATTAAGCAGACTCTCAATAGAGGAGAGATTGGGGTCCTATACTGCTTGATGTGTTTATAAAATAGATATATAGATATATATGTTATGGAGGTATAGGGACGTAGGTAGGTGTGGGGGAAGGGTGTGCAGGCCCAAGCCCAGACATCCCTTCCCCCAGAGGGACCAGACACACGGAAAGGTATAGTATAGAAATAGAGTTTATTTAAGGCATGGGGAGGTGAGTTAAGAGGGTAGTACAGGCAGAGAAAGGCAGAGAGAGGAAGAGAGTAGAGAAGTAGAGAGATGGAGGTGGCCATGACCACGTGGAGAGAGGGCGGAAGGGAATGGGGAGAACTAAGGGATAAGAGAGGCAAGAGAAAGAGATAAGAGAGAGAGGAAGGGCAAGCAGCCCCTTTTATAGTGGGCCAGGACCACCTGGCTGTTGCCAGGCAACTGTGGGGAGGGGCATACCTGACTATTGCCAGGTAACTGTGGGGTGGAGTTTAGACAGAATGCTAACATTCCCCCGTTTTGGTTTAATTAAAAAGAAAAATTAGAAAGAGGCAATGGTCAAGCAGGAATAGGGTCGTTGTACTACCTGACTGCTTCATGGTGGCATTGGGGGCGATGTGTCTCTGGGGAACCTAGAAGAATGGGGGTAGGGGATGTTTGTCCAGTCGTAGGAGAGTTGGCAATTTCTTTGCTGTCCAGGGTCTGTGGAGCAATCTGAGGATAGGTCAGAAGGAACAGGTCCAGTAGAAGTGTCTGTGTCTGAGAGGAGATTGGAACATCTGACGGTTGCTTCTCTGGAGCTGTCCTTGACAAGATATTAAAACACATTATTATAGGTAGAAAAATAGATTAAGTACATTCGGGAGAAAGAAAATATTTTTTAAGATGCACATTTTAAACCCGGAGGAATCCCACCCTTTGGAATAGGTAGTAAGTGGGAACTTTGGGCAGATGTACTTATCTGGATGGGTCCATGAGAGGCAGATCTGAGTGGATTTTCTGTAGCTTATAAGTTTATAAAAGAGATAACAACAGGAGTTAACAACATGAACAGTCTTTAAGATGAGCCTTTTGTGGAGCAGAAGGGACAAGATTAAAAAGTTGAAAAAGCTGGATCATATAGTAGAATGTTTTATTAGAGTCAGGCAAATTATAGGAACTTAGATAACATTAGGACAGTGGTATAGCAAGAAGAGGAAGGTAAGGAGATAACAGATTACATCTGTGAAAGCTTAGCTGTCAATGTTATCAGAAGTCTGAGAAATAGACAATAATCTAGCAATTATATTATTTAAAAAAATGACAGAGTCCACTAGTCAACAGTTTCCTGGTCTCTGTGGCAACTCGGGCAGAGTCAGTCTGGCTTTCAAGCGCAGAAGACGCAGGGCTTTTTCTCTGTGGAATGGATACACATGACATGGGAAGTAAGCTTACCTTGGTTTGGGGGCCAAGCCCCTTGACCCAAAGTATCCTGTTTTGTCCACTTCGTTTTCAGTGATTGTCATATCACAATCTAGGCAGAATCCTGTAGCTGTGTCCACATCTTCTGAGACCATTGACCATCCTGAGCCAACTGTTAAGACTTTGGGAATTCTGTCTGCTATAGACTTAATAATTAACAAACTTCTGACAGGGTTGAGAACTGTATACATTGGTTATAACTGAATAGAATTTAATAGCAATAGCAAAGAGACATATTCTGGCTAGGACCAGAATAAGGAAGCAGGCAGCAGTGGCATGGAAAGAGGGAGAGAGGGAGAAAGTCCCTTGTGTGTGCTGGAAGGTGGAAAGTTGATTAGGGATTGGCTGAGTGCAAGCAGGTTGAGGGAGCCGAGCAGAGAGCGAGGGGAGAGGAGGCAGCAGAGTCCCTGGCAGGGGACAGAGACAGAGGGGGCTCGCATGTGTAGAAATGGCTGCTAAGGCAAGGCAAAGGCTGTTTTAGGGGCAGATAGGGAATGAACAGGAACAAAGCTGCATTACCAGCGGTTGTGAGCTTTGTCAGGTAGTCAAATGCGCATGGGAAAGAAAGTCTAAAGGAGGAGACCTCTGGCAGGACTCAAGGGGCAGAGCCAGACCTACTTTTCCCACTGAGAATGGAGCAGAGCCAAGGAGTAGAGGGGGGAAGGGCAGCAAGTGGGGTGTCCTGGCAGGGAGCACTAATCAGACTTGCTTCTCTGGCTAACTAGCTGAACTAGTGGTTTCAACAAGTCACAAATGAGAGGGAATTCTGTACTATGGGTCCTCAACGAGAAAGTGCCAGTTTAGTGAGATGGAGAGAGATTGCTTTAGACCAAGACATCCCATTAAATAGGCGGCGAAGACTGACCCCTGGGTGAGACACATGGGGGGTGGGGGCTAATGCTCAGAGGTGGTGCTCCTGAGAGAGCGATTGTCTAGGCCCAGCCTGGAATTCTCAGCAGGGGCAAGAAAGCGAAAGGAAAGAGGAATGTTCCACCCAAGGGAATAAGTCCTAACATGAGGGTCAGTGAAAGACTGAATGTTGTCTCCCATCCTCAAGGACTACACAGGGTAGCTCCGAGCTCAAGAACTCTCCCTGGAGTCCATGTGGATGGTTACTCTGACCAGTGGGGGGTGGGGGCTTACCGGTTCTTTTGAGCTAGTGAGTATGAATCTCTCATGGTGGCTGAGGTGGGATGCAAACCTGCAGAGTTTCTAATCTGAGTCTCAGCACCAATGATGCGTTTATAAAAATATATAGAGATATATATGTTATGGAGGTGTAGGGAGGTAGGACGGTGTGGGGGAAGGGTGTGCCTCAGCAGGCCCAAGCCCAGGCATCCCTTCCCCCTGAGGGACCAGACACACGAGAAAGTATAATATAGAAATAGTTTATTTAGGGCATGGGGAGGGGAGTTAAGAGGGTAGTAGAGGCAGAGAAAGGCAGAGAGAGAGAGGGAGAGAGTAGAGAAGTAGAGAGGTGGAGGCCGGCCATGACCACGTGGAGAGAGGGGGGAAGGGAATGGGGAGAGTTAAGAGATAAGAGATGCAAGAGAGAGGCAAGAGAAAGAGATAAGAGAGAGAGGAGGGACAAGCAGCCCCTTTTATAGTGGGCCAGGCCCACCTGGCTGTTAAGAGATGCAAGAGAGAGGCAAGAGAAAGAGATGAGAGAGGAGGGACAAGCAGCCCCTTTTATAGTGGGCCAGGCCCACCTGGCTGTTGCCAGGCAACTGTGGGGTGGAGTTTAGACAGAATTCTAACACTGCTAGTTACTCTACCTTTGTTAAGCAATTCTAATATATTACCCAATCTTATAATCTCACCTTCCATGATATACATATGATCCTTACAGTCTTCTTCTTCAGGATCTCAGGCATGCCTGGGATCAGGCTAGGGTGATGCAGATGAAATCCACCAAACTTCTGCCCACCTCACCAGGACAGAGGCAATCCACAGCTGGGACCTTGGATGGGATTACAATACTCCAGGGACATTTGAGCTAGGGATTGATCTGTGACTTGTACTCTGGCTGGACTTTGTAAGGCCGCCCTTAAAGCAGTAAATTATAAAAATGTCCTCTGAGCCAAAAACTCAGATGACAGCGGATGCTGGCAAGGATGTGGAGAAAGAGGAACACTCCTCCACTGCTGGTGGGATTGCAAGCTAGTACAACCACTCTGGAAATCAGTTTGGCGGACCCTCAGAAAAATGGACATAATACTACCTGAGGACCCAGCTATACCTCTCCTGGGCATATACCCAGAAGATGCTCCAACATGTAATAAAGACACATGCTCCACTATGTTCATAGCAGCCATATTTATAGTAGCCAGAAGCTGGAAACAGCCCAGATGTCCCTCAGCAGAGGAATGGATACAGAAAATGTGGTACATTTACACAGTGGAGTACTACTCAGCTATTAAAAACAATGACTTCATGAAATTTGCAGGCAAATGGATGGAACTTGAAACTATCATCCTGAGTGAGGTAACTCAGTCACAAAAGAATGAACATGGTATGTACTCACTGACAAGTGGATATTAGCCCAAAAGTCTGGAATACCCAAGTTTCACTTTACAGTAACTGCTGGACTGAGTGAGGTCCCAGATGGAGGAGTTGGAGAAGGGACTGAAGGAGCTGAGGGAGTTTGCAGCCCCATGGAGGGAGCAACAGTGTCAACTGGCCTGACCCCCCACCCCCACCCCGGTCCTCCTGGAGGCTGGACCACCAACCAAAGAATACACATGGAGGGACCCATGGTTCAGACCACATATATGGCAGAGGAGTGCCTTGTTGGCCATCAGGGGGAGGAGAGGCCCCAGTAAAGGGGAATGTCAAGATGTGAATATGGGAGTGGGTGGGCAGGTGGTTTGGAGGTGGAATTCCCTCATAGATGTGGGGTGGGGGGAGGGGATAGGTGGTTTCCAAAGAGACCTAGAAAGGGGGAAACAATGGAAAATAAAGTATCAAAAAATAATAATAAAAATAAAAAATATTAAACATTGAAAAAAAAATAAAAAAATAAAAATGTCTGAGAGATCATCCAGGACAAACCTGAAAATCCATCTAAATTCTCAGATTGCCACACAAAGGAACTCTTACAATATACCAGTCTAGGTCCTGAGATTTCAGATGTAAGAAAGCCAACTCTATGAACTACTTCTCTCAGAGTTCCTTTGATATTACTGTCATACTTAGACATCTAGAGAAAGGACCCCTGACTCCACAGGCAGATGTCTTAACTATGGCCTTTAAGGTATACCAAGGGAGAGATAAAAAGCCCCAAAACAAAAATACCTGATGCTATCTAAGGCCTTTCGGTGGGCTTCAGCGACTGCCCATATTCCCAAGTCTCGAAAAGCCTGAGAAACTCCAAGTCCCTGTATTAAATGTGGTCAGGAAGGACACTGGGTCTGGGCCTGTCCAAGGCCTCATAAGCCATTGCAGCTATGTCCAAGGTGCTATCAAGATGGATATTGGGCTACTGACTATCCTTATGTCCCTCCAGATATGAGGGCATCAGACCCAGAAGCCCCTCCAGCTGATCTCCTAGGTCTGGCCATGGACAACTGAAGGGATGGGCTTCCTTGGCCTGACCACCACCATCTTGAAAAGGGAGTCTTGGGTCAAGGTATCAGGGTGTTCAATCTTGTACCTTCTGGGTGCTGGGGCTACCCACTCAGTCCTGGCTGAGTCCTAGGGACCCACCTCTCCTTCCTGTTTTCCTACTGACAGCCATACTAGGCTCACCAAAACCCAACACTTAGCTGTATATTTAGGAATATCTCCCTTACCCATTCCTTCCTTGTGGTGCCAACCTGTCCCAGCCCCTTGCTGGGAAGAGATGTCCTATTCAAAATGGGAGCCTCTGTTTCTTTTGCTCCCCACATCTGCTTGACCCCAGCCTCTTCCTCCTCCTCCAAACCACACAAGCTAGCACGCTTTTTCCCTTACCAGTTTCCCAGGTGGATCCACAGGTATGGAACACAGGAAACCTCTCTAAAGCCATCCTCCTCCTCCTCTCAGTCCATTACAAAACCTCACCAAATCTATAACCCAAGCTCAATGCTCACGCTCTCTTCACAGCCTCAGGGAACTTAATCCCCTTACATCTGACGACTATTTCTTCTTCTTCTTCTTCTTCTTCTTCTTCTTCTTCTTCTTCTTCTTCTTCTTCTTCTTCTTCTTCTTCTTCTTCTTCTTCTTCTTCTTCTTCTTCTTCTTCTTCCTCTTCTTCTTCCTCTTCCTCCTCCTCCTCTCCTCCTCCTCCTCCTTCTCTTCTTCTTCTTCATTTACATTTCAAATGTCCCCCTTCCTGATCCCCCTCCATGTTCCACCCCATCCTCCTCCCCTTTGCCTCTAAGAGGGTGATATTCCACCCATCTACTCACTCCTGCTTCACCCCTATAGTATCCCCTCTTTCTGTGGCATCAAGCCTCCACAGGACCAAGCACATCCCTTCCCACTGAGGCCAGATAAGGCAATCTTTTGCTGCATACATAGCAGGAGCCATGGACTGGCACATGTATACTCTTTGGTTGGTGGCTTAGTCCCTGGGATCTCTGAGGGATCAGGGTTAGTTGACACTGTTGTTCTTCTTATGGGGTTGCCATCCCCTTCAGCTCCTTCA
The DNA here is from genome assembly GCA_028551405.1 of Uromys caudimaculatus. Classification (NCBI taxonomy): domain Eukaryota; kingdom Metazoa; phylum Chordata; class Mammalia; order Rodentia; family Muridae; genus Uromys; species Uromys caudimaculatus. Next base: position 108,937,357 of record CM052722.1, read on the forward strand.
GTCCTTCCCCTAACTCTTCTTTTGGGGTCCCTGTGCTCAGTCCAATGGTTGCCTGTGAGTATCTGCATCTGACTTAGTCAGGTCCTGCCAGAGCCTCTCCGAAGACAGTCATGCCAGGCTCCTGTCTGTAAGCACAACACAGCATCAGCAGTAGTGTCAGGGTTTGGTGTCTGCACTTGGGATGGATCCCAAGGTGAGCGGCCTCTGAATGGCCTTTCCTTCAGTTTCTGCTCCAATTTTGTTCCTGCATTTTCTTTAGACAAGAACAATTCTGGGTTAAAAATTTTGAGATGGGTGGGTGGCCCCATCCCTCAACTGGGGACCATATGTATCTACTGAAGGTGGTCTCTTCAGGTTCTATCTCTCTGCTATTGGGCATTTCAACTAATGTCATCCCCATTGGGAGTCCTGGAAGCCTTTCGCATCCCTGGTGTCTGGGACTTTCTAGTGGTTCATCCCTGTCCCTGACCCCACACTGCTGCATATATTTCTCTTCATTTCCCTGGCCCTCCTGTCTCCGCCCATACCTGATCCTGTCCCCTTTTACCTCCCCCTTCCCTCTCCCACCCAGATCCATCCCTCTCTCTGCCTCCTGTGATTATTTTGTTCCCCCTCCTAAGTGGGATCGAAGCATCCATACTTTGACTTTCCTTCTTGTTAAGCTTCATATGGTCTGTGACTTGAATCGTGGGTATTCTGAGCCTTTTGGCTAATATCCACTTCTCAGTGAGTAGATAACATGTTTGGCCTTTTGGGTTATTTCACTTAGGATGATATTTTAGATTTCCATCCATTTGCCTGCGAAATTCATGATGTTCTTGTTTTTAATAGCTGAGTAGTATTCCATTGTGTAAATGTACCACATTTTCTGAATCCATTCTTTCATTGAGGGACATCTGGGTTGTTTCCAGCTTCTGGCTATTATAAATATGGCTACTATGAACATAGTGGAGCATGTGTCCTTGTGATATGGTAGAGCAACTTTTGGGCATATCCAATTTTCTGAGGAACCTCCAGATTGATTTCCAGAGTGGTTGTACCAGTTTGCCATTCCACCAGCAATGGAGGAGTGTGCCTCTTTCTCCACATCCTTGAGAGCATGTGCTGTCACCTGAGTTTTTTTCTTAGCCATTCTGATTGTTGTGAGGTGGAATCTCACATTGTTTGATTTGCATTTCCCTGATAACTAAAGATGTTGTACATTTTTTTAGGTGCTTCTTGATCATTCAAGATTCCTCAGTTGAAAATTCTCTGTTTAGCTCTGTACCCCATTTTTAATTGGGTTATGTGGTTTTCTGGAGTCTAAGTTCTTGAGTTCTTTTTATATTTTGGATATTAGCTCTCTATTCGATGTAGAGTTAGTAAAGATTTGTGGATGACATCATAGTATACATAAGCAACCCCAAAAATTCTACCAGAGAACTCCTACAGCTGATAAACAACTTCAGCAAAGTGGCTATATATAAAATTAACTAAAAAAATCAGCAACCTTCCTCTATTTCTAAATTTTTAAGAAGAAAATTCTTCCCCCTTTAATATTCCTCATTTGCAGTTGCAAATCCCAATGGCATCAACCACTTGGTTCTACATCTCTGACTTATTAACTTGGCAGTGGTTCTTCCTTAATCTGTGAAATCAAAGCCTTCCCTCAGAGGCTAACAACCAAGGTGACAAGGTGGCTAGAGCTGCAGCTCTCATAAGCCTGAGTTCCGTTCAAAAGAGACAAGACATTCTTGTTCTACAACCTACCTCCCCACTACCATCTGCAGACACCTAACAAATACTATATCTGCACCAAATCCTTCACCCTAATAGCCAGGCTCTGTCTCACTTCATTAAAACCTATTTACAACCTACTTCTGAGGATCTATCTTTTCTAAAATACATCACTGTTGCTATTTTCACATGCTCCTTTGGAACTATACCCACTACTACTTGCCTCAACTTCGTCCTGACCTCCTTTCCTCCTCAATCAACATTGGGACTTGGTCCTCCTCACTCCTCCTGGCCACAGCCCCACTCCTCTTTCTTCTAAATGGATAGGCTCTGTCGGGGTTATCCTTATTAAGCAACTGCAGCAAAACTTGATGGTTTCCCTCACTGGATTTACCTTTCTCATCTCAAACCATTACCTGAAGGTAATCTTCCTTTTTATAGCTCAACGCCTGCAGGACTTCAACCACAACAGGACCTTGCTCTCTTAAGTTTCCAAAGATATCAAGGTTGAAGAGCTTGCCTCTGATCTCAGTAGAGCGAGGCCTCCTATTCCTGTTGAGACCTAAGTGTAATCCTATTGGGTTATGCTTTACGTCTTCTACTTTCTCTTGCTCACTGCCGTCAGTATTGAGCCCTTATATGGAGATGTGAGGTTCAGGAAGCCTATACTCAACAGCTCAACCAGACCATTCCTGTGATAGAGTCTGGAGAGTGCTAACCAGCAGATTGCCAAAAGGAGATACCAATCCCTGAACCACCTAAGTGGTTCTAAAACACTGTGCTTGTTTTCTCTATGATCAAACTTGGGATTACTGTTGACATTGGACAGAGATTTATGGAGGCTATTCTTACTGGTCCTGTAGGAGACATGATGCATATTCAGGAAAGCATACTACCTTTTATTCAGAATGGCGAATTTGTATATCCTAATTGAGGACCCATAGCACCCTAGGTGAGAGGCAGGAGCCATTGGCAAGCTTTCCTACAGTGTTCATTACAGTTGCCCATCATACATGATCAAAACACAGAGGCAACACGGCCGACTCTCTCAAAGCCTAGGACTAGACACAGTAAAGGAAGTGAAATATCGTTCCTCAAAGGTCCTTACATTCCTAACATCACCCCTCTTAGACAATACTGATCCCACCTCTTATCCTACCATCTCTTATTTTCAGACTGTAACCTCTGCATATCAGTAATTGAATAATTCTCTGCCTGACTGCTTTGGAGAATATTGGGTCAAACTCACATCCACCATTTGTGGCCTTGACAATTGGCTGATTAGATTCTTTCACTTCTCTGCTCATGATTTGCTTGAAGTCAAACATTACTACCCCCCTATATCTCCCCCCCCCGTATTGCAATCAGTTTGTGTAGCACACTAGATCCTGTAGGTTGCAATAATATTCTAACCCTTAACACCACTACCCAGCCTCTATGCCCAAATATTCACAATGCCTCGATTCTTTGCGTCACTCAAGTCTACAACTGATTACCTGCCCAAGTCATTTGGGACTTCTGGCATGGTGCTCCTTTTCCCAAAGCTAGGGGTGGTACCTAGTGAAGAACTTTGCCAGTTCCCATCACAGGGTTTATAGCAGCAAGGCATAACAACAAAGAAACAGTTCAGATCCTGCCTTTCCTTGCGATTCTGGATGTTGCTACTGGTATTGCCCCTGGAATGACAAGACTGACTACTTCTTTAGCTATTTACCATAGCTTTTCATCTCAGATCATCCAGGATCTCCAACAGGTAGCTCAGACCATCCTCTCACTCTCCAGGGTTAAAGAGACTCACTGGCAACTACTCTAGTGCCAGAAAATTGACAAAGGTTAGATTTGTTAATGGCAGAGAAGGATGGCCTTTGTCTTTTTCTTGGGGAGGAATGTTGCTTTTATATCAACCAGCCAGGTGTAGTAAAAGATAAAATCTTACAACTCCAGATGTATCTCCAAAAAAGTAGAAAACAGCATGATGCCTCTGGCCAATGGATTATTACAGTCCAATATGGAACTGGATACTACCCTTCCTGTCCCCACTTCTCCCTCTTTTCTTAATCCTACTACTCAATCACACCCTGATTCATAAACTTCTTGTCTAGATTCCTTCAACAACAGATCCAAAAGGTTTCTAACCAGACTTTTAATCAGTTATTATTATAGGATTACCGGCCCTTAGCTCTGAAACCAGAAGCCTGCAACTAATGATTGTACCTAAAAGTGAAGATCAAATTTTCCCAGGACCTCTATGCTTACATTAAGCAGGAAGTAGTCTAATGATGATCTCCGCTTTCCCCAGCTGTGACTATTCATCAGTAGTAAACAAAAATGGGGGTGGATGTTGGATATTCATACCACTCAAGTGGCAGGTAAGGCTGCCTTGGACTCCCTGCATTGGACTCCCTTTGTAAACTTTGTATACTTTGTAAACTTTGACAATAGGATCTTCCACCTACTTCCAGGGGATAACCAAGAATAAGCCTGCATTGTGTTGGAAGCCTCTGGGGACTCCTTAGCCAATAACTCATAGGAAACAAATGCAACAAACGCACCCGATACTGACACTTTTATCTAAAAACATATGGCTAGATGGCCCAGCGTAGGGGAATGCTAGGGTTCTGAGGAGGGAGTGGGTGGGCTGGTGGGGGAGCACCCTCATAGAGGCAGGGGGAGGGGGAGGGAATACGGGGTTTGTGGAGGGGAAACTGGGAAGGGGGATAACATTTGAAATGTAAATAAATAAAATAACCAATAAAAATGAAAAAAATATGGCTTCCAGGATCAGTAGCATTCATTCAAACTCTAATTTTTCTTTTTTCATTTTTTAATTATTTTATTAATTATTTTAAATTTATTAACTAATTTATTCACTTTACATCCTGATCGTTGTCCCCTCCCTCCTCTTCTCCCATTCCCACCCTTACAAATACCCCCATTACCCCTTTCCATTCTCTGAAGAGAAGGGAAAGCCCCCTTGGGCACCACCCTGCCCTGGAACATCTAGTCCCAGTAGGACTAAGCACATCCTCTCCCACTGAGGCTCAACCAGGAAGTCCAGTTAGGGGAAGGGGATACAGTGGCAAGCAATAGAGTCAGAGACAGCCCCTTTTTCAATTGTTAGAAAACCCACATAAAGTCCAAGCTGCACATCTGCTATAAATGTGTAGGGGACCTAGGTCCAGCCCATGTATGTTCTTTGGTTGGTGGTTTAGTCTCTGTGAGCCTTCATGGGTCCAAGTTAGTTGTCTCTGTAGGTCTTCTTGTGGTGTCCTTGTCCTCCTCTGGCTTGCTTCTATCCCCACTCTTCCACAAGACTCCCCATCTCCCAACTTCATGGTTTTTTTCTTTTACTTTTTTCTCACTAAATCCACTTAGCACTGTAATTATATGTATGGATGTAGGGTCATAAACTAGAATATGTGAAACATCTCAGAGGCCGCATCTTATTTATGTCTATGTGTGTTTGCCTATATGAGTATATGCATGTGTGTGAAGTTACCTAGAGAGGTCAGAAGAGGCATCTGACTACGTGGAACTGGAGTTACAGGTGAGCATGAGCTCCCTGACATGGTTACTGAAAACCAAACTTTGGTATTCTGCTAGAGGAGTAAGACCTCATAAGTGCTGAGTCATTTTTCAGCCCCTTCTTTCTTCTTTTGTAATGACATATTAAAATTAGTTTATATAGTAGTGGGTTCTCATTTATACATGCCTAGCTATATACCACATTTAAGAACTCATTCTTCAGTTGATGTGTGTAGGCTTTCCCTGTTACTTGTCTATGATGAATAGTATTGAATATCTTCTTATGTGTTTGTCATCAGTACATCATCTTTGACAAATCTTTTCTCATTTATATGTTATGTCTACCAGGATTAAGACATGTTGGCAGGGAAGATCAGGAGGAAGAAGATAGGTAAGATTATAAATATCAACATAATTTATACTTATGATGATAGAACTTTTGTGTATCTTGACTATGGTGGTAGTCACATTACTATACAAGCTTATACAGTGACATGGAAACAGTGTATATGCATATGTATACACAAGTGACTATATAAAAAGCTGGGGGGGATATTACTAAGATATATAGATGTTATCAATATCAATAACCTGAATTTATATTATACTTTTCCAAAGCATTATAAAACAAAAAATTAGTAAAATGCATATGAAATGTGTCTGTATTGTTTATTATAACTGCCAGTCTTCAATTATTTCAATAAATATTTCATCCAGGAATTAATTAAGGATGTACCAGCATTAATTTCTTCTAGATCCTTTAATAAAGACTCATATATAAGATATTAAGTGTGTTGAGCACCTGACAGTCTACACAGAAATGATAGGACTGAGCAGAGTAGATGTTACTAGATATAATAGGAGGTCCTGGGAACCATTGATAATTAATCTTTCAATTAATTTAAACTTTGCCCATTAATATCCATTTTATGTGTCTGTATTACTTTCTTTTATCACTGGCATGACAGAGTAACACAGAAAAGAAAGACTTGATTTTAGCTAACAATTAGAGAAGGTACATTTCATCATGGAGGGGAAAGGATGATGGGAGGAGTTGGTGTTAGGAATTTATTATGTCTTATAGATAAAGAAGGAAGAGGACTGTTTCAAAGCAAGAGTGTCGTTTGATACCCAGAGCTCATCTCACAGCTACTCACTTCCTCCTTCTATACTCTGCCTTTGAAAGGTTCTACCACCTTCTGAAACAGCACTAGTAAGGGGCCAAGTGTTCAAACACACAAACCTAAGGAACACCTTGCACATCAAACCATAACTGGGCAAAGATCATGCCTGCATTTTCACTTATTCATTGTTGGCTCTACACTGGCATATAATGGTAAATATATGCATGATGGAGGAATGAATTAGTGACTAAATGAGCAAACTAATGAATGTTGAGCTAGAGGAGCTTGTGAAACGCAGCGAGATCTTCAGAACAATTGAATTCAGGGGCAAGAATTACAATGGCATGGTTATCAGCAACCATGATCTAGGCTACAAAAGTTTCTTTGGGTTGACATTTGTACAAAGCTCAAGTCCAAGTGGATCAAGGATCTCAACATAAAAATAGATGCATTGAAAGGAATGGAAGAGAAAGTGGGAAAGGGCCTCAAACACATTGGCACAGGGGGAGATTTTTCTGAACAGAACTCCAATGGCTCAGGCTCTACGATCAACAATTGATAAATGGGACCTCATGAAACTGAAAAGCTTCTGTAAGACAAAAGACACTGTTAATAGGAAAAATTGGCATGGTGGGGGGCAGGAGAGAAGCCCAGAGGGCCAGCAGAATGAATGAAAATATGTAGTATTGGGGGGGTGGGAAGTGGGGGAACTCTCTAGAAAGTATCAGAGGCCTGGGAGGTGAGAGACTCTCAGGACTCAAAGGGAGGGACCTTAGATGAAATGCCCAACAGTGGGGAGAGGGAACTTGTAGAGCCTACCTCCAGTAGAAAGACAGGGCATCAAGTGGAGGGATGGGGTTGCCAACTCACAGTCAAAATTTCTGACCCAGAATTGTTCCTGTCTACAAGAACTTCAGGGACAAAAATGGAGAAGAGACTGAAGGAAAGACGATCAAGTGACTTGCCCAACTTGGGATTCATCCCATGGGCGGGCACCAAGGCCTGACACTATTACTAATGCTATGTTGTGCTTGCAGACAGGAGCCTAGCATGGCTGTCCTCTGAGAGTCCCTAGCAGCAGCTGACTGAGACAGATACAGATACTTTCACCCAACCAGTGGACTGAAGTAAGGGACCCTTATGATTGAATTATGGGAACGATGGAAAAAGGCAAGGAGGAGGGTGACCCTGTAGAAGACCAGCAGTCTCAACTAATCCAGACCCCTGGGAGCTCCCAGACACTCAGCCACGAACCAGACAGCACACAGTAGCTGGTCAGAGATCCCCAACACATATAAAGCAGAGAACTAATCCTCAAGAGACTTGAGGCCCCAGGGAGTAGGGAGGCCTGGTGAGGGGGAGCATCCTTGGAGACAGAGGTTAGGAGGAATGGATGAGGAACTGTGGGAGGGGGATCAAGGGGGAGCAATGGCTAGATTGTAAACAAACAAACAAATAAATAAAATGATAATAAAGAGTTTTGTTTTCTTTAAAAACCAAGTTCTGTTATGTGACTATGTGTTTGAATCCCAAGTATGGGATAAGGGACTGCTTCAGATTGTCCACAGCCACTAACTATGATTGCCTCGCGCTCTAGGAGTCCTGTGATTTTTGCCAGCTGTAGATAGTTTATGCTTGGGACTTTGGAGAGCATATAAATGCAGGAGCCCTGAGAGGGTGGTGCAATAAGGCATTGTCCTCCCTGGCTCTGCCTGCTGCTGCTTTTGCTATTGTTGGATTGCTGTTTTACTGGCTTGCTGGTTGGCGATATCCTGATGACTTAGACTGGACTTGGCCTTAGAAACCCCATGCCCATAATCAGCAGGAAGTAGTCTGAAGGGGGTTATGCCCCCCCATCTGCTATAACCTTTCTCTCTTACCTTGTGTTGAGGGGTTGGAAGGATGGTAGATAATAGAACTCAAAAAAGTAGCCCCAAAAGTACACCAACAGACATTCATTAGTTTTCTGGATGATATAAATAATACAGACTTATTATAGAGAATGTACAAAACAAAAATGGTATGAATTCATAAATAAATGATATAATGGTGCAACCACTAAGATATACTTGCTAATGCTTTGGTTAATTTCCCTTGAGTCTAATATATTTACATTATGCATATGCAAGCATGTACATTGTATAATATTTGGAAATCTTAGTAAAGTATAAGGAAATGAAGAAGACTTCATAAAATCTAGCATAGAGATAATTCCTTTGAAGATTATGGTATTTCCCTAGGATTTTATTAATAATTTTTATATTTCTTTATAGTGTATAGATGCCTGTGTATCTGGATTGTTATCTCACATTTTCATGCATTCTAAATACACAAAATTACATTTTGTTGGCTACATAGTAATCTCCAGTAAGTAAAATGGTTCATTTTCTTAGTCATAACTCTATCATTACAAAGTCAGGTGACTTCCTTCTCATTGGCAATTCCGAAACTTCTTGCATGTGTGTTTAAGCAGATATCTGCTCACCACTTAAAATATATTCCCACAGGTTTAACTGATAAGAATTATTGTGGCCATATTGATATGTATAACCCAATTGTTGCAAGAACTTACTCTTCACAACTGTGTAGAAACATGCTTATTATGACATTCCTTCTAATCAGCATTTTCCCAGATTCTTTACTTTGAAAATGATTATATATTTATAACAAGATGGAAAGGTAATACTAGACTACCTTGAACCAATTTTCCTGATGCTGAGATCATACATAACTGTATTATAATGTCAAAGCCAAGAAATTGAAATTAATAGTGCAGTGTTAGAGAATGGACCAGGTATACATATAGTAGTTTGCTCATTTAGTTACGGATTCATTCCACTAGTAAATATTTATTAGCACATTCTAATGTACAGATATGATAATGATAAATAGTGTTGGAGTGCAAACCTGATACACAGAAATACATACACATACATACAAAATATAATTTCAATGGTTTTATAACTGCTTATGTGCATGTGTGTGTATGTGTTGATCTATTTAATTAATATATACATTTGTGTAATAATGTAATAATTATGATGCAGAACTATTATATCACCAGAAAAGAACTTCCATCTGCTACTCCTTCATACTCACAGCCCTAACTTTATCCCCTGGAAATCATTATTCTCTTCTCCATCTTTATGGTTTCAGTTTTATAAATTTAAACATTTGTTTCCTTGATTTTATGCATATTAATGTTTTGTCTGCATGCATATATTTGTACTACATGTATGCCCAGTGCCTGAGGGTTTTAGATTCCCTGAAACTGGAGTTATGAATGGTTCTGAGCAGCTCTGTGGATTCTGAGAATTAAACTCAGGTCTTCTGCATGAGCAACAAGTGCTCTAGCCACTGTGCCATCTCTCCAGTCCCTCTTTATGATTCTACTATTTAAAGTATATTCTATAATAGAAACAATACAGAATGCAGTCTTTCACAGTTTCCTATTAGCCATTTAGAATGATGCATTTGAGATACATTTAGGTTGATGCATATACAGTATTTCATTCATTTGTGTGGCTGAGTAGTATTCCATTATCCAGGATTTGTACTAGGAACAGTTTGGTCAGTTTAAGTTCTAAATTTGTATGAATAAAAATGATATGAATATTCATGTGCCAGTTTTCTAATTTTTCTGGATTGTGTGGTAGCCAAATGCAGAGTTTTATAAGAAACAACCAAACATTTCTCTAGAGTGAGTATTGCTTTATAGCTCACTAGCAGCTATAATAGATGATGAACACTTGCATAATTTGAAATTATCACTGTTTTTGTTTTAGTCATCCTTATAGTAGATACTGATGCTACATAATTTTAATGTGATTTTTCATGGTGGCTGATATTGTTGAGTCTTTTCAGATCAGTATTTGCCACCCATAACTTCCCTTTGGGGATATGTCTAATTATGTCTTTTGTTGGACTCACTGAATTTTGAAAGTCTCTTATATGCACTGTTTAAGGTTTGCAGTCTAGCACTGTTGGACAAATGTGAGTCTTCTGGCTTTTATTTTGCAGCAAAGTTACACAAGATGCAAGAGTCTGTGTAAAGCACTCAAGAGACTCTATTAGGACAGTAGTTATCTTTTTCAGATATGTGATATACAAATTATTTTTTCTTAATTTGTGGTTCATTTTTAGTTTAGTCTAACAATTTTTCACAGAGCCCAGGTTTTGAGATGATGTCAGAATAGGCTAATAAGTAACCAGTGGCTTATGAAGCAAGCTAAAAGAGCACACATGCTCACTAGCTCAGGCAGGTTTCCGTGCAGTATCTGCAAACAGATATGCAAACATTTCTTGCCACCGTCTGGATTTCTCACTGATCTCTGCCTCCTGGCTGTGGCTCTGTTTCCTGACTACTGCTCCAAGGCCTACTCTATACTGACATTAAACTGCAAGTACACAAAGGCTCTAGCCAGTCAGGCCTTTCAGTTTCATTCTTATTGTTAGATATTTTTCATCTCTTGGTATACAGCCTGGACACCCAGCTTCTGTCCAATGGTGGGCACTGGCTCCACGACCATTCTTCCCATGTTTATGCCTTGGCTTTTTGAACATACCCACTTTTTGGTGTTACCTAGCTAGAACTAAAATTTATTGTATAAGTAGTTGCACCGTCTGAATTTAGGCCAAATCAGATTCTCAAGTATCTGAAGTTCAAAGTTGAGGAAAACACCTATTCAAAGGACTCTAGTTTGTATGCTCTTTTTACTTGAGAAGGTAAAATACATGAGAAATACAAGAGGATGATTGGGGGGGCACTGATAGTCTTATTTTATTCTTTCCAAGTTCAGTTGTCATTAACTATATCCAAATTCAAGATATCTGTTTTTAAGGAGCATGATCAATTGCCTGCATGACCATTTGTTGATTTGTCTTATCACTTTCTCCACCATCTCCAATAGATCTCTTTGCTTTAGTAGTATGGATGCTGGATTTCTGACCATAGAATTTTTATGGTATACCCCGTTACTGGAACATGTCCAGTCTTCCATGCCCTCAGCTTCTAAGGAATCTCAATGAAGGGCTGCTTTTCTGTTGATTCATCATGGATATATATATGTGTGTGTGTATATATATGTGTGTGTGTGTGTGTGCGCGCGCGCGCGCACACACACATGTCATTATTGCACCCTTTTATCTGTCCTCTAAAATCCAGTTAGATTATCTTCCCTTCAGCTAGATATTGGTTATACAGTGAACAATATTTGTAAGCAAGCTATTTTGTAGTTTTCCTGACATTAGTATCAGGAGTTAGTTTTTTTCTCTTATTGCCATCCAGAAGCCTAAATAAAGAAATTATGAAACCCAATAGCAAGATTTTGTTTTATAATACAAGTCATTAAAATAAAATTTTAATCCTTCAAAAATTGAGGATCAACTAGAGTATGACTTACAGTGGAAGTTCCCGAATCATCGAGGACATGCACTAAAATAATTTTAGCCAACAAAATATCCCCAACACTCTCTAGTTTCAGTTAACCAGAAAATCTCTTTCCCATCTTTCTGTTCAATTCTAGCATCTTTCCAAGCTTTGTTCCTGGCTTTGTGCACTCTGACACCCTGCATCTTTCTGTGGGAATGGTGAAAGTTGCAGTCTGGACCAGGATCTGTTTTGTTTCTTCAACTGCTGGCATGTCAAATGCCAGAATCTTGTACCATAACCTAATTCAGCTACTCTAGCAACTAAAATCTTGTTTGCCAAGGAACTTTCTGACAGCTTTCCTATCAAGACACTCCTCACCTAATATTTTTTTATTTTCCCCATCATTCACATTGCTAAGTATTTGCAAGCTCTAAAAGGACAGGACAAGAACTGGATATAGCTATTAGTTAAAGTACTTTCAATACATTCTTTTACCCCCAAATACTTTCTTTCTTTTTTTTTTTTAGTGTATGAAACATTTTATTTAAAATAAAACATAAAGGTAATGTAATAATTAAAAATTAGTATAACAAGGTCTGGAGAGATGGCTCAGCTGCTCTTCTAGAGGTCCTGAGTTCAATTCCCAGAATGCATATGATGGCTCGCTACCATCTTTAATGGAATCCGATTCTACCTACTGGCATACAGTATACATACAGACACAATACTCATATGCATAAATAAAACTTAAACACATTAATATAGCAAAAGTGAAAAAAAAAACCAGTCTATTGTTTAGTGGGTGATTGCTTATTGCCCCTGTGCTTCAGCCTCCCCTTCCTCCCATGCTCTGCCAAAGGCAAAATAGTTTGGAGACTTGGTTGTCCTTGAATGACCTTGTTTAGAATTCACTTCATTTGCTTTTTTTTTTTTTTTGATACTTTATTTACATTTCCAATGTTTCCCCCTTTCTAGGTCTCCTCTTTGGAAACCGCCTATCCCCTCACCCTCCCCCACCTCTATGAGGGAATTCCACTTCCCACCCACCCACCCATCCACTCCCATATTCCCACCTTGACATTCCCTTTTACTGGGGCCTCTAACACCCTCAGGCCCAAGGACCTCTCATCCCCCTGATGGCCAATGAGGCCATCCTCTGCCA
>CM052722.1:108950754-108953254 GCA_028551405.1 Uromys caudimaculatus
TCTTCTATACCTATTATCATTAGGTTCTGTCTTCTCATTTTGTCCTGGATTTCATGGATGTTTTGGGTTAGAAGCTTTTTGCATTTTGCATTTTCTTTTACTGTTATGTCGATGTTATCTATGGTATCTTCTGCTCCTGAGATTCTCTCTTCTATCTCTTGTATTCTGTTGGTGATGCTTACATCAATGATTCCTGATCTCTTTCCTACGTTTTCTAACTCCAGGGTTGTCTCCCTTTGTGATTTCTTTATTGTTTCTATTTCTATTTTTAGCTCCTGGATAGTTTTGTGCATTTCCTTTGTCTGTTTGATTGTGTTTTCTTGTAATTCTGCCTGTTTGATTGTGTTTTCCTGTAATTCTTTAATGGATTTTTGTGTTTCCTTTTTAAAGGCTTCTAGTTTTTTTATCTCTGATCTCTTGTATTTCTTTAAGGGTGTTATTTATTTCTTTCTTAAAGTCTTCTATCATCAACATGAGAAATGATTTTAAATCTGAGTCTTGTTTTTCTGGTGTGTTGGGGTATCCAGGGCTTGCTGTGGTGGGAGAGCTGGGTTCTGATGATGCCAAGTAGCCTTGGTTTCTGTTCCTTATGTTCTTACCCTTGCCTTTTGCCATCTTGTTAACTCTGATGTTAGCTGGTCTTACTCTGTCTGGCTGTGTCTTGCCCCTCCTGCATGCCTCTGTGTCAATACTCCTTGAAGACCAGCTCTCTCTAAGAGGTATTTGGGTTTGGAGAGCTGTGGCACAGGGTCATCTCTGGGGTGGAGACAGAAACCAGAAGGATCTTGTCCCCAGCTGTCCCTTGGTTCCTATGTCCTGATGGCTCTGCAAGGGTCCCTCTTGATCCAGTGAGTTTGAACAGAAGTGGTGGTTTTGCCTGTGCTCAAAGGTGTGTCAGCACTCCTGGGATACCAGCTCTCTCCTGGAGCCCTGTGACCCAGGCTGAGGCCCTGTATCCCACTGGTTCAGGCAGGTCCCGGTGAGCAGTGTTGCTCCCCTTAACCCCACTCACAGCTTTTCCATGCTCCTTTGAGGGTAGCTTTCTCCTGGAGCTCGTTGGCTCTGGACTCCTGGTGGCCCAGACAGAGGTCTCCACCCACAGATGGAAACCAGAAGGTCCCCCCAAATACTTTCATTGATATTTTAAAAATTGTTAATCCAGATTTTATGTGTGATATTTATGATAGATCACTTTGATGATCTACATCACTAGCAATAAATTTGCTAAGCAATCATCATCATAAACCACTTAATGTGTACCATGACAGCCTGTGGTAGTGCTGGAGGAACTTCCATAATTAATTTATATTTAGCCGTCTATATACATCAAACAGATAGTGCATGTAGCAACATTTGCCACAGTTAACAAAAAGATTGAAGGTTACAAAACAGCTTCATTATAATGTGGAAAGGTCCCATATAGGAAGAAATAGGATTTGAAGAATTTCAAATACTTCCATTTATCTGACTAATATGAAAATTTCTGGATGTAGTATATATCATTCATCTCTACATTTCATTACCTTATGCATATTTAGTATATTAAAAATACTGATCCATTTAAAATATATAAAAAAGATATGTTAAAAGCTTCTCAACTCTATAAATAAGCAGCATCAAATTTTAAATTCTTGATTGTCAGCCAGACACTCAGTAGTACTGATGATATCAAGTAGCTATAAGCTCAAACAACACTAGAACTGTCATCATGGAGTCCTGAAGACAATTTTAAATAATACTGAAGAGGATGGCTATAAACACAACATTTTCTGGGGTCATATTTTGTCTCTAACATTTCTAGGTTGTATGAGAGTTGACAAATGTTAAATAAAATCATGCAGGAAGCCAGGTATTTGGACTGAGTCCTTGCACCAGGCCCAACAGACCAAACCAAACCAGGGTGTAATCCCACTAGCTCAGCAGACCACTTGCCAGTTGCCTGATTAGGCTGTAAACATTACGCTGTGACTGTTTGACTGGTTGATTGATTAGGCTGGCAAGTTCTTTTTCTTTGCTCATTTTTGTTTCCTACTTATAGTGGATTATCTTATTACTTAGTGCTTGCCAATTTTCTCTGGTTCTACTAGCAGTTCAATTTAGAAGGGGTTTTGTTTAATTTTGCTCACACAAACTCTACTGAATTTAATTGGTCTAAGGAATTTTCCTCTTAACACAAGTCAGTTAATTTTTCTTTGTCCTAGTTTCCTTATCTTTAACAGCAGATTAGATGGTGATAAGGGTAGTACTGTCACTCCACTGCTGAGAATGGTTAATGGTTAATACTCAAGGTGCCACCTAATATTAGCTTACACTTGAACATTTTAGCGGTCTACAATCATTGGATAACTATCTATTGATTGAATTGTAACATCCCTAGACTGTTGATTTATCTGTCTTGTTCTGCCAGAATAGATAGGGAGCACAAACATCATCGCTGTCCTCTAGAGCCCCCATCTACTTCAAGATTAAGCTCCCTCTTAGACTCACTGTTTTAAGTTAA
>CM052722.1:108958254-108976884 GCA_028551405.1 Uromys caudimaculatus
CTTCTTCTTCTTCTTCTTCTTCTTCCTCCTCCTCCTCCTCCTCCTCCTCCTCCTCCTCCTCCTCCTCTTCTTCCTCCTCCTCCTCCCCTCCCCCTCCCTCCCTCCCCCCCCCCGCATCTGTGTATTTGTGCACATTTATGTTTTCATGTGGAGGCCTGAGAAGATGATGTTAGATTCTTTGGAGTTGGGGTTATGGTGCTCATGTGCTATGTAATAAGGATACTGAGCACTGAACTCAGGCCTTCTGAGTGGGTCCTCTTGACTGTTGAGCTAGCCTCCAGTTCCCCATCCTCTTTGTCTCCTTGATTAGGGTTTTGGGACAGGTGGTGTAACCTTGTTTGTTGGAAATCTGAGCTGGGACTTTGACTGTAGATCTCCAGTATCAGAGAGACTTATACTTTTCACATGTGCTCATCTGAATATTGATGGGTTTTGGCAACTAGGTCATCTCTAAGATTTTTCACTCTTCCAGCCTTAAGATTTTTTAGGTTCCATGATTATTTTATTTTATTTTATTTTTTACTTCTTTATTACTCAAATTAAAAACTTCACAAATTAAGGCACAATTTGATAGGTACACCTTGAATACTTTTATCATTTTAAATAAATACATTTTTGGACTATTTATTTACATTTCAGATGTTTTCCCCTTTCCAGGTCTCCCCTTCAGAAACCCCCTATCCCACCCCCCCCCCTGCCTCTATGAGGGTGCTCCCCCACCCACCCACCTACTCCCGTCTTCTCTCCCTAGTATTCCCCTACACTGGGGCATCTAACATGCTCAGGCCTAAGGGCCTCTCCTCCCACCGAGATGGCCAACAAGGCCCTCCTCTGCCACATATGTGGCCAGCACCATGGGTCCCTCCATGTGTATTCTTTGGTTGGTGGTTCAGTCTCTGGGAGCTCTGGGGGGTCTGGCTAGTTGACACTGTTTCTCCCTCCATGGGGCTGCAAACCCCCTTAGCTCCTTCAGTCCCTTCTCCAACTCCTCCATCCAGGACCCCACGCTCAGTCCAATGGTTGGCTGCGAGCATCTGCCTCTGTATTTGTCAGGCTCTGCCTGAGCCTCTCTGCAGACAGCTTATTAGGCTTCCATCAGCAAGCACTTCCCACAATAGAGTCTGGGTTTGGTGACTGTATATGGGATGTATCCCCAGGTGTGGCAGTCTCTGGATGGCCTTTCCTTCAGTTTCTGCTCCACACTTTGTCTCCATATTTCCTCCTGTGAGCATTTTTTTCACCCTTCTAAGAAACACTGAAGCATGATTATTTCTTTAATAGGTTATTCATTCTGTCTACCTACCTCTCTCTTTCTCTCCCTTTCTCTCATCTACCTATATATCATCTATCTAGTATATGTATGTGTGTGTGTCACAGTGTACATATGGAGATCAGAGGACAGTTTGTAGAACTATGTGGGTTCCCAGGATGGAACTTAGATGGTTATGCTTGACAGCAAGCATCTTTACCACCTCAGGTATCTTGCCAGTTCTTATTTTTATATTCCAAATATATTTAATTATTTATATAAGAGGGTTAACTCTTTTAAATTAATTAATTAATTCACTTATTGTGTATGTGTATGTTCATTCACATGCACATGTATGTATGTGTGCAGAGAACAGAGGGAAATATCTGGTGTCATGCTCAGGGAGGGCTGTCTACTTCCTTTGAGACAGGGCCTTCTAATTGGCCTGAAGCTCACCAATTAAGCTAGATTTGCCGGCCAGCGAACTCCTATGCATATGCCTGTCTTTACCTGAGATTATGAACATGTGCCATTATTCCTAGCATTTAGTGAATTCTGTGGATGAAACTTGTGGCAATCCTCTTGCTTCAGTCTCCCAAATGCTGAGATAGTAGGCATGAGGTACCAAGCCTGTCCATAATCATATATTTTAACAAAGACTCAACCAACTTTTATGCAGGTTTCCTGAAGCCTTTGTCTGGAGTACACTTAGTCTCAGCCTATTGACTCCAGTTTAACAGAGTTGTGCTAAATAAGTTTATTGAGAATCCATCTACTTGTTAGATCCTGTCCCACCCTTGCTTTTCTTTTCTTTTTTTTCTTTTTTTTTTTGTTTGTTTTTTTGTTTTTCGAGACAGGGTTTCTCTGTGTAGCCCTGGCTGTCCTGGAACTCCCTCTGTAGACCAGGCTGGCCTCGAACTCAGAAATCCACCTGCCTCTGCCTCCCGAGTGCTGGGATTAAAGGCGTGCACCACCACTGCCCGACTCCACCCTTGCTTTTCTATCAAGATCCTAACCTTCCCCCCATTGGTATATGAGTCATTAGTTTATCATTACCAAAAAAAAAAAAAATCTTATGAAGCCAGTGTAGAAAGTCTATCCTTGCCTTTGATATTTAATCAAATTCCACTTAATACTTTTTCATGCATTAATCCTCTTATGATTATCAGAAAGAAATTTCTAGTTCCCCCTTGCCATCTTTGGGCTTCTATACACTCTCTCTTTCTCTTATTTTAATTGTTTTCCACTATTTCACTGGGAAGTCTTATCAAATGTCAGCATAATTTCTCTTTAGCATCTTAACCATCCTGAAAGTTAAAATCATCCTAAAGTTTTATTATTTAACAAATGTCAGAATATTTCTCTTTAATAGTCTACATGGGTCTTTGTGGTAGGAAAACAGTTAAGACTCCAATGTAACCTTTATTTCCATTGTTTACTTTAGTGATTGTTACGTGGCAATAGTAATACTGCCACTGTACTCATGGTTACAAAACAGTTGACTCCCAGGACACTGTGGAGCTGACAGAACCTTATTTTAAGAATCCTTTAAAATCAGAAAATTTCCTTCACATGCTAGCAGAAGTTGAAGTCAGCGATTGAAATAAAGACAGTGAATGGATCAGAAGCATTTTGGCTGGCATGAATATGGAGGAATATCATGGAAAGGACTTAGAGGTGCTTGTTGAAGTTGAGGGCAACCCATGGTCAATACCCAGCAACAGAGTAGGCACATCATTCTTACAGTTTCTAGAAACTGAGTTCTGCCAACAACCTGAGTGAGCATGGAGATACAATCTTATTCGGTGCTACAGTAAAAGCTACAATTTAGCTTACTTTTATGAGTTTTACATCTCTGACACTTTGATTTTGCCTTGGAGTGACCATCAGATATCCCAGGTAAATTAGCATAAGCTTTTAACCTTATGGAACCTCAAAACATGTCTGGTTTTAAGCTTATGGTAAGTTGCTATTTAGTAATAAGCAACTAATACGTCTTATTCGTTATCAGAGAGTATTGAAAGATTATCAACTTCTAGTAATTTTTACAGTAATTTCTATATAGAGTGAAACCATAAGACCAGGTTTTCCTTAAAACTCATGCATTTCAACTCCCTTACTTGAAATATAGATAAACCCTAGTCTTATGATAAACAGGATATTATAATGGAAGTCAGACAGATTTCTAATACAAATTAATTTACTCAGCAAATATTTATTAATTGCCCAGTAAGTACAAATTATTCAGTGATATGTAACATTAATCAGGAAAATGTTAGGTACTTTGAATATTCATAATTGTTTACAAGTGCTTTTTCCCAAGGGTAGGATTAGCATGAAGAGAAGATGCTTTTTGCTAGATGACAATTAACCTATCTATTAGGACCTTCCAGAGAAAAGAGGCATATTGGGATATATGCATAATAAAGAGAGATTAACATAAGAAATGATCTAACATAGATATAAAGTGTCGACACATTCAAAATCTGCAAGGCAGGTTGGAGATGCAGAGTTGATGGTCGTATTTCCCCAAAGATGTTCATTTTCATTACTTTTTCCACTGTGACAAAATCCCTATCAAAAGTGCCCAAGTAAGGACTGGTTTATTTAGGCTTACAGTTTGAGGAAATAGGTCTATCATGCTGGAGTAGTCATTGGCAGGAGTCTGAGGCAGTTAGTCCCATTGCATCCAAAGACAGTCAAGA
This sequence comes from Uromys caudimaculatus, assembly GCA_028551405.1. NCBI lineage: Eukaryota > Metazoa > Chordata > Mammalia > Rodentia > Muridae > Uromys > Uromys caudimaculatus. The sequence goes on from CM052722.1 coordinate 108,962,209, forward strand.
AACAAAGAGTAATGAAGATCTGTGCTCAGCTCATTTTCTCCATTTTCATTCTTTCTGGGACGACAGTCCATGGAATGGTGCTTCCCGTATTTATAACTGGTCTTCCTTCTTCAGTGAACTTAATATAGACAATCACTCATACATACATAGTGCTTGTTGGTCTTGCCAACTTAATGGGATTTAGAATTAAAATGGGGATGGTGCCTCTGAATGTGTCTATGATGGAATTCTCAGGAGGGAATAACTGAAGAAGAAGCTCTGCTTTCAAAGTGGACTGCACGTTCTAGCTGGAGGTGTAAGGTAAAGGAAATTAAAATTGGCAGGCAGCCTACTGTGTGTGTGTGTGTGTGTGTGTGTGTGTGTGTGTGTGTGTGTGTGTGTGTGTGTGTGTGAATGCGGGCACCTGTAACTGCTAATGTCATTCTCTGCTAACACTAAATTCAGCTTCTTTGGCTTTCCACTATGGATTGAACACTAGCAGCTCTCTAGGGAGCTCCAGCCTTCCAGAACTTGTTTGCAATTGCTAAAACACCCATCTTTGTGGGCAGAGGACTTACCACACTCTTTGATCTTCCAGGGTGAAGAGGATTCACTCTATCATGTATAAAAGTCTTATATCTGCCTTCAAAGACACACACGCACACACACGCACACACACACTATTTATCTGTTTCTCTAGAAAACCCTACTTAATACATCCAGAAATGTGTTCCCTGGGTGACTCTAATCAAGTCAAGTTGACAGTGAACATTAACCATCACACTACTGACAAGAGACTTTTGTTTTTAGGGTAAGTTCAGAGAGATGGAGCCAAAGAATACCCCTTAATTATACAGTAACTCCTGTCTCATACCTAGCAATATGATGAGCCATTTATCATTCCTTGTAGAGAAGCAAGAAAGGACTGGAGAAATGGATTGAAAGTTTCTTCAGAGGTTCAGAAAGATGATAGACATACATTGTCTGACAGAAGAACTTGGGGAGAAATATAATCATTAGTTCAACATATCAAATATCAAAAGATTTTCAGAGTGTCATCAAGGTTAAAGCTATTGAATAGATAAACTGTATTGGTATTTGTGTATTTAACATTGGATTTGAATGACCTAATAATCCTCCTAAAATATGTGTAAAACATAAAAACTACAGAAGAGCATGTCCCACTATCTAATCCAATCTGTCTTTCAGGATAGCTTTGCTGTATGTTCAAGGCAAACAGAATGTTAAGAATTAGAGCTTAGATTCAAGCAGATCAGAATTCAAATTGTATAGACATAACTTCAGTATGTGTGTGTGCATGTGTGTGTGTGTGCATGCGCGTGCATGCATTCACATGCGCATGTGAATGCATGATCACGCATATGTAGGCTGTACAATTGTATGAGTATCTACCTTACAGGTATCTGGATTTGGGTAGATGAATAGCACTTCACACAGTGCCTGTAAGTAGGAGGAGCAAACAATTGGGAGTCATATTACTGTAAGTAGTATCATGAAAAGAGATATGGGAAGTAGAGGATATTTGATGGAATCCCAAAACTTTAATAACCGTACACAGTATCAGCTTGTCTGTGGAGCAGCTAGCTTTGCTAGTAGATAGCAGGTACAGAGAAACTGAAATTTTCCTAATCCTTCCTTTTGTATATCATTAGTAACATTGACAAGAGGTGCATACAAAAATATAAATACAAATAAAACGCATGCAATTTGTTCACTCTGAAAATTACTTGATGTTCATATTATGCCATAATTTTTGTATCAAATGCTATGAGTCTGAATGGACATAGCAAGTTGCTTTGAATTTAATTACTATTATCTATTACTTTGTCTAACTTTAGCTGTGATTATATATTTTTGTAAATGCATATTTGTCTTTTGTTCTTGATGCACAAAGGGATTTTTCACCAGTTTTTTTCTCACAATTCTCTACCAGGTGACCTTTGCATTCATGGCTTGATTTGATTATTTTAAAGCTGATTCAGCTAATAGACAATTGTGGACTTTTTTTTTTTTTACTTAATGCAAATTACATTAGTTTAACAATAACTCAAGCTCTCTTTACATTTCCTGTTATCATTGCCACCACCGTAATGATGTCTTCAGATCAATTATCTGCCCTGGCTCAAGCCTGTAAAATTTTTCTTTCTATAGATACTTTTGTCTATGCTAATATTTCTTTCCAATATGGATTAAATACAACACATGCACACACACACACGCACACACATACACACACACATACACACACACACACACACACACACACACACACACACAGAGGCATCTGGAAGTTGAAAGCAGTTAATTAGCTTCCTGTTTGACTAGAAAGGCAGGGTTATAAACTATAGAAAGCATAGTTTGGGGTGGGGGATTTTTGTGCTGGTTATTAATGGGTTACATTGAAGCGTAGCTCTTTTTGTTTCACTATTGTATGTAAGGAAAGTGAATATCATAGTGTAACTAGGACTATATGGGTGTGTTCAGACTCAGGACTTTTAGGTGTGGAAATGCAGGCAAATGCCTGAGCATTAACAGATGGACTACATGAGAACTCACCCTCCTCACCAGGTTAAATCTTGGCAACTGGAGTTCATGAAACTTAACATGCATATGAATAAATAATGAGAAAATATTTATTATAAGCTTAAATAATCTTTCCTTTCACAGGAATCTAATAAAAGCAAAATTAAAAGAAGTATTTTATTTCCTCATAAGTAATAATGGACAAAGCAAATTGGCCACACACTTGGCACTTAGCTTGTATGTCTCACTTAGAACCATCTGACCTATGAACTCTCAGCAGGCCAATTTCCTATTGCAATCCAGAGAGGAATGGTTCACAGCCTTCAAGAGGAGCTAGAGCCCTTGAGAAACTTCTGCTTATAAATACATTCACTACTCCCTTTCCTTTTTCTGGTACCTAGATCATAATGAACTGTTGTTATTTCAGATAGAGCCATTTGAGAGAAAATAGGCTGGCAAATGATAAAGGATGACCATCCTCAAAGTTGAAGGGAGTGAGATTATTTCAAATACTTTTTCAAAACCACTCATTTAACCTATGTACAGATTAATGGGATTTTCACATTTAATTCTTCATGTATTTGTTTCCCATATGAGGAACAAAATATGAAAAGAAGGAAGTGGAGCTGACACTAAGGAATAGGAGACAGTTTCATAGCAGTATCTTGTCAGCTTTCTAGTATCCTTTGATTTAGCAAGATCCAGACATACACATCTGCTGTATAGTTTGGTGCCAAAACACTGGAATAGATAAAACTGGAAATTACCATATTTCCCTATATCAATTTAGTCACTTCAATGCCCCATGGAATATCTGAACCTAAGTTTGGGTTTTAAGGAGAATATTTTTGAGATACGGCTTTTTGAGCTTAAGTGTTCACCAACTGAGGTATATGGCTGGCTGAGTAGTATGTGAAATGAAAAATCCTGCTAATAATTTGCCGTAAAGTTTGTCATCAATGGTTGTGTCAAAGTTGTTGCCACAAGTGTGAGCTCTTTCAAACAAGGGCATTCTGCCAGCCCCAAAGCAGAGGACAGTAAAGGAAATATGGGGTTTCTCGCCATATTGGCCCAGAGGGTTTGAATCTCTCCTTCTGTAGTTACTACTTAAGAGAACAGGTGCAACTTTAAGATTTTTGAAGGCTAGCTCAGGGTAGGAGAACAACTACAGCAATACCAACAGAGTTGTTGAGAAACAATTGCACAAGACTACAGGTGTATTTGTCTGAGAACATGTGTCCAGATGCTTTGTGGTTCATGTTTGAATAGTGAGAATTGAGAGCAGCAAATTATTCAGGAAGTTTCCAATTCACATGTGCCAGAACATGTACACATGAACAAATGTATGTTGGCTGTTTGTGGAGATGACTGCATTGTGATGCCTTGTTGGCCTCACCGTTTTGGAGAGAGATCTCTTTGCAGCTGTCTACAGGATGTATGTAGTACAGTTAGTTGGCTTTCTGAGATGCTTCAATCTGAACAGAGCCAAATTATCCTTGTAGCTGCTACATTTTGGGATTACTCTCATTTCGACTGACTCCGAGTATTTAATGTATCATAAGTGTTCTTTATTCTTTCAGAAGTTTCCCAAACGGGCTTGTCCACTTTAAGTCATTGTGTATGTCGGGGTTTCCAGTTTCTTACTGGAATTAGTTTTGTCCTGATTATTTGCCCAAGTGCCTTTGTTCTTAGCTGCAAAGTTCTTAGTTCTTGCACCACAATGGCCCTTTAACAGTAGGACCTCAAACACCCTGGTGCTCCAAGAAGGGGACTAATCCCTTCCTGTCTGGACCTATTGTCTTCTTGTTTACCCTCCTCATTTGAACATGTTTAAGAAGCTTCCACAGGGAATTTACCTGAGATTTTTCTATTTGATTACAATTACTATGTAAAATTCCTAATTGGCAAAAGGTTTTGTTTGTTTGAAGATTTTGGGGGTGTCATAATTAAAGTATTTATATGCATTTATACTTATAAATATATCTAAAGAAAGTGTATATTATATATACACTATGCTAATAATATATATGTGTGTGTGTATGCATGTGTGTGTGTGTGTGTGTGTGTGTGTGTGTGTGTGTGTTGTATGTTTTAAAACAATGAATCACTAGGCTAATAGGGCTAAACATTCTAATTTGGTATTTCCCCTTTTAAATGTTCTTACATAGTAGCTTTCAGAAATACTGAAAAATGAGATATATGTTTTAATTCAGTCAGGTTTAGTTGTATAGTTATAAGATAGGTAGTAAACAAGCTAGTTTTAAGTAAGTAAAAACTTAGATGTTGATGTGTTTCTAAGTTGGTTTTCAGAAGTACAGACCTGGGGGAACTGGATAGAATAAAGGAGGAAAGGCTTAATTATAATGATTATTTTATTACCAGATAATGCATCTCCCTATAGTTTCTTTGTTTTTTAATCTGTAAATATAGTGTTATGCATGTGACTAATTATAAATATGCTCCCTAATGGTGTTCATACAATAAAGTACTTCTAGTACAGGTTCAGTGCTAAAGTATTGTGTATCTATTCTTCCTCCTGATTAATGTCTTTTTTTTTTTTTTTTTTTTTACCAATAACTGCCAAAATCTCACAATGGGAATTAACTGTATTTTCTAAATAACTAGAAGATGGGAAGTGATAGATCTACTACTTCCAAAGCTGCCATGTTTGCCTCATTGAGGGGTTGTCTAGCAGGAAAGGTAGCGAAGAAGTAATCTGTGATAACACGTTTTAGAAGGTAGAATTATATCCCTGAGATTGTTATCATAACCCTTGTGTGCTGGGCCCAGTAATTAAATAGCAGGCAGTGCTCAGCTCTGCACTCGTCATCAGGTGCAAGGGCAGCTGTACAATAAGAACAGAGAAGTTTATTACATTTACTTTAGGGTGATAAAAATACAATTTTCTGTTTGGTGCTAAGGTAACTTTCGAATATGTTTGTCTGAATTTTATTATTCAGAAAGAATGTAATCTGAAAATATGTGTTTCTGATATTACTAGGATGATGGCTGTGGTTTTTGGCAGAAAATTAGAAACATGCAATTGGAATCATTATGGAACATAAAATAAATATGGTTGTTTTGAAATTTCCAGAGATTACTTGACAAATAGGCATTCAGGTATCCCTTATATTTAAAAACTAATGTTGTTGGGGGAAGGTGTATTAGGAAAGTCATTTGCTAACTAGCAGGGACTGATGCTGTTTGACAGCGCTCTTCATTGGTGAGCTCTGAGTCCGGCATACTCTACTATTCTTGGTTTCTCTCAGTTATTAATCTTGATGATTCACTCTCCAAAGAAACATTTTTCTTTTACAAGGCAAGAGCTCAAAATGGTGCCAACCGTAGAGTCTGGCACCAGATTTCACTGTGCCACATTGAATGAACTGCTCAATTCCCTCTTGTCTAAGTTTTCTTATCTGAAATATAAGTTCCTTATTAGGATCTTCTGAAAATAAAGGTAATATACATGAAGTCTCTAAAGAAACAATTACTACATAAATAATATTTATGAGCCATGATGATCGTTATTATTTAGGAAAAAAAGCTCCAGGTCATTCTGTTTGGCAAAGATGCTGTGACTTGTAGCAACTAGAAAAATATATTTCTAGGTAATTGTCCTATGAAATATGATTTTTCTGATATTAAAAAGTTTAAAAATTAGGTATGGAGGTAAATTTCAATGCATTTCACAACCATGATCCCATATTTCTTATATGTACAAATATATCAGTGGTATATATATTTAAATGTATTCATATATGTGTATAATGTGTGTGTATGTGTATATATATATATATATATATATATATATATATATATATATGCTATACAATCAAATATTAAAGGAAGGCCAGAGGCCATGGATTTGCATGAGAGTTGGGTGGTGACATAGGTAAGGTTGGAGGGAGGGAAGGAGGAAAGGGGAAAATAATAAAATTACATTTTAATTTTAAAAAGTTTTATATATACAATAAATTAGGAGTTTATGTGAGATTGAGGCTTTGTTTAGTGGGGCATTGAGCAGGGCTTTGTGAATGTTAGGCCATTTTCATGAACTGACTTGTTAATAATAGCAATTGAACTTACATAATAAACTTACAGTAATAAAATACATAAACTATCTAGAGTTGGGGCACTCATGAGATTTTCTCCTTTTACATTAGTGTGTCTTTTGGTATCATCCTTGGTGAGGTCTGGTTTAGGCAGCGTATTCTTGAGATGAGTTTCAGAGATGTAGATTCCCTGGGAGACACAATCTCATTCCCACCCCTCATTTGTCCCAATTCTTCCCACCCTGCTTGCACTCCCAAACAGGCATTTATGATCATTTTTATAAATGTTTTATAAATTCTATAAATATTTCTCTTATCCACAATTTCATTTCTTTTTTATCACTATATATTTTATTTTTTTATTATTTATTTATTTATTTTAAAGCCTACAGCACCCATTATTCCTAGGTGGTCTCCCATCTAAGTACTAACCAGGCCTGATTCTGCTTAGCTTCCATGGTCAGATAAGATCGGGCACATTCAGGGTAGTATGACCATAGACTACGATTTATTTTCTTAATTTATGTGAGGACTCTATCTCTACATATACTTGCATGCCAGAAGAAGGTATCAGATCACATTATAGATGGTTGTCAACCACCATGTAGTTACTAAGAATTGAACTCAGGACCTCTGGAAGAGCAGATAGTCCTTTTAACTGCTGAGCCATCTCTCCAGTCCTACAATTTCATTTCTTTCAAGAGCCCAAATGGTATAGGCAAGATAGGCACCGTGGTTCCTTTTTTACTGATGGAAAAAGAAAAAAAGAAAAAAAAGAAAGCTTTGTAAAGTACTATATCTCATTCATATTCACATGACTATTTTAATTTAAAGCCAAGATTCTAATCCAACTCTCCATTGTTATATATATATATTTTGACCTTAAAGCTAGCCCAAGTGTTTCTGTTGTGTAACTGAGGGCCTTTTCTCTGAGTGCCCCCAATATAATGGTTCATTGCAAAGGTGGTGTTAAGACCTCCTTAGAGGAGTGTGTTTCTTGGTGTACCTCAGCTTCCCATTGCTGTGCTGTGCATTGGAGAGATGTTGTAATAAACTTGATTGTGAGCCCAGGAAAAGTTAATTAGGCTTTTTCCTAGCTAAGGAGTGTTTACCTCATGTATCACCAGTAGAGGGCACTATAACATTAGAATTAATAGAAGGCTTTGCAGGAAGAAAAGATTGTATCACGATTTTACTACAAAGGCAGAGTTACAATGATTGATTTTAAACCAGCATGAGAAACTCTTGTAATAGTAGATCATTTCTAACAGTTGAATCTTTTTAGAGCAGTTATTCAAAACCTGCATTTAAATGAAATATCTATATTAAAAAGAAGTAGGCGTTGAAGCAGCTCAGATCTGAATTGGAGCCTACGTTTGTTTTCCTTTTCCTTGAATACCTTGTTTCCAAATGACTGCTGGAAATACAGTGCTCGTTGTCATATCTCTTATATCTATGTCGGTCTCCAAACATTCCGACGTGCCTTTGTCAGTGGGCTACAGATTACCAAGCTTCTTCCTTCCTGATTCCAGGTTTTGGTTTTGGGATTTGTGGCAGTTGGATTTCCTTACATTTTCCTGGTTGTAAATATAAAATCAAGCTTCATTTTGTAAGTAGCCTTCAGTGTATTTAGATACTTTAGAAACATGCAGTAAATACACATCAGTGCCCACAGCCGAGAGAGTGAAATACTGGCATTTAGTTGCAACCTGATTACAGTATTTTACTAAACACTCAGATGCATCACACAATGGCTTTCATGCTGTGGAAAGCTTTGAAATGGATCTGCCTTCAAGATAGATGCATTTACACTTCATATGTTTTCCATCATTTTTCCTACCATTTTGCTGGTTTTCCAAACTAGCTATATTTAAACAAATTGATCCCCCACAGCCATTTTATGCTCTGATTTCACCCTGATGTGGAGTCATGATGAAAAATTGGTGATAGCCTGATTGATCATTTTTCTGACAGCATAGTCATAAGCACAAGGGAGAACCTTTGGTTTATATCCAGGAAGACGAAAAGCTGGAAATATCTTAAATAATAACGGACGTTAAGGTTGGAGGATCACTTTAATGTTTGGGAGAGTCTCCCCTGTCCACTAAGAAATGTGTTTTCCCTCTTCAATTTGTTTCCCAGTTCAAGTTTTCTTAAAAATGTTATTTTAAAAGTCTCTTTCCATTGCCCTCTCAGAGAATGTAAAGAACACCTCTGTCACTCTGCTTGGAAAAACACCTCTTTTCTCTGAATCCTCACCACTCAGTTGCCCAAGTGGGAGGTTGGAAGCAGTGTCACGTGTTAGGTGAACCCCATTCTGAATGCAACCACATCAAGTTTCTGTTTATGCAGCACCATTAGGCAGACTTACTGTCACAGACAGTACCCAGCTAGGCTAGAGTGCTATGTGGCTTGCAGAGGTGAGAGAATGAGGATTTTGAATTTTAAAGAGTGCAAAGATGCTAGCCATAGGTGTGAATTTGGGTTCCCTAAGCATAGACAGCATAGACGCTGTCATTTTAGTTCTCCCGTGGGCTCTATGCTTGTACACGGAGCCATTGTTATGTCCACTGTATTGGATACCAAGTCATATTTGTATATAGAGTTTATATGTTTATAAAACAAGTGTTTTGTGGCCTTCAACAGGTCTATAATTGGGGGTTGCTGTAACTTTTAATTTTTTTAAAATGTAAAACTTGGCATTTTAAGTCCACTGTCAAAATAATTTACAGACAGTGGCAGCATCCACTGAATATGGAATCCTCTCGTTTAGAAAATATTAGTGTACTTCTCTGAGGAAAATGGGACAGGCTAATATGGGAAGGGATTTGTAAGGATGGGACTTGGAGGAGAGGAGGGACAGGGACCACGATTGGGATGTAAATGAATAAATAAATACATCAATAAAAAAGAAAATATTAGTGCAAACATATTCATGCCAGAAGATTGTTTATTAAGAAAACTTCAAGTTATTTGTGTTCAATAACCAATGACATGCTGGATGTGAACAACTGTTATGTACCCTAGAAGCTCACCATCATTGAGATAGTATTTTTAATTTTACATACTTTAATCTACTATTTGCATATATGTGAGTAGTGCTGAAGTCAAGGGATGTAACATATTTCTTTTTGTTTAGTGGTTCAAAACTTGCTTTTCCTTTTTTGTTTTATATTTGACTGATTATCACCTTTTCCTAGTAGAGCTTATGAATGCCAAATAAAAAGCATGCATAGAGAAATTAATCAGCAACTTCTGTCTCTAAGCAAGACTCTCAGATCTGAAGAGTGCCCCATCTTTAAATATAATTTTTGCTCTTTCTACAACTCTGTGTTCTTTCTCTAATATCGTTTCGGTTTATACTTTTTAAGTATTTCCTGATTTGGAGTTCGTGTGTTACATATCATAGAGCTTCAAGGAAATCATTGGGTCTTATCCTCTTAACATAAAGCTTTTAGCTCCTGGGGGGTCAAGAGGAGTAGATGATTCTTAAATCAGTTCAGTATATTTCTTTTTGTTGGAAAGATCTTGTATTACACAATAATAGAAGAGTTGGAACAAGACTGTGCCATATGGGCCTCCAAACATCACACAACCTTCTCTAAACAGTACATAGCATGGAACTTGGCATTAAACACTCTGGAGCAGAGCCAATGTGTTCAATCACTAGCAGTACTAGAAACACTTTGGTGAATCATAGATTCAGTATTATCAAGCGGGCTCATGGCTCTATCCCAAGGGTGGCATAGCAATGTAATTTATAGTAAGAAAGACAGAGGAAAAAACCATCTAGAAATATATAGAATGGTCTTGTCTGTCACCCCTTGCAGTTTTAAAAATATACTCTTTGCTCTATCTTTGACATTCATAAGCTAACATTTATGTTTGCTTCGTTATTATATGACTTTGATGCCCATTTAAAATTCATTTTTGGAAAACTAATTGCATCATTCACACAGTCCCACATATCAGGAAATACTCATTTTGTAATGAATTGAATGTATTTGTCAAGATGAAATACTAATTTCCCTATTTATTAATTTTGTTGTGCTTTCGCCCTTAGTACCTATGCATTGCTTTTAGAACAAAGCAAATATAATTCTTTGTAATTCTTATCAACTGACCTTTTTGGAAGCACTATGAATCAAATATATGGCTTTGAAAGCAGTGAGCTAAGTCTTCAACTATTTGAATTTTAAAAATTGTGATAAAATGCATACAACTTTTACCACTTAAATAATTTTTGAATGAAAACGATATATTGATTTTTATTTTATGTGTATGAGTGTTTTACCTGCCTTTCTGTCTGTGGACCATGTGCATGCAGTGCACACGGAGGCCAGAAGAGAGTGCTGGATTCCCTGAAGTTACAGACCATTGTGAGCTGCCACTGAGGTGCTGGAAACTGAACTGGGTCTTCTGGAAGAGCAGGACCAGTGATCATAAACATCCTCTTAATAACTTTAAAGAACACATTCTAGAAAATTCAGAATGTGGTACAACAATCAGTGCTTTGTGCTTCCAGAATATTTGTATCACCCCATAAAAATTGAGTGGTCCTTCCCTATTCCCTTTGAGGTCTCCAAACACTCTATGGAAACCACTAATTTGTTGTGAATAATTAATAATAAATGTAATTATACAATATATGTTCTTTGTTACCGACTTCTTTAACTTAGGATATTGTATTTGAGATTTACTCATGTTAGAACATGTATGAACAGTAAGAATTTCATCTCATTTTAAAGATGAATAATACTTTATTGTATGGGTACACTATATATTGTTTTTAGGTATTATGTTGTTCCTTGGATACTATGAGTGGTGATACTATGAACATTTGTGATGATGACTTTTATATGTCAATTTGGATGGGTTCTAGGATGTCCAGATAACTGGCCAAATAATATACCAAGACACATCATTTCTACTTAAATTTATAGTGGAGCCACTATTGTCTTTTCCATAGCTGTCCTACAACATCAGTAAGTTCCAACATTACCGACATTTATTATTTTCCTCTTTAAAACACTGTTTCATTCTCACTGGATATACATACTGTTTTGGTATAAATGTTACCTTATAGTGCTGCACCAGCAGTGCACATAGGAGATGTCATATACTATCAGTGGTTGGTGAAGGCCTGATGATGAAGGAGGCATTGTTTGAGTATGCTGTGTCCATATTTCCCTTTAATGTCCTTCCATTATCTACTTTCTGGGCATTGTATCTCCTCTTTTGTCAGGTGCTTATTGTCTTCCAGGCTGAAGTCTTTAATAAGTGTATATAAAAGACCATTTGAATTTCATCGACCTATTCTTTGTTCTGTAACATGAATCTTTCCCCAAAGCTTTATTGAAATATAATTGACAAATTAATTTTTTGTCATGTACAGCGTATTTCAAGAAACTTACAGATTGAGAATGGTTATCATAATCAAGCAAATTAATATATACACCACCAAATATGATTTTCATTTTACTTGTGTGGTAAGAATATTTGCTATATATTATCTAAGATTATTCCAAGTATGCAATTGTCATTAACTATAATTACTACATTGCACAACAGACTTCCACAACTTAGTCCTCCTGCTCACATAAAATTTATACCTTTTGATCAACATTTCGCAATTTTCCAGCATCTCCCTCAGCCCTGCTAAGCACCGCTACTTCTCAGTTCGACATTTCTAGGTCCCACATGAGAACATGTGTTTCTTGTCTTTCTGTGTCTGGCTTGTTTCACTTAGTATAACATTCTCCAGGTTTATTTGTATTGTCACAAATGTTAGGATTTCATACTTTAGAAACTTGAATAATCTCCCTCCCTGCAGGGCCCATATGTGTGTGATATTTTTTTTATTCATTCATCTAATGAGAAGGTTGGATTCAGTTTGTGTAGATTATATATCTTGATTATTGTGAATAATTTTACAAGATATGGAAGTGGATTTCAAATAAAATGTTTACATTTGTCCATTTTTGGGACCAGTGTTTTCGAATCATGCCCACTGCCAATCTTTACTTGATTGATAAAGCTAAATGATAGATTCATACTAAAATGACAGCAGCTTAATAAATTGTTGTCACAGGGAAAATTCCATTGTTTTATATGATTTTCTTTATTCTTGAGAATTTCATTCAAGTATATTATAAAATATCTACCTCCTGTATTCCCTTGCAGCTCCTGAAATATTTCCCAATATGGCCCTTTCTTGACTTCATGTATTTATTTTGATTATCCACAAAATTAGTCCAGCCAAAATTCCAATGTACACGGAGGAGATGCTCTCCAGTCTTCACTCCTTGCTAAGGAGCTATTGGAAATTGATACCTATGAGTGTAGGGGGAATTATTTTTCTTGAGGATATGGCCACTGGTAAATTCCTTATGACACAACAAAGCCTAAACTGTAAATATTACTTAAAGTCTGTGCTGCTCGGTTAAGGCTTTGTTGTCTATAACAATTAACTGGAATAGTTGAACTTAAGGGTGTCATTGTGGACACTAACCCTTTCTAAACTTGATCTGGTTTGGGTTTCTTTCTAGTTATAAATAAAACTAACAAAACTTGTAGCTCTTCCTCAACAGTTCTTTTTCCATTCTTTTTTTCCCCCAGATTTATTTATTTATTATATGTAAGTACACTGTAGCTGTTTTCAGACACACCAGAAGAAGGCATCAGATCTCATTACAGATGGTTGTGAGTCACCATGTGGTTGCTGGGATTTGAACTCAGGACCTTTGGAAGAGCAGTCAGTGCTCTTAACCACTGAGCCATCTTTTTCCATTCTTACTTGTTCAACTAAAAGGTAGACATTGACAGAAAAATTATCCTTTGTTTTAGGTAAATTTACTTCATATAGACAAGTATAATATTTGCAGCTAATCAGAAGATAGGATACGAACCAAATTAATATATTTTAAAATGTTTTCTAGAAATAAAGATGACTAGTAGGTTCTCTTTTAGCTTCTCTATGGAAGGTTTTCTAGCTTGGACTGAAAACACCAAATGAGTGTTAGTCAATTTGTTTGACGTCTTTTACTATGAACGCATATCTAATATTAAGAAACTACATCTATTATCACCAGAGCATAATTTGTTAGTGTGATAAATTCAGGGGCAAGTACTGATCTATCCTTTACTATTTTCAAGGGAATTTATAGTTGTAAATTCCAAGAATTTGTTATAACTATATAACCTAATAAATTCTTGCTTTGTATTTTATAATAGAATATTTACTATATGATCACAAGTGTAGTGAACAGAGACTGTTTCTCCAGTTGTGAGGATAAATATGCAATGCAATCATGGGTGTGAATTTCTCTTAGTTTCTTCAAACCCTCTTTTGTCAAAAGACTAATGTGTTACATTTTTCTCTAAAAGTCAACACAGAATAAAATCATTTAGGTTTGTGTTCTTTGGGTTGAAACAAAGAGAGACCTTTGAAATGGAAAAGGATGAACTGTCTTAATAGAATTTTGTAGATATATTGTACTTATCAGGAATAAAAAAATGTGATTTTTGAATATTCCCAAGAGTATTTATTTTACCATCCCTTTGCTAATGGAGAACTTAAGACAGACAGGGTTAGGCAGTTTCCCATTGTTCCATAGTAAATTGGTAGTTGAATTGGGATTAGAATCTAGGTCTTCAAACCTTGGGGACTTCTCCATTAGCTCAGATCATGTACGGCTCAGCAGTTTCTTTCACAGGATCCTCCTGACATGACACATGCCATCAGTCTTATTTTATAACAGATGTTTTGAAGGTGGAGCAGATGGTCTCTTCCCTTCACCCTCATAGCCATGGACTCTAGAGAATCGGATCATGTCAGATATGGCACTCTTTGCCCAGGGGTCCACTGCCCCTTCTGCTCATCCTCCTTGTGCACTCATCTAGCCCATTTTCAAGAATATACTGCTAATGTTCCCTTTTGGAGGAAACTCTATTTCTTATAAAGACCTTTCTGCTGCAAAGGCTTGTGTTATCTGTCTGGACTCTTGGATTTTCTAGAGGATAATGTCCTTAATCAGTGGGAGGAACACTGACTTTTAAAATGGTTCTACCTTTTTTTTCTTCTTTTTTTTTAATTTTT